>CAUDMG010003049.1:347500-1080000 GCA_958450375.1 Homarus gammarus | reverse complement strand
TCAGTGACCTGTGGGGAATCATTAGTTCAGTCAGCCATGTTTGTTTGTACAGCGAGGCTGATGCGTCTGTCTCTTTGAACACGATCAATTATCAGTGAGGCTTATCTGATGGTGCAGGCAGTGCGGCTCATGACCACCAGCTGGCAGAGACAGTGTGGCTCATGACCACCAGCTGGCAGAGACAGTGTGGCTCATGACCACCAGCTGGCAGAGACAGTGTGGCTCATGATCACCAGCTGGCAGAGACAGTGTGGCTCATGACCACCAGCTGGCAGAGACAGTGTGGCTCATGACCACCAGCTGGCAGAGACAGTGTGGATCATGGTCACCAGCTGGCAGAGACAGTGTGGCTCATGATCACCAGCTGGCAGAGACAGTGTGGCTCATGACCACCAGCTGGCAGAGACAGTGTGGATCATGATCACCAGCTGGCAGAGACAGTGTGGATCATGATCACCAGCTGGCAGAGACAGTGTGGATCATGACCACCAGCTGGCAGAGACAGTGTGGATCATGATCACCAGCTGGCAGAGTGTGGAGACATTTGCCAAAATGGTTAACTCCACCACCCTGGCAGGATGCTGGTCCACCCAAGGGTTGTTCCACCATCATTCAGCAGCTAGTGGGTTACTCCACCACCCTGGCAGGATGCTGGTCCACCCAAGGGTTGTTCCACCATCATTCAGCAGCTAGTGGGTTACTCCACCACCCTGGCAGGATGCTGGTCCACCCAAGGGTTGTTCCACCATCATTCAGCAGCTAGTGGGTTACTCCACCACCCTGGCAGGATGCTGGTCCACCCAAGGGTTGTTCCACCATCATTCAGCAGCTAGTGGGTTACTCCACCACCCTGGCAGGATGCTGGTCCACCCAAGGGTTGTTCCACCATCATTCAGCAGCTAGTGGGTTACTCCACCACCCTGGCAGGATGCTGGTCCACCCAAGGGTTGTTCCACCATCATTCAGTAGCTAGTGGGTTACTCCACCACCCTGGCAGGATGCTGGTCCACCCAAGGGTTGTTCCACCATCATTCAGCAGCTAGTGGGTTACTCCACCACCCTGGCAGGATGCTGGTCCACCCAAGGGTTGTTCCACCATCATTCAGCAGCTAGTGGGTTACTCCACCACCCTGGCAGGATGCTGGTCCACCCAAGGGTTGTTCCACCATCATTGAACAAAATCACACCTCGCCTAGTAGTTTTCAAACTTACTGTACCGGTGTTTTAAAATTCAGGCAACTACTGATCACACCACACCCCTGTATCCTCTTCCAGCTCCCCATTGTCCTGGGTGTGAACCCTCGGTGATAGGAGTTTAGGTCACTTAAGGCCAGGTCTGGACTGTAAGGAGGATGGTTGTGTTGCTCGAAGTCATAGTCGTTTTCATATGTCTGGTGAACACAAGATTTATGGATTTGCCCATGGTCGTGGAGCAGAGCGCACCTGTAGTTAGCAGACCTCGGTGTTTCACCCCTAATAACTTGGCTAGTTTCTGCAGTAGACCAGCATGGTGGTCACTGGTGATCGATGCAGGTAGTGGATCAACAGTAAGCCCGGGAGGTCAAGGCCATGATCTCACAGCTTGAGGCTTGACTTCAATGCTTCTTGGGGATCAGAGACCAAAGGTGCTGCTGTTGCTCGAATATTTATCTCTGTCTCAGGCCAGCGATGGTGAGTCCTGCTCTCACCTCCCCTAACTATACGGGGCAGCAAGTTGGCTAGATCTGCTAAGTGCGTGCTGAGCGCTGAGCTTTCGGGGACCCATCTTGCAGTAACCGCAGACATTCCCGAAGGTTGAGGGTTAATGGTTACAACACAAGTAAAAATGCGAATCTCAGTCCATAATGAAGCTTCTGAGCCGGAAACTTCATTTTGGACGGTAGCCTCTGAAGGGCGACCTGACCGGGTCATCATTAAGTGTCTTGTGCCTACGGTTGAACTCCTTGACCCACCATGTTATATGAGGGCTGACTGTGGTATACTCCCACCAGTGTTGATGAATTTCTCTTAATGTGGAAATTTCATTTGTTAGGAATTATATGACACTCCGATCCTTAAGTTGGCCAAAATCTCTCTCTCTCTCTCTCTCTCTCTCTCTCTCTCTCTCTCTCTCTCTCTCTCTCTCTCTCTCTCTCTCTCTCTCTCTCTCTCTCTCTCTCTCAACAAACAATTGTATCACGCAAGTCAATAATCTGAAACAAATGCCCAAACATTCAAGTCTTATGCCCCCAAAATGAACCTACTTGATTTACCACTAAATTGATCATCTGTTTGGCCTCCTCTCTTACCTGGTAGTTTACAAGACGCCAGTCCATACTCCGGCCAGGGTTCAAACCAGAACCATTTGTGTGACTATTGTTCTCACTGAGCTGTAGTCATTATTACTATTATTATTATCATTATTATTACTATTATTACTGCCATAATCATTACTAAAAACTTTTAAAGATGTAGCATATAATAAAGGCAGGTAGAAATATAATTTGGCCAAGACAGAGGACAGGATGTGGGCGGCTGTCATGTGGCTGGATTAGGTTAATGCCCCTCCTCCCCCGCCAAGACACACAGTAAGCTGCCCTCCTGCACAACACACACCTTTAGTTGTTCCCATCCTCTCTGTCCCTCTACCGCTGGATATCTTGACAGGTAAATGGATAGAGAGAAACAGGTAAATGGATAGATGGAAAGTGATATACCATCCAGCCTCTGTATCGTGGTCCATCACGTGGAAGAAACATCAGAGTGGAGGTAGTGTTCAGCTCTCTGTTAAATCCTCTCATATATGACTTACCTAATGCCTGGTCGCCACCTCTCTCCCATTGGCTCCCTGGTGGGTGTTGAGAACTCTAAGGCCGAGGTGATTGTGTGTGTGTGTGTGTGTGTGTGTGTGTGTTTAAGTGTTTATATAAAACATGACTGAACATTATGTTTATGAGTATATACAGTATACGTTATTCCTAGGTCACGATAACATATCACACACACACCTTCAAGAACTTAGTCTCTAGTAAGGTCACGGAGGAGGTTCTGTAACACAACTAATCCTATCAGTGGTTTCTGAGCTGTACTTATCTCTCCAAGAGGGGATTGTTATACACCTGGCAAGGGCAGCTATCTGGGGTCGCCGTTGTTGTACCGTGTATGAAGAGGAAAGAGGGTAAAATATTGATGGTATTGGCGCAGTCCTGGGGCCTGGGTACCGTACCCATACCTGCCTAGTTTGATGACGATCGCTCCAATTGTCTGAGAGGTGACTATTATGTAGATAATTCATGAAATATAAAGTATAAAGTATAAATTACTGACGGAAGAAGAGTCCACAAAATGTTACCCACCTGTAGGGTCACCTGTAACACCTGTAAAGCTACTCGTAACACCTGTAGGACCACCCGTCACACCTTTAGGGCCATCCGTCACCCTTAGGGCCACCCGTTACACATGTAGGCTACCCATCACACCTAAAGGCCACCCGTCACACTTATAGGCCACCCGTCACACACCTGCAGCTACCTATCACGTCACATGCCTGCGTCCCCCGCACGTAACGTGACACACCGGTAGGGCACCGCTTGTAATATGCACATCCGCGGGGACGCTAGTAACAACTGTAGTGTCACACGTAACACACAGTGCAGGGCCATACGTAACATAAGAACATAAGCAAATAAGGAGTCTGCAATAGACCGGTTGGCCTGTGCATGGCAGCTCCTGTCGAGAGTTACTACCACTCTCTATCATCCATGAATCTATCCAGCCTCCCTTTGAAACTTTCCAGCGTTCCAGCACTTACTACAAAGTTGCTAAGCTTGTTCCACTCGTCCACCACCCTATTTGTAAACCAGTTCCTTCCTATCTCCCTCCTAAACCTAAACTTATCCAACTTGAATCCGTTGTTCCGAGTCCTATCCTGCTCGGATATTATAAGAACTTTATCTATATCACCTTTATTGATTCCTTTCACCCACTTGAATACTTCTATCATATCTCCCCGCACTCTTCGTCTTTCTAGGGAATGCAAGTTTAGTTTCTTTAACCTATCCTGATATGGAAGGTTTCTAAGTCCCGGAATCATTTTCGTCATTCTTCGCTGCACCGACTCTAGTGAATTGATATCCATTCTATAATAAGGGCACCAGAACTGAACCGCATAATCGAGGTGCGGCCTGACTAGCGCAAGATATAGTTGCAATAAGACCTCTGCACTCTTATTACTTACACTTCTAGATATAAAACCCAATACTCTGTTTGCCTTATTTCGAACACTAACGCACTGTTTTCTAGGCCGTAGGTCCGGGCTTACAAGTACCCCTAGGTCTCTTTCACAAGTCGACTTCCCTAGGTTGATGTTGTTAAGGCTGTATACATTGACAGTATTTGTTCTTCCAATATTAAGTACGCCGCACTTGCTGGTGTTGAATTTCATTTGCCATTTTTCAGACCACCCCTGCAGTTTATTTAGATCCTCCTGTAATGCATTTGCATCCTGCCCTGAATTAATCTGCCGCCCTATTTTGGTGTCATCCGCAAACTTGCTTATGTCACTGCTGATCCCAGTATCTAGATCGTTTATGTAGATTATGAACAAGAGTGGGCCTAGTACTGACCCCTGGGGAACCCCACTGGTTACACGACCCCACTCAGATTTAACACCATCTACGCTGACCCTCTGCGTTCTATCGGTGAGCTATGATTTTATCCAATTTAAAACTTTCCCCTCGATACCATGAGCCTTAATTTTTCTCAGAAGCCTCTGATGCGGTACTCTGTCAAATGCTTGGCCACACAACACACTGAATGGTCACACACCACACGTAACACACTGCAGGGCCACACGTAACACATTGCAGGGCCACACAACATACTGAATGGTCACACACCACACGTAACACACTGCAGGGCCGCACACCACACGTAACACACAGTGCAGGGGCACACGTAACACATTGCAGGGCCACACAACACACTGAATGGTCACACACCACACGTAACACACTGCAGGGCCGCACACCACACGTAACACACAGTGCAGGGCCACACGTAACACATTGCAGGGCCACACGTAACACATTGCAGGGCCACACGTAACACATTGCAGGGCCACACAACACACTGAATGGTCACACACCACACGTAACACGCTGCAGGGACGCACACCACACGTAACACACACTGTAGGGCCACACACCACACGTAACACATCCTGCAGGGCCACACACCACACGTAACACACACTGCAGGGCCATACACCACACGTAACACACTGTAGGGCCACACACCACACGTAATGCACACTGTAGGCCCACTCGTCACACCTATAGTGCCAGACGTCACACCTATAGTGCCACACGTCACACATACTACAGGGCCACTCGTCACACCTATAGTGTCACGCGTCACACATACTACAGGGCCACTCGTCACACCTATAGTGTCACGCATCACACACACTACAGGGCCACTCGTCACACCTATAGTGCCACACGTCACACACACACTACAGGGCCACTCGTCACACCTATAGTGCCACGCGTCACACACACTACAGGGCCACTCGTCACACCTATAGTGCCACGCGTCACACATACTACAGGGCCACTCGTCACACACTTGTAGTTGCACATAAATCAATTACAAGGTGAAGGGCTGGTGACTGCCGTGTTTTAGTGTGTGTCAGCGTGAGTTAGTGAGGCACCTCCAGCTTTTCTGCTTTACCGTAAATTTTTATGTAAAGTAACTGGGAAGAGGAGAGAGAGAGAGAGAGAGAGAGAGAGAGAGAGAGAGAGAGAGAGAGACCAGATATGTTTATATACTGAATCTCTCCTCACACTTAATAATTCACACTTAACACTTCACTTATCATTTCCTAACACTTCTCACTTAACACCTTAACCTTAATATTTTATCTGTCATATTACTTTACACTTTAGACTTCATACTTCAGAACACTTTACACTTCATACTCCTGCCACACACGATGAAAGACTTGTGTGTGGATGACTGATGCCCTTGACTGAAGCTCTCTGAATGTACATGACTTTTTAGTTGAAGCACAAACATAACATTGAGATTGGACCTTAATTAGATACGTTTATTTTGTATCAGTTACGAGACGGGAGACAGTGCACGACTATCCTCCAGACCACCCACACCTCCCTACCAAATTTTATCTTTAGCTTCAAAACTGTGGAAATGAATAAAGAACACACACACACACACACACACACACACACACACACACACACACACACACACAATCTCTTAATTTTGATGGTATTGTTAACGTTATTTTTGTATTTTAACTAAAGTCAACAGGAGTATTCATCTTACGAGCCTCTGAGAACGTGATCCTTGGCCCTGGACATATCAGCGCCAGCCTACCAGTATTTTATCGTGTGCCGCCGAACGTGACACTGAATGGTACAAATGGCGTCCAGTCCATCAGGTACTGAACCGAAAATCTCATCCAAAGATTATTATTCTTATCCTTTTTGTCTCTATACCCATTAATATCCTTTTTCCTCTTCCTTCTCCCCCACCCTCTCCTTCTCTTCCTCTCCTCTTTCTCCTCCCCCACTCTCTCCTCCTCTTCATCTTCTTTCTGTCCTCCTCTTCCTCTCCTCCCCCGTCCTCCTGCCCTTCCTCCTCATCTTCCTTTCACCTCTTCATCCCCCACAAGGTATAACTCACACAGTCACAACACACACATCAAAGTAATGACGTGGCCACACTGCCTCTACTAAACACTCCCCCGGATAACACACCTGTCACCTCTCCTCAAAACCTCAAGTGTTAAGAATAAGCCACACATTTTTACCCTGGTTGGAGGAGTCTCTTGTGGCCGGCTGTTGAGTCTCAGGGGCTACACGGGCCAAGAGCCTCCAGCCACTTGGGTCTCTCAGATGGGGTACAAGACAAGAATTTTTCAGTCTTTTTATCCCCCGTCGTGAATGACAGGGCTGCCGTCTATGTCAGTGTTATGTCCGTGTGATTGTACAGACGGATACCATTGACCGTCTATGTCAGTGTTATGTCCGTGTGATTGTACAGACAGACACCCTTGGCTGTCCTTTCCAGCGTTATGTCTGTGGTGGTACAGACATCATTGGCTGGCTGTTGAGACATGAGAGCAAAACGAAAGCCGAGAATCAGAAGCCATTTGGGCGTTACAGACTTGATGATAAGTGCTGTACTGTTCGGAGTCTTATTTTTGTAACCCGCCATGAATGACCAGTCCAACCATCCATTCATGAACGTCTTGACCATCCTACGACCATACGAGTCAACTAGGTCGTTAACCCTAATTTTTGGATGAATATGGAATATATTTTTTTTGTATTTTCATTATGTAGTTTGAGTATATTTCGGAATATATTTTGAGTCTTTTTAGAATATGTACTTAATGTTAATCTGGGAATATTTTTTTTGCGACTACCTTCAGGAATATTTTTTAAGAGTATTTGATTTTTTACGTTTACTCATATTATTCATTTCTTCATCTTAAATATATGAATAACAGACAGTAGCTCTAATAATACGCTTTAAGTAATAGAGTAAAAGTGTATAATGAAGAGTAAAGTAATATAATGAAAAGTGTATAATGAAGAGTAAAGTAATATAATGAAAAGTGTATAATGAAGAGTAAAGTAATATAATGAAAAGTGTATAATGAAGAGTAAAGTAATATAATGAAAAGTGTATAATGAAGAGTAAAGTAATATAATGAAAAGTGTATAATGAAGAGTAAAGTAATATAATGAAGAGTAAAGTAATATAATGAAAAGTGTATAATGAAGAGTAAAGTAATATAATGAAAAGTGTATAATGAAGAGTAAAGTAATATAATGAATAGTGTATAATGAAGAGTAAAGTAATATAATGAAAAGTGTATAATGAAGAGTAAAGTAATATAATGAATAGTGTATAATGAAGAGTAAAGTAATATAATGAAAAGTGTATAATGAAGAGTAAAGTAATATAATGAAAAGTGTATAATGAAGAGTAAAGTAATATAATGAAAAGTGTATAATGAAGAGTAAAGTAATATAATGAAAAGTGTATAATGAAGAGTAAAGTAATATAATGAAAAGTGTATAATGAAGAGTAAAGTAATATAATGAAAAGTGTATAATTAAAAGTAAAAGTGTATATAACTGAAAATTAACTAGTGTAAATACAAGGAAGAATTATGTAAAATACCGTAAAAAATTCATATAGCGTAAAGCGATATAACGTAAGTGAACGTGAATATACCGTATTATATACTTTAAATATAACGTAATAGAGTATAACATCAAAAAGGGACGTAAACGTAACGTAGAACATTATAACGTAAAATTATATAATGAATATATATAGTGTTAATTAATGAAGGAAGATGTAAGTTGAATAGACAGCGTTAAGTAATGTAAACACAATGATGTAATGTTATGATGAAAGGAAATACAAGGAAAATAATGTAAGTACTAATGAATAATGTAAATATGATATAACAAAAATATAGGGTAGGATAATTGACGAAAAAATAAGTTAAAGTACTGAACACAAATGTCAAATATTTAACGTAAATATAATGTAAAGTAATGGACGTGAATAGCAAGTGGAATACTGTTTATAATGGAAGTAAATATGGATGTAATATATATAAGACAGTTCTTTGTTGTCATTATTTATTAAGGCTCAAGTGGTGAGGGCGAGGTCCCTCTCTCTGTCTCTCTCTCTCAAGTTTTAATCATAGTCTTTACCGTCAGATATAACCACTTGTGGACAAAGGTTGACCTAATGCATTCTCCCTTATAAGTAGTTTCATTTTCTATTACCATTGTAGTTAACATCTATTTTCAGTTTTCCAGAATTGTTGACACTTTTTTCTTAACAGCAATTTAAACAAATGTGAATTAGAATATATATATATATATATATATATATATATATATATATATATATATATATATATATATATATATATTTGTGGCAGCATCTTGTGAACACTGACATAAAATTCCAAATACTTGCAGGGATTTCCAGGATCCAGAATCTTTTTCCAAGAATACTTCAAACACTCCGAATACATTCTCAAGTCTCTCACTCACAGAAATCTATCTCACACTATTTCTCAACACATTTCTGTACTGAAATCTTTCCCCAGAAACTTTTTCCAAAACAATCTCACTGCCTTAGCTTTTGTTCCACTTTTTGGTGACTTTTCTGACTCGTGTTGGATAGTTTTACAACCTCTATTTGCTCTCTCTTCTTTTTTGTCTATATTTTTTACATGTTATTTTGTATATTCTGTTGGAGTGTTTTCCTCTTGTTACTCTTCTCCCTCCCTCCTGTATATATAGTGTGTGTGTGTTGGAAATGACAGTGGATCAGTAGTCTTCACTGCCTCATCTACAGACACCCTCGGGGATGGTAATTTGTGCACCACGTGATCATAGACATAAGTGTTGCGGGCGTAAGGTTTACAGACATCCTCCAAATATATCCCAAAGGTTGTACATCTGCAGCTCTTCAGAGGCAAGACGAGAGCCAAGAATGTTGCTGGCGTTTTTGTCAACGAAACTCGTGTTGGGAGCCAGGGTCTGTGTTTCAGTGAACCTAAACCTTTATAGGCAACATGGTGGTGCATGTGTTTCACTCCCTTATAGTTGACAATCTTTATGGCGTCTGTGTGGTCAGCAGCACCACTATGATGTCCTAGGCTAAAACAGACAGAAGTAACAGCTATGGTAGAAGCACAAATATTATTCCCCGCAGCTGTCCTCCAGGCATTATGTGGTCACTGCGTCACGCCACCTTGAAGAGTCGCCAGGAATCTTAAATCAAGGTTCTCGTTTATCTGGACACTGAGTTGAGGCTTCACTTGATGACGTCATTGAATGTGTTGTGGTGGTGTGTGTTTCTCGTTCTTTGTTTCTTCTTTCCTCATGTTTCTTCTTTTCTCTTCTTTCTTTATCTTTCTTATTATTTTTCTTTTTGTTCTTCTTTCATGTTTATTCTTTATTCTTCTAATTGTTATGTATAATCTCTCATATATCGTGAACAGTCATTCTTGCCTTCCCGAGAACCCACCATGAACCGTTTGAATTGTTCCACTGGTTCATCAAGAGACTGCCAGAGAACCACAATGAACGACCTTCTCTACCACACACGACCCACCCTCAGCATTCACAAGATAGGTCGTGCTCAATTTTAATGCAGGGTGTGTGTGTGTGTGTGTGTGTGTGTGTGTGTGTGTGTGTGAGGGATCTGTCGTGGTCTACGCTGATCTATATTTCACTGGTGGCCTTCACTGCCCTCCCATCTACGTTCTCTTTTGTCTGAGTTACGCCTAACTTGACATTCTCTCTCTCTCTCTCTCTCTCTCTCTCTCTCTCTCTCTCTCTCTCTCTCTCTCTCTCTCTCTCTCTCTCTCTCTCTCTCTCTATTGGTAAACGGAATTGTGTTATTAATAAATTCAATAGAACTTCTATAATGAAAATATGTGTTGAAATACGTGCTGTCCTTACCAGATACTTGTTTGTGTTAGAGTTACGAGTCGTGTAATGGGTTTCCTTAGATGTTTTGTGTCTGGGGAATATATTATCTGTAACACTTATATACCATTTCGTTTTCGATTGCTTTATAAACAGAGTCGAATCTATATTGAATCCCATGACCCGAGACCACCAGTCATGCTTGAGATCCTCTAAGGGACGTACAGATATAAAATCACAACTACGCTTCTGCAGTAAACCACCAGTGTTAAATAACTGTTCAATCTGGGATAATAACCGCTAGATCTGATAGTCGCTAAAACTGATACCATAACCGCTAAATTTATTACCATCAGCTGCCCTCTCTATTTACTTGTACTGTGCATGTTTGTATTCCTTGTTGTGTCCTTCTACCTCACCTGGCCTGTCTCTCTACCTACCTGTAGACTCCTTGTGGACGTCAGAACCAACACCTCACTTACCTACCTCTTCCTTCACACACACTCTCTCTCTCTCTCTCTCTCTCTCTCTCTCTCTCTCTCTCTCTCTCTCTCTGACAACTGTATAATAAATGATAAGTCCGCGGCAAGAAGATTGATACATCAGGAGAGAGAGAGAGAGAGAGAGACGAAGGGAATAACTAAGGTCGTTTTAGATAAAGAAAAAGAGAATAAAAACGGCCGCAAACAGAGAGAAGCTCGGGAAGCAGCCATTCCCCTGGACTCCCCGCCCACCTGGTACGATGTCCTCCGTAAACTTCCTGACCTCTCGTACGTCTACGGGAAAGGGTCGCGGAAAAGGGACGTGATTGCTGCCCGTATCATCATTGGGTATGACTTTGCTTGGGAGATTGGTATCCCCGCATCCCCTGAGCAACGCTCTTGTGCATTATGCAGAAGACCCGACATCATCACCCTTATCCACTACCTCCTAAGATGTCCCCACACACAACGCTTCCGTGACGCCTGCTGGACCACCACTCCACGACCCCCTGACGGAGACACGATGATCCTCCCCATACTGGCCAGATATTTTGTAAATAATATTGATTATGTGTTAAAAGAATATCCTTCCTTCCTTAGGCTTTAGTAAGCCCCTTTATAATATTTATACTGTATATACTTGTCGCACTTGCCAGATGCTTCTGGTGTCATTGTACAGGGGTACCTAGTGACAGCACTAGGATCCCGCTTCCTCTATCAAGGAATAAACAATTGAAATTGAAATTGAATTGAATAAAAACGAAGAAAGAATTGGATAATAATTGATAATTTTAAGGAATAAATGAAGTTAGATAACGACAAGTAACGAGAAAAACACAAGATTATCATTTATGGTTTGATAATAATGATGATAATATTATTATTATTATTATTATTATTAGTAGTAGTAGTAGTAGTAGTAGTAACAACAATAACAAACCATACAGTAATAATAATGATAATAATAATAGAAGATAAATATTTTCCTTCACCTTAAAGACAAAACAGTAACACAACAGGACATTGTTAAGAACATTTTTCTCAACGGTTCACTAACACGCAGCTTCTTCTCTCCACAGGCCATGTTTACCTGGTGGATATCCTGGGTATGGGCGTGGGTGCTTTGGTCATCGTGGGCGTACGTGGGCGTTGGGGCCATGTGGGCAGCAGGCATCCATCAACAGGAGGCGGCAGGGAGTCCTGGGGCAGCTGTAGGAGTGAAGAAAGACGTGCAACTGGGTCCCGGTATGGGCGGGTCAGCGATACAGATCCACGGCAGGGAAGGGGCACAGCACTTCGCCACACAGCCCACACCGCAGACTGCTGTGGTGGGCTCCACGGCTGTGTTACCCTGCAGGTAAGTCATCTCTCCTACTTGCTGTGTTATCGTTCTTTCTGCTGCTGTTGTAAGACCTCCCCCGTTGCTGTGTTGAGACCTTTTCCGGTGTTGTCTTTGGTGTTGAGTTGGCCCTGTTGCTGTTTCCCCCTTGGTGTTGTGTTGTCTTTGGTGCTGTGTTGAGACCTTTCCTGGCCCTGTGTTGACCTTGACGCTGTGTTGCCCCCTTGGTGTTATGTTGTTCTTGGTGCTGTGTTGAGACCTTTCCTGGCCCTGTGTTGACCTTGACGCTGTGTTGCCCCCTTGGTGTTATGTTGTTCTTGGTGCTGTGTTGAGACCCTTCCCGGTGCTGTGTTGCCCTTGACGCTGTGTTGCCCCCTTGGTGTTATGTTGTTCTTAGTGCTGTGTTGAGACCCTTCCCGGTGCTGTGTTGTCTCTGTTGATTCTGTGTTGACGCCACCACCACCACCACCACTACCACCTCCTCCTCTTGCTCTGCCTTCACACCTTTAAGCTCTGACTGGCTGGTACCTTCTGCTTTAATGACCACTCTTTGATTTACATGTTTGATTGACCCTTATATTTTATAGATGTTGTCGTTTCTCATTAATCAAATTGATAGTCACATGTTTTTTTCCTTTCTCTATATTTATATTTTTACGAGAAGTATTGCAATTTTTTTTTATAGAGGCGACGTCAGTATATTGTGTTTATCGTATTCTAAGTTTTATTCCGGTTTTTATTGATGGTTTTTACGATAGTTTTTGGTTTTTGTGGTTTTTTACGTTTCTTCTTTTAGTTTTTTCTGTATCTTGGAGTTTTGTAAGTTGATGGACCAGGTTTTTTGTATTGTTAAGTCCTGTTTTTTTTTTTTTTTTAGTTTTTGGTCGTTTGTCTTGGGGATATTTATGCTGGTATAAATTTAATTTTAGTATTTTTCGTCGTGTTCTAGATATTTTATGCTGGTGTCAGGATAATTTTTATTTTATGATATTTTATTAGTTTTTGTACTTTTTTTTATTCTTGAGGAGAACTTTTATAAGATTTCTTTTATTTGTCTTATTTTTTGGTATATTTTAATAAAATGTTTGTGTACAGGTATTGTGACAAGTCCTTTCACGGTTTATTTGTGTTGTGTTTCCAGATTTTGTTATTGTTGTTGTTGTTGTTGTTGTTATTGTTGTTGTTATTGCTTAGGAGACGTTCATGTTTCTTTTATGGTCGATTTTATTTTGTTTTTTTGCTATGGTCGATTTTTTAAAGTGATTTTTAATTTTATATCTTGTTTCTCAAAGTAGTTTTTGAAAGTCGTGAAGACATTTTTGTATTTTTTTTATGATAATGTTTGAAAGTCATTTGAAGTATTTTAATAGATTTTATGTGAATTTTTGTAAATTTTATGTAATTTGAAATAATTTAATACTGTTCATTAAATTTAAATACTTTTATGAAAAATGTAATTTTTGATTAAAATTTTTCGATATTTTTTATACTTTGATGTGAAAATATATGTAATTGTTTGAGTGAGGCGATGATGTTCTGTTAGTACGATAATTACTGTAATTTTTGGTAACTGTCCGTTTGTGTATATGTTGACAATACACTAATGTATATTTCTCTCTCTCTCTCCCTTTTGTCTCTACATTTTCTGTTCCTCTTCTGCCACCTTTATCCATTCATTATCTTTACTTTTCTTTTACTGTCTAATCACAATTTTTATTCAATTTCCCTGTTATCCTTTTTTGCCTTTTTCTTTTGTTCTTTTTCAATTTTCTTATTTTCTTATCTTCTAATTATCTTCTTTTATCTTTTGTGTTTCCTGTTGCTTTATGGGGTTTTGTTTTCTTTTGTGTCATCTTCCTCTTTTACAATTTGTTATTTTGTAATTTTTTGCCATTCTCTCTCTCTCTCTCTCTCTCTCTCTCTCTCTCTCTCTCTCTCTCTCTCTCTCTCTCTCTCTCTCTCTCTCTCTCTCTCTCTCTCCCCCCCCCCCCCCATCTTTCCCCTCCCACACCCCTTTTCTTTCTCCCCCATCCTGGTACCCATCCCTCTTCCCCTACCCTGGTACCCATCCCCTCCACAGAGTCATCAACAAGGTCGGTCACCTACAGTGGACTAAGGACGGGTTTGGTCTGGGTACTGAGAGAGATCTATTTGGCTTTACCCGCTACGCTATGATCGGCTCAGATGATGAAGGTAAGTGTGTGTGTGTGTGTGTGTGTGTGTGTGTGTGTGTTTCATAATAGTGGCTATCAAACTACGTCAATAGTAAAACAATAATAAAAACAGTTCTCAATGATTCACACCGTGTAACCTTTGACCTCTCGGGTGCTTCATTGTCTAGACAGGTGACCTCTTGACCTCCTGTCGGAAAAAAAAATAGTGTCAGGAATGATTAACTTTAGCGTTTAGGTGATATAATGTTTTAGGGTCGTAATCCCATTTCATTCCTATTAATATTTCTGATTATTTTTTCCTATTTCTTCTTGTCGCTTGATCTTTCTCGGCCGTCTCTCTCTCTCTCTCTCTCTCTCTCTCTCTCTCTCTCTCTCTCTCTCTCTCTCTCTCTCTCTCTCTCTCTTTATTTTTCTATCTTTTAGATTTTCTTCTGCTTATCCCTCTTTTTTGTGTCTTTCACGCACACATATACACACCTACTACAACAACTACTACTACTACTTTTGTTTTTCTTTTTCTTTTTAATAATGGGTCCAGCCTCCCCCAATAGCCACACCTTCGCCACCATTTTATTACCTTAATATTAAATATCCTAATACATAAGTAGCTATCCTGGCTGTGTTGAGTTGGTTAAGCCACAGATCTATGCGGCATTCAGTGACTGTAGCCTAATAGTCAATATCTGCAACTGTTGTCGGCTTTGAGGCCGATGCTCTCGTTCCCCTGAGGCAGAACAAAGCCGACCGAAGGAGAGAGAAGGACAGTCGACATCTCATCCAGGCTGTAACCTAACTTTTGGGCTGCTGCTTCTGTTCGGATATCACCTCCGCGAGTCTGGTGTAGAAGCATCTTGACACTTGGTCCCATCCCACCAGAGGTTGTGAACACTAGAGGAGTGAAGCTGCCTTGATCAACGTTCTGAATTCTCTCCCCGTATGCCCTTATCTTGTCGTTCTCGTTCCTCCTGTGTTCAGCATCGAGAGCTAAGTTACAGTGACATGCGGCCATGGGATAAAAAATCCTGATGTCGAAGAAGGCTCGCTGTCCTCGCGCCCAGAATCCTCGAGCACTGACGTCAACACGGGCTCCGTTGGATGTGTTTGAAGTCCTATGTTGGAAAATCTCACCGTCCAATGGAAGGAGGGTCGGTTCTACCCTGACATCACGGCAGATTTCCTGTGAGATCCCTTACTTCGTCATGCCTCATGTATATGAAGCTCCCTTTCTTGCACACCATGGCTTGATTGACGTCTTAGGAAGAGCCACACACGTATTGGGAGGGCAAACCTTCTACTGGCCTACCGTACCTTAGAGCATTGGCATGTGTTAATTCTTGTTTATTGAGACTGAAACCATTTGCCCTTATCGGTAACGTAGTTAACCAGTTCGAGGCGCCCACCTCCTGCGCTATTGCTACTTACGTTCAAATTCTCTGGTACTTGCAGCAACAGTTGCTGCAACTTATCACTTTGGCCGTGCTGTCGTTCTGTCGTAATGGACCTTCTAATCTTGTTTACTTCACTGGTATCCACCTCCCCTGTTGCATTCTGAGCTATTATGTGGTCCGTGAGGGCTGCCGTGAGCTTAACTGAGTTTTGATGTTCGGTGGCAGCAATCTCCTCTGGATTGTTCAATCCCATTTCTCCCAGTCTCGGTGGGAGTGCAAGGAGTGATCTTTCTGCTGGGGTTAAGTGAGGGTGTTTCACTAATTTGGGAATGAAATTGACGCTGATAGCGTCTTCCAGAGGGTGGAGGAGGGGTCCGATATCAGGAATAGTGTGCATCAGGTAGTTTCAGCGATGCTTGACTCCATAGGTGAATGCTGCAAAAGCTGCATGTGGCTCTGTGTTAGTAATACAGAGCTTTGATTTCACTAACCCACTCATTCACCTTTCCCGTTACGTACTCGGTCTTGAAGTCCGTCGTGCCGATTACTGCACCTAGGTGTCTTTGGCCATCCTTTGTTATTTTGACCTCACTTCCACCGAACACCTCCATTGCCCATTCATAATGCTTTGGCTTCAGAATGAGGAAGGACTTGCTGGCGTTTGGGTGGTACCCTATTTGTGGGCCTCGTGATGTTACCAGGTCCCACCACTTTTTGATGTCCTCCACTTTTCCTGCTCCTGTAAGGTCATCAGCATACGCCATTTGCTTGACCTCAGTTGTTTCAAATTTTATTGTGTGTTGGAGCACGGATAGGCCTATTGCATACATTGCCATTGCAACAGGGTCCCCCTGTTGTTCCTTCGGTTGACTGTATGATGGTATCACCTCTTAGAACCTTGGTATTTACTATATAGAGGTCTGATGGATTCCTATAGGAGTTTTTAACATACATTGTAAAGCTTGGACACTTGATCTTGATGTTGTGCAGTGCGGCCTTGCGGTTAAGTATGTTGAATGCGTTTGAAGCGTCCACCAGGAGAACGGCCTCACAATCACGCTGCTCAAATATCGTTCTCATGGCGTGAATGGCGGCTTCCCCTCCAGCCTGGTGTCCAGCACAAAGTTGCAGGTTCCCTGCTGCTGCCCTGACATCATCCTTTACCACCTCCATTATGCATTTTCCGATGATCCGCCTCAGCATTCCCCCACCCGTATAGGCCTACATCCTGGATTCTTATCCAGGGGAATGAGGCGGCAGGCCGTCAGAGCATGGAGGTGTTGGCAGCACGAGGATGCCAACTATCTTGCACGGACGGCACTAATGGCTGCTATATCGATGTTATACCTAGCCAGCTCTTTTGCCACAAGGGCTGTTCTTCTATCAGGATGCTCAGTTGTACCAGTATCCAGAAGGGTCCTGACATTCCATGCACTGACCATAAGATGTTGCACTGTTTGTTTTTGTTTTGATATGTGATTATGATTGTGTTTTCGACTGCATAAAGATGACCTTACTGGGTGTGGTTGTCCAGTCAAGTTGGTTCTTTAAGCAGGCTATGTTTAGGGCACCTTTCCTATCCCCCTCCCCATGTGGGGTGAGCAGAATGGCTCCTCGAAAGGGTTGCTCAGTCGCACTGTTGCCTAGATCCCAGTGCATTAACGACCATCTGATCTGTTCCGCCCATGTACAGAGTTGTGAGTAGAGACTCCCGGCAGTCACCATTGCCTGTCCCCATCGCCACTCGTCCGCCGGCATAGGACTTTTGGAGGTATAGGGGTTTTGATGATGAGGAGTATGATAAGCTGGATGATGGCTGTGCGTGAGTTGATTTATGTGGTGAGGCAGGAGCGCAGGCTGCAACCACACATCTTGGCTCTCCCTTTTCCTGATTCAGTGGTGTAAGTGTTGTAACGACTTAGGAGAGCGAGAGTTGCAATGGACTGCCCAGTTTGTTGGGTTTCGCCTTAGTAGCCTATCCATCATGCATTGCCTTCGTCCTCCGGAGTCGTCGTTGGGTTCCCATTTTGGTCACCTCTTCCTCCTATACCGCCGTTGGGGCCCTGTGGAGCTCTGTAAGTACAGTATGTCTACTGCAGATTTTTCGTTCAGGGTTTACTCCCGTAGCCTTTTACCTCCCAAGGTTAATCTGCAAGGCAGCGGGGCAATGGTTGGTAGGCGCCAGGCTGTGTCCGCATGCCAGTGGGCCTTTGCTCCGTCCCTCTGGGGCTAACTGCTGCTCGAGATCCCATTCTGGTCTAGCCTGGGCCCACGGGGCACCCAGGTATCGTGTTTTGCCACAAGGAGGCACAGCAGGAATCTTGGTGAAGAGGCTGTGTCCTGGTAGGGAAAGACCTGTGCAAGCTGCTTCCCTGTTCGCCACTATGGCTACCCAGCGGCGGTAGCTGAAAGTGAGAGGAAACAAGCAGTGCTTGCACCTTAACACTAACATAATGCTGCCATACTAGACGCATTACACCACCCTGTGCACACACACACACACACACACACACACACACACACACACACTGATCTCGCCAGATTATGGATACATGATCCCATTCTAACCGCACAAGAACGACTGAGCCTAATATTACATATCATACCTTATCTCCCCTGCCCACAGTTAACTATCTCCCCCGCCCACAGTTTACTAACTCTCCCGCCCACAGTTAACTATCTCCCCCGCCCACAGTTTACTAACTCTCCCGCCCACAGTTAACTATCTCCCCCGCCCACAGTTAACTATCTCTCGCCCTATCTCTCCCGCCCACAGTTAACTATCTCTCCCGCCCACAGTTAACTATCTCTCCCGCCCATAGTTAACTATCTCTCACCCTATCTGTCCCGCCCACAGTTAACTATCTCTCCCGCCCACAGTTAACTATCTCACCCTATCTCTCCCGCCCATAGTTAACTATCTCTGCCTATCTCTCCCGCCCACAGTTAACTATCTCCCGCCCACAGTTAACTATCTCTGCCTATCTCTCCCGCCCACAGTTAACTATCTCACCCTATCTCTCCCGCCCACAGTTAACTATCTCCCGCCCACAGTTAACTATCTCTGCCTATCTCTCCCGCCCACAGTTAACTATCTCACCCTATCTCTCCCGCCCACAGTTAACTATCTCCCGCCCACAGTTAACTATCTCCCGCCCACAGTTAACTATCTCTGCCTATCTCTCCCGCCCACAGTTAACTATCTCCCGCCCACAGTTAACTATCTCTGCCTATCTCTCCCGCCCACAGTTAACTATCTCACCCTATCTCTCCCGCCCACAGTTAACTATCTCTGCCTATCTCTCCCGCCCACAGGAGACTTCAGCCTCAGGATACAGCCAGTATTGCTGGACGATGACGCGTTATACCAGTGCCAAGTTAGTGCCAGTGACGGGGTGCCAGGCATCAGGTCTCACACGGCGCGCCTCACCGTCTATGTGCCCCCTGACCACCCCAGGGTTAAGCCCCCCGTGTTGAGGACCACCGCTGGGATGACCGTCACGCTGGAGTGTGAGAGTAGTGGAGGACGACCCCAGCCTGAGGTGAGTGATGAGCACGAGGTTGAGGTTCTTCTCTCTCTCTCTCTGTGTCTGTCTGTCTGTTTCTTTCTCTCTCTGTATGTGTCATGTGTCACTTTTTCTCTCACTGTCTCTCTTTCTCTCTTTGTTACTCAAGATTTCTCACTGTCTATCTGTCTATGTCTGTCTGTCTGTCAAACCGTGGCACGAGTACACTATTTATACCAGGTTATAAGTCACACACCCGAGGCTGCCTGCTGAGTTGTGCAATTATGAATTTATTTAATTTTTGTTTTAGTAAGTAAACGAGGATATTGTATTTCATGTGTAGACGAAGTGAAGGGAAAAATGTGTGTAATTTGGTGCAGAACAAATTAAACACACACACACACACCTACACACACACACACCTGCACACACAGACACACACACACACACACACACACACACACCTACACCTACACACACACACACACACACACCTACACACACACACACACCTGCACACACAGACACACACACACACACACACACACACACCTACACCTACACACACACACACACACACCTACACACACACACACACACCTACACCTACACACACACACACACACACCTGCACACACACACCTACACACACACACACACACACACACCTGCACACACACACCTGCACACACACACACCTACACACACACACACACACCTACACACACACACACACACACACACCTGCACACACACACACACACACACACACACACACACACACACACACACCTGCACACACACACACACACACACACACACACACACACACACCTGCACACACACACACACACACCTGCACACACACACACACACACACACACACCTACACACACACACACACACCTACACACACACACACACACACACACCTGCACACACACACACACACACACACACACACACACACACACACACACACACACACACACACACCACACACACACCACACACACACACACACTGCTACAAATTAAATTGCAGTACTCAGAAAAAGGATCTTATTTGAAATATGATATACCGCTGTGGCAGACAACGTACAGAATTATTATTTACAGATATATAATATTGTCAGCTTAGTTACCTGACCCGTCTTTCGTGCAGGGAACAGGTTATAGTGCAAGGAAATCCCCTAGGCCACCCGCACCTCCCTACCAAATTTCAGCTCTATCCTCAAAACTGTGGAAATGCTTAAAGAACACACACACACACACACATGCACACACACTCCTGCTACTTACTACTTTGTTGTCACTCGGAATCGAGTATGACGATCATCCAGCTATGATACAATGATATGAGTTATTAGTGATGTCACCTAGGTTAGTGAGTTTTGAGGTGACTAAAGAGGCCGATACGGGACCCGCAGCGTCGTTCACATTCGTTGCGCATGTGGAGGGCTCAATCTACTGCGGGAGGGGCGGTGGCAGCGTCTTTTGGGCGGTGGCAGCGTCTTTCCGGCGTTAGCGCTTGTCTGCCTCGGTCAGCAGTCGAGCTAACTTGACAGTATTGACACCTTCTCGTGTGGTGCTCCTCCAAGAGTTACGATGTGGAGTAATCGACTCCCAGGTGAAGGAGTCGATTTGGCAGTTTTTCAGGTTTATCTTAAGACTATCCTTGTATCTTTTCAATTGCCCGCCGGCGTTACGTTTACTATTCGTTAGGTGACTGTAAAGTAGCTAGTTTGGTAGTCTACTGTCGTCCTTGTGCGTAACATGGCCAGTCCAGCGTAGTTGTTCATGGTTATTGGTAGCCTCGATGCTCCTACAGTTGGTATCAGCAAGAACACACACACACACACACACACACACACACAGACAGACAGACATACAGAGAGCTAGAATTTTGTGGTGTGGGGTGAGACGGAGGGAGACTGTTAGATAAACGTTGTCATTATGTCCTCTGTCAGTAAGTCAATCAGAAAAGGCATTCATAGAGCTACCATACGCAGCTAAAGAAGTAAGATATGCATGTAGCTTAAGCGTTAAGGTGTCGGGTATTGAAAGTTTGTAGATGTATGGGTGTAAATTATGTGTATGTTTTAAATAATACTTGTTAAAATTGCCCTATCATGCTACAGGTACCCTCACTGCACCTCCCGGCCCTATCATGCTACAGGTACCCTCACTGCACCTCCCGGCCCTATCATGTAACAGGTGTCCTCATTGCACTCCCCGGCCCTATCATGCTACAGGTACCCTCACTGCACCTCCCGGCCCTATCATGCTACAGGTATCCTCATTGCACCTCCCGGCCCTATCATGTAACAGGTGTCCTCACTGCACCCCCCGGCCCTATCATGTAACAGGTACCCTCATTGCACCCCCCGGCCCTATCATGCTACAGGTACCCTCACTGCACCCCCCGGCCCTATCATGCTACAGGTACCCTCACTGCACCCCCCGGCCCTATCATGCTACAGATATCCTCATTGCACCCTCCGGCCCTATCATGCTACAGGTACCCTCACTGCACCCCCCGGCCCTATCATGCTACAGGTACCCTCAACGCACCCCCCAGCCCTATCATGCTACAGGTACCCTTACTGCACCTCCCGGCCATATCATGTAACAGGTGTCCTCATTGCACCCCCGGCCCTATCATGTAACAGATTAAAAACAAAAATTCCCACTGCAGATTTTAGAACTTAAATCCGTTCCAGGGCTTGATAATTGTTCATCAGATTTTTATTCCTACGATAACCAACCCGAGGTCTGTCTGTCGTAACCTGACTGAACGATAAAATGATATTCCACCCGAGGGATGAGTTTATTGCCCCCCCCCCCCCCTACACAGCCGCACTAAGACAGCTATGGCCAAAACAATAAAGAAATTGGATGTGAAGTGAAGAGTAAGTGGAATTGGAGAAAGTGAGGAGAGAGAGAGAGAGAGAGAGAGAGAGAGAGAGAGAGAGAGAGATACACACACACACACACACACACACACACACACGAGGAAAATTTCATTACAAAAAATATTGAAAAAGAATATGATTTGCAGGAAAGAGAGAGTCATAGAGAGAAAGAATAAAATTTAATTGAAAACCGAAAAATTCACCCCGCGGGAAATAAGCCATTACAATTGACCTGATTCACGCCTATCATACTGTGTGTGTGTGTGTGTGTGTGTGTGTGTGTGTGTGTGTGTGTGTGTGTGTGTTTTACCAGTCACCTACAATGTCATCAACTTTTACATGTCTCTCCCCCCCCCCCCTCTCCCCCCCAACACTTCTACTGCTGCGGTCAATCAGTTCTTTACACGTACAGACAAGTCGAAGCCTCACTACCATGCCCTGTATTTCAGTACATCAAACGAGGCTGCAATATATGACTCCTAACATTAACGATACGAGGTGCTTGTACAGAGAGAGAGAGAGAGAGAGAGAGAGACTCGGTTTCTGACAAGGAGTGACATATTACACAAGGGTTACGACGTATCCATGGTTTCGTTTGGCGAGAATTAACCAGGTCAACACACAGCCAAACACCCGCATTCATATTTATTAGTTTTCAATATACGTAACATTAAAAGTAATTGACATTTACCATGTTCATGAAGCCTGCAGTAATATAAAGCTGAAAAAAAATATTACACTAAAATAAATGAACTTTTTTGTGGCAATGTGTCAAGGTTTGGTAGGTCAGTCGCCATTATTCCTAGTTGGGGTAAGTCTCTGGTGCTGGATATAACGAACTCACTGTCTATGACGGCCACTGTGATAGTTATTAGATATTAATGATGAAAGCTTTAATACTTAGCCGTCAGTGCAGATTTATTTCATGTTGCAATAAAAAAATATATGATGTGCCATGAATTTACAGTGTATAATGGCCGGTAATGTAAAATATCTGTGAAAAGCGTAAATACTCACATGTATATTTGAAGGGAATATTTACAGTAATGCCGACTCTCTGATCACACCAACAACACTCTGGCCTAAACGGTGCCTGATAATGTAAACCGCCTGTAACGTAGTGTTGGTTTATAACACTCGCTCTATAGACGAGTAATAACACATTATTATTATTGTAGTGTCATGTATATTAAAGAAAAAACATATAAACAGGAATAATAAGCTGGAGCCGTGTTATTAAGCATTGGGCACTACCCTCTACCGTCCTGCTGGTAACCTGTTGATTGTTCACAGTATTCTGAACACGTCTGAACATTTCCAGAATAATCAAGGAAGCAATTAGTGTGTTTGTAGTGACGGGGGAGAGACACAACCCGCTGGCAAGGTTTACATTCCTAAGGAGATGTGTATAATATATTCACCCTTAAGAGGTACGGTACATAGTCTTCCACAGTGGTAATTAATTTACAGTTAAGACCCGAGGCACCTTAATGTGTACAGCGTGTGTTTATACAAAGAGGAATTGGTTATGCAACTTAATATCCATGGTTTGGTAGTAATAACATCTGAAGATAATTTACAACTTCTTACTAATACGGTAACATTTGATGATAATTTACAACCTCTTAAGTTAAAACATTTACAAAAAAGTTTAGAATTCAGGAAAAGTTTTAATCCAGATCCCGTGCCTTCAGATGACACATGATCATTAAGAATGGTTAATACTTCACGGTGAGTACGAATACAATCTAAATACCATTTGTAAGTCAACAGAATCCCTACAAGCACGACACTGGTTCAGAGGCCCGGGGTTGTTGTAGTGGGGGACTGTGATACGTAGGATATAGATATAGTTGTATCGGAAGTGTGTGGGGCCCTGGGGAGGTGTGTGAGGCCCCAGGGGAGGTGTGTGGCGCCCTGGGGAGATGCATGGGGCCCTGGAGGAGATGTGTGGGGCCATGGGGAGATATTTGGCTCCCTGGGGGGGGGGGGGTGTGGCGTCTTGGGGAGGTATGTGGCGCCCTAGGGAGGTGTGTGGGGCCCCGGGGAGGTATGTGGTTCCCTGAGGAAGGTGTGTGGTGCCCTGGGGAGGTGTGTGGTTCACTGGGAAAGGTTTGTGGGGCCCTGGGGAGGTGTGTGGCGCCCTGGCGAGGTGTGTGGTTCCCTGGGAAAGCTGTGTGGGGCCCTAGGGAGGTGTGTGGCGCCCTGGGGAGGTGTGTGGTTCCCTGGGAATGGTGTGTGGGGCCCTGGGGAGGTGTGTGGCGCCCTGAGGAAGTGTGTGGCACCCTGGGGGAGGTGTGTGGCACCCTGGGAGAGGTGTGTGGCGCCCTGAGAGAGGTGTGTGGTTCCCTGGGGAA
This sequence comes from Homarus gammarus, assembly GCA_958450375.1. Classification (NCBI taxonomy): domain Eukaryota; kingdom Metazoa; phylum Arthropoda; class Malacostraca; order Decapoda; family Nephropidae; genus Homarus; species Homarus gammarus. The sequence goes on along the minus strand of CAUDMG010003049.1, from coordinate 1,055,365 downwards.
GGTGTATGGCGCCCTGGGGAGGTGTGTGGTTCCCTGGGAAAGGTGTGTGGCGCCCTGGGAGCGGTGTGTGGCGCCCTGGGAGAGGTGTGTGGTTCCCTGGGGAGGTGTGTGGCGCCCTGGGGGAGGGGTGTGGCGCCCTGGGAGAGGTGTGCGGTTCCCTGGGGAGGTGTGTGGGACCCTGGGGAGGTGTGTGGCGCCCTGGCGAGGTATGTGGTTCCCTGGGAAAGGTTTGTGGTTCCCTGGGAAGGTGTGTGGCACCCTGGGGGAGGTGTGTGGTTTCCTGGGGAGGTGTGTGACGCCCTGGGAGAGGTGTGTGGGGCCCTGGCGAGGTGTGTGGTTCCCTGGGAAAGGTGTATGGTACCCTGGGGAGGTGTGTGGCGCCCTGGGAGAGGTGTGCGGTTCCCTGGGGAGGTGTGTGGGGCCCTGGGGAGGTGTGTCGTTCCCTGGGAAAGGTGTGTGGGGCCCTGGGGAGGTGTGTGGCGCCCTGGGGAGGTGTGTGGTTCCCTGGGAAAGGTGTGTGGGGCCCTGGGGAGGTGTGTGGCGCCCTGGGAAGGTGTGTGGCGCCCTGGGGAGGTGTGTTGTTCCCTGGGAAAGGTGTGTGGGGCCCTGGGGAGGTGTGTGGCGCCCTGGGAGAGGTGTGTGGCGCCCTGGGAGAGGTGTGTGGCACCCTGGGGGAGGTGTGTGGTTCCCTGGGGAGGTGTGTGACGCCCTGGGGAAGTGTGTGGCACCCTCGGGGAGGTGTGTGGCACCCTGGGGGAGGTGTGTCGCGTCCTGGGGAGGTGTGTGGCGCCCTGGGGGAGGTGTGTGGTTCCCTGGGGAGGTGTGTGGCGCCCCGGGGGAGGTAACGGCAGGGGGCCGTCGCCTATGCCCCGATGAGGCCAATAATCCTCAGAGAGTCGTGGCCGTCGAGGAGCTCTTTAATATGCTCGGCAGTTCTGAAGCTCTCGGGAAGGAATCTGGTCACACAGACAAGATTAGATTGAGTAATTAGGAGGCCACTAGATCCCCCATAAAGGTGCAGGATGATAGCCCAAGGAGACCACTAGATCCCCCTTAAAGGTGCAGGATGATAGCCCAAGGAGACCACTAGATCCTCCATAAAGGTGCAGGATGATAGCCCAAGGAGACCACTAGATCCTCCATAAAGGTGCAGGATGATAGCCCAAGGAGACCACTAGATCCCCCATAAAGGTGTAGGATGATAGCCCAAGGAGACCACTACATCCCCCATAAAGGTGTAGGATGATAGCCCAAGGAGACCACTAGATCCTCCATAAAGGTGCAGGATGATAGCCCAAGGAGACCACTAGATCCTCCATAAAGGTGCAGGATGATAGCCCAAGGAGACCACTAGATCCTCCATAAAGGTGCAGGATGATAGCCCAAGGAGACCACTAGATCCTCCATAAAGGTATAGGATGATAGCTCAAGGAGACCACAAGGAGACCACTAGATCCCCCATAAAGGTGCAGGATGATAGCCCAAGGAGACCACTAGATCCCCCATAAAGGTGTAGGATGATAGCCCAAGGAGACCACTAGATCCCCCATAAAGGTGTAGGATGATAGCCCAAGGAGACCACTAGATCCCCCATAAAGGTGCAGGATGATAGCCCAAGGAGACCACTAGATCCCCCATAAAGGTGCAGGATGATAGCCCAAGGAGACCACTAGATCCCCCATAAAGGTGTAGGATGATAGCCCAAGGAGACCACTAGATCCCCCATAAAGGTGTAGGATGATAGCCCAAGGAGACCACTAGATCCTCCATAAAGGTGTAGGATGATAGCCCAAGGAGACCACTATATCCTCCATAAAGGTGTAGGATGATAGCCCAAGGAGACCACTAGATCCCCCATTAAGGTGCAGGATGATAGCTCAAGGAGACCACTAGATCCCCCATAAAGGTGTAGGATGATAGCCCAAGGAGACCACTAGATCCTCCATAAAGGTGCAGGATGATAGCCCAAGGAGACCACTAGATCCTCCATAAAGGTGCAGGATGATAGCCCAAGGAGACCACTAGATCCTCCATAAAGGTGTAGGATGATAGCCCAAGGAGACCACAAGGAGACCACTAGATTCTCCATAAAGGTGTAGGATGATAGCCCAAGGAGACCACTAGATCCTCCATAAAGGTGTAGGATGATAGCCCAAGGAGACCACTAGATCCTCCATAAAGGTGTAGGATGATAGCCCAAGGAGACCACTAGATTCTCCATAAAGGTGTAGGATGATAGCCCAAGGAGACCACTAGATCCCCCATAAAGGTGCAGGATGATAGCCCAAGGAGACCACTAGATCCTCCATAAAGGTGCAGGATGATAGCCCAAGGAGACCACTAGATCCCCCATAAAGGTGCAGGATGATAGCCCAAGGAGACCACTAGATCCCCCATAAAGGTGTAGGATGATAGCCCAAGGAGACCACTAGATCCTCCATAAAGGTGCAGGATGATAGCCCAAGGAGACCACTAGATCCTCCATAAAGGTGCAGGATGATAGCCCAAGGAGACCACTAGATCCTCCATAAAGGTGCAGGATGATAGCCCAAGGAGACCACTAGATCCTCCATAAAGGTGTAGGATGATAGCCCAAGGAGACCACTAGATCCCCCATAAAGGTGCAGGATGATAGCCCAAGGAGACCACTAGATCCTCCATAAAGGTGCAGGATGATAGCCCAAGGAGACCACTAGATCCTCCATAAAGGTGCAGGATGATAGCCCAAGGAGACCACTAGATCCTCCATAAAGGTGTAGGATGATAGCCCAAGGAGACCACAAGGAGACCACTAGATTCTCCATAAAGGTGTAGGATGATAGCCCAAGGAGACCACTAGATCCTCCATAAAGGTGTAGGATGATAGCCCAAGGAGACCACTAGATCCTCCATAAAGGTGTAGGATGGTAGCCCAAGGAGACCACTAGATTCTCCATAAAGGTGTAGGATGATAGCCCAAGGAGACCACTAGATCCCCCATAAAGGTGCAGGATGATAGCCCAAGGAGACCACTAGATCCTCCATAAAGGTGTAGGATGATAGCCCAAGGAGACCACTAGATCCTCCATAAAGGTGTAGGATGATAGCCCAAGGAGACCACTAGATCCCCCATAAAGGTGTAGGATGATAGCCCAAGGAGACCACTAGATCCCCCATAAAGGTGCAGGATGATAGCCCAAGGAGACCACTAGATCCCCCATAAAGGTGTAGGATGATAGCCCAAGGAGACCACTAGATCCCCATAAAGGTGTAGGATGATAGCCCAAGGAGACCACTAGATCCCCCATAAAGGTGCAGGATGATAGCCCAAGGAGACCACTAGATCCCCCTTAAAGGTGTAGGATGATAGCCCAAGGAGACCACTAGATCCCCCATAAAGGTGTAGGATGATAGCCCAAGGAGACCACTAGATCCCCCCATAAAGGTGCAGGATGATAGCCCAAGGAGACCACTAGATCCCCCATAAAGGTGTAGGATGATAGCCCAAGGAGACCACTAGATCCCCCATAAAGGTGTAGGATGATAGCCCAAGGAGACCACTAGATCCCCCATAAAGGTGCAGGATGATAGCCCAAGGAGACCACTAGATCCTCCATGAAGGTGCAGGATGATAGCCCAAGGAGACCACTAGATTCTCCATAAAGGTGCAGGATGATAGCCCAAGGAGACCACTAGATCCCCCATAAAGGTGTAGGATGATAGCTCAAGGAGACCACTAGATCCCCCATAAAGGTGCAGGATGATAGCCCAAGGAGACTACTAGATCCCCCATAAAGGTGCAGGATGATAGCCCAAGGAGACCACTAGATCCTCCATAAAGGTGCAGGATGATAGCCCAAGGAGACCACTAGGTCCTCCATAAAGGTGTAGGATGATAGCCCAAGGAGACCACTAGATCCCCCATAAAGGTGTAGGATGATAGCCCAAGGAGACCACTAGATCCCCCATAATGGTGTAGGATGATAACCCAAGGAGACCACTAGATCCTCCATAAAGGTGTAGGATGATAGCCCAAGGAGACCACAAGGAGACCACTAGATCCCCCATAAAGGTGTAGGATGATAGCCCAAGGAGACCACTAGATCCTCCATAAAGGTGCAGGATGATAGCCCAAGGAGACCACTAGATCCTCCATAAAGGTGCAGGATGATAGCCCAAGGAGACCACTAGATCCTCCATAAAGGTGTAGGATGATAGCCCAAGGAGACCACAAGGAGACCACTAGATCCCCCATAAAGGTGTAGGATGATAGCCCAAGGAGACCACTAGATCCTCCATAAAGGTGCAGGATGATAGCCCAAGGAGACCACTAGATCCCCCATAAAGGTGCAGGATGATAGCCCAAGGAGACCACTAGATCCTCCATAAAGGTGTAGGATGATAGCCCAAGGAGACCACAAGGAGACCACTAGATCCTCCATAAAGGTGTAGGATGATAGCCCAAGGAGGAAGACTCAGAAATCCTGGAAGATTCTTGATTTTTGCTGTAATTCCGAACCTAACCTAACCTAACCTAACCTAACCAAACCTAACCTAACCTAATATGGACGAAAATCCAGCCATAGGAGTAAGACAAGAGGAAACAGTGAATCTCCATATAGCGGACTTCTCTCTCCATATAGCGGACTTCTCTCTCCATATAGCGGACTTCTCTCTCCATGTAGCGGACTTCTCTCTCCATGTAGCGGACTTCTCTCTCCATATAGCGGACTTCTCTCTCCATATAGCGGACTTCTCTCTCCATGTAGCGGACTTCTCTCTCCATGTAGCGGACTTCTCTCTCCATATAGCGGACTTCTCTCTCCATATAGCGGACTTCTCTCTCCATGTAGCGGACTTCTCTCTCCATGTAGCGGACTTCTCTCTCCATATAGCGGACTTCTCTCTCCATATAGCGGACTTCTCTCTCCATGTAGCGGACTTCTCTCTCCATGTAGCGGACTTCTCTCTCCATATAGCGGACTTCTCTCTCCATATAGCGGACTTCTCTCTCCATGTAGCGGACTTCTCTCTCCATATAGCGGACTTCTCTCTCCATATAGCGGACTTCTCTCTCCATGTAGCGGACTTCTCTCTCCATGTAGCGGACTTCTCTCTCCATGTCGCGGACTTCTCTCTCCATATAGCGGATTTCTCTCTCCATATAGCGGACTTCTCTCTCCATGTAGCGGACTTCTCTCTCCATATAGCGGACTTCTCTCTCCATGTAGCGGACTTCTCTCTCCATGTAGCGGACTTCTCTCTCCATATAGCGGACTTCTCTCTCTATATAGCGGACTTCTCTCTCCATGTAGCGGACTTCTCTCTCCATATAGCGGACTTCTCTCTCCATATAGCGGACTTCTCTCTCCATATAGCGGACTTCTCTCTCCATATAGCGGACTTCTCTCCCCATGTAGCGGACTTCTCTCCCCATGTAGCGGACTTCTCTCCATGTAGCGAACTTCTCTCTCCATATAGCGGACTTCTCTCTCCTTATAGCGGACTTCTCTTTCCATATAGCGGACTTCTCTCTCCATATAATCCGTTAGTCGGGGGTTTCACAAATAACGGATCCTACATATAACGAAGTGTCCTCTGCTTAGTTCGTTAAATTGAGGTTTCATATCTAACGGACCCGTAACATAACGGATTTTCCTCTGTATAGTTCGTTAAAAGAGGTGAGAGGGAAGAGAGGGGTAATGTAGGAAGGGGAGAGGGAGGAGAGGGGTAATGTAAGAAGGTGAGAGGGAAGAGAGGGGTAATGTAGGAAGGTGAGAGGGAGGAGAGGGGTAATGTAGGAAGGTGAGAGGGAGGAGAGGGGTAATGTAGGAAGGTGAGAGGGAGGAGAGGGGTAATGTAGGAAGGTGAGAGGGAGGAGAGGGGTAATGTAGGAAGGTGAGAGGGAAGAGAGGGGTAATGTAGGAAGGTGAGAGGGAGGAGAGGGGTAATGTAGGAAGGTGAGAGGGAGGAGAGGGGTAATGTAGGAAGGTGAGAGGGAGGAGAGGGGTAATGTAGGAGGTGAGAGGGAGAAGAGGGGTAATGTAGGAAGGTGAGAGGGAGGAGAGGGGTAATGTAGGAAGGTGAGAGGGAGGAGAGGGGTAATGTAGGAAGGTGAGAGGGAGGAGAGGGGTAATGTAGGAAGGTGAGAGGGAAGAGAGGGGTAATGTAGGAAGGTGAGAGGGAGGAGAGGGGTAATGTAGGAAGGTGAGAGGGAGGAGAGGGGTAATGTAGGAAGGTGAGAGGGAGGAGAGGGGTAATGTAGGAGGTGAGAGGGAGAAGAGGGGTAATGTAGGAAGGTGAGAGGGAGGAGAGGGGTAATGTAGGAAGGTGAGAGGGAGGAGAGGGGTAATGTAGGAAGGTGAGAGAGAAGAGAGGGGTAATGTAGGAAGGTGAGAGGGAGGAGAGGGGTAATGTAGGAAGGTGAGAGGGAGGAGAGGGGTAATGTAGGAAGGTGAGAGGGAGGAGAGGGGTAATGTAGGAAGGTGAGAGGGAGGAGAGGGGTAATGTAGGAGGTGAGAGGGAGGAGAGGGGTAATGTAGGAAGGTGAGAGGGAGGAGAGGGGTAATGTAGGAAGGTGAGAGGGAGGAGAGGGGTAATGTAGGAAGGTGAGAGGGAAGAGAGGGGTAATGTAGGAAGGTGAGAGGGAAGAGAGGGGTAATGTAGGAAGGTGAGAGGGAGGAGAGGGGTAATGTAGGAAGGTGAGAGGGAAGAGAGGGGTAATGTAGGAAGGTGAGAGGGAGGAGAGGGGTAATGTAGGAAGGTGAGAGGGAGGAGAGGGGTAATGTAGGAAGGTGAGAGGGAGGGGAGAGTCTCGAAGGACCTCACGCAGGAGATGCATAGGACAGGTAGTGTCCTACAGGGATAATGGTCTCCTATGGACGTGAAGAATGTGTGTCCTATAATCATTAGTGGTAGTTATAGTCCCTAGTGTAGGGTCATAGTGGTTATAGTCCCTAGTGGAGGGTTATAGTGGTTATTGTCCCTAGTGGAGGGTCATAGTGGTTATTGTCCCTAGTGGAGGGTCATAGTGCAGTTATAGTCCCTAGTGGAGGGTCATAGTGCAGTTATAGTCCCTAGTGGAGGGTCATAGTGCAGTTATAGTCCCTAGTGGAGGGTCATAGTGCAGTTATAGTCCCTAGTGGAGGGTCATAGTGCAGTTATAGTCCCTAGTGGAGGGTCATAGTGCAGTTATAGTCCCTAGTGGAGGGTCATAGTGCAGTTATAGTCCCTAGTGGAGGGTTATAGTGCAGTTATAGTCCCTAGTGGAGGGTCATAGTGCAGTTATAGTCCCTAGTGGAGGGTCATAGTGCAGTTATAGTCCCTAGTGGAGGGTTATAGTGGTTATTGTCCCTAGTGGAGGGTTATAGTGCAGTTATAGTCCCTAGTGGAGGGTTATAGTGGAGTTATAGTCCCTAGTGGAGGGTTATAGTGCAGTTATAGTCCCTAGTGGAGGGTCATAGTGCAGTTATAGTCCCTAGTGGAGGGTCATAGTGGAGTTATAGTCCCTAGTGTAGGGTCATAGTGCAGTTATAGTCCCTAGTGGAGGGTCATAGTGGAGTTATAGTCCCTAGTGGAGGGTTATATTGGTTATTGTCCCTAGTGGAGGGTTATAGTGCAGTTATAGTCCCTAGTGGAGGGTTATATTGGTTATTGTCCCTAGTGGAGGGTCATAGTGCAGTTATAGTCCCTAGTGGAGGGTCATAGTGCAGTTATAGTCCCTAGTGGAGGGTCATAGTGCAGTTATAGTCCCTAGTGGAGGGTCATAGTGCAGTTATAGTCCCTAGTGGAGGGTCATAGTGCAGTTATAGTCCCTAGTGGAGGGTTATAGTGCAGTTATAGTCCCTAGTGGAGGGTCATAGTGCAGTTATAGTCCCTAGTGGAGGGTCATAGTGCAGTTATAGTCCCTAGTGGAGGGTTATAGTGGTTATTGTCCCTAGTGGAGGGTTATAGTGCAGTTATAGTCCCTAGTGGAGGGTTATAGTGGAGTTATAGTCCCTAGTGGAGGGTTATAGTGCAGTTATAGTCCCTAGTGGAGGGTCATAGTGCAGTTATAGTCCCTAGTGGAGGGTCATAGTGGAGTTATAGTCCCTAGTGTAGGGTCATAGTGCAGTTATAGTCCCTAGTGGAGGGTCATAGTGGAGTTATAGTCCCTAGTGGAGGGTTATATTGGTTATTGTCCCTAGTGGAGGGTTATAGTGCAGTTATAGTCCCTAGTGGAGGGTTATATTGGTTATTGTCCCTAGTGGAGGGTCATAGTGCAGTTATAGTCCCTAGTGGAGGGTCATAGTGCAGTTATAGTCCCTAGTGGAGGGTCATAGTGCAGTTATAGTCCCTAGTGGAGGGTCATAGTGCAGTTATAGTCCCTAGTGGAGGGTCATAGTGCAGTTATAGTCCCTAGTGGAGGGTCATAGTGCAGTTATAGTCCCTAGTGGAGGGTCATAGTGCAGTTATAGTCCCTAGTGGAGGGTCATAGTGCAGTTATAGTCCCTAGTGGAGGGTTATAGTGGTTATTGTCCCTAGTGGAGGGTTATAGTGCAGTTATAGTCCCTAGTGGAGGGTCATAGTGCAGTTATAGTCCCTAGTGGAGGGTTATAGTGGTTATTGTCCCTAGTGGAGGGTTATAGTGGTTATTGTCCCTAGTGGAGGGTCATAGTGCAGTTATAGTCCCTAGTGGAGGGTTATAGTGGTTATTGTCCCTAGTGGAGGGTTATAGTGCAGTTATAGTCCCTAGTGGAGGGTTATATTGGTTATAGTCCCTAGTGGAGGGTTATATTGGTTATAGTCCCTAGTGGAGGGTCATAGTGCAGTTATAGTCCCTAGTGGAGGGTCATAGTGCAGTTATAGTCCCTAGTGGAGGGTCATAGTGCAGTTATAGTCCCTAGTGGAGGGTCATAGTGCAGTTATAGTCCCTAGTGGAGGGTCATAGTGCAGTTATAGTCCCTAGTGGAGGGTCATAGTGCAGTTATAGTCCCTAGTGGAGGGTTATAGTGGTTATTGTCCCTAGTGGAGGGTTATAGTGCAGTTATAGTCCCTAGTGGAGGGTCATAGTGCAGTTATAGTCCCTAGTGGAGGGTTATAGTGGTTATTGTCCCTAGTGGAGGGTTATAGTGGTTATTGTCCCTAGTGGAGGGTCATAGTGCAGTTATAGTCCCTAGTGGAGGGTTATAGTGGTTATTGTCCCTAGTGGAGGGTCATAGTGCAGTTATAGTCCCTAGTGGAGGGTTATAGTGGTTATTGTCCCTAGTGGAGGGTCATAGTGCAGTTATAGTCCCTAGTGGAGGGTCATAGTGCAGTTATAGTCCCTAGTGGAGGGTCATAGTGCAGTTATAGTCCCTAGTGGAGGGTCATAGTGCAGTTATAGTCCCTAGTGGAGGGTCATAGTGCAGTTATAGTCCCTAGTGGAGGGTCATAGTGCAGTTATAGTCCCTAGTGGAGGGTTATAGTGCAGTTATAGTCCCTAGTGGAGGGTTATAGTGCAGTTATAGTCCCTAGTGGAGGGTTATAGTGGTTATTGTCCCTAGTGGAGGGTTATAGTGGTTATTGTCCCTAGTGGAGGGTCATAGTGCAGTTATAGTCCCTAGTGGAGGGTTATAGTGCAGTTATAGTCCCTAGTGGAGGGTTATAGTGCAGTTATAGTCCCTAGTGGAGGGTCATAGTGCAGTTATAGTCCCTAGTGGAGGGTCATAGTGCAGTTATAGTCCCTAGTGGAGGGTTATAGTGGTTATTGTCCCTAGTGGAGGGTTATAGTGCAGTTATAGTCCCTAGTGGAGGGTCATAGTGCAGTTATAGTCCCTAGTGGAGGGTTATAGTGGTTATTGTCCCTAGTGGAGGGTTATAGTGGTTATTGTCCCTAGTGGAGGGTCATAGTGCAGTTATAGTCCCTAGTGGAGGGTTATAGTGGTTATTGTCCCTAGTGGAGGGTCATAGTGCAGTTATAGTCCCTAGTGGAGGGTTATAGTGGTTATTGTCCCTAGTGGAGGGTCATAGTGCAGTTATAGTCCCTAGTGGAGGGTTATAGTGGTTATAGTCCCTAGTGGAGGGTTATAGTGCAGTTATAGTCCCTAGTGGAGGGTTATAGTGGTTATTGTCCCTAGTGGAGGGTTATAGTGGTTATTGTCCCTAGTGGAGGGTCATAGTGCAGTTATAGTCCCTAGTGGAGGGTTATAGTGGTTATTGTCCCTAGTGGAGGGTCATAGTGCAGTTATAGTCCCTAGTGGAGGGTTATAGTGGTTATTGTCCCTAGTGGAGGGTTATAGTGCAGTTATAGTCCCTAGTGGAGGGTCATAGTGGTTATTGTCCCTAGTGGAGGGTTATAGTGCAGTTATAGTCCCTAGTGGAGGGTTATAGTGGTTATTGTCCCTAGTGGAGGGTCATAGTGCAGTTATAGTCCCTAGTGGAGGGTTATAGTGCAGTTATAGTCCCTAGTGGAGGGTCATAGTGCAGTTATAGTCCCTAGTGGAGGGTCATAGTGCAGTTATAGTCCCTAGTGGAGGGTCATAGTGCAGTTATAGTCCCTAGTGGAGGGTTATAGTGGTTATTGTCCCTAGTGGAGGGTCATAGTGCAGTTATAGTCCCTAGTGGAGGGTTATAGTGCAGTTATAGTCCCTAGTGGAGGGTTATAGTGGTTATTGTCCCTAGTGGAGGGTCATAGTGCAGTTATAGTCCCTAGTGGAGGGTTATAGTGGTTATTGTCCCTAGTGGAGGGTTATAGTGCAGTTATAGTCCCTAGTGGAGGGTCATAGTGGTTATTGTCCCTAGTGGAGGGTTATAGTGGAGTTATAGTCCCTAGTGGAGGGTTATAGTGGTTATTGTCCCTAGTGGAGGGTCATAGTGCAGTTATAGTCCCTAGTGGAGGGTTATAGTGCAGTTATAGTCCCTAGTGGAGGGTCATAGTGGAGTTATAGTCCCTAGTGGAGGGCTATAGTGGAGTTATAGTCCCTAGTGGAGGGTCATAGTGCAGTTATAGTCCCTAGTGGAGGGTCATAGTGCAGTTATAGTCCCTAGTGGAGGGTCATAGTGCAGTTATAGTCCCTAGTGGAGGGTCATAGTGCAGTTATAGTCCCTAGTGGAGGGTTATAGTGGTTATTGTCCCTAGTGGAGGGTCATAGTGCAGTTATAGTCCCTAGTGGAGGGTCATAGTGGAGTTATAGTCCCTAGTGGAGGGTCATAGTGCAGTTATAGTCCCTAGTGGAGGGTCATAGTGGAGTTATAGTCCCTAGTGGAGGGTTATAGTGGTTATTGTCCCTAGTGGAGGGTTATAGTGGTTATTGTCCCTAGTGGAGGGTCATAGTGCAGTTATAGTCCCTAGTGGAGGGTCATAGTGGAGTTATAGTCCCTAGTGGAGGGTCATAGTGCAGTTATAGTCCCTAGTGGAGGGTCATAGTGGTTATAGTCCCTAGTGGAGGGTCATAGTGGAGTTATAGTCCCTAGTGGAGGGTCATAGTGCAGTTATAGTCCCTAGTGGAGGGTTATAGTGGTTATTGTCCCTAGTGGAGGGTTATAGTGCAGTTATAGTCCCTAGTGGAGGGTCATAGTGCAGTTATAGTCCCTAGTGGAGGGTTATAGTGGTTATTGTCCCGAGTGGAGGGTCATAGTGCAGTTATAGTCCCTAGTGGAGGGTCATTGTGCAGTTATAGTCCCTAGTGGAGGGTTATAGTGGTTATTGTCCCTAGTGGAGGGTTATAGTGCAGTTATAGTCCCTAGTGGAGGGTCATAGTGGTTATTGTCCCTAGTGGAGGGTTATAGTGGAGTTATAGTCCCTAGTGGAGGGTCATAGTGCAGTTATAGTCCCTAGTGGAGGGTCATAGTGGTTATTGTCCCTAGTGGAGGGTTATAGTGGTTATTGTCCCTAGTGGAGGGTCATAGTGCCTGTTATAGTCCCTAGTGGAGGGTTATAGTGCAGTTATAGTCCCTAGTGGAGGGTTATAGTGGTTATTGTCCCTAGTGGAGGGTCATAGTGGAGTTATAGTCCCTAGTGGAGGGTCATAGTGCAGTTATAGTCCCTAGTGGAGGGTCATAGTGCAGTTATAGTCCCTAGTGGAGGGTTATAGTGGTTATTGTCCCTAGTGGAGGGTTATAGTGGTTATTGTCCCTAGTGGAGGGTCATAGTGCAGTTATAGTCCCTAGTGGAGGGTTATAGTGATTATTGTCCCTAGTGGAGGGTCATAGTGGAGTTATAGTCCCTAGTGGAGGGTCATAGTGCAGTTATAGTCCCTAGTGGAGGGTCATAGTGCAGTTATAGTCCCTAGTGGAGGGTTATAGTGCAGTTATAGTCCCTAGTGGAGGGTTATAGTGCAGTTATAGTCCCTAGTGGAGGGTCATAGTGCAGTTATAGTCCCTAGTGGAGGGTCATAGTGCAGTTATAGTCCCTAGTGGAGGGTTGTAGTGCAGTTATAGTCCCTAGTGGAGGGTCATAGTGCAGTTATAGTCCCTAGTGGAGGGTTATAGTGGTTATTGTCCCTAGTGGAGGGTCATAGTGCAGTTATAGTCCCTAGTGGAGGGTCATAGTGGAGTTATAGTCCCTAGTGGAGGGTTATAGTGCAGTTATAGTCCCTAGTGGAGGGTTATAGTGGAGTTATAGTCCCTAGTGGAGGGTTATAGTGGTTATTGTCCCTAGTGGAGGGTCATAGTGCAGTTATAGTCCCTAGTGGAGGGTTATAGTGGTTATTGTCCCTAGTGGAGGGTCATAGTGCAGTTATAGTCCCTAGTGGAGGGTTATAGTGCAGTTATAGTCCCTAGTGGAGGGTTGTAGTGGTTATTGTCCCTAGTGTAGGGTTATAGTGCAGTTATAGTCCCTAGTGGAGGGTTATAGTGGTTATTGTCCCTAGTGGAGGGTCATAGTGGTTATTGTCCCTAGTGGAGGGTCATAGTGCAGTTATAGTCCCTAGTGGAGGGTCATAGTGCAGTTATAGTCCCTAGTGGAGGGTCATAGTGCAGTTATAGTCCCTAGTGGAGGGTTGTAGTGGTTATTGTCCCTAGTGGAGGGTTGTAGTGGTTATTGTCCCTAGTGGAGGGTCATAGTGCAGTATAGTCCCTAGTGGAGGGTTATAGTGCAGTTATAGTCCCTAGTGGAGGGTCATAGTGCAGTTATAGTCCCTAGTGGAGGGTTGTAGTGGTTATTGTCCCTAGTGGAGGGTTATAGTGCAGTTATAGTCCCTAGTGGAGGGTTATAGTGGTTATTGTCCCTAGTGGAGGGTCATAGTGCAGTTATAGTCCCTAGTGGAGGGTTATAGTGGAGTTATAGTCCCTAGTGTAGGGTCATAGTGGAGTTATAGTCCCTAGTGGAGGGTCATAGTGCAGTTATAGTCCCTAGTGGAGGGTCATAGTGGAGTTATAGTCCCTAGTGGAGGGTTATAGTGGAGTTATAGTCCCTAGTGGAGGGTTATAGTGCAGTTATAGTCCCTAGTGGAGGGCTATAGTGGAGTTATAGTCCCTAGTGGAGGGTCATAGTGGAGTTATAGTCCCTAGTGGAGGGTCATAGTGGAGTTATAGTCCCTAGTGGAGGGTCATAGTGCAGTTATAGTCCCTAGTGGAGGGTCATAGTGCAGTTATAGTCCCTAGTGGAGGGTCATAGTGGAGTTATAGTCCCTAGTGGAGGGTTATAGTGGAGTTATAGTCCCTAGTGGAGGGTTATAGTGCAGTTATAGTCCCTAGTGGAGGGTTATAGTGGAGTTATAGTCCCTAGTGGAGGGTCATAGTGGAGTTATAGTCCCTAGTGGAGGGTCATAGTGGAGTTATAGTCCCTAGTGGAGGGTCATAGTGCAGTTATAGTCCCTAGTGGAGGGTCATAGTGCAGTTATAGTCCCTAGTGGAGGGTCATAGTGGAGTTGTAGAAGGAAGAGATAAATGCAGGAGAAACGTAGAGAAAATGTTGATAAAAAACAAAAGGAAAGAGACGAAATAGTGACATAAAAGAGAATAAAGTGTAACAGGAGTAGACGAGAGAAAGAGACCCGGAGAGAAAGAAGAGAAGAGGAATTGACAGAGAAATAAGTAAAAAAAATATAAAAAGAGAAAATAAATATGAAAATTTATGAAAATTAAACAACTAAAAAAAAAAAGAATTAAAGAAAAAGAAAAGAAGAGGAAAAATATATGAAAAAACAAGTAAACGGATATAAATACCACAACAATGGGATGAAAGAGAAGTAGAGGAAGGAAAATAAAGAGGAGGAATAGGAGAGACAGATAAAGTTGGGGTCAGAAGAGAGGATGATGGATGGAACGAAAAAGAATGGGAGTAACAAGTGTGATAAGAATTATGGATGGCTGAGGGAGAGGGGAAGTGAGAGAGGGGTGAGAGGGGAGGCGAGAGATGAGTGAGAGGGGAGGCGAGAGATGAGTGAGAGGGGAAGTGAGTGGGGAGGCGAGAGATGAGTGAGAGGGGAGGCGAGAGATGGATGAGAGAGGAAGTGAGAAATGGATGAGAGGGGAAGTGAGAAATGGATGAGAGGGGAAGTGAGAAATGGATGAGAGGGGTTGATGGTAGGTCAGATAAAAAGAAGTGTGTGGAATCATATTTACAGGAGGAGAGAGAGAGAGAGAGAGAGATAGATTAAGAATAAACTAATATCTATGGTGAGAGTGATGACCAAATGAGAATAGGGGAAGTAGAGGTAAGCCAATAAAAGCAGGAATAAGTGGGGTGAGAGGGAGAGGAGAAGGGAGAGGGGAAAAAAAGACTTCCGCAAATAGATTGGAAAGTTACAAGATTTGGGGAGAGACAGATTAAGTGATAAGAGGGGAGATGAAGAGGGGATAAAATGGGTGTGACATAGGGTGTGATGATTGAAGGGGAAAAGGACTAGAAGATAGGAGAGAGAGAGAGAGAGAGAGAGAGAGAGAGAGAGAGAGATCTGGGACGGGTCATGAAGGCAGCACAGTACTGAGGTGTTATGTGCCAGCCGAAAATATTGAACAGCTGGTGGCATCCTGTCATGTTTTGAACACAAGCAACTTTATTCGCTTTTTCTCGAGTTTTCTGTCGGTTTTATCTCTGGTTTTTCCTTTTTCTTTCTGTCAATATCTGTTTTTCTCTTTTCTGTCTATGTTCGTTTTTTTTCTTCTCTTTTCTGTCAATCTATTTCTCTTTATATTTGTTTGTCAATATCTTTCTGTCTTATTTTTCTGTCTCCTGGTGCTGTATTACTCTCTCTCTCTCTCTCTCTCTCTCTCTCTCTCTCTCTCTCTCTCTCTCTCTCTCCCTGATCGTTGGAAAGAAACTAAGAAAACAATTGGAAAAGTTTGGAGGGAATGGCAGTCAGTCTGATAGGTCTTAACGCCCAGGTAAACGTCATCATGTTATGTCAGGAGACTTTATAGTATCAAGGTTTAGAAGTGAAGCGTAAACAACACTTATATAACTCAATGATAATGACTAAATAACTCTTAGGTGTATTGCACAGAATATTACAAGGAATTAGGTCAAATAAGTAGGAATTTTAACCTGTTTTTGTGTCAGGTAAAAATAATAAGAGGAACATTACTAACGTAGTTTTAATAACTTTGATTATCTTGTTATTTATTTGTCAGTTTTAGGTAAAAGGAAATAAAAACGCGGCATTAACGCAGTAATGTTTTGTTGGTCACTCTTATTTATACATGTATAAGAATAGGTTACGTCTTAATTGTCCTTAATAACAAGCTACTCCTTCACGGCCTCCTGCAGATCCAGTGGGTGGACGACAGCCGGCGGGAGACCATCAGGACCGGGTCTCTCCTGGCGACAGAGACCATGTCTGACGGGAAGCGCGTCACGGTCCGCTCTCGCCTCTCCTTCACCCCCCGCCGCTCTCATCACAATTCTTCCCTCACCTGCCTCACATCCAACCAGGCCCTCAGCTCACCCCTCTCCAGGTGGGTATAACTGGCCCTCAGCTCACCCCTCTCCAGGTGGGTATAACTGGCCCTCAGCTCACCCCTCTCCAGGTGGGTATAACTGGCCCTCAGCTCACCCCTCTCCAGGTGGGTATAACTAGCCCTCAGCTCACCCCTCACCAGGTGGGTATAACTGGCACCTCAGCTCACCCCTCTCCAGGTGGATATAACTGGCCCTCAGCTCACCCCTCTCCAGGTGGGTATAACTAGCCCTCAGCTCACCCCTCTCCAGGTGGGTATAACTGGCCCTCAGCTCACCCCTCTCCAGGTGGGTATAACTAGCCCTCAGCTCACCCCTCTCCAGGTGGGTATAACTAGCCCTCAGCTCACCCCTCTCCAGGTGGGTATAACTAGCCCTCAGCTCACCCCTCACCAGGTGGGTATAACTGGCACCTCAGCTCACCCCTCTCCAGGTGGGTATAACTGGCCCTTAGCTCACCCCTCTCCAGGTGGGTATAACTGACCCTCATCTACCACCTCCACCCCAGCTAGGTCATTGGTTAGGACAGGTCAGCCGTGATGGTCAGTCAGTGTAATGTAGGAACTTCACCTTTTGGACACACTTTATACCCACATATTACATTATAACCCAGTGTTATGGTGGGGTCCTCAACACCCATGATGACCTAAAGTGTAAGTATTCGTCACCTACACATGAGAGAGAGAGAGAGAGAGAGAGATGTGTAACAAGGCCTCTTATAGGCTGTTATCCCTATACATGTTATTATATGCTCCAACCACGTCAATGTACACAGGCGGTAGTGTGTGTGTGTGTCTGTCTGTTGTTCCTATTTTGTATTTCATGAGTTACTGCTTTGTTCTCCACCCTCCTTTATCTCATTACTTCCAATTCTCTCGCCCCCTCGCTCTTCATTTTCCTCATTTCCTATTCATCTATTCTTATTTTTTTTGTCATTCCTTATTCACTTCTTCCATTCAATATATTCAAATTTTACTCCGAAATTCTTCTTGTTATTCATTATCCTTCTCCGTGTCTATTCTTCTCATCGTTATTATGTCATTGTTCTTTCCACCAATTATCACCGTGTGTCCCATATTCACGTCGACCATTCTCCGGCACAGCATTCCTTATTTAATTTATTTATTTTTCCTCTTCATTTCTCTCTCTTCTTTCTATCTCCTTCCTCCTTGACTCACCCTTCTCATTAATTCTCCTTTCGCTTTGATATTTATTCACATTCATCAATTCTCCTTAGTTGTTGGTCTTCTTCTTCTCGTCTTTCTTAGTACTCTTCCTCAAGCACCTCTCACTTTTCTTTCTCTCTCTCCATTCACCTCTCACCTTCGTCCTTCATGTCACCCTTTCGTCCCTCTCCACTTGTCTTCTTCCTCTTCTTCTTTCCCTTTTACCAGCCCTCTCACCCACTTCTCAAAATCGCCTTTTCTCTTATCCACATCTTTACTCTCTCTCTCTCACCTTCTCTCGCCTATCATTCCGCTCATCCCCCTTCCCTCTCCTTAACTAACACTTCTTACCCTCACCTCTCACCCCTCTCCCCGCAGTTCGATCCAGCTGAGTGTTCTCTTCCCGCCGGAGGTTCGTCTACACGTCCGCCCCCAGCAGTTGGTTGAAGGTGACGACGCCAACTTCGTCTGTAGCGCCCAGGCCAACCCCAGCGTCATAACCTACAGGTGAGTCCTCGTCTACAGGTGCAATTATCACCAACAGGTAAGTCATCTACTACAAGTAAAAACCAGAGTCATCACCCACAGGTAGGGTCAGAGGCCAAGTCATCATCCACAGGTAAAGTCAGAGGTCAAGTCATCACACACAGGTGAGGTCAGAGGTCAAGTCATCATCCACAGGTAAGGTCAGAGGTCAAGTCATCACCCACAGGTAAGGTCAAAAGGTCAAGTCATTACCCACAGGTAAGGACAGAGGTCAAGTCATCACTCAGGTAAGGAGAGAGGTCAACTCATCACCCACAGGTAAGGTCAAAGGTCAAGTCATCACCCACAGGCACAGGTAGTTAACGCTCACTGAGGTATAATTTGATTTCGTGTTCAATCTTGTTTTATAACTGATAACTCACACAGGTTAGACTTCACTGTGTGTGTGTGTGTGTGTGTGTGTGTGTGAGTTGGTGCGTTTCTGTGTATTTGTTTATTGTACCTGTGTATTTGTCAGTGCATGAGTGAGTGTATATGTATTTGTGTAAGAGTTTATTTGTGTTACGGGTGTATTTGTGTACGAGTGTACAGTATATATAACAAACAGTATTTTGGAACAGTTGGTGAAGCGGAATATTCAATGTTGAATGGTTTTTTTTATCGTGTGTGTGTGTGTGTGTGTGTGTGTGTGTGTGTGTGTGTGTGTGTGTGTGTAAAAGATTAGATACACAAAGGCAGTAGAGAGATCACACAGTTACAGTGAGATGAAATTTAAAAAGAGAATCTCCTACGAAGTGGAAACCTTTGATAGATTCTCAAAGAAGTATATTTTTATTTTTATTTTTTTTTTACGGGGATTAGCCCACCTGGGCACAGGTCGAACGACCCACAACGGGGCCTCGGGGCAAAAAAAAATAAGAACAAAGAAATTAAAAATAGAGAAGAAAAAGGTTATATATGTACTGTGTTAATCTACACCACGAAGATGCCGGCAAACCAGCTTTTTAAAGTGAAACAGATTGTATAGGTATGGAAACACAGAAGGCAGAGCATTCCACAGTTTGGCTGTGTGAGGAAAGAAGGATGCACTATAATGGGTTATTCTAGTGTGACCGACACAGGATGCCAAATACACCGAACATTGCCCGTTAAAGTACCTGTAAAAGAGAGAGTGAAGCAACATTGTGGTGAAGAGAAAGGGAAGAGAGATTGTCAACTAAAGGAGGAGAGTCAATAAGATGAAACGCCTTTGATTCCACCCTATCTAATAGTTGGACAGAAGAAGAGCCACCCCAGATATGAGAGCAGTACTCCAAGTTAGGACGAATGAATCCCTTATATACTTGAAGCAACTGCTCAGGAGTGAAGTAGCTACGGCATCTGTACAGCATTCCCTGCTTTCGGGAGGCAGCTTTAACTCTTTTAAGGATGTGTGATTTCCATGACATATTGGAGGAAATGGTGAGGCCTAGCATATCTATTTTAGAATATGGCAGAATGATAGCGTCCTGAAATGAACACAAGAAGAGCTGTCAAATACCATCTTTTTTTATTTGGCAATTATCTTCTACTCCCACTTAACGCCCACACCCTCAAACTACTACCCCCCCCCCCAACACTCCAAACCTTCAAATTCTCCCACTGTTCCTCTCTTGTTCCTACTCTCCCTCCCACACTCTCCACAACCCCTCCAATACACTCCACCACCCCTCCCACACTCTCCATCATCCTTCCCACACTCTCCACCACCCCTCCCACACTCTCCACCACCCCTCCCACCCTCCACCACCCCTCCCACACACTCCACCACCCCTCCCACACACTCCACCACCCCTCCCACACACTCCACCACCACCCCATACTCTCAACCACCCCTCCCACACACTCCACCACCCCTCCCACACTCTCCACCACCCCTCCCACTCTCCACCACACTTCCCACACACTCCACCACCCCTCCCACACTCTCCACCACCCCTCCCACTCTCCACCACCCCTCCCACACACTCCACCACCCCTCCCACACTCTCCACCACCCCTCCCACTCTCCACCACCCCTCCCACACACTCCACCACCCCTCCCACTCTCCATCACCCCTCCCACACTCTCCACCACCCCTCCCACACACTCCACCACCCCTCCCACACACTCCACCACCCCTCCCACACACTCCACCACCACCCCATACTCTCAACCACCCCTCCCACACACTCCACCAGCCCTCCCACACTCTCCACCACCCCTCCCACTCTCCACCACACTTCCCACACACTCCACCACCCCTCCCACACTCTCCACCACCCCTCCCACTCTCCACCACCCCTCCCACACACTCCACCACCCCTCCCACACTCTCCACCACCCCTCCCACTCTCCACCACCCCTCCCACACACTCCACCACCCCTCCCACTCTCCATCACCCCTCCCACACTCTCCACCACCCCTCCCACACACTCCACCACCCCTCTCACACACTCCACCACCCCTCCCACACACTCCACCACCCCTCCCACACACTCCACCACCCCTCCCACACACTTCACCACCCCTCCCACACACTTCACCACCCCTCCCACACTCTCCACCACCCCTCCCACTCTCCACTACCCCTCCCACACACTCCACCACCCCTCCCACACACTCCACCACCCCTCCCACACACTCCACCACCCCTCCCACACTCTCCACCACCCCTCCCACACACTCCACCACCCCTTCCACACTCTCCACCACCCCTCCCACACTCTCCACCACCCCTCCCACACACTCCACCACCCCTCCCACACACTCCACCACCCCTCCCACACACTCCACCACCCCTCCCACACACTCCACCACCCCTCCCACACTCTCCACCACCCCTCCCACACACTCCACCACCCCTCCCACACACTCCACCACCCCTCCCACACACTCCACCACCCCTCCCACACACTCCACCACCCCTCCCACACACTCCACCACCCCTCCCACACACTCCACCACCCCTCCCACTCTCCATCACCCCTCCCACACTCCACCACCCCTCCCACACACTCCACCACCCCTCCCACACACTCCATCACCCCTCCCACTCTCCATCACCCCTCCCACACTCTCCACCACCCCTCCCACACACTCCACCACCCCTCCCACACACTCCACCACCCCTCCCACACACTCCACCACCCCTCCCACACACTTCACCACCCCTCCCACACACTCCACCACCCCTCCCACACACTCCACCACCCCTCCCACACACTCCATCACCCCTCCCACACTCCACCACCCCTCCCACACACTTCACCACCCCTCCCACACACTCCATCACCCCTCCCACACTCCACCACCCCTCCCACACACTCCATCACCCCTCCCACACTCCACCACCCCTCCCACACACTTCACCACCCCTCCCACACATCAGTCTCCTTCACTGGTTGCTTTCCCTCACTCATCCCCATTTCTAATTTCCCAGACCCACGTGTCACTTCCCAGACCCACGTGTCACTTCCCAGACCCACTTGTCACTTCCCAGACCCACTTGGTGTGTATTCATCTGCCTGACATCCGTGGTAGCGGTGAAGAGGTTCCATAACTTGGCCGCCCTGACGGTGAAGGTCCTGGTGCTGGCTGGTACGTGACCCAGGTACCGTCCTCGTGCTCCGCTGTATAGGATTGAGATGTAGTCGAGGAGTGGGACGACTACTCCGCAGACATAAACACTGTTTAACTTAACTGCCGTAGCAGCAGGGGAGCAAGATATTACCATCACCCGCTGCTCTGTCTACAGCAACCACGAGGGTATCTAATCCGTCGTCCAAGACGTATTACCATTCCTTTGAGAGGGGGAGGCGGTCATCAGTGGATCGTGATGGGCGGAAACCAAACTGTTTGTTGGACAGTAGAGAGTACCTGTCAAGGTGGCCACAAATTTCATCAGGAATCACTCTTTCAAGTAGTTTGCTTACTGTAGAAAGCAAGAAAATGGGGTGGTAGTTTTAGGGACCCGACCTTGACTTCCTTTTGTAGACCGGAACTACCCTCGTCTGCCTCCAGACGGTGGACCGGGTGTTCTCTTGTATACAGTCAGTGAAGACGTGTGTTAGTTCGGCGACACACTTGTGTAAAACACGAGGACTCACGTCGTCAGGACCAACTGCCTTTCTCACATTGATGTGTTGTAACAGATTCTTTATTTTCTTTTGGCTGATTTGTATTCGTATGTGATTTAGTTGACTTTCACACAGAGGCAGAAGCTGAGGTGGGGTTCTGTCAGGAGGGGACAGACACTGAACATTCTCCCAAAAAGTTCTGCCTTTTGGGGGTTACTAGAGGCAACTGTTCCATCTAGTTTATAATGAGATGGATCTCTTATCTTGCTTCATAATTCCATGTTTATCTTTCACCAAGTTTTGCTCCCTACTCCAGGGTGTTGCGAGTGTCTGTTTCATGGCCCATTTGGTGGTAGTCGCCATCTGTTTGTATGTTCTCCGTTAGAGGCTCTTGTTGTACCGAGTGGGGTTACGTTTGTACCTTTTCCACGATCTGTATTTCTCGTCATCTACCGGAACCAACGCTGGTGTCCGGGTCTAATCTGATATTCTCGCTTAGGAACATAAACGATCTTGGCAATTAAGGCTACATTTGTTGTTTTTTTGAGGCATTACCGAGAAGAATGTTGTCCCAATCCGTGGAGATTAGGTCCCTGCTCATCAATGTCCAATGTGCTCGGCCTCACAGCCCTGTTCTGTCTATTAAACACATGACAGGAATAAAGCAGGTGACACTCTCTCTCTCTCTCTCTCTCTCTCTCTCTCTCTCTCTCTCTCTCTCTCTCTCTCTCTCTCTCTCAGTAGGTAAGAACGAGTATAAAGCAGTAGGTGATCGCTCCGGTGCAGATCAAGCGGGCTTCAGCTCCCCTTTGTAGCCTCCTGTTGCTAAATTGACTGGGGCTGTGAGGTGCTCTGGCAGGATTTACAAATATTCCAGATTATGTTACACGTCTCTACTCTTCATCTCAATATATCACAACCTATCTTTCTACTCCAATAATAGTCTTTACTGCTCCAATGGTCCAAATATAAAGGAGGAAAGGGAAGGGTAATGGTTTAGTATCCAGACGCGAGAGTTAGTGTGTTGGATGTGTTATATATTTATACGTGAGAATAGAGAAGTGTTCCTGGTTCTATTTTAACATAGGGAGTGAGTGAGGGAGGGTTGAGATTGGTCGTCTACACTGATTGATGATGTTAGGGAAAATACGGAGACCCAGCTTATTATTTTATTATTATTTTTATATACATTGTGTTTAGTCAGGTATTTTTTTTTATATATTTTTTATACTGTAAATTTTTTGTGTTTAATAATTTGTTGACCTTTTTTGCTTTTTTATAATATACAAGTAATTTTATGATAATTTTACAGCTCCCATCATGCATATCACACTGGGACTAGAATATGGATTAAAAAATTATATTTACAAAAGCTTCATAAATCGGGCAAACAAGTAAGAAAGAAAACAAATAGACAACTAGAGTGACCATTGAGTATCTTTCCTTTCACACACACACTGTAGGAGGCAGCTGGAGTCACGAAAAGTTGGAGAAGTGTGTGTGTGTGCGTGTGTGATGAGAGTTGTTATAAATGTGAAAGAAATAATGAGCGGTGGCAGAATCATAGTGGAAGGCTGTTTACCTGGGGGGGGGGGGGGGGGGAGGGGAAGGCACCTGGTGATGATACACAAGGATGAAGTCACACTGGCCCTACAAGACCTGTAGTCTGGAGACATTGCTGACGGCGAGATACCAAACTCACCCGTCTGTGGAAGTTATTCTACGAGTCTGTCCATCAACCTTAAGACTTCTTGGTATTCATGAAGATCCTGAGGAGAAGAAGCCCATTGCTCAGGTCTTTCGTATTATAAGTCTAATTTCGCACAGATGAGGGGGAAATTTTTTGTGAGAATGGGCCAAGAGGCTTCCCGCCAAAACACTAGAATTCCTCGGACAAGACTAACTTTAGCTTTAAGAAAGGCTGTGGTAACTTAAAAACCATTGTTGCCCTGAGAGTACTGTGTGGGAAAAATTTAGAACATAACCAAGAACCAAATGTGCCTTTTGTGGACTTTGAGAGAGCATCTTACTATAGACGCATTGCAGGTGAAAGCTGTCTTAAGTACTGAGACGTTAGTGGTGTGGGCTAGGGAGAGAGAGAGAGAGAGAGAGAATAGCTTTTGATCAAGTCCTTATTTTAGGGAGAAGATGTTGTTGTTGTTGTTAAGGGTGAAGGAGTTGTAGCAGAACTTGGGGTAATTTGGAGTAGTGGATAATACAGGTGTTTGTCACCTGTACTATTGTCTGTTTACGTGTAGAGGCGATAGTGGTGGAGCTGCAACAAGACGTGGAGGGAGGAGGAGCCAGGGTTAAGGTACTTTTGTGAAGGTTATAAAGTGTCTGGCCTAGAAGTTGCTGTTGTGAGTGAGAATACTGTGCTGTTGGAACAATGATAACAGCAGCTGATCAGTGTGCCATGATTATCACTATGAAGTATAAACAACAGAACAGGCACACCAAGTAACTCAGATACTTATGAAAATCTTGGCACAACACGAGTGCTGTAGTAAAAAAAAAAGTTGGAGCAAAGATTAGTCTGGCTAACCCTCTTTTACACCACGGATATTGTTTAGAGGAAAGATCTTATGTAAAGGTGGAGGCTGGTGTAGTGTGGGGTCTATGGGAGTGGCTACGGCTGGATCTTGGGGCAGGAGGTAAAATTGCTCGATTCTTTTGACGGGTGAGTATGGAGGAAGATGAGGATGAGGAAGATAGTGTTATGGACAGAGGAAGACCAGTGAGGAAGATAGTGTTATGGACGGTGAGGAAGACCAATGAGGAAGATAGTGTTATGGACGGTGAGGAAGACCAGTGAGGAAGATAGTGTTATGGACAGAGGAAGACCAGTGAGGAAGATATTGTTATGGACAGAGGAAGACCAGTGAGGAAGATAGTGTTATGGACGGTGAGGAAGATCTACAGTCAGATGGATGGCAGATGAAGCTGATTGAGACTATCAGAAGTGGGCGGAAAATTTACTCTGACATGTTGTAGAAGGAAGCAGCCTGATGAGATGTGTTGTGTTGAGGGCCAGGTGCTTCACGGCGGCGGGGAGAGACTGACCAAACTTGTTGACGTTCACAGCCAAAAATAATTATGGACAATTCAAGAGGAAGACGGGAGATGAGGGGTACCACCTGACCCAACAATAACATCTACACTCTTCATCAACTACTGTAGCTATACGGACCATCTTCAGTAAAGGCCACACACACACATGAGGACGAGAGTAATTAATATGCCTCATAGTAAACAGCTCGTTAACAACAGCCATAACAAAACTATGGCAAGTGGAGAAATAATGATAATTATTGTTAAAATTACTGAAGAAAATGTTAACCAACCTTAGCATCAGATCCTGTGGTTAATGATATAATATATATATATATATATATATATATATATATAGTTAGATAGTTTAGTGAGATGGGGTAATGCAGTTTCTGGCCAGTAAAATATATAGCGTAGGGTTACTAGCAGTAAATCTATATGGACGCTAATCTTGAATGCAAATACGATACACAGAGAAAGCTTTATGTGCCAGCAGTATTTACTCTGACAACAACTCTGCCATATTTCTGCCCCGGTTTATATATTCAAACCCCGAGATTAATAAATATCTCTTTGTGTGCCAGTAGATATAATATAATTTTCCCCGCCTAACAAAATCCTTCGAATGTTCTCATAAATTTCTAGTCCGGCATTCAGCACTCCGGGATATACCGTATAGGTACCAGAAAGGCATAAATTCGTCGAAAACAAGTGAGCATCGCCGCAGCTCATCCTGGATTCAATTCTTGTTTCACCGATGCATCACAATCCTATCCATGATATGGACTTAGGGAGACGTGGAATCCTTGTTTACTTATTGAGCGAGCGCCACCAGCGACCCTGGCGGGGTAACAGCGAACTCTCGCGATTCTGACTGATGGCGACCGAATATTTATAGCCTCTGAGTTTGCCAGAGTTTGCTGAAGGGAGAATAAAAGTCACATTTTAACTAAAGGTAACTATGTAAGGCCTGAAATACGGTCTTAGGGCTCCCAACTTTAGACTGTGATAACTCGTGTAAACTGTGAGGAAGTGATGGCCGGGATATACAGTGATAAACTCCTCACAGGATAACGTAGGAACTCGTGGGTTGCAAAGTACTTCTCTGTCCAGCGTTCGTACGGGAGAGAGAGAGAGAGAGAGAGAGAGAGAGAGCGAGCTACTAAACAACAATATTGATTTTTGTGAGAGGGGCAAAACACAGTATATACCTGGAACTGAACCTGAATACATATTAAAAAAAACACTAGTGAGGATTGGTTAAAATAGGTCATGTTTGGGTTGTGTTGGGTTAGATTTGGTTAGGGTTAACAAATTAAGTTTGGTTAGGAGTGAAGAAGGTTAAATTAGTTTGGGATTAAGACTGAAGGAAGTTATGTTTCGATTAAAGTAAGGTGAGTTGGGTTAGATTAAGTTAAGGTAGATTATGTTCGGGTTGCAGTCAAGTTAATTTAGGTTAAGGTTAATGTTGAGGGTTAGTTAGGAATTATTAGAAAGAGATTAGGTAAATATTGGTGTGTAAGGAAAAGGGGCAGTTTAAATTTGTCTTTGGTAAGGTTAGGTTTGTGTGTCACATGTATAATGCTCGTATATATGCTAAAAGTTGTTTGTGTTTGCAGGGGCCGTATTTATGTATATTTGTTTGTCTTTCATGTTTACTTGTGTGTTTGTGTGTGCTTGCATGGGTGTACACGTGAACTTTTGCTTGTGTTTTACAGGTTTGCTTGTGTGTGTCTTTGTGCTTGTAAAGGTGAAATAATGAACTTGTGTTTGTGTGTGCTTGCAGGGGTGTACTATTGAACTTTTGCTTGTGTGTTTCAGGTTTGTTTGGTGTTTATCTTCAGTGTTTGTGTGTCTTTGTGCTTGTAAAGGTGAAATAGTGAACTCGTGTTTGTGTTCCAGATGGTATCACAACAGTCAGGAGCTTCAGAACGAGACATCGAGGACAATGAAACTGCACAAGATCTCTAGAAACCTTCACCAAGACGCTATCTCCTGTGAGGTGAGTCCTGGTGTGGTGGTGATGTGTGGTGGTGAAGGGTTACTGTGGTGGTGATGGTTGTGAAGGGTTACTGTGGTGGTGATGGTGAAGGGTTACTGTGGTGGTGATGAAGAGGGAGAGAGAGAGAGAGAGAGAGAGAGAGAGAGAGATGAATAGGCGGGGAGAAGGTTGAGGGATATGGAAGAGGCATAGGAAGAGTGAAGGAGGAAGAGGAGAGAGGGAATAAATTAAGAAAAATGGCGGAGGTAGAAGGGAGAGAGAGGAAGGAATTGGAGGAAGAGGATGAGAGAGGGAGGAAGAGAATGGGAGAAAAAGAGGCAGAAGAGAAACGGGCGGAGGAAGGAAATGTAAATTGAAGAGGAGGAGGAGGAAGGAAGGACGGACGAAGGGAGCGGGTAGAGATGAAGAAGAGGAGAGGGAAACATGAGTCGTATGTGTGTGTGTAAACGACGAGTCCATCACACTGTCTGGTCCTGTTATTATGCTGGTCACACAAGTGGCTCTCGTGACAGAACAAGTAGTCATAGGTGTTGTTGCTATAAACTGTCTGGTCATTGTGTATCTTTCACTTCCTCTAGGTCAAAGATTATAATTATCACTGATAGGTTATCTAAGGTCACAGGCCCAGTCTTTTGGTAACCACATTACTACACATACAAAGGCTTATGGTCGGGTTAGTATTTACAGAACACTTTTAGTCTTTGAGCATACATTCGTTTTCTTTCAGGTCGTCACTCGTTTGGTATATACCCACAGTACAGTTTGTGTTGTGGTGACCAGATGTTGAGCCTTTGCAAGTTTAACATAATTACTTCATGTTATTTAGATATTATACATACATAACCTGATCTACCTGTGTTTGATAATTTAGAACAACAGGTTACTTGTACATCACATTTAATACCTGTAGTTATGCGTGTTACCAGTTAAGTGTGTTAATGTTTGTGTATAATTTGTGGCTGTATGATGAATAACAAGTTGTACGTCAAAGTAGATTATATTCACCTTGAGAACGTCTCCGACACTATAACGTCACGCTGGGTAGACGGTGTAGGTGGTTTAGTTAGAGTGAGTGGTGTGAGGTGGGGCCATTACTCGTCAGGGGTTTAACATCATAAAGTGGAGATATTCTTTCATGCCATCACCTGAAGATTAGACACCATACCTTATATTGTGGGACGATTAAACACCCTAACGTTAACCTAACCTAACCTAACCTAATCTAACCTAACCTACAGTAATCTAACCTAACCTAACCTAACCTACATTAATCTAACCTAACCTAACCTAACCTACAGTAATCTAACCTAACCTAACCTAACCTAACCTACAGTAATCTAACCTAGCCTATCCCTGTCATGTTAATTTGAACATGATATACTTGACTGTTTAGTTGTGCGAGTCAGGTGGAGAGAGAGAGAGAGAGAGAGAGAGAGAGAGAGAGAGAGAGAGAGAAATAAACGCGAGAAAGGAAGAGGAAATTAGGGAAGGAGCGGAGTAGAGAGAGAAAGGAGAGGAGAAAAGTGGAGATGATGAAGGAAGAGAGAGAGAGGGAAAGGAATGGAAGGAAGGCGGGAGAGGGAGAGGACTGGAGGCAGGTTTCCGGTAGCTGTCACCAACTTGCCGGGGGAACCGCTCCAAACTCCTGCTGAAGTGCCTCTCCCTGTCCCTCACTCTCCCTCTCCCTTCTCCACACTCATCCCACTCTTTCCTCTCCTCCTCCTCTCATGTCTCATTCCCTTCTCACCCCTCCCCTCTCTTACCAAGTCCTTCCTCCCTTCCTTCCTCTCACTCCCACCTTCCTTCCCATCCTTTCTTTCCCTCTCCCTCTCACCAATCCTTCCCCTCTCACCACTGATTCTTCCCTCCCCCTCATCCCTCCACACCTCTCACCCCTCCCCACCTCTCACCCCTCGCCCCTCACACCCCTCACCCCCCTCACCCCCCCTCACCCCTCACCCCCCTCACCAGTTATCATGACCTCCATGCCGCGTCCCTGATGGAAATTTTCTTTTAAAACCTCTTGTGTCATTATTGTAACTCTTTATTCTCCTCACACAGCTGTTTTACTCTCCTCACACAGCTGTTTTACTCTCCTCACACAGCTGTTTTACTCTCCTCACACAGCTGTTTTACTCTCCTCACACAGCTGTTTTACTCTCCTCACGCAGCTGTTTTACTCTCCTCACACAGCTGTTTTACTCTCCTCACACAGCTGTTTTACTCTCCTCACGCAGCTGTTTTACTCTCCTCACAGCTGTTTTACTCTCCTCACACAGCTGTTTTACTCTCCTCACACAGCTGTTTTACTCTCCTCACGCAGCTGTTTTACTCTCCTCACACAGCTGTTTTACTCTCCTCACGCAGCTGTTTTACTCTCCTCACACAGCTGTTTTACTCTCCTCACACAGCTGTTTTACTCTCCTCACGCAGCTGTTTTACTCTCCTCACAGCTGTTTTACTCTCCTCACACAGCTGTTTTACTCTCCTCACACAGCTGTTTTACTCTCCTCACGCAGCTGTTTTACTCTCCTCACACAGCTGTTTTACTCTCCTCACACAGCTGTTTTACTCTCCTCACACAGCTGTTTTACTTTCCTCACCTAGTTGCCATACAGGTGTACAAACTCACCTCTGTCTCTCATAAAGTCGTGTAGGTCCTCGTGCCCCCGCCCCCAGTACCCCCCAGTACCCCCACCAGTACCACCCCCAGTACCCCCAGTGCCCCCTCCCCCAGTGCCCCCCCAATACCCCCTCAGTACTCCCATTGGCCCCCCCAGTACCCCCATTGCCCACCCAGTACCCCCAGTACCCCCAGTGCCCCCCCAGTACCCCTCAGTACCCCCATTGCTCCCCCTCCCCCAGTGCCCCCCAGTACCCCCAGTACCCCCAATGGCCCCCAGTGCCCCCTGCGACACAAGTGTATAGTCCCTGACGAGTTATTAATGCTCAGGTAACTCTGAATATATTTTCCTTCCTCTCGTAAAACTGAAGAACCTCAGCCTTAGGTCCTCACAACCTGTGTGTGTGTGTGTCAGCCAGCCAGCCAACCCCCCAGAATTATGCTGAAATTTTGGTTCGATGACGTCTCTTTGTTACAGGCAGACCAACTCGCCAGATATCAAGGGTATCGTCAGTGGATGTCAACTTAACGACCACACTGAATGGTAGAAATGACATCATCAAAATGGCCTCCATGCTAACCCTCTAAGATTCACCGGGTCTTTGATTGGCGACCATTTGCGTCATTGAGTTAGTGTGACTGTCAATATATGTGTTTTGAGGGCCGAGGATTAAGAATATGACATAAAAGGGTAATCTGGGCGTGTATTAATCACAGAAAGCTACAAATAAAGTCAACTGCTCATTCGGATCACGCATATACATCGGTATGCAGATCAATGTGGAGCTTTACATACAAATTCAGTAGCCGTTTATAGAATGTCAAATACTTTTTGGTACACTCAGACCAAGTATTAGTGGCCAAGTCCCGTTGTAATAGTCATTATTTCTAGTATCTAAACTCCCAGTTCGTGTGATATCAATGATTTCCAGCTGGATTACAGCACCCCACAGCATCACACTCGCATGCTGGGATACATATCTGTTGAAATTTGAAACATTTACAGGAGGGCAGATTTTCCATCTCGGTTTTCGCTTTCCGGAATAAGCCGAGTCTTGTGTTGTTAAAGCCAGACTTGCAGTCAGGAGGAGAGTAAATATGGCAGACGAACTCATTCACATCCTCCAGCGAGCTAACACGCCCAACACCCTTCATGAGGTGAGGATGTTCACGGAATACCTTCCAACAAGTCATTGCCAAACCCAGCGAAGGAAGATGTTGTATCTGATCCATTCAGCGCATGGAAACCCAACAAGTTATCCTTTACAGTGTTTGACAACTTCTTAACTACCTCATGCACTGGATAGCTACACCGATCCCGGACAGTTCCACTGATCATCCACACATTAGTCTCTCGAAAGAAGTGGAGAAGGAGGAGGAAGACGTCTGTATTTCTGCACAGTACCATTATGAACAGATATCCTGACCTTGTAGCCTCGAGTCAATGGAGAATGATGAGGGCATCCGCTTATTTATATGTCATTGGTAATTGTCGTGTCATTTCTTCGAACTTTATGGAATCCGGTGGTGTGCCCAGCAGCATGGGAAAAGATTCACTGAAGCCTCTGAGCGTGTAGCTTGGTGAAGGACTAAACCCAGACCCATAAGCTTGGTGTCAGTTTCTTGCCTTTAGATGCTGTATACATAATATCCTGTGCAATACTGTGGTTCCTTCTTTCCACGTCGTTATTGATAATTTTGTTGTTCACTCCTAGTCTCTAGTACCGCATCTTCTCCAAACAGAATGCTAAGAAACAGATGGATGCTGTCTGAGATCATTCCTACTACATGATCATTATCCATCCCTTTCCAACCTGCATAATGCCCCTGTGTATCTCACAAGTCTGCACGTAGTTGCAAAGCTGTATGTACGATCTCACGCGGAGATGAAGTTATTGAAGTTGATTTTGCTGGTCCCTCATCTGATGTGACAGCAAGAATCAGAATCTTCTGCAGCAACCATATCCAGTGTGTGTGTGTGTGTATGTGTGTGTGTGTGTGTGTGTGTGTGTGTGTGTGTGTGTGTGTGTGTGTGTGTGTGTGTGTGTGTTTTACGTGGATACAATAGCAGAAGGTTCAGAGGTGGGACAGTACAGCGGATGATGCTCTTCACATCTTGGTAGAAGCTTTGTCTTCTGGACAAATACTTCGGTCAAATCGCTTCTCCACTTGTTGTAAGGCACATTCTTTGATTCTGATTCTAAACGAGGGACTTATCAAACACATGTCCGTGTGACAGTCCTTGAACTATATCAGCTCACAACTTATCCAAGTGAATGGCGCCAGTTGCATTTGCATAGTTACATCATAAGCCGCCAGATCCAAAACTTTTTACGACATGTTGAATGTTGACACATTTCTCATAGTCTTTTCTGTCGGGGTTCTGGCAGAGCATGCAAAGTTCCCAGTTCATGACTGACAGGCCAGAGGACCTCGATTCCCTACGTGATGATTGGATTTTCTCGGCAGCTGAACCTCTGGCTTGTGGATTTTTCATTTTATATCTGACTCAATCGTTCAAGCCTAGTTTCTGTGGTGAAGGACCCACAACAGGATTTGTATCAGGCAACTGTACGTTCAGACCAGTCATCATCAGTCACTCCCGCTGGTCTCTGCAATAAGCCTGGTGACTCAGTGTCTGCCAGCACTGTACATTGTTCTACTACTTGTCGAAATCGTTGTTTTCCTGCTCTGTACCGTTCCTCAATGCAGTTTCTCCTCAACGGGACTTCTCACAAAACAAGCATACATTTTCTGAAGGACTAGACATCTTCCGTTTATGTCTCAATACAGCCACAGGTTCCTGTTTCACTTTTCTTCCACCTGTAAGGATGTAATGAATGAACGCAAGACATATTACTGAACATAACTCATGTGGCACAATAGACAATATCATACTTTAGATTGGGCACAAATATAAATTGCAATTGGCAAATCGTCATTTCTGAAGTTCTGATGGATACCGATATATGCTGAGCGATACCACGATATTTCCACATATGATTTACAGAATAACACCAGATATGTCATTATTATTACACCAAAAACACCGGCCGCCATTTTGTTTTGTCATTTTGAACATAAATATGGTAACAGACAAACGGACATCCACCCAGGTGGCCTTGCCCTATATGTGTGGAGTATTTCTCGCTAGTTTGTTTACTTGTAACAGAGAGAGATGCCGTCTAATGGAACGATAGCCCGTGTTGGCTTGCTGACTATCAGGCGTCACTGATAAGAATAGGAGGTAGTACTGCTTACACCGTCCTGGCCATGTCGGGAGGGTGGTCTGACGTACTTACTCCCGTGATTTGCCTACAGTGGCATTTCTTGTGTTTTATATTTTACAGATGACACCAACATTAAAACACAGAAACTTAGGCTAAAACAACACTGTATACACTCTGACGTCCTCTTCTGCTATGGCCATTGAAACTGTACTTTATTATTTTTATGTAAGCATCTCTCAATAATATGGCTTTGTCTTCCAAAATTGACATTCGTGTTATTGTGTTGTGTTGTGTAACCGAGCAGTGAAGTATGTTTGTGTTTTAGTAAAAAGGACTCTTGTTTTATTTACCATGTGGGATACTGTGTGAAGATGCTACACCCCGAAGTGGTTTACCCACCTCTTCATCACATCGTTTTTAACGTGAAGTGACACGAGCGTCAGGCAGTGAACCGCCACCCACACGCTGCAGCCCGTAAAGGTGCTCAAGAGAGATGAGAGAGTATTAGACAACAGATAATAACATTACCCCGTAAACAGCACCAGTCTGCTCCCTCAAGCAGACTGAGAGGTGCAGAAAATAGTAGACTTGGTGACAAGAAGTACAGTACAGTATCTGCCCTGAACGGGATATTCTGTTAATCCTCGGTGCTCTTGTCATCATATATACTACTCGTAACCGTAAAATTTCCAGGCCCTCCAGACTGTTCTTATGTACTACACACTCTGGTACTCTGGCCATATAGAAAGGACTTACTGTACTTCAACCCAACCTTGGGGTCTAGTGTCATTCATCACAGACAGGGTGAGATACTCTTACCTTCACCACCTTGTTATTATAAGGAAATTTGTGAAATTATTTTTACGATGTCGGTGTCAAACTTGTAACACAAACTAGTGCTGTCTCATATCAGTGAAGGTATCACTCAAGAATTGTCCTGAGGCCGACGAGATGTTCCTGTTCTGGCGATATATGAGAGGCCATGAGGACGACAAAGATCCAGATCGAACTAGATGTTTCCATCCCACAAAAGGTGTTGGTTTGTGAAAGATGTCTGAGGATTTGCCCGGGAGGGAAGGTGCGGGGAGACTGGTGAAGGTGACTGTCCGGCGACTCGCTGCTTTACCAAACCTTTCAAAGCTTAAGATAGCTGTAAGAATTATTCTTATACCTGAGAAGGGAGAAAGGGGGGGGGGGGGGCTGGGACGATTTGCCGAGGGCCCCCACCCACAGGGGAGCCCCCAGTTTGTTATGTAAGTTTCTTGTAATATTTCAAAACATTCATTGGTGCTTATATTTATTTATGCTTTTTAGTTTGAATAAACAGCTGTCATATACAGTACTGAGTGAAGATCAAGGGTGATACACGCACGTGATAACAGTGTTCACCAGTTAGGTAATTTATTTTCTTTATATAAAATATTTATGATAAAAGTCCTGGAATTCCAAATTTAATTCATATTCAATATCCATGAGGATCATTTAGTGCATTCCTTCGGTGATTAATATGGACGATAAAAGAGATTAGATGATAGACACTGTAATAGCAATTGATTTTCTGATGACACTATTAATATTAATAGTGTGTTATGAACATCATTATTTGAAAGTAGGAAACCTAATATAAAATTTCTGAAGTATCGATATAATAGGTAATATACAGGACCATGACAAAGAGGGTAGATTGCTTTGAGGGCCCACTGGAGGCCCACCCCTGGCCCCTACTAGGCTCTGGGGGTCCTGTGGAGGTGTACAACGAAATGTACACATAACACAAGCTTAAGAATTTATCCCTGTATCACACAGCCTCACCTACAGCTGTCCAACACGGTAACCACTTGTCCAAACACTTAACACGTGTAAAAGTTTCTTCCCTTCTCCAGTTATCAAGTAGAGTCGACACGTGTCCAAGATTTTAACAGGTGTAAAAATTCCCTTCCTCTTCTTCCACAGGTGTTTTAGGCACTTCATTCCTTTAAGACAAGTGTGAAAACTCTCCCCCCTTCTCTACGGCAGGTGTCGAATAAGGTGGGCACATCCAAGAAGACCCAGAGTGTGCACGTGCAGTATGGCCCCATGTTCCGTTCACTGCCCAGGGACGTGATGGCCGAGACGGGGAAGGAGGTGGCGCTTAAATGTGATGTGGACTCTAACCCGCCAGCCACTATAGTGTGGCACCAGGAGGGATCTGACACGGTACTGTCCTCCTCTCCACTCAGTGTTCTCTAAAACTGTTATGGTCAGGTGTACTTATACTTCTTGGAGATGTAATTGTGATGTTGTTTTTACTACTACTACTACTACTACTACTACTACTACTACTACTACTACTACTGCTGCTGCTGCATTATCATTACTACTACCACTACTGTTATTATTAATATTATTATTATTATTATTATACAAACCCGATTCTTAGTACATATATAATTTTTAACCTATCAGGCAGCTCTTATGACAACCTATCCTGAGGGGCCCGATTCACTCACTAACTCCTACACTGAGAGGAAGGACGTCACCCTGGCCAGAGTCCTCACCTCATCTGCCAGAGGAGATAATGTAGGAACCTTTATGAATCCATGGCTGTATCGGGTTCCTTAGTGTTTGTTAGTTAAATACATTCTCTTGTTAAGGAAGAAAATTAAGTGTATAGAATCTTAAAGGAATTCATCTTGATATAGTAGGTTATGGTTGCTACTTATGTGCATTCTCTATTGTGGGTTAATTTCAGTGTAATCAGTTAGACGCGTTATCACCTCCATAGTCACGGGAGAAATTCATGCATTACTGGAGTGACTGGCTCGGCCTGCCCACTGAGTACAGTTTATTTATAACATACAGAATATATTATCATGGATGTTCTTTTGAACTGTTTAATTAGACATTTTATAAGGGTAAGACATAAACCTGTAGGACTAATAATAATAATGATAATAATATTAGTGATGATAATGATAATAATACCAACAACTACTACTAATGATAATAAACTTAATAAGGAAGTTATTTATAAACATATCCCTAGTTAAGTGACCCAAGGTAGTGAGGGTAACCTGCTAACCACTGCACCACCGCCCATCACTACATATACTCACCAGAATATTGGATTAAGGGGTTGAATTATCTTATCATCTCACTATGTCTTCCTCTCAGTGTTTATGATCAAAGTTAAATTGGGTAATTGTTGAAACACACTAAATATACAGTGAGTGGTGGTGGTAGTGTTTCAGTGAGGGTGTGTGTGTGTGTGTGTGTGTGTGTGTGTGTGTGTGTGTGTGTGTGTGTGTGTGTGTGAGAAAATAGAGCATGTGAAACAAAAATTTGCAGATCATCACAAGATGCGCGAATTTTTCAATTCCATTAAAACATTTTATGGGCCAATCACTTGTGGCGCAGCCCCCCTCCGCTCATCCGACGCCAATTCCCTAATTAAAGACTATGAAGGCCTCCTTCAGCGCTGGAAAGAGCACTACCATTCACTGCTCAACCGAAACACCGATGTGGATGTCCTGACTACCCAGCATCCAGAGATGACCCACCTCAGCTATCCCCCATCCCTGGATGAGGTAGCTATTGCCATCAAACATATGAAAAATAACAAAGCCTCAGGGCCTGATGGAATCCCAGCCGAGGTGTATAAAGCAGGAGGACCTCTGCTTACCAGCCGTCTCCACTCTCTCTCCTGGAGAATATATGGGAAAAGGAGGAAATCCTCCAAGCTCTTAAAGACGCTTCCATCGTCAATATTTATACGGACAAGGGAGACTGTGGCAACTACCGCGGGATCTCGCTGCTGTACATAGCTGGCAAGATTATCGCCCGAGTCCTCCAAAACAGACTTCTTCTTGAGGAGGAAAACTTCCTCCGAGAATCTCAATGTGGTTTTAAACCATCACGTGGCACCACTGACATGATCTTTGCTGCCTGCCAGATACAGGAAAAGTGCAGAGAACATTGTCGTGATCTGTACATGGCTTTCATCGATCTAACCAAGGCCTTCGACTCGGTCAACAGGGAAGCCCTCTGGTGGACCCTCAGCGGTTTTGGCTGCCCACCAAAGTTCATCGGCTGCCTTCCTTACTCGTGCCAGTGCCAATTTAGCCAGCGGGGTGGACATCGAGTACCTGATGAAGGGCTTTTTCAACATAAAACGACTCCAGGCAAGAACAAAGGTGTCGGCAGTTTCCATTACTGAACTTAAGTATGCAGACGACCTCACCCATGTTGCTCACACTGAACACGACCTACAGGAGATCCTGAACACCTCCGCAGATGCATATGCATACTTCGACCTTGAGGTGAATGTATATAAGACTCAGATTTTCTTCCATCGTGCCCCTGGTTCACATACACCTCCACCATCCATCCAGCTTAACAGTACTACCCTCTAATGTTACCCACTTTTGGTATCTCTGCTCCCACCTTTCCACCACCGCGGACATCGATGAAGAGATTCAGCATCGGATCAGATGTGCATCTCAAGCCTTTGGCAGACTCCGAAACCGTGTCTTCAGCTGTAGGGAGCTGAAATTATCCATAAAGTTACACGTATATCTAGCAGTGGTCCTCCCCACCCTGCTATATGGCAGCGAGACATGGATCATAAACAGGAGGCACCTCAAGGCACTTGAAAATTTTCACCAACGTAGTCTACGTTCCATCCACCGAGTTCCCTGGGAAGACAAGAGATGAAAATAAATGCCAGTATTCTTGCTGACACCAACTGTAAAAGCATCGAGGCGACCATTATCCATGAACAACTACGCTGGACTGGCCATGTTATCTGCATGGACAACAGTAGATTGCCAAAGCAGCTACTTTATAGTCACCTTATGAACAGTAAACATAATGCTGGCGGGCAACTGAAAAGGTATAAGGATAGTCTTAAGACAAACCTGAAAAGGTGCCAAAAGGGCCCCTTCACCTGGGATATGAACACTCCACACCGTAATGCTTGGAGAAGTCCACACGAGAAGGTGTCAATACTTTCGAGTTAGCCCGACTGCATAACGAGGCAGACAAGCGCCAACGCCGGAAGGACGCTGTCGCCGCCCCTCCCGCTGTAGATGTAGCCCCCCACATGTGCAACATCCGTGAACGACCTTGCCGGTCGCGTATCGGCCTCTTGAGTCACCTCAAGCCTCACCAGTGAAGGTGACATCCCTAATAACTCATATCATTGTATCATAGCTGGATGATCGTCATACTCGATTCCGAGTGACACCAAAGTAGTAGTAGTAGTAGTAGTAGTGTGTGTGTGTGTGTGTGTGTGTGTGTGTGTGTGGTGACGCTCTCCCGGTGAAGGTGAGAATGGTGGTAGTGGCGTGTTTTGGTTGTAATGGTGATTGTGGTGTGGTATGGGGTAGTGGTAGTTGTGGTGATGGTTGTGGTAGTTTATATACGCTCTATAATCACTAACCCACACTATAATCACTAACCCACGCTCTATAATCACTAACACACACTATAATCACTAACCCACACTATAATCACTAACACACACTATAATCACTAACCCACACTATAATCACTAACCCACACTATAATCACTAACCCACACTATAATCACTAACCCACACTATAATCACTAACCCACGCTCATCTCACCCCCCCCCCACACACAGATCATCGGGTCAGGTAACGAGTTGGTGGTAAGTGTGAGCCCGTCCACAGCGGGGGTGTACAAGTGTGTGGCAGCGGTGAGAGGCTTCCCGGAGCTACAGGGCCAGCTCAGGGTCTTGGTGAAGGGGCCCCCGACCATCGTGAGCGCCGGGGAACAACAGGGCCGGATGGGGGACACCGTGACCCTGGAGTGTAGCACTGTTTCCATCCCAAGTCCTATCCGGATCACTTGGACGTACAACGGGCGGGAGATTGACCTGAGTGAGTATTGTATGTAATGAGGGGGGGGGGGGGGTAGCTAGGGTTTGTTTTGATTTGTGGTTTAAGTTTCAGGTTTTAGTTGTATTTTTTTTTTAATTTTTGGTTTTTTTGTTTTATGTTTTTAGGTTAAATTTCTGTTGCCGATTTTTTTGGAGTTATTTTCAGTGTCATTTAACATTTGTGGTTTATATTGTTTTAGTTTTATTTTTAATTTATTTTTTGAATTTTTAGGTTTATTTTGGTTTAGTGTACGACCTTTCAGTTTTATTTCAGATTTTTTTGTTTTATTTTTAAGTTCAGTTGCATTTTAAGTTTTAATTTTTGGTTTATTTTTAGTTTCAAATTGTTTTCCTGTTTTAGTTTTTGTTAGATAAGTTTTAAGTTTTAGTTTCATACACACACGTTACTATATTATACACGTATCATACACAACACGTTACTATATTATACACGTATCATACACACACGTTACTATATTATACACGTATCATACACACACGTTACTATATTATACACGTATCATACACACACGTTACTATATTATACACGTATCATACACACACGTTACTATATTATACACGTATCATACACACACGTTACTATATTATACACGTATCATACACACACGTTACTATATTATACACGTATCATACACACACGTTACTATATTATACACGTATCATACACACACGTTACTATATTATACACGTATCATACACACACGTTACTATATTATACACGTATCATACACACACGTTACTATATTATACACGTATCATACACACACGTTACTATATTATACACGTATCATACACACACGTTACTATATTATACACGTATCATACACACACGTTACTATATTATACACGTATCATACACACACGTTACTATATTATACACGTATCATACACACACGTTACTATATTATACACGTATCATACACACACGTTACTATATTATACACGTATCATACACACACGTTACTATATTATACACGTATCATACACACACGTTACTATATTATACACGTATCATACACAACACGTTACTATATTATACACGTATCATACACACACGTTACTATATTATACACGTATCATACACACACGTTACTATATTATACACGTATCATACACACACGTTACTATATTATACACGTATCATACACACACGTTACTATATTATACACGTATCATACACACACGTTACTATATTATACACGTATCATACACACACGTTACTATATTATACACGAATCATACACACACGTTACTATATTATACACGTATCATACACACACGTTACTATATTATACACGTATCATACACACACGTTACTATATTATACACGTATCATACACACACGTTACTATATTATACACGTATCATACACACACGTTACTATATTATACACGTATCATACACACACGTTACTATATTATACACGTATCATACACACACGTTACTATATTATACACGTATCATACACACACGTTACTATATTATACACGTATCATACACACACGTTACTATATTATACACGTATCATACACACACGTTACTATATTATACACGTATCATACACACACGTTACTATATTATACACGTATCATACACACACGTTACTATATTATACACGTATCATACACACACGTTACTATATTATACACGTATCATACACACACGTTACTATATTATACACGTATCATACACACACGTTACTATATTATACACGTATCATACACACACGTTACTATATTATACACGTATCATACACACACGTTACTATATTATACACGTATCATACACACACGTTACTATATTATACACGTATCATACACACACGTTACTATATTATACACGTATCATACACACACGTTACTATATTATACACGTATCATACACACGTTACTATATACACGTATCATACACAACACGTTACTATATTATACACGTATCATACACACACGTTACTATATTATACACGTATCATACACACACGTTACTATATTATACACGTATCATACACAACACGTTACTATATTATACCCAGTACACCTGCATCACACCTGTTGCACGGGAGACAGGTGAAAAGGTCACTCTTGCTACCAACTTTCCCTGATTAGAAAAAACTGGGGTCAAGACTTATCTCACGCCTGTCTGAGAGAGAGAGAGAGAGAGAGAGAGAGAGAGAGAGAGAGAGAGACTTTCTTCGTCAACAAGTTATCTTCACACACACACACACACACACACACACACACACACACACACACACACACACACACACACACACACACAAAACTTAAGAAATTTCAAAGTTTTTCCCATCTCGACTGTGAGGTTGAAAGCTACTCTGATGGGCCACTGTTTATAAGTGTTGGTGAGAGCTGGATTGAAATTATTGTGAGAT
Source organism: Homarus gammarus (assembly GCA_958450375.1). Classification (NCBI taxonomy): domain Eukaryota; kingdom Metazoa; phylum Arthropoda; class Malacostraca; order Decapoda; family Nephropidae; genus Homarus; species Homarus gammarus. Next base: position 1,014,578 of record CAUDMG010003049.1, on the reverse strand, counting down.
ATGACGAGTGAACGGCGACGGTGATGGTCGGTATTTGGTGATAGTGGTGAGTGGGGGGGGGGGCGTTCACCATTCTTTCCTCTCACTGCCTTCCCCTTTCACCTTCTTCCCCTTTCACCGCCCTCCCTTCTAACCTTCCCCTCTCACCATCCTTCCCTCTCACCATCCTCCCCTCTCACCATCCTCCCCTCTCACCATCCTCCCCCTCACCATCCTTCCCCTCACCATCCTCCCCTCTCACCATCCTCCCCCTCTCACCATCCTCCCCTCTCACCATCCTCCCCCTCTCACCATCCTCCCCTCTCACCATCCTCCCCCTCTCACCATCCTCCCCCTCTCACCATCCTCCCCCTCTCCCTCTCAGTAAGCACGCACTATCTTCAACTTAAATGATAATTATATAACACATCAGGAGGGAGAATATGGCCATTTAATTTGATAAAAATAAGGAATTTCGGCCGTTTATGATGAAGACGGCGCCGCTTAGCACGTGAGGAACAGGCCCCATACAACTGGCCGCCCACCATCCGCCACACACCCGCCGCCCAGTCCTGCCACCCATCACCCGTGACTACCATACACTACTTACTGCCTGTACCTAACATCCACCGCCCACTTACGGCCACATGCACTGCCCACCCACCCACCCACCCACCCACCCACCCACAAGCTTAGCAACTTTGTAGTAAGTGCTGGGTCGCTGGAAAGTTTCAAAAGGAGGCTAGATAGATTCATGGATGATAGAGAGTGGAGGTAACTCCCGACAGGAGCTGCCATGCACAGGCCAACCGGCCTATTGCAGACTCCTTATTTTCTATAAAAAAAAAAAAAAAAAAAAAAAAATATCCACTCAGCCACCATAGCCGCCCACCCAGCCACCATAGCCGCCCACCCGCCGCCCGCTACTACACCCACCCACCCATCCTTGGGTATGAGATTACATGTGTATTGGTGTAATGATGCTAAGTTATTGGTTGGATGGAGATAGGGGTAGGCGGTGTCTGGTGTCCTGCACCTTGAGAGAGAGAGACAGACAGACAGACAGACAGACAGACAGACAGACAGAGAGAGAGAGAGAGAGAGAGAGAGAGAGAGACAGAAGAGAGGGAGAGAGAGAGAGAACACCTCGTTAATGTGGACTTTCAAGTAGGAAGTCTGTAAGTCCCCCTAGACTAACTGATGCTAAGTGATGGTAATGTGTGTGTGTGTGTGGTGATGGTAGTGGTGCGTGTGTGTATTGGTGGTGCTGGAGAGAGAGAGAGAGAGAGAGAGAGAGAGAGAGAGAGAGAGAGAGAGAGAGAGTACACACCTGGACCGGATCACTTATTATTGTTAATCAAATTCCTTTTAAAGTCTCTTTTTTTTTTGGTTTTACTCTAAGAAACGAAACGTAATTTATTCCCTGACTTGAGAAAATATTTACAAATCTATTCATATATATTTTTTACCCAACTATTCTGAGAAGTTTTGAATTATTAATGAAAGCCGTGTGTATTGAATTCCCTGTGAACGGATCTGAGAATTCAATCACCAATTCGCTTAGTTAACTTTACAACAGTGGGGTTTTGATATTAATTCCTAATTTAGTTTATAGATTAAATTAATACGATTAATTATTTAAATATATCCTCACTTACCAGCAGTAACTATCGTACGATCTTTTACAAAATTGAGACTTAAGTATGAGTTGTTCACGGAGTCTTACTAGCATAGTAAAATAGTAAACATGGGAGTATTTTCGCCCTGAGACTCGAGGTGGTGTGTTGACGGGTGCTGCTTCAGGTGTCTTGGTGTTGTGTTGGACAGGGATGTAAAGGGAAAAATATACCTCCCATCTTTATTATCTTCTTCTTCTTGTTCTTCCTTTTACTCATCTTCCTTCTGTTATCTTCCTCCTCTTTTCTATCTTTTCTTCCTCCTCCTTTTTCTATCTTCTCCTCTTCTTCCTCCTTATCCCTTTCCTTCTCTTCGTCTTTTTTCTACTCGTTGATTAGGTTGGCCCCACACACACACACACACACACACACACACACACACACACACACACACACACACACACACCTTCTCTCCACCGTGTATATCCCGAGAGATAGAGCCGCTGTTTCTTCAACAACACGTAAATTGACGATAATGGGTAAATGACAGATTATAATTTAAGTTTAAACAAGAAGATTGGCGGAGAAATCTATAAGACGGTATACAAGGTTAAGTGTGGTTAGGTTAGGTTAGGTTAAGTGATGAATAAAATGGTTAAGGCTCTCCCATTAGTTTCATCACCCATTACTCACATCACCCATCACTCTCCATCATCACCCATCACAATCCACCAACACCCATCACACTTCATCATCACCCATCATACTCCACCATCACCCATCACCTTCCACCATCATACTCCACCATCACCCTCCACCATCACCATCATACTCCACCATCACCATCATACTCCACCATCACCCATCACCCTCCACCATCACCATCATACTCCTCCATCACCCATCACCATCATACTCCTCCATCACCCATCACCCTCCACCATCACCATCATACTCCTCCATCACCCATCACCTTCTACCATCACCATCATACTCCTCCATCACCCATTAATTTTCTTTGACAAAATATAATCAGTTATGTCATAGGGAACCAGATTAATTTCCCCTGAGAAATATTTATAGTTTCCCCTTAAAGCTGTGAGTTTTCTTTGGTTTTCGTTTGTTTACGTAAATCAACTGAGAATTATTTTTATTATTATTTTTTTATCATCATCATCATCATTATTATTATTATTATTATTATTATTATTATTATTATTATTACCGTATTATTTTTATTGTTATTATCGTGTCTGGTATGTTGGAAGTTGTCTACGAAGATCCACACATTCTTTAATCTGTACTTCAAAGGTGTCTTAATATTTTATCTCTATTTTTTTCTCATTCGTCTAATTTTTTACTAAGTTAATTATTCATTTATTCATTCTTAACCTTAACAATTTATTTGTTTATTTATTTATTTTGTAAGTATGTTTTGCAATTATATACTCCCTTAAGGGTTAATCTTATCTTCCCTTTATTTTTATCAAGTCTTTTTTTCATTTTTAATTTGCACCCCCTCCTTCCCTCTCTCACCCCCTCCTTCCCTCTCTCACCCCCTCCTTCCCTCTCTCACCCCCCTCCTTCCCTCTCTCACCCCCTCCTTCCCTCTCTCACCCCCCTCCTTCCCTCTCTCACCCCCTCCTCCCCTCTCTCACCCCCTCCTCCCCTCTCTCACCCCCTCCTTTCCTCTCTCACCCCCTCCTCCCCTCTCTCACCCCCTCCTCCCCTCACCCCCTCTTCTCCTCTCTCACCCCCTCCTCCCCTCTCTCACCCCCTCCTCCCCTCACTCACCCCCTCCTCCCCTCACTCACCCCCTCTTCTCCTCTCTCACCCCCTCTTCCCCTCTCTCACCCCCTCCTCCCCTCTCTCACCCCCTCCTCCCCTCTCTCACCCCCTTCTCCCCTCTCTCACCCCCTCCTCCCCTCTCTCACCCCCTCCTACCCTCTCTCACCCCCTCCTACCCTCTCTCACCCCCTCCTCCCCTCTCTCACCCCCTCCTCCCCTCTCTCACCCCCTCCTCCCCTCTCTCACCCCCTCCTCCCCTCTCTCACCCCCAGGATGTGTTGGTTACTCTCTTTTATGTACCTCTCCACTCGTCTCCCCCCGCCCCTCACCTCTCATATAACCACTACCCCTCTCAGCATCTCCCCCTCCTCTTCATCCTCCCCCACACTTTCGACCCACACCCCGCCCCCTCATCTCACCCCTCCCTCCTCTCCTCCCTCACCCCCCCACCCCCACACTCACCACCTACTGGCCGCCCCCTCATCTCACCCCCTCCCCTCTCTCCTCACCTCCACATCCCCCACACCTACCTGGACCCCTTTGGCGACCCTCAGGCGGGGAAGGGGAGGGGGGAGGGAAGGGGCCGGGGAAGGGGAGGGGGTAGGGGGAACAAGAGCTTTTTGTCTCGTGTTTTGTGTACTTTTTTTTCTTTTTCTTTTCTGTTAACATAATATTTTCTGCCTCAAGTTAGCGGCTGTTGTGTGATCTGGTGAGCCTCCGTCTGCCCCAAGGGTTTAATATATTAATTTAATATATTTTTTTATGATTATTATTATGGAAATGTTTATGTATTTATTCTGATACAAATTTATGAAGTATTATTATTTCTATTTACGTCAGTTATATACAAGTCTAGAAGATTTTTAATTTTTATATATTTTTTTAAATGTTGAGTTTTTAAAATTATTCTTTACTGTGTATTTTTTTTGTATTATTATTTATTTAAATTGGTTTTTAATTTGCTTTTGAGTATTTACGTCTTTTTATATAAGAATTTTATATCTGGCTTTTGCATAATTTAATTTGTATTTTTGGATTATATAACATTTTATATTTATTTTTTACAGACTTTTCATTATACATTTTACAGATCTTGTATTTATCTTATATGATGCAATGGGAATGTTATTTTTCATTATGCAGTGTCACAGTAATGCATTATACATCAGTTTATTCAGTTTATTCATTGTTAATTAGTATTTAGTGATGTAAAATGAATTAACGGTTGAATTTGTTCATTATCATAATATAAAATTATCTTGTTCAGCTTGTTCAGTTTGTTAAATAATTTGGTAGTTTCAATTTATTCAATAATTTAACACTACTACCACCACCACCACCACCTCCAACAACACAACCACCACCACCACCACCTATTACCACCACTATCAACAGTATCACCACCTACTACCACCACTAACAAAACTACCACCACAAACAACACCACCACCACCTACTACCACCACTAACAAAACTACCACCACAAACAACACTACCACCACCACCACCACCTACTACCACCACTATCAACAGTACCACCACCTAACACTTCGTCTCCTGCCCCGACAGCTGACCCGCGGTACGAGGTGGTGGAGGACGAACAGGAGGAAGGATTAAGAAACATCCTGGTGATACACGATGCTGACACACACGACTTCGGCGCCTACAACTGCTCCGTGGTGAATGAGTACGGTGTCGCCAGGAAGCAGATCAGGCTCAACAAGGAGAGTGAGTGTTGACCTCTTGTTTCTGACCAGGTTATTGTCTGTGATTTGTTTTGTTGATGTTGTTTTATAGATTATGACACACTGATGTTTGGTATGGATGTATATGTACGGTATTAGGTGGCCGGGTGGTTGGCGACTTTATTCAGCAGCTAGTGGGTTACTCCACCACCCTGGCAGGATGCTGGTCCACCCAAGGGTTGTTCCACCATCATTCAGCAGCTAGTGGGTTACTCCACCACCCTGGCAGGATGCTGGTCCACCCAAGGGTTGTTCCACCATCATTCAGCAACTAGTGGGTTACTCCACCACCCTGGCAGGATGCTGGTCCACCCAAGGGTTGTTCCACCACCATTCAGCAGCTAGTGGGTTACTCCACCACCCTGGCAGGATGCTGGTCCACCCAAGGGTTGTTCCACCATCATTCAGCAGCTAGTGGGTTACTCCACCACCCTGGCAGGATGCTGGTCCACCCAAGGGTTGTTCCACCATCATTCAGCAGCTAGTGGGTTACTCCACCACCCTGGCAGGATGCTGGTCCACCCAAGGGTTGTTCCACCGTCATTCAGCAGCTAGTGGGTTACTCCACCACCCTGGCAGGATGCTGATCCACCCAAGGGTTGTTCCACCATCATTCAGCAGCTAGTGGGTTACTCCACCACCCTGGCAGGATGCTGGTCCACCCAAGGGTTGTTCCACCATCATTCAGCAGCTAGTGGGTTACTCCACCACCCTGGCAGGATGCTGGTCCACCCAAGGGTTGTTCCACCATCATTCAGCAGCTAGTGGGTTACTCCACCACCCTGGCAGGATGCTGGTCCACCCAAGGGTTGTTCCACCATCATTCAGCAGCTAGTGGGTTACTCCACCACCCTGGCAGGATGCTGGTCCACCCAAGGGTTGTTCCACCATCATTCAGCAGCTAGTGGGTTACTCCACCACCCTGGCAGGATGCTGGTCCACCCAAGGGTTGTTCCACCATCATTCAGCAGCTAGTGGGTTACTCCACCACCCTGGCAGGATGCTGGTCCACCCAAGGGTTGTTCCACCATCATTCAGCAGCTAGTGGGTTACTCCACCACCCTGGCAGGATGCTGGTCCACCCAAGGGTTGTTCCACCATCATTCAGCAGCTAGTGGGTTACTCCACCACCCTGGCAGGATGCTGGTCCACCCAAGGGTTGTTCCACCATCATTCAGCAGCTAGTGGGTTACTCCACCACCCTGGCAGGATGCTGGTCCACCCAAGGGTTGTTCCACCATCATTCAGCAGCTAGTGGGTTACTCCACGACCCTGGCAGGATGCTGGTCCACCCAAGGGTTGTTCCACCATCATTCAGCAGCTAGTGGGTTACTCCACCACCCTGGCAGGATGCTGGTCCACCCAAGGGTTGTTCCACCATCATTCAGCAGCTAGTGGGTTACTCCACCACCCTGGCAGGATGCTGGTCCACCCAAGGGTTGTTCCACCATCATTCAGCAGCTAGTGGGTTACTCCACCACCCTGGCAGGATGCTGGTCCACCCAAGGGTTGTTCCACCATCATTCAGCAGCTAGTGGGTTACTCCACCACCCTGGCAGGATGCTGGTCCACCCAAGGGTTGTTCCACCATCATTCAGCAGCTAGTGGGTTACTCCACCACCCTGGCAGGATGCTGGTCCACCCAAGGGTTGTTCCACCATCATTCAGCAGCTAGTGGGTTACTCCACCACCCTGGCAGGATGCTGGTCCACCCAAGGGTTGTTCCACCATCATTCAGCAGCTAGTGGGTTACTCCACCACCCTGGCAGGATGCTGGTCCACCCAAGGGTTGTTCCACCGTCATTCAGCAGCTAGTGGGTTACTCCACCACCCTGGCAGGATGCTGGTCCACCCAAGGGTTGTTCCACCATCATTCAGCAGCTAGTGGGTTACTCCACCACCCTGGCAGGATGCTGGTCCACCCAAGGGTTGTTCCACCATCATTCAGCAGCTAGTGGGTTACTCCACCACCCTGGCAGGATGCTGGTCCACCCAAGGGTTGTTCCACCATCATTCAGCAGCTAGTGGGTTACTCCACCACTCTGACAGGATGCAGGTCCATTATCAACGCGCAAATTACTTTGCATTCATTTATTCCTTAGTGCGCAAGAGCTGATGTACAACGAGGAAACTAAGTCCTCAACTCTGGACGAGAACCAAACCTGTAATCATTTGCTGTCGAGGCGAACGTCCCCCCCCCCCCCCCCCCCTCTTCCTCTCTCTCTATGTTTGTGTCTCTGTCTTTATTTGTCTATACGGTATACCTAAAGCACAAAACACACACACAAATTGTGTATATATATATATATATATATATATATATATATATATATATATTTATATATATATATATATACACAGCATTTTTAGTCCATATAACACGCGGACTTTGAACATATAATCACAGTCTAGAACTGCTTTTAGTGTCTTTGTGGCATGGTCGGTAGTGTTCCCTGGTCCCACACAGTAGGTCGAGGGTTCGAGTCCTGGCTGGTGAGGTCGTTGATTATATATATGAGCGGGAGGGTGAACCATTACCACACACACCGAAAAATAGGTTGACGTAATATGTGTCATGTCATTCAGTAAAAGAATATTGTAATCCCACAGCTGACCTAACAAAAAAATAAAGTAATTCGGCAGCTGTCATACCAACCAGAAAAAAAAAAAACATATTTGGGAATTACCGTAAAAGTGGAGGTAACTTGAACTAACATCGGGGTAACAGGAGCCGTGAAGCCTCGGCCAGTACACAAATACTAATGTTATGACGAAAATGTGTGTTGGATCCACCGAGTATTACCCGGGAGTTGTCCGGCTGCAAAACTCTCCTCTACTCCTAGATTTAACTTTTCCCTGACATCATGACAGTATATTAGAGAAGTAAGATCCACGCAGATGAGGGTATGTCGTGCTCTGAGTGGTCCCTGCCAGTACAGAGTTATTTATTTATTTTTTACTTATTTTTTAACGGGATTAGTTCACCCGGGCACAGGTCACTGACCCACATCGGGGCCTGGGAAGCGAAAAAACAAATATTAAATGATAAGTAATAATAACAATAATAATAATAATAAATGAACCATGAATAAATAGATAAAGATAAAGAAACAAAACAGATCAATAGTGAAAAACAATATATTTATGTTGTGTTGTCAATAATAAGAGAAACAATTGAGACCCTGCAGTTGTGTGTAAATGAGGCAGAAAGTCAGATCAGCAACCTGGGACTTGGTCACATATGGCAGCAGGGTCTACCATGAGACAACACATTATGCTTCCAATATCTTCCCAGGCGGTAGTACCTCCCTGTTTGGTAGCTGCGTACCACCTACTACCTGTAGGTTAGATATAGGTTAGCTTACGTTAGATTAGGTTAGGTTCGGTTAGTTTAGGTCAGATTTATGTTAGGTAGGGTAGGTTAATTAAAGTTCAGATTTAGGTTAGGTTAGTTGGGGTCAGATTTACAGGTTAGTTTAGGTCAAATTTAAGTTAGCTTATTTAGGTTAGCTTAGGTCAGATTTAGGATACATTTGATTAGATTTACGTAACTTTAAATAAACTGAGGTTGAATTATGATCGGTATACACTAAAGGTAAATTCGGTTGGATTAGGTTAACTTATCGTGTATAGGAAGAGAACAGTGTTAAAATGTATTTCTGCTCTTGGTTAACTAAGGTGTTAGAGCTTGGATATTTTAGTTAGATCAAACACGAGATATCAATTAAGATACTCTACAGTCACTCACAAAACTATCTATACTCGGGGTGATCGATGAATTCCAGAATGAACACTGTGACGCCTGTTGTCTCGGTAGGGTTGTCAGAATCTTTCGTCCGTTGTGTTATATTTCTTCAACACAGTTTTGTATTGATAGTTTTTTGAGTGGCTGTATATCTCTCTTGTTTAGTAATGAGAATCGGAGGAGAACTTTTGATGCCACAGTAATAAGAGCCGGTTATAACACAGCCCAACTACACACACACACACACACACACACACACACACACACACACACACACACACACACTTGACGAGGGTGAAACAGAAATATTTGTACCTCATGCAGGAAAATATGTATTTCTATCAGTCAGGTCAGAAAGGACAGGTATTTAGGCTAATTCAACGCCGTCGATACACTGTTCATTGAACATATTTTTAAGGTGAACTGACTGACTGGTCGCTGTGACAAACTCAAGCTGTTAATGTTTTTTCTTTTATAATATTTTAGTTGTGTATAAGTCGACACTCAGACCGATGCACTGTCTGTACTTATTTCAGTAAGGGATGGATCATGTAATATGTTCATAAGTGAACTAATTATTTTGTATGTTTAGTAATTTCACGATTATTTTATGACTGATGTTCCTGTTAAGAATATACATTCAGAACAACGAGTGGAGAAAATGACAAATTTTCAGTGATAATAATACATAATTTATGGTAGGTGTAGTGAGGATCTTGACCGCCCCCTTCTCCAGGCTCTAACTCTCTCTCCCCATGGTCACACTTGAACAACTCCTGCCTTATCTTCCCCTGTTCCACAAGTCTCTCTGGTGGCCGTCAACTCTGTCCCCTTTACTCGGTCTACTTGTAAATTTAACCCAACTGCTGTCTTCTTTTTGTACAATCCCCTACACTTTTACCTGGTACAGTGGCTGGTGCAGTTTGTGAGATGTGGCAACTCTTTGGATGCTTATCTAGCATCCTTAGTCTGGCTGCTAGTGTGAGGTTCTTTAGGGGCCATTCCGGGAGTTTTTATACAATTTAAAGAAACATAGAGGCAACACACCAGCCACTGTACCAGGTATAAGTGCAGGCGACTGTACGTGGTCTCAAGGAACACATTTATGCGATATACTGTTTGATGAGTGGGTAGTTTTTGTATTAAGATAATAAAGTTATAATTAAGAAATATAGGTACAAGATTTACTCTGTGTTTCAGAGAGTACAGTAGTGTAGCTGGTTGTGAAGACGCCTCCATAAGTACTGTCAACACTTACCACAGGGTCAGTGTCCACACTTCATGACGAGGAAGACTCAACAATATTATTAAACAAGTCTTCCACCACTGTACTCTCCTACACACCCGTCTCACACAGAAGGACACCTGTACTGTACACTCACATTTAAGTCACCTGAGTTAAGTTTATTAATACTAAGCGTTATACCACATTATGATAGTACCAATAGATTAGTATATCATGGAAGATTACCCGTACTAGTGAGTGATGGTAAATGGTTGTGATGTGAACATGGTAGTATAGAACGCCTCTTGTGCACTACCTGAGTGTGTAGCTAATGACATACTGCTGATAGATACACTGGTCTGTATGTATATAAACACATCGATATAAATAGTTATCATTTACTTCACTCCAAAATATAATGTAAGAAAGTTCATATGTACGAGGCAGTAGTTACATGTTAATGTTTTTCGTCACGCATCACTGGCAGGAGTGTTAGGCAGTGGTGACTCGTGGCTTACTCTGTACCACCAGGTTTACACTGTGTCTAATGGTTACAACACTGACAGTTTTCTTCTTTGAGTAAAATATCGACGGAAAAGTGTCACTCATAAGGCCGGTCTTGCACACAGTAGAGATTTCTTCATTTTACTGACAGCACAACTTGTTATAGTTCATTATGGGTCATTATGTGTGTGTGCGGGGGGGGGGGGGGTGACATCTGGCGCAGTAGAGAACATGTTTAAGTATGCTACTGAGAGACCTTCTTACTCAGTAGATCTTTAGAATACCCACGCTTGCCTGTTTACATTTTCAGTGTGTAACCGTGTTAAACAAAGTTAATCATCAGTATCCACAGTGACAATAAGAGTGATTCACTGGCGTTTCGTCTGATTGGGTTCATCAGCTTCTTGAAGAAATTTTAAAACAAACAGAAATGGTATTAAATATATTGCAACAATACGTAACTCAATTTGTGTAATGCTTAAAGTTCCAGATGCCTTAAAGGTGCAGCCAGTTCAGGACAGTTTGATTAGTAAGCCATGCGTGCAATGGATTTAGAAAAGGAAATGAAACTAGAATAATTTTAATTGAAAAGTCATTAAAAGTTCAAAGAAATTTACATATTAGTTTTTATGATTTTGTAAAAGCACATGATGGCATAAAACTCAATAATCTTATAGATGTCTTGAAAAAAATATTAGAGGTTAAAACAAAAATAGGTAAAGCAAAAACAGCATTTTAATAATCACGTAGGAATCAGTGAACTTAATATCAGACAAACACCGCTGAGATACAACATTATGACACCAACGTCTTATCTCTCCCTTTCACCTACCTTAAGTACGAGTGAGTTGGCTGTTTGTTAGCTGAGGTTAGGTTAAGGCTAGTTAGGTTAAGTTAAGGCCAGTTAGGTTAGGTTAAGGCTAGTTAGGTTAGGCTTAGGTTAGTTAGGTTAGGTTAAAGTTAAGGTTTAGGTTAGGTAAAGTTATAAGCAAGTTAGAAGAAAGGTAAACCATAGGTGGGGTGACGTGTACCTGTTGTGTTGCTTCTTTAATGTTACTTTCCACGTTTGTCTTGCTCTCGTGATACCTGTACTGTCGCGCTGTATACCTGTACTGTCGATGTATGTTGTATACCTGTACTGTCGATGTATGTTGTATACCTGTTCTGTCGCGCTGTATACCTGTACTGTCGATGTATGTTGTATACCTGTTCTGTCGCGCTGTATACCTGTACTGTCGATGTATGTTGTATACCTGTTCTGTCGCGCTGTATACCTGTACTGTCGATGTATGTTGTATACCTGTTCTGTCGCGCTGTATACCTGTACTGTCGATGTATGTTGTATACCTGTTCTGTCGCGCTGTATACCTGTACTGTCGATGTATGTTGTATACCTGTTCTGTCGCGCTGTATACCTGTACTGTCGATGTATGTTGTATACCTGTACTGTCGATGTATGTTGTATACCTGTTCTGTCGGTGTATGTTGTATACCTGTACTGTAGAGACACAGACAGACGGAAGACCTGATAATCCGCGATAATCTATGAGAGGAGGAACAGGAGAACACACAACACAGGGATACTGATGATAAAGAGAGTAAGAAGAACAAAACAAAATAAAGACAGTAAACATCAACAACAACGATGATTTAGAAAACAAAAACAAATTCTGAATCATGAAACTTTTCTTTATTGGAGAAAAAACAAATTGGATAAGATAAAAGAGATGGAACTTGTTGGTACTGAAGATAGGGAGAGTGAGGCAACCGGGTGATGAGTCAGGTGAGAGGAGGAGGAGGAAGAATAAGAATAAGAAGAAGAAGAAGAAGAGAAATAAGAGAACGAGGTTAGGTTAGGTTAGATCAGGTCAAGTCAAGTGGTGTTATGTTAGATATGGTTAAGGTCTAGTCCACATAGTGATATCGGGTTGTCTTTTGTGAATATGAGAGAGAGACGTAGAGAGAGAGAGCCGGGGGAGAGGATGAGAGAGGGGAGGGGGTGGGGAGAAGAAAGAGGAGAGGGGGAAGAGGATGGGAGAGGCGGGGGGTGAAGAGATTGACAGAGAATAGATGACCAAAGTTTGATAGAAAGTGAAGCATGACACAGACCCAGGAGGGTGTCCAGGGAGAGAGAGAGAGAGAGAGAGAGAGAGAGAGAGAGAGAGAGAGTAATGAAGAGGGGAGGAAGGAAGAGTAGAAGAGAGTAAGCGAGCGAGGAAGATGAGGAGAGAGTATCAAAGAAGGTGAGGGGAGAGGAAAGTGAGAGTGACGAAATTGTGAGAAGAGAGTAAGGAGTGAAAGTGAGGGTAAGAGTAAAAGGAGAATGAGAGTGTAGTGACAGTGATGGGAAAGAGGGTAGAGTGAGGGGTCAGGCCAGAGTGAAAGTTAGGGGAGACTAACAGAGTGTACAGACGTTAACTGTACCATTATGCAAATGAAGGGAAAAACACGAAGGGGTTGAAGAGAATTTTGTCTAATGAAAGTTGGGGAGAAAGTGTGGTAGAGAGAGTGAATGGTGACAGATGTGTGCTAGAGGGGTGTGAGATGTGACGGGAGGGGCGGAAAGTGTGGCACAGAACGCAAATGGTGTCGCTTGTTTGTGGTGATATATGTGTGTGTGTGTTACAGGTAAAGGCTGAGAGAGAGAGAGAGAGAGAGAGAGAGAGAGAGAGAGAGAGAGAGAGAGAGAGAGATCTTTGGTGCTTATGTTGAGTGTGTGTGCTCCCATTACTCAAGGAGAAAAACATTAGCCAGGTGTCAAGCAGGACAGTAGCCAGAGTCAAGCAGGACAGTAGCCAGGGTCGAGCAGGACAGTAGCCAGGGTCGAGCAGGACAGTAGCCAGGGTCGAGCAGGACAGTAGCCAGAGTCAAGCAGGACAGTAGCCAGGGTCAAGCAGGACAGTAGCCAGGGTCGAACAGGACAGTAGTCAGGGTCAAGCAGGACAGTAGCCAGGGTCGAGCAGGACAGTAGCCAAGGTCGAGCAGGACAGTAGCCAGGGTCGAGCAGGACAGTAGCCAGGGTCGAGCAGGACAGTAGCCAGGGTCGAGCAGGACAGTAGCCAGGGTCGAGCAGGACCTGGTGGGCAACACAAGCAGGAGGAGGTGCCCACGGAGAGAACCTCATTTACATGCGTTAAGTGCCGTGGCCGGCGAGCACCAGGAATCTCTCCTAACTCAATTGTGTCTTGTCTCAAGTTCCTCCTCTCATGGTACCCGGGGGGAGGGGGGGGGGGGCTTTGTGATGATGAGAGCCTCAGGACTTGAGCAGGAGGCTTAGAGTAGGTCTTGCCCAGCCGTCACGTTTGTTCTCACACTTATAAACCTCTAATACTGATACTTTGTTCCTATCATGAGTACCATAAGCAATTATCACTTGTCTCGGAGATCATGTCGGTGTTGATTCGGGTTTAAGTGACGTTGGTAAAGTGTCTTGCCAAGTATTCGAATATTTTTCACCGGCAAAAGCCACAGAATTTGACATTTTTTGCTAAAATGAACATTTATCGTCCCGTCTTAAGAAATTGCTGTTAGAATTATATCCTGTATGTCGAGAGAAATAGTTTGTATTGCGTGTTACTTTGTCATGTGTGGTACTGTTTGGTTCTGAAGCTGCTGGGTTGAGCTTCTAGGCTGTAGAAGTAAATATTAGAAGTAATCGCTTGTGTTGAAGGTGACGGTGCTAGGACGATGCTCTGCTGTGAATGATATGACAATGGGATTAATAAATTAGGACGATTCTGAGTTCAAAACCGTGAAAAAAGACTTTGCTAGCACAGTCAGCAGTGCTTGGCGTTGTCCTCCACCCCACAAGAGAGAGTTGTACGGACTATGACCTATTTGAAAAAACAGATCACACAAACGAAAAATTTGCTATATTGAAATTTTTAAAATTCGAGGATATTAACACCTACTGCTGTGCCCTCTTTGTTTACAAATCTACCAATTACTTGCTTGACAATAATTACTTCCAGTTCCGGAATAATCAGAGATACAACTTAAGGCATCCAGAGGTACTAAGACCACCCCCCCCCCCCCCGCCCATGCGCTCCTCTCAGTCCCAGACGTCCATAAAATATCATGGTGTGAAGGTGTGGAACAACTTACCCCCACCCATCCGAGCAAAGACTACGCTCCCTTCCTTTAAATCATCTCTAAAAAAGTATCTATTGTCGAAGTATTAATATTTCTTGTAACACTTAGTATATTTACAGTACCTGCTTTTATTGTACCATCAAAACCGTTTTATCGGAAATTATCATGTATATAAATAATTAATTACCATTGCAATAAACATAATTGCCAATTAGACATAATCCTGAAAACTCTGTCCTCTTGTTCAACCTTAGTACTGTACAACCCAGGTTGTACTGCTCCCCCATTATACTTATGTTTTTAAATTCCACTCTAATATATATATATATATATATATATATATATATATATATATATATATATAATATATATATATATATATATATATGTCACGGGCCGGAATTTACTGGACTTGGGGTTTATTAAAAATTAATAGATGGTAATGGCAGTGGAAGCGCCCCTTTGAGAAAAATCCCAAACCAGCACAAGAACACTTAAATCAACTAAACAAAATGAATTGTCCGTGACCCGTGGAAGGATAGCGTCTGTGAGTGGGATGAATGAGACACACTGTAAAATTTAGACACTTATATTCCCTCCAACACTACAAACACAATCAAATAATGGTACACCAATATGTGCACCTCTTAACTTGAAATTAAAACACTACTCTGGGGAATAAATGTTATACATGATATAGAAATTATTAGAAACTCAGGCAACAATAAATTTGAAGTATCAAGAAATGTTGCTTGCACACATGAAACAGGCCTTAAGGGCTTTCACAGAATAATATCCCCCACTGCGGAGGTGGTATAAAAATAAGAAATTATTAATTTCACCATGAATAGGCCTAAAGGGCACTCAACAAAATAATATCAGTCACTGAGGAAATGGTAATAAAAAATAAGAAATTAAATACTCCACAATGAATAGGCCTTAAGGGCACCCAACAAAATTGTATCACCCCAACAGATGCACTCTTCCTAACCTAACTTCTACTCTGGGGAACAAAGGTTATACCTGAGATCAGAATTATGAAGAAAAATTAGATGCATTAAAAGAATCAAATCACAGTATCACTCTGGTTCCACTTAATGACACAGACTATCAAACTACACACGTCAAGATAATATCAGTCTGAGAAATGGTATTAACTACACCCGTAATAAGGGAGATAAAATGTTCCTCTAGGTATCTCCTAGAGTCCTAGACTCACGGTCTCAGTGTGTGACCATTAATTTACTCAGATAGCCTCAGTGTACTCCCAGTGCGTCCATAAAGCGGAAGGGAGTGAGCCAATCAGACCTTGTACAGTTGAGAGAAGCTTTAGCTTCCTGTTAGCAAGAGGGTTTCACTAAGATGCTCGAGACATGTGGTGTTGTGATCCGAGGGAGAGGAGAGCTGCTGACCCACGATCGTCCCGTCGTCAGCTGGGCACCCAGACGGCTAGATTCCCTCAAGAGATCCTTTGATACCCCGCTAAACAGTGACAGGCCTACTCTGATCGATCCAATGGCGACAATTGCCACCCTCAATCATCAACAGCGGTCTCAAACGGCAGTCAATCTCTCGCAGTCAAACTCCTGTCAACTCCAGTCAACTCCCGTCAAGTGGGTTCTGACGGAAACCCTGAAATGAGCCCACTGTTAGCTCTAGTTTGCTTTTCCACTGCCCTATCTAACCCTGTCTGAGATCGAATGAGACTTACTTGTTATACTGCAATAGCGCAGCACAGGTGACTAGGCCACGTGACGGACGCGCAGGGACGTCTTGTCTGTCTGAATGCTCCCCGTGACTGAGGACCAGCCAGCGTCGCGTCTCCTCTCAAGGCGTTAGCTTAGGCCTACGTGACATATTTTCCACCTAACTAATAACTCCTTGGGACACCCGTAACATTATTCAGACTGATAAACGATCAATAATAATTTCAAATTCAATAATAGTCCCTTAACTTCATGAATCGCATCATTATTAATTCGGCAAATTACATTTAATATCACTTAGGCCTAGTTCCATAACCTCTCGCTATGGGCGGGGAGCGCTCTCTTCCCTCAGACGACCTTGAGCGCTCAGTATCGCTAATGGCGGGGCATTTGAAATTCCTGAACATTACAATCGACCCCCCTAAAAAAAGACAGCACTGTCCTCATGTGCTGAGAAAAACATACATACGACCCCCCTAAAAATTTGTTCTAAGGACTGCATCTCACCCCTTTAACGTGCTAAATGCAGCATTTCTGTCTTCTCTTCTCTCCTTTTCTCTCCCGCTAACATATATATATATATATATATATAATATATATATATATATATATATATATATATATATATATATATATATATATGTGTGTGTGTGTGTGTGTATGTATATGTATGTGTACATGTATGTATAAATAAATAAGTAAACAAAATAATAATACAAAAAATAAAAAATAATAAATAATAAATAATAATAATAATAAATATTGAAGTGATAACCGTGGTAACACTATGAGATGTTCTTATTACCACCATGCTATTGTACTATTCCAGATGTTACTTAATGTTACATAATACCTCCTTGAGATAAAGGTATAGTATATATCAGGTGCCTCAAAGAGAGCTCAGGTTCTCAACTGGCTCAGCCGTGTTAATATTGTTATTATTATCCACGCTGTATCTGTGTTTTTCTGGTTAAATAAACTGTTACAATTCAATTCAATTCAACCACGTTACATATACGGAAACTACGCCAGACGAAGGTTTGCCCGCTGTCAGAACCACACACAGCAGTATTGTATGACATGACCTTTTTACGAAGTGTTGGTAGACGAACAGTGAAGCAGGCGATAACATGCATGGAGGAAGGTGGTAGAGGTGTGGGTGGTGAGGGGCGGATACTGTCACGGACGTCTCACCTCTTACCTGAGCTGTGTTGTCGGGGGCAGGTAGCATGTGATGAGGCAGTGTATCATATGTCAACACCAGATAACTTGTCATAAATCATTTGACCGCAGAAGTGCTGTGTGAAACCAAGACGCGTGGAGTTGCCTTAAAGTGTGTTGTTCTCTACACTGTCCTGTGACTTTGACGTTTAACTTGTACTAACACTTTCGCCTCTGACTTTTTTGTCTCATTAATAATGTACTGTATGGTTGGATCCTGTGGTAAGATAGCGACGGTTGAGTGGATGCAGTTCTCGCCTATTGTTTTGAGGGTCGCTAGTTCGTACCTTGGTTTATTCAGCTGTGACTGTGTATCAAACATTACAGCTGGGGAAGAGAACACGTTTGAGTTCAGCGCCGTCTATGCTTCTACCATGTGTATCGAAGGTTTATTGTTGGGTATGTTGTATCTGCCTGTCAGGCCAATGGGATATATCCCAAATTTAACTGTGGTGTTTCAAGGCCTTCATTTTTTTTTTTTTTTTTGTCGTTGTAAGAAACTCACACAAGGACAAATAAGTATCTAAATGTGCAGTGCATCTGTCGTGGGCAGTGGTTAAGAATGTATTCTGGATAATAGAAGAGTAATGGCTGAACTATCAGGCGTTAATAATAGTTTAATTTCAGGGTAAATCCCTGTGTTGCATTCAGTAAAAGTTGTTTTAAGCAAAACTTGTTATATATTTCATACTTGGATCATGTCTATATGTTTGTTAGTGTGTCCTTGTGTTGGCCCCGGACCGCCCAACACTGGCGCTTCCAGGTTAGGTTTTTAAAGGTCCTCCTGGAAACTCATCGACTCTACTAATGTTCCGTCTGAGGTCAAATGAGGAAGCAGGTTGTTCCAAAATATAATCACAAAAATTAGCCGAAACCCGGATGCAACAGACAACACTTCTGTAACTAATAATCAAATTTGTAAAATTAGGAAAATTATGACATGAATACAACAAATAACACCCAGATCGTTAACCGGTCGTTAAATTGAGAAGACTAACGATGAAATGACCAGCTGTACTGCGGTAATTGACCTGGGTGTTGCTGTGAGTGAGCGGATGGTTCGAGTTGGTGATCCGTCGGCAGCCACGACTGGAGGAGTTGTGTGCCTCTTGTGGTCAGCGTCAAGGCCTCGGTCACTACAGCTCATGTTTACATTACGTTAACCACATCCACAATCTTTTCCTACAGGATTTGTCTCTTTTGTGGAACTTGCTAGCTACAGAAATCGGCTTCTTATTTCGTGTGTGTGTGTGTGTGTGTGTACATCTCTATGAATGTATTTAGCATGTGAATCTGGCATATTTTTGTATGTAACATGTACAGGTGTATGTACTGTATGTATGTATGTATGTATATATATATGTAGTGTATGTACACCCAATGAAAAATTATTCGGCACCCTTACGGCGTGATACAATATGACACGGGTACCGATTAATTTTTTTAGTAGATGTGCAGTATATTCATTGTTTACCACCTCAATATCATTCATATTTTACCAAGAACTACCATAGGCCCCATTAAGACACAAACACGAGAAAGAAAGACAAATTAATCCACCAGTCAGATCAGGAAGGAGAGAGTTTGGGATGACTAAAAACACACCAGAGGGATTACTTAAGTCCTTGGTTGTCTTACAGTCAACAACACTTCTTCTCTTATCAAAACTTTCACTATTTAGGCACTCATATCTTTGTCCTCTGTCGATAAACAAACACAAACTGTATCTTATTTTTTGTTACAGTAGGAAGGCAAAAGGTGTAAACGCTAGACCCGATTACACCGCCTTCACTACAGACAATAATTTAAGAGGGATATAGAGCTTGTTTCTATATCAACTTGTAGCTAGATTCTATAGACACGTGTAGCTGTACTGTCAGTGATTTCTGTTCGCTTGTAGCTCAGCTTTTAAGACGTGGGTTAGTGTGTTGGCTTAGCACAGAGGGAGAGTGGATATTACATTAACCCTTTGACGCACCAGCCGTTCTCTGATCTCTGTGGTGTGTGTGTGTGTGTGTGTGTGTGTGTGCGTGCGTGCGTGCGTGTGAACCCGTATCTTAAGAGTATCTTCAGTTTCTAATCTATGTATTTACTTAATGACATGTAGTAGCATTATATATGTAATTACCTTGTGTAATAAGCTTAAGGCTTATGTAAGTATACAACGTATTATCCTTAATGGGATTACTTCTTTAATTCCCTGTGATAAGAATCTTACGCTAATGAGAGTGGCTTTCGTAGGCCTGACGGTCTGTTAGAGGCGGTGCGGATACAGTACACTTGAGTGCTCAGCCTCGGTACATACACATTCATTGTGGTTGATACTGCCCTCGATTGTCATTCTTCCCCGACTATATAATTAAAAACTCATTCCCAGCTGGGTGGAGTAATTAGTTTAAGATAGGTTAGGTTAAATTAGGTTAAGTTAGGTTAGGTTAGGTATTCAGTGAGGGAATCATTAATGTTTGCTGTATAGTCTGATACCTGTACATTTTTACCTTTGTCAAATTTGGCTTTACTTGAGGCTAATGATACAAGTGTCTTTCTCTTGGTAATGTACATTTATTTATATTTTTTAATATTTCACAAATCAAATTATGTTTACTTTTTCACATATAATACCATTTTGTTCTGAAGAATCGTTGACTCCAGTATGAAGGATAATTTACATACCATCATGAACTACATAAAGTATAATTAATAATTCCACGCGGCTTTAATCTCTTCCCTGTCACAAAAAAATAAAAAATATCATCGTTAGACACCAAAAATATCCACCAGCTTCTCTTCAATCTCCTCCCGTAATAGATTATATCCGGGTTATCCAAATGACATCGTTCTTGGACGAGAAATAAATCATCTTTATCCATCACTTTTAGTCTCCGGTGTAATCAATATACATCTTGGTAGTGAAGGTAATAACGCTGATTGGACGCCGAGCTTTGAGCCAAGAAGCATAACCTACCACCAGGGACTTACTTGGATAAGGTGTGTTGTCATGGTGTTTTGGTCAAATGTTCAGAGGTACGACTCCCTGCCTATTCATATCACTATTACTGATCACCTTTAAGTTATTGAACATTTATTTTGGTAATTGAAGTTATAAATCACTGATAATATATTTCTGATTTTTACTTAAGTAGGATATTCATGGGATACAACTACACTTATTGTATACTCTGAGTTGAAGTTCAGTGTCTGCCGTGTGAGGTATCTTAGGTGAAGTTTTTTAACTCTTGGTAATGTTTTTGAGTATTTGACCTGGTAATTCATTGGCTGTAAAGGTGAACTACATATGAAAATACTTCAGATTTTTTTTATTGAAAGCTTTTAAAATTTTCCGAAGCAATGAACCGATTATATGATCACAGGAAGATGCCAGATAATACCAAGTATCCAGGAAATTTTGACCTCAACTGTACAATTCCATGACTCTAGGAAGGTCTTATTATATATCAATACATAAACACAGCAGGTGAACACTTCCATGACTCTGATAAAATTCCAAACATATCACCTTTATAACGTGATCAGCTCTACCACACCCACCCCAACCATTTGGTTTGTGGCTTGTGGTGGCAGAGGCTGTGGTTGTGTAGTTAAGGGTGTGGGATGTGGTGGCAGAGATTGTAGTGGTTTAGATTAGGGTATGGCGTGTGGGTGGCAGAGACTGTCGTTGTGTAGTTAAGGGTGTGGCTTGTGGTGGCAGAGACTGTGGTTGTGTAGATAAGGGTGTGGCTTGTGGTGGCAGAGGCTGTGGTTGTGTAGTTAAGGGTGTGGCTTGTGGTGGCAGAGAGTGGAAGGTCAGGGTCTTGTCAGGTTTTCCAAGACCAAAACTGAATCACTTTTTGATTGTGTTTGACGAATCAAGATGAACGAAATAGACAACCATCGGAGAGGTTCAACTTGTGTTTCTTATCATCCGTGTTTCTTATTGTCTTATCATTCGTGTTTCTTATTATTCGTGTTTATTCTGATCATCTGATTATTATTTTTCTTACCGTTCTCTACAAGTGTATTTCGTTCCACCCTTGTTGCCCCCCTTCCTCTTCCTCCTCCCTCTTTTCCTTTTCCTCCTCTTCCTCTTACCCTGCATCCTCCTCCTACTCCTCTTCCTCTCCCGCCCCCTCGTCCACCTACCCCGCCGACACTCTCCCGCTGGGCTGTATTTCACGCGGATTTCCAACGGATTTGCAACAACGTTTTTGGGAGACCGGGCGAGGAGTGGAACATCTTGGGGACAAACCTGAGTAGGAGTTCTGGATCACTTGTATGTTTATTGAGAGATACGGGGGGTGGGGGGGGTGGGGGTTAAGAGGGGGGAGAGGGAGGGGGGAGTGGGGGCAGGTAGGTTCATTCTCTCACCTTTAACGCAACTCTCCAGGTGCAAGTTTCCTTCCGAAGTAAACAAGACTCAGCTGATCTAACATGATACTGAGTTGCCATTGCTAGGGTAGTAGATTTTTTTGTTTTGTTATCTCTCTCCCTCTCTCTCTCTCTCTCTCTCTCTCTCGCTCTCGCTCTCGCTCTCTCTCGCTCGCTCTAGCTCTCGCTCTCTCTCTCGTAGAATATAATTTTCATTGTATCCTTCCCTTCCTCCCTCCGACCCATCCCTCCCTCACTCTATCTTTCCCTCCATCACCGTCTTTTGTTCTCTCCCTTCTGCCTCACACACACACACACACACACACGGTCATCAGCGGCGTCAGCAATAAACCAGTAATGACGGCACCAAATGTCCAACACGTACAAAGATTTTTGCTGCAAGGAAAAAGACAAGGTGCCGCTTTTGTGTGGAGTGTGACGTGTGGAGTGTGACGTCCCTCTACCACCACTCTCCCTCCCTCTACCACCACTCTCCCTCCCTCTACCACCCCCCTCCCCCCCTCTACCACCCCCTCCCCCCTCCCCCACACCCCCACTAGCCTCAGACAGAGCAATTATTCTTGGTCTTAATTTGTGTAGCGGCGTCAAGTTTAAAGTAAATGTCTTAAATGTCTTGTACAGGAAGATAGTTTTTATGGCTGCTTCATGTTGGCGATGGTAATTTATCTCTCTCTCTCTCTCTCTCTCTCTCTCTCTCTCTCTCTCTCTCATACACTTTAGGAGGTAGATAACCGGGTATGAATCTATGTATGTATAAAGAGACTGACATCGCCTTTATTAGTGAGAATTTTCCTGATCTTGGTGGTGGTATTGTAATGTGTCAACTACCAGGGTTATTAAGCACCGTTCACTAGGTCTTAGTTTTAGGTGCTTCAAATTACCAGGGTTATTAAGCACCGTTCACTAGGTCTTAGTTTTTCTATGCTTCGACTACCAGGTTGCATTTATTAGAGAGAAACAAAAACAATCCTCAAGTGGAAATCATTCTCAAGGAGGCGAGGAGAGGCAGCGTGGGGCGACTTAACTGCCCAGAAAGAAATGAAGATAATTTTTGTTGCCGTAATTTTATTCCTTTAGCTAATATACGTATTATTTTTTTCTTGTTAATAATAAGGGTGTTCTATGTATACTCTATTTGTATTATTTATTTATATTTACTAACAAAAATAATTAGCATATGAACATGGGCAGACATCACAGGGTAAACTAGACCTGTTTTCGGTAAACCAGGAGGCAACATGGCTGACATTGCACAAGAGAACCTTCATTTTCCCAACTGTAATGTTAGGTTCTTTTTCACAGCTGGGTTGAGTGGGGTTCCAACCAGCATCCTTTAGGTAAGACCGGAGTGCAGTATCCTCCCGGCCTCCGCACCTCGTATATTAAGTTTCGTTAATTCATACTTCAAGAAAGGGGTTAATATGAACACTTGCGGTAGCCTTAAGTAAGTGACTCCGGGTAAAACCATCGCTATACTATAAGAGCAGATAGAAGTGTTATAAACTTACTCCATAATTCTGTAAAGTAATTAAACTGGCGGCCATATATCTCTGGCCTCACAGCTACACAATTACCACGCCTTAAACTTCCGCGACCAACAACACTTTTACTGCCCAGCGTCTCTGGCCAAAATTACTCACAGCGAATTGGACGATTTATATTCCTGTGTTTTAGTAATAATAATAATAATGAAAATGATTCACTCCATTCCAGATCATCCATTCGCCTGGATTAATTGATGATATTACTGTTTGACCTGGAAGAAAAAATAATATTACCGCGCTCAGATGTAAACACGAGAACACACTGGCGGGAGAACCAACTCTGTGTCCTGTGGTGCTAGAGACTCTTTTACCTTACGATAAACTGGGTTGAGTCAGGGTAGATCACTTAGGAAAACCATCTTAGTGTGGTGGAGTTTTAAGGGTTATATTGGGGTGTGTTGGGGTTGGTTGACTCAGGCCGGCGCGCGGGTTGGGGAACTTGGCTTTCTGACTAAATAACTCGCAGTGTGAAGTCCCTCACTCCTCCTGCACCAACTTTTTTACGTCAGCTGTAAACTTCCTGACGAGATCCTGGCATTTTTAAACAGATTTTAATCAATTTGAGGAGGAAGTCGTACCCTCAGTCAGGTCTTGTATTTTATGGTAAAATTATCCTCCGTTGGTTGATGTTAAATTGGTATTTGATGTTTAGTTAATCATGATGTGAGCCAAATTAGAATGAAAACTTGGTAAAAATATTCATGTTTTGACCCGCCAGCGAATGCGATCACCTGTTGGAAACTTTCTCACAATTGCGTCCTACACGTAAACAAACTTGCCGGGCGCGGTGTGTTGTGGGAGGGTAAAACTGAGGCGCCACTCAGGGGGACAACCACGACTTACTTGACCTGTGGAGCCACTGAGAAAACTGTGTGGTCTTGGATCACAGTTTCTGGATTCTCGAAGATTCTTAATTTAGAATATTACTTCTCTGTACACATGTAGAGAAGAACATGTAGATTAGTCGCTGTAGATCCTCGTTAATATAATTGCATATCTATTCTGGCGGCCATATTTGTGTCGTAACTTCATCGAGGTACTGTAGTAACGGGGGACATTTTGATAATTCTGGGTGAGATAATGTTAAAGTACCATCACTCGAGTGCATTTTTCCCCAACCACCAGCACATTTTGGTCGTTGTCTGAGGGTTGGAGACCGCCCCTACAGTTGTATTTCCTCCAGCTAAGCTCTGGTTATGACCGTTAAGAAGACGGAGCAAATCTGACCTGAGATAGGGTCAACAGTGCGACACCCCCTTTAGTGTGGACGCCTCAAACTTGTCTGACAGAAACGCTGTTGTTCAAGCTGTCAATATTTTACTGCCCTTCATTATTTCAGTACTTAATGGTTATTGATGTGTCCAAATAATTTAACAAGTTAGAATATACATACATTTAATCAACTCTCGAATGTTAAAAACTTTTGATACTTTTTTTTATATACATTTTTGTCTTAGAGGAATTAACTATAACAACTGAAGCCTTTTAGGTACATGGCAATTATATATGCACAAAAAATAAAGTGTTATGTAACATTTAGTATCATCTGCAATAGTACAATAGCATGGTGTTTGTTATTAACATTACAATAATAAGAAGGGGACATTGAAAAAATGATATGAAACAAAACGGTATTCATAATGAGGGTAGTGTGATATGGTGATGAGGAAACAATATTGATATTATATGAAAAAAAAAACTTCCTCACCTGGAAAAAAAATTCCTAATTTGTTGAGTGAGGAAAGGCGGACATTAGGTAGAAGAACGCAATCTTTCTAAGTGAAAATTTTACTTATTATTAGTAAAACGAGAAATAAACTATATTGTACACAAGGTATTATAATATATTTCCAACAAATTTTCTTCCAAAAACAAATTATTATTGTTATTTTTTTGTTTTCTTTTCATTTTTATATTTAATATCAATATTAGAATAATTAGTTTGTTTTTGCGTCTTTATGTAAAACTTAAAATGAAATGTTAGTTAAACTCTCTCTCTCTCTCTCTCTCTCTCTCTCTCTCTCTCTCTCTCTCTCTCTCTCTCTCTCTCTCTCTCTCTCTCTCTCTCTCTCTCTCTCCCCTACTGTACACATAATGTAATACAACACGAGAGGCCTCAGGCTGGGGTCCACCATCAGCTATTATATATCTGATTAAAAATAAAAATAAAATAATAAAAATATATATTACAGTTCGGAACAAAAGAAAGGCACACACACACACACACACACACACACATTAATATAGAGTAAAGGGTCTTGTCATGTGACTCTCAACTATAAAGAACTTGTACTAAGACGCTATTTTTGACGGTCGAGGAGCTGAGAGAGAGAGAGAGAGAGAGAGAGAGAGAGAGAGAGAGAGAGAGAGAGAGAGAGAGAGAGTTTGTAAAGTGAAACAGAAAAATACAGTTTATAGATAGAAGAGAGAGAGAGAGAGGGAGAAAAGAACTCTTTGATAGTCGCTAAGAGAAAGGTCAGAAAAAGATTGATATATGTATGAAAAAGAAAGAGAGAGAGAGAGAGAGAGAGAGAGAGAGAGAGAGAGAGAGAGAGAGAGAGAGAGAGAGAGAGAGAAAGCACCTCGTGTTAGTCCCATGGGTTAATAAAACTATGGTGCCAATGGTATTAGAAATCAATCAACTTTCACCGTTGCCCAACACACAGACAAAAGGAGAAAGGTTGGGGTGGGGAGAGAGTCAGCTTTAAACTTTCACTACCTCGACAAGTCAACTAACCTGCCATAGTGTCTCTCTTTCTCGCTGTCTTTCTTTATCTCTCTCTCTCTCGCTGTGCTTCCATCCTAAATGTTCGGTATTTCGTCTTATTTTTTCTTTCGTAACTTCAATTATCTAAAGCCATTATTTTGTTTCTGTTTTTTACATCTTTATTTTTGTCTCCATCTCCCATCTTTATTCTTCTGTTTGTTGTTATTATCATTCGTGTTTCGTTAAGGTTTTTTTGTATTCCTAGTTTTATTTTCGTTTTGTAAGCCTTTTAATTCTCAATTATATTTTATTTACTAATTCGTCTACCTATCTTACTAATCTATCCACCTATCTTATTCAGTTTTCTTATACACATCTTTATCATGTATCTTATTCCCCAGTTCATCATATTAAGTAATTCCTCTTCTCAGTATTTTACATTTTCTTGAATTATTCTTTATTCTCTCTCTTTTCTTTTACTCTTTGACATCGTATTCATTTTTGTTATCCTCCTCAAGCGAAATGTAGTCAGGATATACTGGATTAATAAACCTTTGTGTTTGTCTGTATGTCTGTCTAGCCTTTTGGTGTTTGTCTGTGGGTGAAGTTATGGTACTTGTATTGTTAGTTGGTTAACGGTAAAGGAGCGGTCATGTCGTAATAGTCGTGTTGTTATAGGTATCCACACGGTAACTCTGCTTCACGTGTATCGGTCAGTATGATATTCTTTGGGGGGTTTGGGTGAGGTGAGATTAGGTTAGATTTGGTTAAGTTAGGTCAGGTCAAGTTAGGTTAGGTCAAGTTAGGTTAGGTCAAGTTAGGTTAGGTCAGGTTAGGTTAGATTTGGTTAAGTTAGGTCAAGTAAGGTTAGTTGGTTGGTAGTTGGTAGTCAGGTTAGGTTAGATTTGGTTAAGTTAGGTCAAGTAAGGTTTAGTTTGGTTTGGTTAAGTTAGGTTAGGTCAAGTTAGGTTAGATTTGGTTAAGTTAGGTCAAGTGAGGTCTAGTTTGGTTTGGTTAAGTTAGGTTAGGTCAAGTTAGGTTAGATTAGGCCAGAGATAGGGAAAAAAAAACATTGCCTTAGACATTTAAATAAACGTTCAAGATCACGATAAGAAAATAAAATATGTGTCACTTCTCGACCATTAATTAATTTACTCAAGCGTCGGTTAGTATAACATGGCGTCACCCCGGGACAGAGGAGATGAAATTGGATCTTGGTTTAAAATGTTGAAAGGTCGAGAACATTTTTACTCAACAATAGAATTTTATGTTTCAATGTGTTAATTCAAGGTTACTCCATTTGGTTAGGTTAGGTTAGGTTGTGGTTAATGTTAGGTTAGGTTAGGTTACGTGGTAGCAAAATAATACAGTGAAACCTCTATTTAACGGATAATGTGAAGAAAATCCGTTATGTCGAGGGTCCGTTAGATGTGAAACCTCCATCTAACGGATTATATATATATATATATATATATATATATATATATATATATATATATATATATATATATTAATTTTTATTTATTGTTTTACTTAAAATGTATTATGAAGTATACAGCATACACCAAGATCTTGAGAGAGAGAGAAGTTGTATAGCTGGTGAAAGAAACAAGCAAACACACACAAGGACAAATCAAGAGTTACAATAATGATCCCTTCCTGACATACAGTGCAAGTGCCAGGGCCAAGTGTGTCTGTAGCTGAAAATAACACACACACACACACTTTATATACAGATGACAAAAGTACAATGCATTGACATATACATAAAAGTCGAGTTTTTTACGAAGAGAAAACCTTTGATAAATTCTTGTTATCATGAAAAGAGGGAATTGTGGTGGTAGGTGTACACACTTATGTACGTCTGTATGAAAATGTACATAGTTTATAATCCTTGGTTCTGGCTCACTGCTTACTACCCACTGCTCACTTCCCACTGCTCAGTACCCACTGCTTGCTGCTCACTGTCCACTGTTTACTGTTCACTGTCCACTGCTCACTGTCCATTGCTTACTGGCCACCACTCACTACCCACTGTCCACTGCTCACTGTCCACTACTCACTGTCCACTGCTCACTGTCCACTGTTTACTGTTCACTGTCCACTGCTCACTGTCCATTGCTTACTGGCCACCACTCACTACCCACTGTCCACTGCTCACTGTCCACTACTCACTGTCCACTGTCTCTTACTTCCCCTGACGTTAGCTTATAATCAGACTCATTCATTTGGCTTTTCTTTCCTTCATTTCTATTATTCTCCGTTTTTGTTATTTTAATAATTCACGTGCCATCTTTTTCATTCTCTCTTTCGTCTCCTTTTATTATTTAATTTTTCTGTTACTGTTTATCCGTTTTCTTTGTTCCATTCTTCTTATTTTTTTTCTTATGATTTTATTAGTTTGTTTTATGTACATTTTATTTTTGTATTTAATTCTTGTCTTGTTTAATTATTCTCACTTTATCTTCTTTATTTATCTTTTTTGTCATTTTCGTATTTTGTTGTTTATTTGTCTTTTGTTATTCTCTGATTCGTATTGTATTTCTCTATTATTTTCTTTCATATTATTGTCTTTCGCTTTTTCTCATTTATTATATATTTTTAATTATTTTACCTTTTTATTGTTATATCCTATTAGTTTTATCTCTGTCTCATTCCCATTTCTCCAGTTTTCTGTTTAATAATATCTGTTTTCCTTCTTCCATCTTTCTGTTTCTTATATTTTCTTCTTGATTTTTTTCCTGAACTCAATTTCTTTTTATGTTATTTTACTTTTTTAATTTATTTACTTATTAATTTTTCTTATTTTTGTTTGTATTCGTAATCTTCTACAATTTCTTCAATTGCAATTTTCGTTTCTTCAGTTTTTATTCCAATTTTCTTCATTTTCTCCATATATATTTTTCCTTCCATCATTTCATTGCCTTCATCTTATCTTCTTTGTCATCTGTTCAATTTTCTTCCTTTCTCTTCACCTTATCTTCATTATTGTTTCATTTTCTTCATTATCTTCTACTTCTAATCCTTTCACTCTCTCCTTTTTCATCATTTTTCTTCATTGTTTCTCACTTTTATCATTCTGTTCCTTGCTCGTTATTACTTTAATTTCTCACCTGATGATAAATGTCTGGATTTAGCCACCCAATGCAATAATGGACTCTGCCACCTCCTCACTCCCCCACCACTATAATGGACTCTGCCAGCTCTTCACTCCCCCACCACTATAATGGACTCTGCCAGCTCTTCACTCCCCCACCACTATAATGTATTCTGCCAGCTCTTCACTCCCCCACCACTATAATGGACTCTGCCAGCTCTTCACTCCCCCACCACTATAATGGACTCTGCCAGCTCTTCACTCCCCCACTACTATAATGGACTCTGCCACCTCTTCACTCCCCCACCACTATAATGGACTCTGCCACCTCTTCACTCCCCCACCACTATAATGGACTCTGCCACCTCTTCACTCCCCCACCACTATAATGGACTCTGCCAGCTCTTCACTCCCCCACCACTATAATGGACTCTGCCACCTCCTCACTCCCCCACTACTATAATGGACTCTGCCATCTCTTCACTCCCCCACCACTATAATGGACTCTGCCATCTCTTCACTCCCCCACCACTATAATGGACTCTGCCACCTCTTCACTCCCCCACCACTATAATGGACTCTGCCACCTCTTCACCCCCCCACCACTATAATGGACTCTGCCACCTCTTCACTCCCCCACCACTATAATGGACTCTGCCACCTCTTCACTCCCCCACCACTATAATGGACTCTGCCACCTCTTCACTCCCCCACCACTATAATGGACTCTGCCACCTCTTCACTCCCCCACCACTATAATGGACTTTGCCACCTCTTCACTACCCCACCACTATAATGGACTCTGCCACCTCTTCACTCCCCCACCACTATAATGGACTCTGCCAGCTCTTCACCCCCCCCCCCACCACTTAATGGACTCTCCCAGCCCTCTAATACCCTCCCTGCACACCTAAGTAAACCATTGTAAACCTCCATTATGAAATCCCTGCGTCGCTGTAGGTAAAGAAGGAAAAAAAAACATTAACTTTACCACCAAGCCAAGTTTACCACAACACTCTCCTTCGCCTCGACTTGACGCTTTTCCGCTCGACATTGCAGAAACTTGCTAACTCGGGATTCCAGGGGAAGTTAGCGTAAAATTGCTAATTCTAGCGAGTTTACCCTCAGAGAGCGAGCAGTGAGGCGAGGGGCAAGAGGATTGGTTTGCCGTGATTGGCAGGAAATTGATTAGTTTGAGATGGCCACCAGGGGAAAATTGGCGGGGTTTTGTGAGTTAGTCGCCTGCTTACCTGTTTTGTCTTCCCCAGGAGCTGCCGGCAGTGCATGTACGTGTAGAAGGCTGTCAGGGTGTGTACCTGGGTGTAGAAGGCTGTCAGGGTGTGTACCTGGGTGTAGAAGGCTGCCAGAGGGTGTGCCTGGGTGTAGAAGGCTGTCAGGGTGTGTACCTGGGTGTAGAAGGCTGCCAGAGGGCGTACCTGGGTGTAGAAGGCTGTCAGGGTGTGTACCTGGGTGTAGGAGGCTGCCAGGGTGTGTACCTGGGTGTAGGAGGCTGCCAGGGTGTGTACCTGGGTATAGGAGGCTGCCAGGGTGTGTACCCGGGTGTTTGAGGCTTCCAGAGGGTGTACCTGGGTGTAGGAGGCTGCCTGTATTCACCCTCCTCTACCTATAGTCACCTTCTTCCCCCTGTATTCACCCTTCTCTCCCTATATTCACCCTTCTTTCTCTTTATTCACCCTTCTCTCCCTATATTCACCCTTCTCTCCCTATATTCACCCTTTCTCTTTATTCACCCTCCTCTACCTATACTCACCTTCTTCCCCCTGTAGTCACCCTTCTCTCCCTATATTCACCCTTCTCTCCCTATAGTCACCCTTCTCTCCCTATATTCACCCTTCTCTCCCTATAGTCACCCTTCTCTCCCTATATTCACCCTTCTCTCCCTATAGTCACCCTTCTCTCCCTATATTCACCCTTCTCTCCCTATATTCACCCTCCTCTCCCTATATTCACCCTCCTCTCCCTATAGTCACCCTTCTCTCCCTATATTCACCCTTCTCTCCCTATATTCACCCTTTCTCTTTATTCACCCTTCTCTCCCTATAGTCACCCTTCTCTCCCTATATTCACCCTTCTCTCCCTATATTCACCCTTCTCTCCCTATATTCACCCTTTCTCTTTATTCACCCTCCTCTCCCTATATTCACCTTCTTCCCCCTGTAGTCACCCTTCTCTCCCTATATTCACCCTTCTCTCCCTATAGTCACCCTTCTCTCCCTATATTCACCCTTCTCTCCGTATGTTCACCCATCTCTCCCTATAGTCACCCTTCTCTCCCTATATTCACCCTTCTCTCCCTATATTCACCCTCCTCTCCCTATAGTCACCCTTCTCTCCCTATATTCACCCTTCTCTCCCTATATTCACCCTTCTCCCTATATTCACCCTTTCTCTTTATTCACCCTTCTCTCCCTATACTCACCCTTCTCTCTATATTCACCCTTCTCTCCCTATATTCACCCTTCTCTCCCTATATTCACCCTCCTCTCCCTATAGTCACCCTTCTCTCCCTATATTCACCCTTCTCTCCCTATATTCACCCTTCTCCCTATATTCACCCTTTCTCTTTATTCACCCTTCTCTCCCTATATTCACCCTTCTCTCCCTATAGTCACCCTTCTCTCCCTATATTCACCCTTCTCTCCGTATGTTCACCCTTCTCTCCCTATAGTCACCCTTCTCTCCCTATATTCACCCTTCTCTCCGTATATTCACCCTTCTCTCCGTATATTCACCCTTCTCTCCCTATATTCACCCTTCTCTCCCTATAGTCACCCTTCTCTCCCCATATTCACCCTTCTCTCCCTATATTCACCCTCCTCTCCCTATAGTCACCCTTCTCTCCCTATATTCACCCTTCTCCCTATTTTCACCATTCTTTCCTTATGTTCACCCTTCTCTCCCTATAGTCACCCTTCTCTCCCTATATTCACCCTTCTCTCCGTATATTCACCCTTCTCTCCGTATATTCACCCTTCTCTCCGTATATTCACCCTTCTCTCCCTTTATTCACCCTTCTCTCCGTATATTCACCCTTCTCTCCCTTTATTCACCCTTCTCTCCCTTTATTCACCCTTCTCTCCGTATATTCACCCTTCTCTCCGTATATTCACCCTTCTCTCCCTTTATTCACCCTTCTCTCCCTTTATTCACCCTTCTCCCTCCTCACTGCTTCAATAGACCTTCACTTCGGTTTCATTCCTCTATATACAATTTTGTTTTCTCTTGTTTCCCTTTTATTTCCGTTTAGTTTTCCCTGTGTCCTATTGTCTTATTCTTTACTTCTTTATTCTTCTTCTTCGTCTTCGTCTTTTGTTTTTTCGTCTTTTAATCATTAATTTTTAGTATTCTTTTTGTTTATTTTTCCTTTGTTGTTGTTATCTGTAGTTTTCTTTATTTGTTCTGATTTTCATTATTATTTTCTATATCAACTTTTTAATTGTTTTTTATTTCATTTGTTTTGTTTTTTGTCTTGGTTTAACGTGTATGTTTTATTTTGTTTTATTTTCTTGTTTCGTAGTTTTGTGTTTATTTTGTTTTTGTGTTTTAGAATATTATAGTTTTTTTTATATTTTCTTTTTCCCTTTTTGTTACTTTTTTTGTATTTTTATTCATTTCTTTCATTATTGTTTTTCTCTTTTTATTCGTATTATTCATTTATTTCGTTAGTTAACTTTTTATTATTAATTTTCTTTCATTATTGTTTGATTTCTTATTCATTTCCATTTCATTCCATTGTTTTATTTCTCACTAATTCATTTTCTTTTATTCTTATTTAATTTCATTTAATTTCCTTTTCACTTAATTTCTTATTCATTTCCTTTTTACTTCATTTTTATTCATTTCTCTTTCACTTCATTTCTTGTAAATTTTATGTGTACCTCATTTCTCATTCATTTCCCTTTCACTTCATTGCTTGTCATTTTGTTTGCCTCATTTCTCATTCATTTCCCTTTCACTTCATTTCTCATTCATTTCTCTTTTCCCTTTCTGCTCTTCCTCGCCTCCTAAAGAGCTGAGTAACAGACCCTCATTCCAAGTATTGTAATAATTTAAGAACTCATTTGTTGGAGGTATTTCTTACGCCAAGTCTCCTAAGATTTCTCAAACTACCTTACGTTAAGTATTTTCCCGTAAGTGAAGATTTGTCTTTCAACTACGACAAATATAGATCATAGTCAAGATGGCGTCAAAAATATGCTGTGACTGTATTGTAATTGGATATATTTTCAAGGGTATGTGAGTTATATATATTGCTTAAATTCCCTTAAAAAACGAAAAAAAAAAAGTTTGGTTTGTATTTTTAATTGAGAATTTTGCAGAGTGTGTGTGTGTGTGTGTGTGTGTGTGTGTGTGTGTGTGTGTGTGTGTGTGTGTGTGTGTGTGTGTCTGTCTAGTTTGATCAATGATAGGAAAATGCTTGTCAATACAGTGTGTAATTTACCCTGAAAATTTTAACGCAATTTTTTTTTCCCCACATACTCGTATAGAAGGTTTAAACGAAGGTAAACGGTGTGGTACAAGACGCCTCCCTCCCTCCTTGGCGTATTCAAGACGAGATTACCGCCTGACTTTATTTTTTACGGCATCTGTATGTATGAGAACGGTGATGGGACGCCGCGCTGTGACTTACCTCAAATTCGTAAAAAAAAAAGAAAAAAAAAAGATTCTAAGATTCGTACAATGAATATTTCTGATAACTTAAAATATAAAACTGGATTAACTTGTTTATTTTGAGTTAAAACACAGAATGAACACGTAAAAATGACATCAATAATAAGCTGAGACTCTACCGTATTTTGTTAACTCAGCATCAGTCAAGAGCCGATGTTAAGATACGAATTAGAGTTTTTATTTTATTTTTTTAAGATTTTATTCTTTTTTTTCTTGATATTACGTGAATGTATCATGTTAATGCTATTGAAGACCGGTGTTTCTAACTTGGCTTATTTGGGAAGGTCTCTCTCTCTCTCTCTCTCTCTCTCTCTCTCTCTCTCTCTCTCTCTCTCTCTCTCTCTCTC
The DNA here is from genome assembly GCA_958450375.1 of Homarus gammarus. NCBI lineage: Eukaryota > Metazoa > Arthropoda > Malacostraca > Decapoda > Nephropidae > Homarus > Homarus gammarus. The sequence continues at coordinate 980,184 of CAUDMG010003049.1, read as the reverse complement.
TCTCTCTCTGTCTCTAATCTCGCCCTCTCTTAGTCTATCTCGGCCCCCCTCCCTCTTTTCTCGCTTCATTCTCTCATCTCTCTCTCTCTGTCTTTATGAAACGTCCAAGGGTGAAATATGTATATAAATTCTTCCGGGTCAGCATAATACATCTCATATAGCTATATTTTATATCTGTATGTCAAAGCTTTTATATATAACCTACCTTTCCATATAAAACATTTAACTAATATAACTTAAGGAGAAATATATAGGTGTAGTTAATTTAACATCGCGAAATATTAACCAATTTTTATCTGTTGATGTTAATTTGGTATATTGAATGTTTTATTGACGTAAGGATATTAACAGTGGTTCATAAATAATTAAAGGTGGTTAACTCAGTATATTATTCTGACGTTGGTGATAATATGTTTTAAATAGCGATGCAGTTAATGTTTGGTATTTTGTATCTGTCTGTCTCTGTCTGTCTGTCTGTTTTACTGTCTGTGTGTCTTATTCTGTTTCACTCTCTGCTTCAACATCTATGTCTATCTCTCTCTCTCTCTCTCTCTCTCTCTCTCTCTCTCTCTCTCTCTCTCTCTCTAACTCAATTGTTACCTCTCCACCTCTCCTATTTCCATTTTTACTCTCTCCTATTTTTCTGGACCCATTTTTTCTCACCATTTTTCTTGTTTCCCAATTTTTCTCCGGTTCATTTTAATTTTCTTTTTGTTTAGTTTTGTTTATTTTTTGTTGTTTATTATCGTATTTATTGTTTTTTGTCTCTATATTATTTCTGTTTTGTTTTTATCTGTTTTGATTTTTTGGGTATTATTTATTTGAGTCGTTTTTTCCATATATGATTTTTTTCATTATTATTTTGTACTGTTTATTTATTATATATATGGGTAATATATATACTGTAACCTAACCTAACCTAACCTAACCTAACCTAACCTAACCTAACCTAACTTAGCCTAACCTAAATTAGCCTAACCTAACGCTAGCAACCTAATATAACCTAAATCTAACCAAATCTAACCTAACCTAACCTAACCTATTCTGCCGTAACGTATCCTAAACATTAACTACACTAACCTAACATTATTTAGGAAGATGAGATTAGGTTAGGTTAAGCTGTGTTAAGTTAGGTTAGGTTAGGTTAAGCTGTGTTAGGTTAGGTTAGGTTAAGCTGTGTTAGGTTAGGTTAGGTTAGGTTAAGTTATGTTGGTTAATCTTTTAGTAAAATCAACTAAGGTGGGGAGTCTTCAGGTGATCCATCTTCTCTTTTTTATCAATATATTTCTCTTTTATTCTATTTACACTTATTACCACATTTATCATTTATTTATTTATGCCTTCTCCTTTATCTGATATTGTTATTATCTTTTCGACTTTTACCATATTTATCACTTATCCTTATTCAAGTTTATCCCATTTTCTTTTTCTCTTTATTTACTGTTTATTATCCTCATTATTGTCTCTTTTCTTTCATTTTTCTAATTCTTGTCTTTATTATTATGTTCCCTCAAATTATCTGTTAAATTTATTTTTTTCTTCGTTTTTTTACTTTTTTATTCATTAACTCAATAATGCAAGAGTTGAGAGGCTTATTACCTGTTATATATTGTTGTTGTTTTAATAGGTTGTATTTCATCTCTATTACTGGTAAAGTATTCCACCACCCTGTACATGTGTTGGTAGTAATGTTTTTCACCTGCTCCCTGTACTCGTATGTCAAGTCGTAATTTGTTTTCCCTCACCCTGTACTATAGGTCGTAATTTTTCTCCCACCCTGTACAGCAGTTGTAAATTTAGCTGTAACTTGGTCGTCTTTTCCCGCCAAAATTCCTCAACATTACAGCAGTGAAATTGAGAATGGAGCATTTTGTTGTGTCTTTATTTTTGTAGTTAAACTTCACAAGTTTATGTGATGAGATTTTGTATTTTTATTGGCCGCCGCTGCGAGGCTGAAATTGCTTCTGCAATAAAACTAATTGTAAAGGAAATGGAAAACAGTTCCTTTGGTAAAGATATTGATGAGCGCCAGAGAAAAACATTATTTTTATCACCAAGAATTATTGCCTTCCATGGAGGCAATTTATAGCGGGTTTTACTGACACACATTAATATATATATATATATATATATATATATATATATATATATATATATATATATATATATATATATATATATATATATATATATATTGTTATGCCATGCATTGCAATGTTGCACAGGGGGCCAAATGGCGCACAGAGCTACTAAAATACTTATGGGTTCAGGTGAAATTCGATAAGGCCGTCATTAATTTAGTGCAGCCTTTGGTTTAAGGTCTTGTGATATCATATAACATGTTAATGGCTTAAAGGTCTATTACAATAGGGAAATGGGATTGGTTAACTTAATATAAGAGTATTTTTAATTTTCTGGGAGTAGAGGAACAACAACAAATGGAGCAGGTTCGGTGACTGCTTCAGGAGGTTCAGGGTTGGCAGTTCAAGATGTTACATTACACATAATGAATTAAGGTAATTTACTGTGAATAATAATGTCAGTGTGGCACTTTGCATGACAAATGATCATTTAATATAAACTAAACTCGTGTACAGTTCAGTCCATCATAATCTGGACATAGAACATTCAAAGATCCTGCATCATCTCTTCAAACAAACTACAGCCACAACGCTCTAATCCTTAACACACATATATAGCACAATTACACAACCAATGGTCATCTAATATAATCACTAGAGCAGCACTGATATGCAAAACCTGAGTAAGTGGTCCCCAAGTTCAACAAATGTATGTCTGCCTTCCTGGAAGACCCGGCCATGCCTGTCACCCACCGGCAGCCCGATTGAGGGTCCTAAACCTACCACTATTTAGTGTGGAACTTAATTTGGCTCGTCCTCTACACAAGTCTCAACTATTTTTAACATATTAGTCTTAATACATCACATAACATAGAGCATCATATAACAACAACACCAGATACAATACCATCTTATATCAGTACACTTTACTACATGAAAAAACATTTACAAACACCAACATTAAACCCAACCACCAACTCGTGTACGGATACCCAAGTGAAGGACAACGACATCTATTGATGACTGGCTTACAAAATGGCTGACGAATACACGTAATCGATAAAATACTTCCAAGAGAAATATAAAATGAATGGTGGTAACAATAATTAACTCAAAGTAAGGAACAGAACCCCAAACCCGACGAGAACCCAAAAAACTGAAGAACACATAAACTAAACACCTTGAGGAGGACGTGTGAAAAATCCCCTAACGCACTGGGCTCCAGAGTGTTACATAATGTGAGTGATGTATGGAGCATTAGTCCCCTGATTGAACTCTGATTCATTTAGGGTGTATGGCCGCCACCCTATACTGAGGATCATTAATTCTCATTACGCCAGATGTGGGAGTTGTTAAGTGTGGGCAGGGAGGAGGAGGAGGGTGATCAGGTGATGGAAGAACATGGGGATGAGGGGGAAGAGGAAGAAGATGAGGAGGAGGGGAAGAGGAAGAAGATGATGAGGAGGAGGAGGAAGTTGATGAGCAGGTGATGGGAAGAGGAAGAGTAGATAATGGATGGTGAGAAGATGAGGAAGAGGAAGAAGACAACAGTTATGAGAATGTGTGGGAGAAGAAAATTTAAGAATTACAGGAAGAGGAATAGAAGGAAAGATATGAGAATAACTAAGAACAAAGGAAAGAACGAGAGAACTAAGAATAGAAGATATAAAAGAACTAGGAGTAAGAGGAAGAATAAAACTAGAAATAATAGGAAGAGGAGGAGAAAGAGGAAGAAGGGGGAGAAGGGAAGAGAATATTGAAAGCCCCACAAACAAAAATAGATATTTCAAAGGGGGAAGAATTAAGAGGTAAGGGTAGAGTGAAGGAAGAGAGAGAAGAAAATTGGAATTAGAGAGAGAGAGAGAGAGAACGGGAAACAGGAGGATAAAAGAACCAAATTAAAAAAAATATGTTAAAAAGTAAAGAAAAATAATAATATGAACCAAAAAAGATAAAATAGGAATGAGAGAAATGAGGAGAAAATGGAAGAAGAGAAGCAATAAGAGAAATATGAACGTTCCATGGACACAAAAAATAAATTAATGTGTTTTGAGGGGTAGTAGTGAGAGGTAAGGGTGGAGAGGGAGAGAGGGAGGACCAGGTGGGTTATAACCGTTCTGAAATGTTTATATCCACCAGGGAGCAATAAGGGGGGAAAGGGAGGAGGGGGGTGGAAGGGAGAGGTGTTGAAAGGGAGTTGAGAATGGGAGTCGTTATCAAGTGATGGCGGTGTTTTTCCGGCTTTTTGCTGTATTGAATCTGACGTGAGCTGCTTTTACTCTCTGCTGCAATGACTGTTAGAGGAGAAGTAAGAGAGGAGAGGGGTCGAGGACAAGCTGACGGGAACATTGTCGTCGTCACCATTGGAGAGGAAGAGGAGGAGGTGTAGGGGGTGTGTGTGTGTGTCGGCCACCCTCGTTTGCATGGGAATGTATATACCATAATGGGAATCGAGAAACGATACTTTCTAGAAATGGGGAGAGAAAAACAAAACATGAAAGTGTGAACGTGAATTGAACCCAGTAACTCAGGATAAAAAGAAGGAAGGAAGGAAGTAGGGAGAGATCTTGTGAATTTATTGTACGTCTGTGTTTGAGAACCTATACTCACCGTCGCTGGTCACTCTGCCTACAACAACAACAAAAATATAGAGGACATTTGAACGCTGATGGTGTTTATATGAATCAAATTCTTCCTCACGGAAAAATATTTTGGTGACCTTATTACAAAAGGTCACAGGTCAACACTTTGTTACTATGACATAGTTGAGTAAGTGATAGTTGGAGGGTGATGACCGTAGACAGATCCTAGGGTGTACAGTGTTGTCCTTGTCCAGTGGGATACAGTCGAGCCGAGTGGCATTTATCTGAGACGGACCAAAACAGGAGGAAATTATTCATAAGGCTCATTAACGTAGAGAGATATGGTAATCACCTCAGAAAGTACCTTTACGATTTTGTGTTCGACAATGACACAAAAGATGAAGGATTTTGACCATAAAGATACTGTTTGGAACAAGTACACATTAAGGTGGTGCACATGTGACTGTGTTAGTATTTATGTACACAGTAAAGTGATAGCTGTAGGCTAAATGGCTCCTAGTCCTAAGAGGTTCAAACATAACCTGAACCTAACTATTAAGATTGGATCCCATTGAGGTCCATCAGGGTCTGGAACTCATTAGAACGGAGACCCATAAAGACTGGGAACTCATTTGACTCAGCAAACATTTATTGGGTCAGGTCTTAATTTTTTATATACAGTAATCTACACCTACCGCATATATTGATAAAATAAAAGCAGAAAAATAAGGGAATGTGTGTAAAAAAAATCATAAAGTTTTTTGAAATGCTTATTGTGTTTTGTCATTTAAAAGTTCGGAATCCTCAAGTACAATATTCCAAGTTTTATGAAATTAATCAAGTAGAAATGTAGTAACAAGCTAGAATAGTTACAAGAGATGTATCGAAATGACGAAACTTGTTATTGTTAAGGGGTTGAATCTGTTGGGATATATTTACTGAATTTGTTCAATGGTGAATTAGTAAAACGGAAGTACTAACGTGAACTAGGTGGCATTAGGTTATATTATGCTAATGTTTACAGTAAATTTACATATTTTTACACTACTGTATGTTTAACGAGCACATATACTGTTTACTGCCCTTGATATTGCTCCATCTTTTAAGGCAACAGGAGAGTCGAGGTCTGTGTACCGCCCCAGAGAGTCATAGTTATTTGTTGAAGTACTTACGACTTTTACACTTAAGTACCCTACCACTTAAACCAATTACATCTAAGACAAGACAAACATACACTTATTTCTAGTGTTGAGCTTCAATATAAAGTGATTTCTCTCGTAAGCTTGAGTGAGTGTGAAAAGGAAACGGTGGAGGAACCAGGCGTTTACCCTGTGGCATAGTGGTGTCTGCCTCCCTTGTGTTATTGTAGCTCTGATGATAACTGTATGACTTTTGGGGTCTGTTATCTCTTCTGGGGTCTGTTATTTCTCTTGGGGTCTGTTATCCTTTTTGAGGTCGTATCTCTTTTTGGGTCTGTTATCTCTTATTGTTATTATATTTTAAACTTGGAATCAGGAGAGAAGTGTTATCACAGGGGCAAGCAAAGTTAACACTGATTATATAGTTAAGATGTTGATACCGTGACGAGGAGGGAGAGTTAATGTTAAGTAGAAATATAAGTTATTTGAAGATAAGACAATTTAGTGATTAAGTGTTATCAAAGGTTATTATGAACTTGGTGTTATTATGTATAAAATGTGTTAATATATATATACATTTAGGTGTTATTATATACATTTAGGTGTTATTATATACATGCAGGTGTTATATACAACTAGGTGTTATTACAATATAGAACCAGCAGTTTAATACATATATAGGCAGGTGTTAGGGAGTGTGTGGTGTACTAACCCGCTGTTGTGTTTGACAGAGACGGTGCCGGTGTTGCTGCTGGTAGGCGGGGTAGTGGCCCTTGTCGTGGTAGCTGTGGTCGTCGCATCCCTCATCCTCTGTAATAAACGACACTCTACCATCAAAGGTGAGTGAATGTGTGTGTGTGTGTGTGTAGTTTTGAGTGTGTGTGAGAATGTGAGTGTGTGTGAGAGAGTGAAGGAGAGAAGTGTGTGCGTGTGTGTGTGTTAATGAGATGATTTTAATTTTACAAAAAGTATTATTATTTCTTATATGTATTACCATTCAGATTAATTATATATTTTATTACTGAATTGTCACTACTAAGGAGACGAAACCTAACCTAACCTAACCTAATCTAATGTAACTCAATCTAACCAAAACTACCCAATTCAACATCAAATGAGTTAACTTTGGATAAAATGGTTGTTAATATGTTAAGTTCACGTAAATTGCTTCACTTATTAAATTAAAAAAAAATATTAAAAACAATTATTATTTGGCTAATGGTGATTTTAGTAACTATATTTATTTTTTATTTTTTTGAATAATAAAGATTTTAAAACTTTCAATTGGATTGTAAAATTACTAATTTGTCTCAATTAACTGGATCATAAAACTAACCAAAGTTTTTCTAATTTGGATAATGAATAATAACTTTATCTTCATTAGTTATTAAAACTTTCTCTACATACTTTAATGTAAATATAAATAAAATTCTCCACGCCGATTGAAAAAATATATATATTCGAAGCAAGAGCCACTAATGGGACGTCACTAAGAATATTTTATTTACCCAACGCCAGACGATTTTTTATTCATCTCAGAGGCGACCCATACACAAGGGGTTAAAGCGAGACATTGTATTCTCCCAGGGTGACTGTGGTATTTTCTTTCGGTTTTGGATGAAGAAACTCCTAAAAGCTACTAAGATATAGGAAACGCTGGTATATATTGCAAGCCAAACACAAAGTACAGTACACCTCTAGGCCCTCACCACAAAGCGCCCCAATACATGATGGTTCGGTAGACGTACAGACAAGGACAGGTATTCCGCGAACAGATGTGCAAAGTTGTTTATTTTTCTCACTTACCAAACTAAACCTACCTCTCCCACCTACCTCTCTCCCTTCCCACCTACCTATCTCCCCTCCCACCTCCCCTCCCACCTATCCCACCTTAACCTAACCTAACCAAACCTAACCTAAATCAGATCAAACCTAACCTACCCAACCCAAATCTAACCTAACATAACGGTAGGAATAGTTGACGAGAGGTGGGGTGTGGGTACAGGTCAGAGGCAACATGTGACTGGTGCTGCAGTTTTGTGTAAAGGATGTAGTGGTGAGGGCGACAGTAACGAGCCTTTAAATATGTCTCTTTCTAACACACACCTGAGGGACTGTTACCCACCCCTGGTTTATGTGGGAGAGGGGAGGGAAGAGGAGTCGAGAGAGGGGAGGGAAGAGAGAGGGAAGGTGGTAGGGAGAGGAGCGAGATGAAGGGAGGGAAGATGGGAGGAGGAGAAGGGGGGATTATAAGAAAGGGTGAGAAGATGGGGGGGGGTGAGACTGGTGAAAGGGAGGGAGAGGAAGAAGAGAGGGAGGGCAGAGGGAGAGAAAGGCATTGGGGAGAATAATAAGGGAATGATAGTGGTAAATGGTGATGAGACAGAAGTGACGGTCAGGAGGCAGTGAGTAAATTCCTACAGAGACAATACTAAGGATTGTCCCGTTAACAGTGGCCTTCAAGGGACAGTAAGATGATGTTATAACGTATTAGTTAACAGACTTCGCCAGGGTGGAGGGACGGGGAAAATATTGCACGACCATCTCCTTAGGTAGGCGTCTCGCACCACCCTACCACATATGTATATAAGGAACACACACACACACACACACACACACAGATTAATAATAATGATGTATAAACAATCTCTTCACGGGTTGAGATAGCAGCAGCAGCAACAACAGCTTCCTCGCCATTACTGTTCTGAGTCATTAGTTGTTAATCAATGTTCCTAAAAATTTCGTTTCGTCTCGTCAAGTAGTGCGGGGAAAAAGAACGCCACACACCTACTCAGCGGAACGATACACCACGACACAGCTTTCAGGGCTAGTACGTTCCAAATGGCTGAAACATCGGGGTTGAAATTGAAAGGGAAATTGAAATCGTACAGATAACAGCGGCCGAGGGTTGCCCAAATAAAACTAACACTCGGTTCTGAAAATAACTGGAAAAAAAATCTGAAAGTATGTGGAAATATTGGAGGGCCTCTGAGGACAGACATTCGTACACACTTAACACAACATTGCGTAGGTGTGTTGGAGGGGTGCGGGGCGTGTGTAGGTGTGTTGGAGGGGTGCGGGGCGTGTGTAGGTGTGTTAGAGGGGAGCGGGGCGTGTGTAGGTGTGTTAGAGGGGAGCGGGGCGTGTGTAGGTGTGTTGGAGGGGTGCGGGGCGTGTGTAGGTGTGTTGGAGGGGTGCGGGGCGTGTGTAGGTGTGTTGGAGGGGTGCGGGGCGTGTGTAGTTATTGAGACATTTAAATTAAAAACACGCTTGTTGAAGGTGACATAAGCCTGAAGAAAAAATACTAATAAAAATACTGATAAAATCCTTTTGTTGTAGTATTTTTATATAACTTCCTCTTGTAGGTATTATAAACTTTTCCTACTTTGATGATTAAAAAAAATAATTAATGTACAAGAGAGAAATTGTTCAACATTTTATTTATATTTTTTGATCTTTATAAATTAAAAAAAATGGGGTGATACGGATTTATGTCTGTCTGTGCGTCTGTTTGTCTGTCTAACACAATATTAATGTCCCCTTTATAACATCTGTTTATATTAGTTACTAGGGGATCGCACTCTTTCGCTAGGCCACGGTAGGACGCCACCCTCCGGGAGGCTCCACATTGTCTCACTGTTCAGTCCCCAAAACTTCTTCCATCAATAGTTCGTTAACGGTGTATGTAAGTTCCACTACAACGGTACAGCAAAGTATGTTTTTTTAGCATTAAACTGTTATTATTTTATTGTCTAATCATCACTACATATAACACCATCCATCATCACTACATATAACACCACCCATCATCACTACATATAACATCATCCATCATCACTACATATAACAACATCCATCATCACTACATATAACATCACCCATCATCACTACATATAACACCATCCATCATCACTACATATAACACCACCCATCATCACTACATATAACATCATCCATCATCACTACATATAACAACATCCATCATCACTACATATAACACCATCCATCATCACTACATATAACATCATCCATCATCACTACATATAACATCATCCATCATCACTACATATAACACCACCCATCATCACTACTTATAACATCATCCATCATCACTACCTATAACAACATCCATCATCACTACATATAACACCGTCCATCATCACTACATATAACATCATCCATCATCACTACATATAACACCACCCATCATCACTACATATAACACCATCCATCATCACTACATATAACATCACCCATCATCACTACATATAACACCATCCATCATCACTACATATATCACCATCCATCATCACTACAGATGGGTAAAGTAGTTTCCGAGATTCTCCTGCGGACACACACACGCACACACACACACACACACACACACACACACACGCACACACGCACACACACACACACACACACACACACACACAGACATATTCTTCTTTGTTTTATATATATAGATTAGTCTTTAGCACTTTGTAAAATACTGACTCCTAATACTAGAAGTTGGCCATCAACTCTCACACCCCCACCATCAACTCACACCACCACCATCAACTCACACCCCCACCATCAATTCTCACACCCCACCATCAACTCTCACCCCCACCATCAACTCTCACACCCCCACCATCAACTCACACCCCCACCATCAACTCTCACCCCCACCATCAACTCTCACACCCCCACCATCAACTCACACACCCCCACCATCAACTCTCACACCCCCACCATCAACTCTCACCCCCACCATCAACTCACACCCCCACCATCAACTCTCACCCCCACCATCAACTCTCACACCACCACCATCAACTCTCACACCCCCACCATCAACTCTCACACCCCCACCATCAACTCTCACACCCCAACCATCAACTCACACACCCCCACCATCAACTCACACACCCCCACCATCAACTCACTCCCCCACCATCAACTCTCACACCCCACCATCAACTCTCACACCCCCACCATCAACTCTCACACCCCACCATCAACTCACACCCCCCACCATCAACTCTCACACCCCCACCATCAACTCTCATCCCCACCATCAACTCACACCCCCACCATCAACTCTCACACCCCACCATCAACTCTCACCCCCACCATCAACTCTCACACCCCCACCATCAACTCTCACCCCCACCATCAACTCACACCCCCACCATCAACTCTCACCCCCACCATCAACTCTCACCCCCACCATCAACTCTCACACCCCCACCATCAACTCTCACACCCCCACCATCAACTCTCACCCCCACCATCAACTCACACCCCCACCATCAACTCTCACACCCCACCATCAACTCTCACCCCCACCATCAACTCTCACACCCCCACCATCAACTCTCACCCCCACCATCAACTCACACCCCCACCATCAACTCTCACACCCCCACCATCAACTCTCACACCACCACCATCAACTCTCACACCACCACCATCAACTCTCACACCCCACCATCAACTCTCACACCCCACCATCAACTCTCACCCCCACCATCAACTCTCACACCCCACCATCAACTCTCACACCCCCACCATCAACTCTCACACCCCCACCATCAACTCTCACACCACCACCATCAACTCACACACCCCCACCATCAACTCTCACACCACCATCAACTCTTACACCCCCACCATCAACTCTCACACCCCCACCATCAACTCTCACACCACCACCATCAACTCACACACCCCCACCATCAACTCTCACACCCCCACCATCAACTCATACCCCCACCATCAACTGTCCCCAAATTTGCCTCCTGAAGCGATACGTGACTCGAAGTAGGAAATTGATGGACCCTTGAAGAGTCATATTTTTTATCAACTTGGGACACTCCATCAATCTCTACCCACTTCTCACGACCCCTGGAGGTAATAGTGATCTTTCTTGTTGTGAGACGTAAGCCGAAAATCGCACTGGATTATTCAGGAGTTTGAACCTTGTAGCGGAGTGACGTAAGGACAATATTGATGATGGAGAACCATTCTTGTTGTTGTTGTTTTGATAATAGTGTGTGTTGTTTGAGCTGGGGGGGGGGGGGTTGTTGACTTGTCGGGTTGAGTGATTGATTGATGATTGATTGGTAATTGATTGATTAATTGTCTTATTACATAGTACAAAATTTGCACAACTAAACTATATATAAGTTCGTGTCTTTATTCTGATTACTCTCTCTCGTTCACAATTTGGATTTGATCTCGAGGAAAAAAAATCAAAATAGGTCACCTTAGGGTTAGAATAGGTCGTGAACTTTGTGGGTCAATAGAACGAAGGTCAAAGGTCATACCCAATCTGTCCGATGATTGGTCAGGTTTGTATTCTTGTTGTCTTCTTGTTTCTTTGTTTACGTATGATTGGTTTAAGAGATTCCTTGAAGGTTATTACCGGACTGGTGATGGTGGTAGTTGTTGTTGTGGTGGTGGTGGTGTTTTTTTCCGTGTCGGGGGGGGGGGGGGTAGTGGTTCCTCCAAAATTATTACCACAATCGTCTCTTATTGCAATTATTATCATCATCATCCTCACTGTCAATATAACCACCCACCTTTGTCCCTACCACCACCACTACCACCATCGTCCCCTACCAACATTACCACCACAACCTGTTCATTTTAAACCAACAACAATCAAAAATATTTCCCCCGTTTTTGCAATATGAATTCCTTAACACAGGAATCCTACCTCTCCCATCTCCCCTCCTCCATAAGCACCATAAACCCACGACCATACCACAGGACCACTGACCATCACGACCTACACGGCATAGCACTATCTGGCCCCTAGCAGTCACTTCCTTCTCACGTATTCACCAAAAATTTCGAGGAAGGAAACGCTTGTTACACGGCAGCTTTCCCTATTAATTACACACGTACCGTAATACTGTGTGTGTGTGTGTATGTGTATGTGTGTGTGTGTGTGTGTGTGTGTGTGTGTGTGTGTGACTAATAATAATAATTAATGATTTATTGAAAATGTTCAGCAACCAAAAGTCTGAACTACACAGAGTTGTATCCCTCATACTTTTTAATTGTGTATGTAATAGTGTATCAATAACCTGGCTACGCGCTTAAAGACTTTACTCGGGAAGGGCAGTAATGATATTATAATAACAACAACAAAGGCTGAAAATATATAGTGGGCAAAAATTACTTATTACATGCATTAAATATGGTGGGGGGGGGGGGGGTCGCTTACCAAAGGTTTTCATTAGAGAAAGTGAAAAGGAACATAGTGAACACTGATTTATTGTTTACAGCGGATGTCAGAGACTGGGGTCTTGCCCAGCCGTGTGAGGTCACGTAGGCCAAGTGTGTTGAGGTGTTATCACCAAACTCGTAGTGTAGTAACTTTTTCACTGATGGTGTTATGAGGGACCTCACTTGAAGTTGTAATTAACTCATTCATTACGTGGCGTCATAGTGTCACGGGGCCTGGTGTGGTGTCATGGTGTCACGGGGCCTGGTGTGGTGTCATAGTGTCACGGGGCCTGGTGTGGCGTCATTAGACCTCACTCACTAACGTGTGGTGTAGTGGTGGTATACAGAGATCACATCCTCCACTGTTCCCAGGCTCCCCATCGTGGACGGACTAACGCCTCAGCCTGTTTGTTAGGGCCTCAGGGGCGGTTGTCCTCGGAGCCTACTGGTGGTGTGAAGGTTATCTTGGCCACCACTCTCACCTGTTAGAGTTTAATGTTGTTTTCAATGCTTTCCAAAACGAAGTATCTTGACCCTTCAGTATGTGTGTGTGTGAGGGGGGTTGGATAATTTAAAATATGCTTTTCTAACTTAGTCTAATAATTAAAATAATAAATCCTTGCAATTATTAGCTTCAAAAAAGTGAAATGATATTTTTTCTCAATAATAACAGAAATATTTTAGAAACTTTTTGGAAAACTCCTGGTAAACAAGTCTATACCAACCAGGGATCTATTGAAGGGAGTGATTTTTTTGTTCATTTAAAAAATAAAATATATCATTACATAAGTCAGGGTTTTTCTGTAACTTACTGTAAAAATACAAACATTCTTTATAATGACCCGGGGGCGGGATTTTTTCGTGTAATACCAAAAACCTTGGATTTTTAATTTTTTATTATTTTTTTTTTAAATTTACTCTTTTCCGGGGAATTTATTTGTTCTTTTATTGAAAATCTAGGGATTTTTTCTCTGTAATAAACTAGGGATTTTTTCTCTAGTAAACTAGGGATTTTTCTCTGTAATAATATGAACTTGGGTATTTATTTACATACATTCTTTATAAAAACAAAAGGACAAAACCAATGTTACGGCGATAAAGAGAATTTCTGTCAAATCTTATTGCAAAAAAAAAGAAATACAAAATTACAGATTTACTCTCGTATTTCTTCCCCTGAAAGAACATAAATAATAACAATGGTCAATTATCTTGTTCCTGTTTTATGGATAATAATAATAAAAATAAAAAAATAATAAAAATAATAATAATAATAATAATAATAATAATAATAATAATAACTTCTAGCTCATCCTCGACCTATAGTGTGTGTGTGTGTGTGTGTGAAACAGAGAGAGCGAGAGTATCGAAATTTTACACACACATTGTCACAAGTTTGTATTGAGGAAAGTAGAAGACATGTCAATAAAAAGAAAAATAAGAGACGTAGAAGTGGTTTTGAAGTGCATGAGAAAGAGACGGAAATAATAATAAAAGATAATAAAGAAGAATTAATTAAATATCCTCAATTAGAGTCTTAAGCCCAGGGCCCCTCGGAGAACCACGTGTTGATTAATTATCACTCTCTGACTCCCGTAGATAAATCACCTCTGGTTACTGTGGAGACGCTGAAATTCCTACCACGCTCCCTTGATGTTGGGGATTGCTTACTCTAGCTACTGAGAGGAGAGGAGAAGGGGGAGGGGAAAGGTAGGGGAAGAAGGGTATGGTACGGGAGGGGAGAGGTTAAGGTAGGGGAGGAAAGGGGAAATTAACCTACGAACCTTTGAGATTCTTGGTATGTATCACCTGCAGATTAGGTTAGCGATAGGTAATGTTTGGTTAACGATAGGTTAGGTTATGTTAGCGATAGGTTAGGTTATGTTAGCGATAGGTTAAGTTATGTTAGCGATAGATTAGTTAGGATAGCCTTAGATTAGGTTAGCGATAGGTAATGTTTGGTTAACGATAGGTTAGGTTATGTTAGCGATAGGTTAGGTTATGTTAGCGATAGGTTAAGTTATGTTAGCGATAGATTAGTTAGGATAGCCTTAGATTAGGTTAGCGATAGGTAATGTTTGGTTAACGATAGGTTAGGTTATGTTAGCGATAGGTTAGGTTATGTTAGCGATAGGTTAGGGTATGTTAGCGATAGATTAGTTAGGATAGCCTTAGATTAGGTTAGCATTAGCGTTAGGTTAGCGTGGTTAATTATTCTTTAGGTGAAATAAACTGTAGAGAGGTTAGGTCAGGTCAGGTGATCCTTTTGTATAGATGACCAGATGAAGTCACCAAATACTGCACTGTCAAGCCCCCACTTTTGGTCAAGTCTCGGTATAATTACGACGCCATATTTATGTCATACCTTAATGGATATCTTCCAGGCGTTATTATACCACCAACTAATTACAAAAGTTAATTTAGAAATCTCTTGATACTAATTACCTCGTTATTAAATTCCTGACGAGCGCCGATAAATTGATTACTTGCGCCTTTATCAACAGGATATTAGGCAGACGTCGACCAGCGTAATTAACACAAAGATACGACTTAATAATAATTCTCCTCCGCAAGATCTGACGTAACCCGCCTCAGCTGATATGAACGAGGAGTGATATTAACCTCTGCCTCACTACAAGTTGTGAGTTAATTGTCCTGAGTGTTAGGTGCTGTTAACCCCTTGAGTACGATGTTAACCCCTTGAGTACGATGTTAACCCCTTGAGTACGATGTTAACCCCTTCAGTAAGATATTAACCCTTTGAGTACGATGTTTTAACCCTTTGAGTTCAGTGACTTAGATCAGTAAGAATTTGATTTCTTGTGTAAGATTATTTAACCCCTTGAGTACGATGATTTAACCCCTTGAGTACTATGTCTTGACCCCCCGAGTACAGTGAATTAGCACAATGAATATGCAGTCTCAAAAGCCAACACACTGTACATTAAAATATTAAAATTAAATGAACAACAGTGTGTGTGTGTGTGTGTGTGTGTTAGTTCACCCCACACTGGCTTAACACCCTCGCTCTGCCACACGTGTCACCTCAATAAACAAGTGCCCCTGAAACACCTGTAAGCTTATGACAGGTGCTTACACAGGTCTCTCGAACATTTGTAATGACTCCCACTCTAACCACCTGACCTCGCAAATGCTCCACATACACGCGGAGTAACATCATCGCTTATGTTGTTGGCAGCACAGAGTTGCTTATTACTGAAACCTACGAGCGTGTTGGTCTTCGAATGATGATTGGAGAGACAATGGGCAGATTAAGATGTCGTGCGTGATTACAGAGTCGTTTAATGTTGTACTACCACTTGATCCCTCGCTTAACTTACTGATTAGTGTTATGTAAGCAGATGACTAAAACTCCCTGAAAAAATCATGGTAACTATTCACGCTTAACAGAACCACTTAAGGTAATTTGAATTTTTATTATTATTATTATTATTATTATTATTATTATTATTATTATTATTATTATTATTATTATTATTGTTGTTTGTGATTATTTTTCAATTTATCCAACACCTGTAGGTCCGGAATGGTGAGAGTTCAGCTGACTAAATAACAATAATAATAATAATAATAATAATATTAATAATAATAATAATGATAATAATAATGATGATAATAAGACCATTGCGAATTACTGTCTGCGTGTGACGGTAACAAAGATGTGAAATAGGTAAACACTGGTTTGGAAATAGAGTAGTGGATGAGTGGAACAAGTTACCAAATATCATCTTTAACTCGAATACGCTGGATAGCTTCAAACATAGGTTGGATGCTTATATGAGCAATAGGGTTTGGGTGTAAATGGGACTGCCCAGTGTGGACCAATAGGCCCGCTGCAGTTTCCTCTATTCTTATGTTCTTATATTACCTGAACATTATTAATCTGTCTGATAGTTTCCTGTTACCTGTAATATACTTTACCTGTCTGGTCTACCCGGCCTATATTAAACCACGCTCACCATTTGACTACGTTGGTCTAACTTTCTGAAGATAATTAAGTTTGGGTTTAACATTTTTGACGGTGGTTTAATTTTTGGAGGACGGTGGTTCTATATTTTGAGGACGATGGTTTAAAGTTTTTAAGGATGATGGTTTAATATTTTAACGACAATTGCTTAAAATATTGAGGACGTTAGCTTAAACTTTTTAGGACGATGGTTTAATATTTTGATGGCAAGGGCTTAAACGTTTGAAGACGATGGATTACTGTTTTGGAGACGTTGGTTTAACCTATTGAGGACGGTGGGTAAACTTTCGACGACGATGGCTTAACATACTGAGAGGACGATGTTTTAACTTTTTGATGTTGATGGTTTAACCTTTTGTTGACAATAACGAAGATGGTTTAACACTTTATGGACGATGGTTTAACTTTTTGATGATGATGGTTTAACCTTTTGTTGACAATAACGAAGATGGTTTAACACTTTATGGACGATGGTTTAACTTTTTGATGTTGATGGTTTAACCTTTTGTTGACAATAACGAAGATGGTTTAACACTTTATGGACGATGGTTTAACTTTTTGAAGGTACCGGGTTTACGCCTTTACAACGCTGCTCGTGTTATGGTGTATTTTGACATTAATTTACTTATTTACGAACTCTTCACAAACGTTTTGCTTACTCTTACTAATGAGTTTGAAATCGTTCTAAAACTCACGCCCCCTTCTGGTACTGGGCAAGGACATCCAGACCTTCCCATTCCCATCAACACCAAGAACACCCTTTCCTCACCCTTTCCTCACCCTTTCCCCACCCTTTCCCCACCCTTTCCCTCTCACCTGAAATGAAGTTAAAATCATTGCGAAAAAGAGTCACCTGTCAGCTGATGGCGGCACTGATTTACACACCTTCCCATCAACGTGAAAATATCCTCTTTCTCCCCATTCAAAACGAAGTTAAAGTCATTTCGAAACTCATCCCCTATCAGCTGCCGGGAATCTAGTTATGTGGGTGCCCAACATCGTAGTCCCACCCTCCCCTCCCCTCCGTCTGTTCTGCATGAAGTGAACACCAGTGGGAGACTCATCCTGTTGCTAGTATTATCAAGCATTGAATGAGAGTGAACGGAAAATGCTACAATATTCGTCACGCCGCAAAAATTAAGACTCGTTAACTCCAGGTCGGGTTTGTTACTTTACATGACCAAACGCTGACCGGTCTCTCTTGTTCTTATAAATATTGACGATGGAGGCGTCTTTAAGAGCTTGGGGGATTTCCTCCTTTTCCCATATATTGTATTCTCCAAGAGAGAGAGTGGAGATGACAGGTAAGTAGAGGTTCTCCTGCTTTATACACCTCGGCTGGGATTCCATCAGGCCCTGAGGCTTTGTTATTTTTCATATGTTTGATGGCAATAGCTACCTCATCCAGGGATGGGGGATAGCTGAGGTGGGTCATCTCTGGATGATGGGTAGTCAGGACATCCACATCGGTGTTTCGGTTGAGCAGTGAATGGTAGTGCTCTTTCCAGCGCTGAAGGAGGCCTTCATCGTCTTAAATTAGGGAGATACCGTCAGATGAGCAGAGGGGGGCTGCGCCATGAGTGATTGGCCCATGAAATGTTTTAGTGGAATTGAAAAATTCGCGCATCTTGTGCTGATCTACAAGTCTTTGTGTTTCACATGCTTTATTTTTAAGCCAGTCGTTTTTAGACTGCTAAGTTCACGCTGGGCCTCCTCTGTCTTCTTGCCGAAGGTATCGGCTTTGGTCCGAGACTGAGGGTTGTTCGACCAGTCAGTTAAAGCAGCACGTTTATCATCGACGAGTACATTGATTTCCGGGTCATTTTCATCAAAACCAGTCCTGGTGTATTCTTTAGATCTGGCCGAGGGTCTCTGCAGGTTTTTGTCATGACAGTGTCGAGAATATCTCATTCAGAACTGGGATTTGGGTTGTTTGCTGTTGGGTTGTCTATCAGCCCATGTTTGAGCTGCTCTCTGAAAGCATGTGCCACTGCCGGGTCTTTTAGACGCTTAGTGTTAAAACCTCTTCTGGAGGCTTGCTGCCTCCGCCGTTTTGGGGCGACGTGAAATGAGAGATTGTCACTGACGAGCCAGTGATCAGTGTCACAGTGGTCTAAGCCATGCATGGCCTGGGTGGTGAGGACATCTCGGCGATCTCTTTCTCTGCCTAAACAAGGTATTGGTGATAGTGAGGTTGTGTGCGGCACACTTGCTGAGGAGGAGTAGGCCGTTGGGATTACACTTGCCTAGACCATTTCTCTTTATGATTCCTTGCTAAATGTCAGCATCTCTGCCAACTCTGGCATTGAAGTCACCAAGGAGCACAACATTATCTTCTCTAGAGATAGAGGTTAGCACTATCAAGGTCGGCATAAAAGGCCTCATTGTTGTCATCCTCTGCATCCAGTGTTGTATTGGGGCGTATACATTGATGAAGAAGGCATGGCGTGAGTAATTTAGTGGACTTTCAGCGTCATGAGGGGTTCGTTAATCCCAACAGACATTTACAGTTAGCCTATGTAGGATGCATTGGCGGATGGCAAAGCCAACTCCATAAATGTGCTTTCTCTCCGCAGCAGGCTTACCCTTCCAGAACAGGGTATAGTCAGACCCCCGTTCTGTGAGTTGACCCTTGTCTGGGAGCCATGATTCACTAATGGCTGCTATGTCGATGTTATACCTCGCCAGCTCTTTTGCCACAAGGGCAGTTCTTCTTTCAGAACGCTCATTTGTTCCAGTACCCAGAAGGGTCCTGACATTCCATTCAGCAACCATAAGAGGTTGCAAAGTTTGTTTTTGTTTGGTTGTGTTTTTGACCGCATAAGGATGACCTTACTGGGTGCAGTTGCTCAGTCAGGTTGGTTCTTTAGACAGGCTATGTTTAGGGCACCTTTTCGAGTGGCTCCTCGAAAGGGCTGCTCAGTTGCACATACAAGATCGGATTGCTCTGCTGCCTAGATCCCAGTGTATAAACGACCGTCTTATCTGTGCCGCCCATGTGCAGAGTTTTGAGTAGAGACTCCCGGCAGTCATCTCTGTCCCCATCGCCACTCGTCTGTCGCCATAGGACTTTTGGGGGTATAGGGGTTTTGATGATGGTGAGGTGGATGATGGCTGCGCGTGAGTTGATTTATGTGGTGAGGGAGGAGCGCAGGCTGCAACCACACATCTTGGCTCTCCCTTTTCCTGATCCAGTGGTGCAAGTGTTGCAACGAATGGGGAGAGGGAGAGTTGCAATGGACTGCCAATAGCCCAGTTTGTTGGGTTTCGGCTTATTAGCCTGTCCATCAGGCATTGCCTTCGTGTAGTCGTTGGGTTCCCTTGTTGGTCACCTATTCCGCTTATACCGCCTTTGGGGTCTTACTGGATCCTGATACGGGGCTGCACCGCAGATTTTTCATTCGGGGTTTACTGCTGTAGCTTTATACCTACCAAGGTTAATTCGCAAGGCAGTGGGGCAGTGGTTCGTAGGCACCAGGACATTTCCACATGCCAGTGGGCCTATGCGCCGTTCCTCTGGGGCCCACTGCTGCTCCGAGATCTCCTGCTGGTCTAGCCTGGACCCACGAGGCACCCAGTTACCGTATGTTGCCACAAGAAGGCGCAGCAGGAGTCTTGGTGGTGAAGAGGCTGTGTACTGGCAGAGGAAGACTTACGCAAGTTGCTTTCCTGTTCACCACGAGGGCTAGCCAGCGTCGGTAGCTGACAGCGAGAGGAAGCAAGAAATGCCTGCACCTTAATACTAACATAATGCTGCCACACTAGACGCATCACACCACCCTGTGCCCACACACACACACACACACACACACACACACACACACACACACACTGCAGTATACAGTATTGTTCAGAAATACATAATACAGGAAATATTAAGTTCATTCTGAAATACATACAGAATACAAGTCCAGCACAAGTATAGACCTGAAATACAGATACAGTCAACACGTACTGTACCTGTATAAGCACAGGTAGCGACAAGGTTAGGTACAGACTACAGGAACACACACACACACACACACACACCACACCACACGCTGCTCGCCTCAGGTTAAAAAAAATGGACTCATCTTGTAGCGATTAAACACAAACTCACAAACTTTGGTAATGAGGAAGAGAATTCTGGGGCGGAGCAGAAGGCCGGTCTATCAAGAGTCATAGAGGGCCTGACCGAGCGAGCTACCAAGTTGATATGTGGTAGTGGTGGTGGTTGGTGATGGTATATGAATGGTATTGGTGATAGTGGTAGGGGTGGTTTGGTAGTCGTGATGGTAAATGGTGGCAGTGGTGGTAATGGTGGTGGTGTAGTGGTGATGAGAAGACATATTGGTGATGATGATAATGATGATGGTGGTGGATAGTAGTAGTAGTAGTAGTAGTAGTAGTAGTAGTAGTAGTAAAACGTCGAGAAAGAAAGATAAATTAATTGATACTACGGTTCTTTTCTTTAACTAACAACGACGATGAATTAAAAAGAAAGAAAGAAAATGAAAGAAAAATAAGTAAGATCAAATTGTAGGTGTGGGCGAGGTGGTGGTGTCAGCTGCCTAGGGGTGTGAGACCAGATGGCAACAGCTTTAAGACACTCTGGGTGAGGTGTCATAATATAAAAAATGTTTTCTTTCATTTTGATCTGCTCAAGATATGTCAATACTTGTAGGAGAGAGAGAGAGGTGTGTGTGTGTGTGTGTGTGTGTGTGTGTTCTGGATAAGAAAGATTTATCCCCAAAACTCTTGGATAAATGGTCTTCCCCGAAGACTATTCGACGTGTTTTTCCTCAGAAAATTTCCCAGACAAGGGATTTTTTCCCCTAAAGTTTTATTATGGATACGATATATTTTCCCTACAACTAATTCGGTTTAGGGATATTTTCACCTCAAACAAATCCGTATACGGGAGATAATTCTTGACAACATAATCACGTAATAGGATGAGTTGTCTAATGCCAGTCAATACATTAGGTGACGTAGAGCAACTTCTACAAGGCTCCGTCGTGGGTCTCGTCAGCTGAGGACAGTTACCGAGTTATCACTAAGGTTGATGTAAGCACTGTGTGTATCTCTGGTAAGGGGGTTGATAACATGGACACAACACTAATGTCTCCTGTACACACATACACATACTGTTATGTCCACTGTACACATCCATGAGCAAAAGAGAATCATGTCACCTTTGGAGTTAAAATCAGCTGTTGTCTTTGTTATTAATTCAAAGTACTCTCCTCACACACACCACTGATGCTCTTAGCTAAGGTATCTGGCAGCCACACTCAGTGCAGCTTCTCCCTTCCTGATCACACTGAAGATCTTATTTCCGCGAGAGGGGGTTATCGTATGTTGCTTAAGATGGTCAGTGAGTAGTTCTTCTTTACACTTGTTTAGAAGTATCCTTAACACTCAGGTGAGGAAGATTTTTGCTTTAGAAATTTTCGACTAAATATATATTGTTGTGTAAGAAAACACTGTCTAAGAAAGCTTACTTGCAAGTTTATTTCGGATAAGAATTTTTATTGGATAAGTTTTTTTTTGCAAGTAAAGGAAGGATTTCTTTGTTTACTTTCTGAAGACTTGTGGCTGAGGGAAACCGTACCTAAAATTTTTCCTTCTTCAACATCGTAAACTTCAGCAATTCTGACGAAAGATATTTTTTTTTTGGGGGGGGGGGGGGCTAAAACTATTGCGTAGGGGGAAGATCTTACCTTAAGATAATACCTGATAAGAAAGATTCCTCCCCAAAACTGCGAAAGGATAAAAGGAAGTCAGGTGTTATGGTGTGGTGTAGCCGGAGGTGTGGTGTGGTGTGGCCGGAGGTGGGGTGTGGTGTGGTGGGGTGGGGTGAGGTGGGGTGGGGTGTTATGTGGCCTGAGGTGTTGTGTGGTGTGGCCGGAGGTGGGGTGTGGTGTGGTGGGGTGGGGTGAGGTGGGGTGGGGTGTTATGTGGCCTGAGGTGTTGTGTGGTGTGGCCGGAGGTGGGGTGTGGTGTGGTGGGGTGAGGTGGGGTGGGGTGTTATGTGGCCTGAGGCGTTGTGTGGCGTGGCCGGAGGTGATAATCGACTAGCAGCGGTGCGAACTCTTGAGAAAATACCCCCATCCTCTGCTGGTTCTTCACGCCCGTAATCCTCTCTCCTTCAAGACCCGGAGCCTCTTACCCTCCACTTGAAGCAAACATTCCACCTTAGGAACTGCACCTTGACTTAAAACTTAGGCCCAACTTTCACACTTTTCCGCTCCAGAGTAGGGTTAAATAGGGCTCTCCTGCGGCGAGTTATGTTTGGCCAAATTTTCAGGTAAAAGTTTGGACAATGGTGTGTGTGTGTGTGTGTGTGTGTGTGTGTGTGTGTGTGTGTGTGTGTGTGTGTGTGTGTCGACGTAGGATCTTGTATTTAAAAATTGTGAAACGCTTCTACACTTGACCGATAATCCTCTTGGTGTTAAAAAATATTCGATGTTGAAATTTGGTATTTGTTAATTTCTTATAGAAAACATTTCAATTTTTTTTCTCTAATTGGTTAGAGGGGAAAGTTGATATCCATTTATTTTTATTAAATTTTTATGGAAGAAAATCCATTGTCACATTGAAATTAATTTATGGTAACGCATTTGAGTAATACATTTATATATATTTTTCGTTATGTAACAAATGATAAAATTCAGTCTTGTAATATGTAGCGTAGTAAATCTTCCCCTCCTCTCTTCCACCTTTCTTCTTGTCTATTCTTATTCCTTTAGAGTTTAAATATTACATTCCTGTGATTGATTAAACCAAACGACAAACTCAATATCGTGGCGGAGTGGAGAACTGGGCCAGTACTGTGCTTCTGATCTGTTCTTAACGAGGAGTGTGTTGAACAGCTAATATGTTTACCAGGAACTACTGTACTTACCCTAGTGTCTGGTATTAAGGTTGAGTGTTACCTGCCTTCACCTGTGCCCCATTTGACCTGGCCTCACCTGACTTGACCTCACCTCACCTAATCTAACCTAACCTCACCTCAGTTAAGTTCACCTCACTCATCTCACCTCTAACCTAACCAAACCTCACGTGATCGATTAAACCTGGAAATGATTTATCAACAGCATACGCTATTATCAGAATATCAATAACAAACATGAGTCATTATGGCAGTATGTGTTGTTATTGTGTATGTTCTTAATACATTCTCGCCCGACGACCTGTCGTAAAAGAAAAAAAATCACATGGGGCAAAACAGAGACATCCCACACCTTCTTTGTTACACTGGCTATGGTCGACTGGTGTCACTATGGCATTATCTTGACCCTGGGGATGATTGGCATGGCAAATTCGTCTTTACATTTACTGGTTTAGCTGCCAAGGTCACTAACCAGTGTGTTTGGTGATGTTTTGTTACATAAGAACATAAGAAAATAAGGAGTCTGCAATAGGCCGGTTGGCCTGTGCAAGGCAGCTCCTGTCGAGAGTTACTACCACTCTCTATCATCCATGAATCTATCCAGCCTCCTTTTGAAACTTTCCAGAGTTCCAGCACTTACTACAAAGTTGCTATGCTTGTTCCACTCGTCCACCACCCTATTTGTGAACCAGTTTCTTCCTATCTCCCTCCGAAACCTAAACTTATCCAACTTGAATCCGTTGCTCCGAGTCTTATCCTGCTCGGATATTATAAGAACTTTATCTATATCCCCTTTATTGATTCCTTTCACCCACTTAAATACTTCTATCATATCTCCCCGCTCTCTTCGTCTTTCTAGGGAATGCAAGTTAAGTTTCTTTAACCTATCCTGATATGGAAGGTTTCTAAGTCCCGGAATCATTTTTGTCATTCTTCGCTGCACCGACTCCAGTGAATTTATATCCATTCTATAATAGGGGCACCAGAACTGAACCGCATAATCGAGGTGCGGCCTGACTAGCGCAAGATATAGTTGCAATAAGACCTCTGCACTCTTGTTACTTACACTTCTAGATATAAAACCCAATACTCTGTTTGCCTTATTTCGAACATTAACGCACTGTTTTCTAGGCCGTAGGTCCGGACTTACAAGTACCCCTAGGTCTCTTTCACAAGTCGACTTCTCTAGGTTGATGTTGTTAAGGCTGTATACATTATAAGTATTTGTTCTTCCAATATTAAGTATGCTGCACTTGCTGGTGTTGAATTTCATTTGCCATTTTTCAGACCACCCCTGCAGTTTATTTAGATCCTCCTGTAATGCATTTGCATCCTGCCCTGAATTAATTTGCCGCCCTATTTTGGTGTCATCCGAAAACTTGCTTATGTCACTGCTGATCCCAGTATCTAGATCGTTTATGTAGATTATGAACAAGAGTGGGCCCAGTACTGACCCCTGGGGAACCCCACTGGTTACACGGCCCCACTCAGATTTAACACCATCTACGCTGACCCTCTGCGTTCTATCGGTGAGCCATGATTTTATCCAATTTAAAACTTTCCCCTCGATACTATGAGCCTTAATTTTTCTCAGAAGCCTCTGATGCGGTACTCTGTCAAATGCTTTGCTAAAGTCTAAGTAAATAACATCGTAATTTTCGTCATTATCTACTACCTCGAAGACACTCCTAAAAAACGTTAGCAGATTTGTTAGACAAGATTTTCCCTTTGTAAACCCATGTTGAGAGTCGTAGATTAATTTGCTTTTCTCTAGGTGCGATCGGATGCTATCTGCTATAATTGATTCAAGAAATTTCCCCACTACTGACGTCAAACTGATCGGCGGGTAATTTGACGTTGATGCTCTGTCTCCCTTTTTGAATATGGGTACTACATTTGCCTGTTTCCACAAGTCTGGCACAACTCCAGTGTCTAATGATTTTGTAAATAAGTTTACGAGGGGTCCGCTAATCTGTTCCCTACACTCTTTCAAGACTCGAGGGAGAATTTCATCCGGCCCTGGGGATTTTGTTTTCTTTAGTATCTTCTTAAGAACATCCTCTTTTCTGATAGTGATATTCTTTAATTTCTCTTCTTCCTTTCCCTTAAATATCAGTTCCACCTCTGGAATTTCATCGCAAATTTCTTCTGTGAAAACTGATAATAAGTAGCTGTTCAATGCTTTGCTTATTACATAAGAACATAAGAAAGTGGGATACTGCAGGAGGCCGACTCGCCCATACAGGGCAGATCCCTTTCACACCCATCCCAGCACTTCCATGTGCCTATCCAACTTCGTCTTGAAGCTCCCTAGCGTCCCCGATCCTACTATAGCACTCGGTAGCCTATTCCACATATCCACAACTCTATTACCAAACCAGTGCTTGCCTATATCCTTTCTGAATCGGAATTTATCTAATTTAAAGCCATTTGTTCTAGTTATTTCGTTATTACTGAGCTTCAGAACATCTTCCATTTTACCCTTGTTAATCCCACTCACCCACTTGTACACCTCTATCATATCTCCCCTAACTCTACGCCTCTCTAATGAATGCAAGCCTAAGCTTTTCAGTCTTTCTTCATATGTAAGGTTTCTAATATTATGGATCATTTTTGTCATTCTTCTTTGTACTCTCTCCAAAGAATCTATGTCCATTCTATAATAAGGACACCAGAACTGAACCGCATAATCCATGTGTGGCCTCACTAATGCTAGGTAAAGTTTCAAGATAACGTCAGCAGTTCTGTTACTCACAGACCTAGATATGAACCCTAGAATCCTGTTTGCCTTGTTGCGAACGCTAATACATTGTTTTCTAGGTTTCAAGTCGTTGCTAACAAATACACCTAGATCTTTTTCACAAACTGAGTTTTCTATTTCCGTGTTACCTAGTTTATACTTAACGTTTGTATTCGTCTTCCCTATCTGTAGTACCTTGCATTTATCAGTATTAAAATTCATTTGCCAGTCTACTGACCACTCATGTAAGGTATCTAGATCTCTTTGAAGGTGTTCAAAGTCACTGTCTGAATTTATCACTCTCCCCATTTTGGTATCATCTGCAAATTTACTAATCCTACTAGTTATGTCTAAATCAAGATCATTAATGAATATAACAAACAGCAGAGGGCCCAATACAGATCCCTGGGGAACTCCGCTTTTGACCGCACCCCAGTCTGACTTTAATCCATTTATGCTGACTCTTTGTTTCCTACCAGTTAACCATGACCTAATCCATTTTAATAATGATCCACCTATTCCATGTGCTTCTACCTTCCTTATCAATCTCTCATGAGGGACTCTATCGAATGCTTTACTGAAATCTAAATAAATTATATCATATGACTTATCATTATCTACCGCTTCATATACTTCTGAGAAAAAGCTAAGCAAATTTGTGAGACAAGAACGTCCCTGGGTGAACCCGTGCTGAGAAGAATGAATTAAGTTGAATGTTTCAAGGTGGCTTCTGATTTTTGTAGCAATAATTGACTCTAGCAACTTGCCTATGATTGACGTGAGACTAATGGGACGGTAATTTGATGCAATTGATTTATCACCCTTTTTGAAAATCGGAACTACATTTGCAAGTTTCCAAGCTTCTGGCACTAGGCCCGATTCTAATGACTTATTAAATAAAACTGCTAATGGATTACTCAACTCATCTCTACATTCTTTTAATATTCTAGCATATACCTCGTCTGGACCAGGCGATTTATGAGGCTTCAGTTTGTTTATTACTTTAAGCACATCGTTGCTAGTAATATTGATATTCATCAACATATTTTCTATACTGTCGTTATATACCTTATGAACTTCTGGAAACTGTGCTAGGTTTTCATTTGTGAATACGGAGCGAAAATGACTATTTAACGTACTACACATTTCTAACTCATCATCAGTCATTTCTCCTGTCGTAGTTTTAAGGGGACCTATTGTATCTCTAACCTTTGATTTATACAGTTGATAAAAAGCTTTGGGGTTATTTTTCGATTCGTTTGCTATCTTGATTTCATAATTTCTCTTTGCTTTCCTAATTTCTGTTTTTACCTGTCTTGTTAGGTTCTGATAGTAACCAAGTAAGTGATTTTCGCCTTTCTTAACTTTTCTATATACTCCTTTCTTTTTCCCTAGAAGATCTAAGAGTCTATTATTCATCCATTTTGGTTGGTTCCGTATCGATCTGAATTTTCTTTTAGGGATGTGTTTATTTTGAGCATTATTGATTGTCTCAATAAATTGTTCATAAGTAGCTGCTAAATTAAATTCGGGGTTATCCCGTCCTAAGTTGACAGTTTCCGGAGGTGTGGGGGGGATTAATCTTTTGACCATAGGGTCATCCCTTAGGTCTCTCCTTAAGCTACCGTAATTAGCCTTCCTAAAATCCGGGATCAAGGCCGAATTTTCCTTCTTCCTGCCATCCCATATTATGTTAAAATATATGGCTTTATGATCACTGTTTCCTAGTTCGTCTCCAATCCCAACATCTTTTACTAGATTTTCATTATTACTGAGAACTAAATCGAGGATATTATTTCCTATA
Organism: Homarus gammarus; assembly: GCA_958450375.1. Lineage (NCBI taxonomy): Eukaryota > Metazoa > Arthropoda > Malacostraca > Decapoda > Nephropidae > Homarus > Homarus gammarus. Next base: position 951,758 of record CAUDMG010003049.1, on the reverse strand, counting down.
GTGGGCGAGTTTATGAATTGATATAAAAAACTATCTTGTACTGTTTCTAGAAAATCTTCAGATTCATTATCGCTAAGTTGATTTTTCCAATCTATGCCTGAAAAGTTGAAATCGCCTAGAATACATACATTGTTTCTATCAGATGCCTTCTTTATTTCCTCCCATAGCAGTTTACCATCGTTCCTACTCAAATTAGGTGGTCTATATATAACACCAATGACTACGGATTCACTGCCCTCACCAATCTCTACCCAAATACTTTCATTGTCGCTACTTGTTTTAATGTTTGATTGATTGCAGCTTTTTAATGACACCCTGATATACACTGCTACACCGCCACCTCTCCTTCCTACTCTGTCAAATTTAAATAGGTTATATCCTGGAATATGAAATTCTGCTAAAAAATGTTTGCTTGCCATTTATCACTTCTCCCCTCCCTGACTTTAAAGGCCCAACTTTGTCCTTGATCTTTGTCCTATATACCTGGAAAAATCCCTTGGGATTCGCCTTGGATTCTCTTGCTATTTTGATTTCATAGTCTCTCTTTGCTTTCCTTACATTTTTCTTAACATTCCTAGATAGTTCATTATACCTGTTTCTGAGCTGCTCCTCCCCTCCCTTTAATTTCTTATATATTCCTTTCTTTATTCCTATGTCATGTTTAAGTTTTCTGGTCATCCACCTTGGCTCATTCTTATTTGACCTAATTTTTCTGTGTGGTATATTTTGTTCTTGTGCTTTATGTAGTATACTAGTGAATATATTATAGTCATGATCAATTGTTGTGTCATCTATGACCTCACCCCTTCCTACTGGGGACTGACGTGACTGTTCCCAGGTGACCTCACCTAGGTACCTTCTTAACCCCTGATAATCCGCCAACCGAAAGTTTGGGACTCTGATCATATTGTCAGTGAACTGGTGGTGACTGCCTGTAGTACTGGTGGTGACTGTCTGTAGTACTGGTAGTGACTGTCTGTAGTACTGGTGGTGACTGTCTGTAGTACTGGTGGTGACTGCCTGTAGTACTGGTGGTGACTGTAGTACTGGTGGTGACTGCCTGTAGTACTGGTAGTGACTCATTCTTTCACAAAACAAACAATCGTTTGCACTTTTTTTCTGGCAATTTTTATAGTTTTGTTTTTTAACCGTTCATGTTGTGGCTGTCTGCTGGGACCAGTTTATGGTTACACTACACAGGTCGAGGGTTTGGGCCGTCTGCCTCGTGGATCGTTAGTTATTAAAGAGTTTGTGTCTAGTGAAGGTATCTATTATTGATCTCTGTTTAGCGTCTGTATATTTAAATAATTATTTATCTTTAACTTATATATGAAAAAATAGATATTTACTCACGTGTTTTTCTCAAATACCGCAGAAACCGCTGAGAAAAATTATTCCTTCCTCTTTGCCAAGAGAGAAGCCACCATAACACACAGCCTGACACGTAAAACACTCCACCCAGGAACACAGCAAAACAAAAACACGCGCCAGCAGGTAACACACACACACACACACACCTCAAAAATCGATGTAAAGCGCCAGAAAGAAAAGAAAGGAACTATACTGTACTAGACATGCAAAAATTTCGGCGGTACAGAAACCTGGGCCCCGAGGAGATACTTCGAGAGAGAGAGAGAGAGAGAGAGAGAGAGAGAGAGAGAGAGAGAGATATGAGTTAGCAGCACCGTGTTCTGAGAGCTTCATTGTTAGGCTAAAATCTAATTGTAGCCACAAGGGAAGGGGGTGGGTGTGTGGGGAGAAGGGAGGGGTGTGAGGGGAGAATGGAGGGGTGAGGGCGGGGAGTAGGGAGAAGGGAGGGGGTGTTCAGTCCCCTCTTCTTTAAGGTGTACCCTCCCAAACTCCATAATGAGCACCTGGGAATGAACAAACAGAGACATTGGTCGGAGGAGCTTGTGACTGTGGTGGGTGTTGTGTTGATGCTGGCCCACCCTAACTTGTTTACCACTGCCACCCATACACCCACCCCACCCACCCACCTTCTACTAATACTACTACTACTACTACTACTACTACTACTACTACTACTACTACTACTACTACTACTACTACTACTACTACTACTACTACTACTACTAATATAATAATAATAATAATAATAAATAAAGGCTACAGTACATTCTCTATAACAATATATATATATATATATATATATATATATATATATATATATATATATATATATATATATATATATATATATATATATATATATATATATATATATATATAAGAACATAAGAACATAAGAAAGTGGGATACTGTAGGAGGCCGACTGGCCCATACAGGGCAGATCCCTTTCACACCCATCCTAGCACTTCCATGTGCCTATCCAACTTCGTCTTGAAGCTCCCTAGCGTCCCCGATCCTACTATAGCACTCGGTAGCCTATTCCACATATCCACAACTCTATTACCAAACCAGTGCTTGCCTATATCCTTTCTGAATCGGAATTTATCTAATTTAAAGCCATTTGTTCTAGTTATTTCGTTATTACTGAGCTTCAGAACATCTTCCATTTTACCCTTGTTAATCCCACTTACCCACTTGAACACCTCTATCATATCTCCCCTAACTCTACGCCTCTCTAATGAATGCAAGCCTAAGCTTTTCAGTCTTTCTTCATATGGAAGGTTTCTAATATTATGGATCATTTTTGTCATTCTTCTTTGTACTCTCTCCAAAGAATCTATGTCCATTCTATAATAAGGACACCAGAATTGAACCGCATAATCCATGTGTGGCCTCACTAATGCTAGGTAAAGTTTCAAGATAACGTCAGCAGTTCTGTTACTCACAGACCTAGATATGAACCCAAGAATCCCAACAACCACCGCCAAAGTACAGTACTACATTTTCCCTGTTATTGGCGGAGCTGTTGAGTCTAGCTAGCATCCGTCTGTCACCCTACACCCCATCCCTCTGCTCCCCCACACCACCCCTACCCCTCTGCTCCCCCACACCACCCCTACCCCTCTGCTCCCCCACACCCCTACCCCTCTGCTCCTCCACACCCTACCCCTCTGCTCCCCCACACCCCACCCCTCTGCTCCCCCACACCCCACCCCTCTGCTCCCCCACACCCCACCTCTCTGCTCCCCCACACCACCCCTACCCCTCTGCTCCCCCACACCCCACCCCTCTGCTCCCCCACACCTCACCCCTCTGCTCCCCCACACCTCACCCCTCTGCTCCCCCACACCACCCCTACCCCTCTGCTCCCCCACACCACCCCTACCCCTCTGCTCCCCCACACCCCTACCCCTCTGCTCCTCCACACCCTACCCCTCTGCTCCCCCACACCCCACCCCTCTGCTCCCCCACACCCCACCCCTCTGCTCCCCCACACCCCACCTCTCTGCTCCCCCACACCACCCCTACCCCTCTGCTCCCCCACACCCCACCCCTCTGCTCCCCCACACCTCACCCCTCTGCTCCCCCATACCTCACCCCTCTGCTCCCCCACACCACCCCTACCCCTCTGCTCCCCCACACCCCATCCCTCTGCTCCCCCACACCTCACCCCTCTGCTCCCCCACACCACCCCTACCCCTCTGCTCCCCCACACCCCACCCCTCTGCTCCTCCACACCCCACCCCTCTGCTCCTCCACACCCTACCCCTCTGCTCCCCCACACCTCACCCCTCTGCTCCCCCATACCTCACCCCTCTGCTCCCCCACACCACCCCTACCCCTCTGCTCCCCCACACCCCATCCCTCTGCTCCCCCACACCTCACCCCTCTGCTCCCCCACACCACCCCTACCCCTCTGCTCCCCCACACCACCCCTACCCCTCTGCTCCCCCACACCCCTACCCCTCTGCTCCTCCACACCCTACCCCTCTGCTCCCCCACACCCCACCCCTCTGCTCCCCCACACCCCACCCCTCTGCTCCCCCACACCCCACCTCTCTGCTCCCCCACACCACCCCTACCCCTCTGCTCCCCCACACCCCACCCCTCTGCTCCCCCACACCTCACCCCTCTGCTCCCCCATACCTCACCCCTCTGCTCCCCCACACCACCCCTACCCCTCTGCTCCCCCACACCCCATCCCTCTGCTCCCCCACACCTCACCCCTCTGCTCCCCCACACCACCCCTACCCCTCTGCTCCCCCACACCCCACCCCTCTGCTCCTCCACACCCCACCCCTCTGCTCCCCCACACCACCCCTACCCCTCTGCTCCTCCACACCCCACCCCTCTGCTCCCCCACACCTCACCCCTCTGCTCCCCCACACCCCACCCCTCTGCTCCCCCACACCACCCCTACCCCTCTGCTCCCCACACCACCCTACCCCTCTGCTCCCCACACCCCACCCCTCTGCTCCCCCACACCCCACCCCTCTGCTCCCCCACACCACCCCTACCCCTCTGCTCCCCCACACCCCACCCCTCTGCTCCTCCACACCCCACCCCTCTGCTCCACCACACCACCCCTACCCCTCTGCTCCTCCACACCCCACCCCTCTGCTCCCCCACACCCCACCCCTCTGCTCCCCCACACCCTACCCCTCTGCTCCCCCACACCCCACCCCTCTGCTCCCCCACACCCCACCTCTCTGCTCCCCCACACCACCCCTACCCCTCTGCTCCCCCACACCCCACCCCTCTGCTCCCCCACACCTCACCCCTCTGCTCCCCCACACCCCACCCCTCTGCTCCCCCACACCCCACCCCTCTGCTCCCCCACACCACCCCTACCCTTCTGCTCCCCCACACCACCCCTACCCTTCTGCTCCCCCACACCCCACCCCTCTGCTCCCCCACACCCCACCTCTCTGCTCCCCCACACCCCACCCCTCTGCTCCCCCACACCACCCCTACCCCTCTGCTCCCCCACACCCCACCCCTCTGCTCCCCCACACCTCACCCCTCTGCTCCCCCACACCCCACCCCTCTGCTCCCCCACACCACCCCTACCCCTCTGCTCCCCCACACCCCACCCCTCTGCTCCCCCACACCCCACCCCTCTGCTCCCCCACACCCCACCCCTCTGCTCCCCCGCACCCCACCCCTCTGCTCCCCCACACCACCCCTACCCCTCTGCTCCTCCACACCCCACCCCCTGCTCCCCCACACCTCACCCCCTGCTCCCCCACACCTCACCCCTCTCCTCCCCCACACCCCACCCCTCTGCTCCCCCACACCACCCCTACCCCTCTGCTCCCCCACACCCCATCCCTACCCCTCTGCTCCCCCACACCCTACCCCTCTGCTCCCCCACACCACCCCTACCCCTCTCCTCCCCCACACCACCCCTACCCCTCTGCTCCCCCACACCCCACCCCTTTTCTCCCCCACACCACCGCTACCCCTCTGCTCCCCCAGTCCACCCCTACCCCTCTGCTCCCCCACACCCCACCCCTCTGCTCCCCCACACCCCACCCCTCTGCTCCCCCACACCACCCCTACCCCTCTGCTCCCCCACACCACCCCTACCCCTCTGCTCCCCCACACCACCCCTACCCCTCTGCTCCCCCACACCCCACCCCTCTGCTCCCCCACACCCCACCCCTCTGCTCCCCCACACCCTTATCCCTCTGCTCCCCCACACCACCCCTACCCCTCTGCTCCCCTACACCCCACCCCTCTGCTCCCCCCCACCACCCCCACCCCTCTGCTCCCCTACACCCCACCTCTCTGCTCCCCCACACCACCCCTACCCCTCTGCTCCCCCACACCCCACCCCTCTGCTCCCCCCACCACACCCACACCCTCTGCTCCCCTACACCCCACCCCTCTGCTCCCCTACACCCCACCCCACTGCTCCCCCACACCCCACCCCTCTGCTCCCCCACACCACCCCTACCCCTCCCCCACACCCCACCCCTCTGCTCCCCCAGACCACCCCCTACCCCTCCCCCACACCCCACCCCTCTGCTCCCCCACACCCCACCCCTCTGCTCCCCCACACCACCCCTACCCCTCCCCCACACCCCACCCCTCTGCTCCCCCACACCACCCCTACCCCTCCCCCACACCCCACCCCTCTGCTCCCCTACACCCCACCTCTCTGCTCCCCCACACCCCACCTCTCTGCTCCCCCACACCACCCCTACCCCTCTACTCCCCTACACCCCACCCCTCTGCTCCCCCACACCACCCCCACCCCTACCCCTCCCCCACACCCCACCTCTCTGCTCCCCCACTCACTCACCACCGTTCATGAAGGCCTAAGTGTCAACTCGCTGCACCATATCTTGTGATCCTTCTCTCTCGTCGACAAAGATAATTATTTGGGGTATTCACAGTCTTCCACCACTTCCTGACTTCTTAATGCATTGTTGTTTTTTTGTTCGTGTTTATTCGGTTAACTCGTTAGATGTTTGTGTTCTATGTCGTTACCTGTGTGCCAACCTCGTCAGGTGTTTGTGATGATGATGATGATAATAATGTCAGGTAATTCGAATATTCAAAGATTAAGTAAAATTCAGCGGATCCTATGTTGGACAGTGTATGAGACGGACCTAACTTAACCTAACATAACCTAACCTTACCTCACGTGACAAACATCAATCAGTCAGGTACAGGAAAAAAGGCTAAGGGTTAAAGGTGGATAACTCTCAGACATAAAAAAAAAAAAAAAAAAAAAAAAAAAAAAAAAAAATATCCAAGTATTTTTTTTATATCTGCAATGAGACTTGATCATACCAACTGGTCTTATCTTATTTTTGTTTCTTTAATTACTGAGAACAGGTAACATAGGGAAGATTATTGTATTAAAGATAGGCATGACAACTCACCTGTCTCTTTTATGGGTAATATTATAATGCTGTTCTCTCTCTCTCTCTCTCTCTCTCTCTCTCTCTCTCTCTCTCTCTCAGGTGATATAAACTAAGTGTGTCTATTCTTCAGGTAATATAAACTTTGGTGTAATTTACATATACAATATTAGATGCTACAAATTCACTTCTTTCACCTAAAAAATTACAGAGCCAAGTTATACCAGATAAACTTATTACAAAAATGAATATAAGAATGACTCAGAATTTCATAACACGCTGTACCTTTAGGGTGATTTTTGGGTATATTATGTAATTTAATTTGTTTGTGTAATGAGGTGTTTTACGTTTGACTGTAATGTTATGATTTAGATTTGTTTTCTGTAATGTGAATTGTAAAGCGTCATAGTGTTAATATATTCATGTTTTTATCGTGTGTGTGTGTGTGTGTGTGTTTTGTCATGACTTACTCAACTATTGATCTCATTATAAATACGTCAGTCGTTACACACACACACACACACACACACACACACACACACACACACACACCTCTTATCAACCTTAATCGTTTTTTTTTCGTTTTTTTTCTTTCCAGTGTCTTATATTTTACCTCATTACATATCTCCTAGACTTTCTTTTGTGTGTGTGTGTGTCTTCTTTCTTTCTTTCTTTGTTTTCTTTCACTTGTCGGCGTCCTTGTGTCTCTCATTCTCTTTATCTTGTTTACAGTAAAATCTTTTCTTTCTTTTTGTCTTTATATTTTCTTCTTAAAAGCTCTTCTCTGTTGGTCGTCATATTCTTTCAGTTTATCAATGTTTCTCTCTATATATTTTTCGCTCCTGTTCCTTTCACCCATCCTCCTTTGCTCCTCCTCTTCCTCAGTCCATTATCTCTCCCTCTTCCTTCCTCTATTCCCATCTCTCGCCTCCTTCTTCCTTCCTCTTCCTCTCCCTCTCCTTCGCACTTTTGCTACAGTTCTTTTCCATTTCCCTTCACCCTCCTATTTTCTCTCTCTCTCTCTCTCTCCTTCCCTTCTTCTCTTTCTCTTTCCTTTTCCCTCCTCCTTAATATCCTCCTTCCTTCACCCTCCCTCCTTAATCTCCTTCTCTCCCTCCCTCCCCTCCGACCATCACAGGCTCATCAAGGCCCGGTTAACCAGCAATTTCATGGCAATTAGAGTTATAAAACAATGCAATTATCCGTTCACTCATCCATTAAAAGCTAGCTGATGATGGAGCTTTATAAAGGGGGGGTTTACCTTGTGTGTGTGTGTGTGTGTGTGTGTGTGTGTGTGTGTAAGTAGGACATAATTGTATTCGCTCAAACAAAACCTTTTTCCTCATTTATTTTCACGGGTTAAAAGGCCTCTTTCCTTGACTGAGACCTCGGCCTAAACATTCCATAAATGAATATTTTTCTTATCATCTACTAATATTTACGGTTATTTCTTATCGTGGGAGTTAAGGGCGTCTTCCTGTAATGTAGGGATTGAGGTGTAGTGACATGTGCCTTCTGGACACTGATCACGCTAAGAGAATAAAAATCAACCCAGAAAATGTACAGATTGTTTTGGTTGCATCAGCACTCGCCGGCAACGTGGAGTGTGCAGGGAATGTGTCATAAAGCAGGAGACTCCCGAGGCCTGGATTAGCGTCAAATATGGGGTCAGCAAAGCTAGGCTGAGGCGGTCTGTAGTGGTGAGTCACTCTGAGTTATTGTGTTATGAAGAGTTGGACAGTATAAATGTTCTGACAAGACGACACTGAGGTGACTGCTGAGGTGAGTGAGGTGACAGTGCTGATGTGAGTGAGGTAACAGTGAGGTAACAGTTAGGTGACTGCTGAAGTGAGTGAGATAACAGTAATGTAACAGTGCTGAAGTGAGTGAGGTAACAGTGCTGAAAGTGAGTGCGATAACAGTGAGATAACAGTGAGGTAACAGTGCTGAAGTGAGTGAGATAACATTACTGAAGTGAGTGAGATAACAGTGAGGGAACAGTGCTGAAGTGAGTGAGATAACAGTGAGATAACTGCTGAAGTGAGTGAGATAACAGTGCTGAAGTGAGTGAGATAACAGTGCTGAAGTGAGTGAGATAACAGTGCTGAAGTGAGATAACAGTGAGATAACTGCTGAAGTGAGTGAGATAACAGTGCTGAAGTGAGTGAGATAACAGTGCTGAAGTGAGTGAGATAACAGTGCTGAAGTGAGTGAGATAACAGTGCTGAAGTGAGTGAGATAACAGTGCTGAAGTGAGTGAGATAACAGTGCTGAAGTGAGTGAGATAACATTGCTGAAGTGAGTGAGATAACAGTGCTGAAGTGAGTGAGATAACAGTGCTGAAGTGAGTGAGATAACAGTGCTGAAGTGAGTGAGATAACTGCTGAAGTGAGTGAGATAACAGTGCTGAAGTGAGTGAGATAACAGTGAGGTAACAGTGTTGAAGTGAGTGAGTTAACAGTGAGGTAACAGTGCTGAAGTGAGTGAGTTAACAGTGAGGTAACAGTGCTGAAGTGAGTGAGTTAACAGTGCTGAAGTGAGTGAGATAACAGTGAGGTAACAGTGTTGAAGTGAGTGAGTTAACAGTGAGGTAACAGTGTTGAAGTGAGTGAGATAACAGTGAGGTAACAGTGTTGAAGTGAGTGAGATAGCAGTGAGGTAACAGTGTTGAAGTGAGTGAGTTAACAGTGAGGTAACAGTGCTGAAGTGAGTGAGATAACAGTGCTGAAGTGAGTGAGATAACAGTGAGGTAACAGTGTTGAAGTGAGTGAGTTAACAGTGAGGTAACAGTGTTGAAGTGAGTGAGTTAACAGTGAGGTAACAGTGTTGAAGTGATTGAGATAACAGTGGGGTAACAGTTCTGAAGTGAGTGAGGTAACAGTGCTGAAAGTGAGTGCGATAACAGTGAGATAACAGTGAGGTAACAGTGCTGAAGTGAGTGAGATAACATTACTGAAGTGAGTGAGTTAACAGTGAGGTAACAGTGTTGAAGTGATTGAGATAACAGTGGGGTAACAGTGCTGAAGTGAGTGAGATAACAGTGCTGAAGTGAGTGAGATAACAGTGCTGAAGTGAGTGAGATAACAGTGCTGAAGTGAGTGAGTTAACAGTGAGGTAACAGTGTTGAAGTGATTGAGATAACAGTGGGGTAACAGTGCTGAAGTGAGTGAGATAACAGTGCTGAAGTGAGTGAGATAACAGTGCTGAAGTGAGTGAGATAACAGTGCTGAAGTGAGTGAGTTAACAGTGAGGTAACAGTGTTGAAGTGATTGAGATAACAGTGGGGTAACAGTTCTGAAGTGAGTGAGATAACAGTGCTGAAGTGAGTGAGATAACAGTGCTGAAGTGAGTGAGATAACAGTGCTGAAGTGAGTGAGATAACAGTGAGGTAACAGTTCTGAAGTGAGTGAGGTAACAGTGCTGAAGTGAGTGAGATAACAGTGCTGAAGTGAGTGAGGTAACAGTGAGGCAACGCTGCATCCAAGTGGTTTCATATATGGTGGCAATGTGACCTGTTTTTACGTACTGGGAGGTTCATCAGATAATGGCAACACAAATATCACCTCACTTTAACAAACCTTCTTCAGTTTTGTTATGATAGCAAACATTTAAAACAAAGAGAACAAATTATACCATACGTCAAGTCATAGACAAATACGGCAATTACGTTTTAAGGCTTAATAAGACGGTTATCCGTATCTAGTGTGATTATGCAGTATATATACAATGACATGTAAATAATGTGTCGGGCCATTACACAAATTAAAATTATTGCCTCATAAATACGGTAGCATGGGTGGGTGGCAGTGGTGGAGGTGTGTGTCTGAGGTGGGTGGCTGGGTGTAAGGGATGGGGGCGCGAGTGTGTTGAATGACCAGGAGTGAATCATGGTCGTGTGTGTGCGCCTTCTGGTGCCGCCCCCGGGTCATCCGTCCACCCACACATTATATTACTATTATTATTATTATTATTATTATTATTATTATTATTGTAACGGGCCGAGTTTTCTCTTTTCAATAGTTTACCACCCAGCTATTCTTTTCTGTCAGTATTCTATTTTTTCGTATACTTATATGTTCTGTGTAGCATTCTTTCCAATGAGTATCCTGTTTTATATACTTATCCTTCTTCAATTCTTTACATATATACTTATTCTTATATATTCTTGTATAAGTAACTCTTATGCTTCTCTGCTTATGTTTTCCAAGTCAATGTTCTTTCTTTTCATTTCCTTTCATATATTATGATCTCTTTCATATATTTGGTTCTAGTTATATTCTAAACCATGGATTAACCTGGGAAACCATGTCTTTCTTATTACCGCACTTATTATACTTACACCGTGAGACCTGCCACCACCCAGGATTTTTCTAGAATATAGCATATCTTAGTTAACTATTAGGTAGCGAGCTTCTAGGCACGTGAGTTAGTTATTTTCTGAGAACCAGTGTGGGAAAGGATAGAGTGGTGATACTCGTAGATGTAGATTACCAATTCAATATTTATTAACATAGTGATTGGATAAGATGCATCTTAGATTCACTCAGACAAAACAGAACTGCAATTTATTTATTAAGTCATCAAACACTTCAAGAACTTATTACCTCATTAAATACCTCCAAATACTTATTACTTCAATCGACAATTGTGGTATTGTCACTCTGCCAAATGATATTCAGTACTAGGTATACACCAGATATCACTGGACCCTCAGGTCTTACCTTACCAAGTAGCAAATTAACTCTTCACTTCTTGGTTATATCATTATACTCTCAGATTATCATTTCATGGTCACTACCAATGAATACATAACACACTGGACAACTCCACAATTATCTCAACATACAATGCCTCCTGTTAATTCACAAGGAACGACATGGCACTTTTAGCTCTCATTCAGTGGTTCAATACTTAACCTGGGATACTATATTTCTGCTAGTTATCCCCCAAACATGATACAATAATACTTAGGCCTATGTAACTGTGAGGAGTGCCCCAGGGTAACGCTGGTCTCTACAACAAATGAGGATCGCTGTTAGGGGTCGGTTGTAGACCGACACACGCTCAGGGAGTGGGCGCCTGATTTGCAGGAAACGGACTTCCCAGTTCAGTCCTGTCGAATTAACGGCATCGTCCAACCCGGTTACCGCCCCACGTTAGCCGATGAGTATTCAGCTCAACACACTGGAGAGACGTTGAGGAAGAGTCACGAATGCGTGAATGTCTAACTTCAACTATACAAAACATACATCTGGCAATGGTTCAGACGATATCTAAATCTCTACGTTACTCGACTTAATCAGCACAGAATTTACTATGTTAACACATGAACACTGATACCAACAAAATTGACTAAGTTAAACTGAATTAATAGGCGGCGGGGAACACACGTTAACATACCTGGAGAGACGTTGAGGAAGAGTCACGAATGCGTGATTCTCCCTCGTGTAGAGGTATATACGTGCACCCGCGGGGCAGCTTGGGCCTCCGTATTCATACCAGAAGGGTCAATCTTACCAACAACATAACTTCTCTATCATTTTGGATCACTGTATTCTTAGTTATGAACTCCGGTGTTCTTGATCAGGGTAACTTCCTATGTCTATTCATCTAATCTAATCAGAGGTTGAGCTTGCCAGGAAAAGGTGGAATATACACGTTGATAACATTAATTCTGCAAGCTCAGGCTTGAGGCAAACAAGGCGCTATTCACGGGGAGGCGCTAGATCTTGGAGATTATACCAGTTGACAGAATATTTCAGGAGATTAATGACTTTCTTAAATAGACAACTGACACTAACTAAGCTATAAACATCAGATTCTCTGATCTCGGGGCGACAAAATGATATAACTTCAGGCGCGATCAGAAACTCATGGATACCTCCACGGACGACATAAAATACGCCACTCTAGCTGGCAAACTCGACACTCACTTGACACGTTTTACTAGCAATAAGGACAGTTGACATATCTAAGTTGACTCAAAACAAGGGTGTTCTCTCTCACACTCAAATTCATTTTATAGAGAGGTTGGTTTCAGTAAGTCAGAGAAAATGGGATAACGGAGGGCTGATGTGTCTTGAAGTGATGAGAAAACGGACTCCTCAGATGGAGGACTCAAACGAAAGCCGAGTTACATGTTTTGTGGGCTATTGAGCGTAATATGAATCATTTGACTTTGGCGCTAACTGGCGTGTAAGACCGTGGTCGTTACATTATTATTATTATTATTATTGATATAGTATTATTATTATTATTATTATTATTATTATTATTATTATTAATTATTCATCATCATCATCATCACTCCCTCACCACTCTCTTACCTTTCTCCTATACTGTATTGGTGTTATATAGTGCTCATACATACATACACCCACTCGTACGTACACTATAAAAGTCACATATTGCAGTAATTATCTCCAAGAGTGTTTGATAAAAATAACATTATATTATAAGAAATCCCTCCCCTCCCCGCCTCCATCCCTCACTTCTCCACCCCCTCCTCCTCCACTCCTCACTTCTCTCCCCCTCCTCCTCCATTCCTCACTTCTCCCCCCCCCCTCCTCCTCCATCCCTCACTTCTCCCCCCCCCCCTCCCATCCGTCACTTCCCAGAGCCAGACTGACGTAAAGTTTGGAAGTTGTGTGTTATAAAATCTTGAGACTGAAGGTGACCTGATTGTCTGGAGAATTAAGACCAATTTTGTGTGTGATATTTTTCCCCTATTAGTGTTACCTTTATCAAGACTGTGGCCTTAGTCTGATACCAAAATACCAAGACTGTTGACCTGTTGCGTGGTGTCGTGTTACTGGCTTAAGTATTCATACGTCGTCTGTATAGTGTTGGTAATATTCGCCTGGTGATATTTTTTTTGGGGGGGACTGTTTATATATTTGAGATTGCTCTTTGTTTATCATCTATGCTGACCAAAACGAAACTGAATATCTTTAAAATAATGTGATTCTGAGTGTGTGTGTTTGGGTAATTTTTGTTGAGTTCAGATATAAAATTAATTGTTATTTTGTGTAATTAACTGTGTGTGTGTGTGTGTGTTATTTTTATTTTTTAATGGTTCATTTACTCAGGTCAGTTTAACACCTTCTTTATTCTGTGTATATTTCAGTAACACCTTATTAGAACTGATAACAATAATGGACTCTAATAAAACACAATATTCTAGTGTATTGTATGTATGTGTGTTGGTCTGTTGATGCGTTATTAACCTGTTCTTGATGTTGTTACTTGACAAGAACGGACCAATCGCTTCCGTGGCAGTGTGTACGGTGAGTCTCGTGTTGCTACACTGTACTGTATCACACTTTCTCCTCCTTATATTTACCTTTGTAACTTAGCTCCACCCACTTTTGGTTTCCTTAGCAACCATTACATTCCTTAGACGTTGATTGGCTCCTGGTTGCTAAGGTAAGTAGCTGCTTGTTGCTAAGATAACTGGCTGATGGTTGCTAAGATAACTCGTAACAAGACTCACGTAGCAACAATAACCAAACAGCATCTAAGAATTGTGTTGGTTGCTAGGGTAGCCAAGAGAGATAGGGGCTTAACGTATAGAAGTAGTGACCGCTGGGCTCCCTGTGCCCTCCCCAAGCTTCTCGTTTGCTTACAATTGGTTCAGCTCACTTGGTTGATCCTGAGTATTATTTATGTAGTAGATGAGTATTGGGTTATTATCTTCTAAATGGTGATTGAAGTGGAGGGTCTTGTAGGTATCTGTCTCCCATAGACCTTGACCTAACCTAACCGTATCTTACCTTAACCTTACTTTGCTTTACCTAGACAATCCTGATCTTACCTTACCTTTCATTACCTTACCTAAGTATTAATATGAGGGTTCAGTCCTAATGAGTGTCAATCCTAATTTGGTTAGGTTATGTCAGGTCAGGACAGGGTAGGTTAAGTTGGGTTAGGTTAAGTTAGGTTAGGTTAAGTTAGGTTAGGTTACGTTAGGGCCCATTTTCACCATTTTAAGTTATATCTAAAAGAATGTAATTATTTTGTCAATTGTAATGTCAACAAACAAGTAAGCGGGAAAATATACGCCATAAATAACATATTTTCCGAAGACTATACCTCTCCCTGATGGAATATTGGAATCTATTGAAATAACCTCTCTCGCTCCCTCCCGGGTCTATGAAAAAAAAAAAACGGACATAAACCCGACCCCAACCGGACAAAACCCCACCCCTACCGGACAAAACCCACAACGGACAAAATCCCCTCATAGTAAAAATAAAACAAAATTTATTTTCAGTTTATAATACCTAACATTATGATATGTAATTTATATGATAAATAATGAATTAAAACTATATCAGCAACATTCACCTCATGTTAAAAAAATAAGACAAAATCTAATTGGAGTTTTTATTAATTTCTTGCAAATCCACTTTGACAATATCTCTTACTAAGACGATGTGTGGACCAAATGAAGTGTAGGTTATACCGGACTATAGTCATATCATAAGCCTATATTATGCCCAATGCCTCTGAGCATTTCCTCCAATGTCTTGCGGCCATCTCTAAAATCAACACATAGATTTCCCGAGTCGTTTTTTTTAAGGTCTTTGGTTTCCCGTCTCACGTTTATGAAGTGACGTTTATGAAGTGGTTGACCTCTCGCGCCAAGTGTAAGAGGCAAGGACACAATGGCTGCGTCTTTCCTGATGCACTCAATAGCAGTCCAAATTGTAGGGTGAGAGTAGCCCACCAGCTGTTGGAATCCACGATTCCAACTCTCACAGAGGTTGTTGGTGCGGTATCCGTTGTCAATAGTAGCGAGGTTTACATTCCATTTCTCTGGTGGGAATAATGGAGGAATCCTCCGCACTCGCATTGTCACAGGAACTGGATATTGTCTGGTCTGGCCACTGCGGCGGTATGTGCCGGTGACGTAGTTCTCGTCAAAGTAATCAACAAGGTCTTCAAGTCATCAGGAGTATTGTCTATTATGTCCTCCATTCCATCAGAAACACGACCAACAGGAAGACTGGCAAGTCCATCTAGCATGCCACAGAAATGCTTGAAATCGTCATCTTCTTTGTATCGGTTATTCAGTCCAAGGCTCTGTATTTTTCGCCAGGTACTGTACTTCGTGTCACCTGGTAGAAACACGCCTTGGCATTAACATGTGGACCCAGCATATTGTTGATGGCATTCAGGGCTGCCTGTTCGAAGTCTGTGATTGTTGTTGTGACATCCATGTAAAATCCAAGTTCCTCTCCCTTGTCATGAACTGCTGTCAACATTTCTTCATATATCTCTTGGGATTTACCAGACAGGAAGGAATAAACACAGCTCAGTGCAGATTCTCCTAGAGGGGCACGGATGATGTATAGTGGTTCAAATAGAGATGGTGCACAGGTAAAAGTCCCATCCATATACCTCGTGTCGGAACCTGCCAGATGACGTAGACCTTCCTCGGTTCCTTGCTTCTATCCCACTCATGAATTAGGGAAGGGTGTGGGTCTGATCCACCTGTCATTGTCCACTCGCCTTCAATTCTTAACTCTTGAAGAGATGATGGATCTTTGGGACGGCCTGCCTGTCGATGTCTACGGATAGTTCTCTTAATGGAATCCATCTGACCAAGTGCAGCTCGCCCCTCTTGAGTCATCTCTGCCATACTGTCAAGTAGGATCTGTCCAGTGTTCCCCCTGTTGGCAACTGCACGTTCTAAGTCTGTCGGGCTTTTGTTGCCTCCATTGCAAGTGTATCTGGTGTGTGGTTGTGGTCTATGGTGGAAATTATATTTTGGACATCCAGATCTGTTGTAAGGTTGCCGTTGCAGGAGAGAGCCGGAACATTCCCAGCGTTTGGTTGAAGAAGACGTAGACTCCTGTGTCTATATAGCCACGATAACAGAGTTTTTCTCCACCGTTATTGCTGCGTATAATTCCCATTATGAAGTAAGGGTATTTAGATATTTTTTTTCCTAGTTATATTAACTGCACAATTTCACTAATAACGATAACACTGTAAATCACAAAGTAATTCACAATACACTCGTGATTAAAATATTAAATGAAACTTGTAAGAAAAATAGAAAAGAGCCATCTAGCTTCCAATTGTATTAAAACACTGCTTAAGGAAAACCGAATTAGTGCACAGTGAACAAGGTTTTATACAGTTCACCTCATGGTCCCACACGTCATTACTGAGACCAGAGGTGTGAGGTCACTGGTCCCCTTGAGGTCACATAAGGTGAGGACAGTAATGATATTTGTAAGAAATTTTTAAAAAACTTTAAATAAGTTTGTTTTATTTTCTACCATGAGTTAAATATTGAGGCTTAAATAAAGTTGTAATTTTTTTCTTTACCATTTAACTTACACTTCATAATGTCCCATACACACATTGTCTTAGTAAGAGATATTATCAGTGGATTTGTAAGAAAATTATTGAAAATTTTAAATAAATTTTGTTTTATTTTTTGCTATGAGGCGATTTTGTCCGGTAGGGTGTTTCTCCGTATCCCCTCCCTCCCTCCCTCATCCCTTCCTCCCTCCTTTGCAACCTTCTCTCCCTTGTTCCCTCGCAACATTCCCTCCCCCCTCCCCCTCCCTCCCCCCCTCCCCCTCTCCTTCCCCCTCCCCCCTCCCCCTCTCCATCTCCCTCCCCCCAACCTCCCCCCTCCCCCCTCCCTCTACGAGCAACAACATGCAACATGAGTAATATTTGATGTTTAATATTTTTGTTGATATGTTGCAGATTACCTTGGGCGACGTACAGTGAGGTTTAGCAAAGGTTGGTAGCATTGTTGGTCTTCCTTCATGTACGAGTGTTTACGGTTGGTAGCCTTGGCAAGTTACTCTCTTTTGCACACCGGTTGGTAGCCCTGTTAGTTTCCTGTATTTGTTTTTAATGTTGATTGGTAGTCCTGCTAGTTTTCTCCTTGTTGACATGGTTGGTAACCCTGTGAGTCTCTCTCTCTCTCTCTCTCTCTCTCTCTCTGTTTACCAGCAAGACGGCCAATGTTAGACAAATGGCAGATGAAATTCAACGTGGACAAATGTAAAGTACTCAGTATAGGAGATGTAAACAGGGAAACCAGATACCAGATGAACAACGATGCCATAGAGAAATCCGACTGCGAGAGAGATTTAGGAGTAATGATAAGTAGGAACCTTAAGCCAAGTAAACAATGTGTTTTTGCTCGTAACAAGGCTAATAAAGTACTTGGGTTCATACAAAGGAGTGTTAGTTATAAGACTAGCGAGGTCATCCTAAAACTGTATCTTGCTCTTGTGAGACCACACCTGGATTACGCAGTTCAGTTCTGGTCACCATATTACAGAATGGATATAGAATCATTGGAAAGAATTCAGAGGAGAATGACAAGACTAATCCCGGGCATTAGGAACCTTGAGTATAGAGACAGGTTAAAGCATCTTAATTTGCACTCCCTTGAGAGACGTAGAGCGAGGGGCGACCTGATAGAGGTGTATAAGTGGAAGGCAGGGCTAAACAAAGGGGACATTACAAAGGTACTCAAACTATCCAACCAGGAGCGAACTCGTAACAATGGTTTTAAATTAGACAAATTTAGATTTAGGCGAGAAATAGGTAAACACTGGTTTGGAAACAGAGTCGTGGATGAATGGAACAAGTTACCAAATATCATCATTAACTCGAATACGCTGAATTGCTTCAAACATAGGTTGGATGCTCATATGAGCAATAGGGGTTGGGTGTAAACGGGACTGCCCAGTATGGGTCAATAGGCCCGCTGCAGTTTCCTCCATTCTTATGTTCTTATGTTTAAGTACCACGGTCGGGATTTCTTACTATACACCCTTAAAGGTTTATTTTTCACGCTCGTATCTAATAAGAGCGTGAACCTTACAACCCTAATCTAACAAAGAGATGTTTATGGTTAGGTTTTAGTGAGGTTTAGGCTTTCAGCTTTATTAAAAAAAATTGGTTTAAGTTGTCCCGTTCGTGGTAGATCTATAACATTGGCCGCGCTTCTGTCTGTATCGGGTGTGTAGTGACAGAGGTGTTGGTATACTGTGTAGTTTATCGCCGCTGCTGCCGTTGTTGTTGTTGTGTGTGTGTATATCTCTCTGACCTAACTCTCGTATCCGCTGTGTATTGCTGGATGATTATCATACGTGTATATATTTTTGGCCCTTATTTGCTTTTTAGTATAAATATTCTATACATGTACACTTTGAGTACTTTACACACACACACACACACACACACACACAAAGTACTTATCTGATTCGAACACATACTTGCACCAAATCCGTCACGAATACCATGTTGTACGTAATTGGCTGACTGAATGTGACAAGCAACCTATAATATATATCCTGTACATACACAGCCAATGATGTGTTAGCTACGTCATATCCTTTACATCACCCAACCAATGCCGTGCCTGCTATGTTATCTTCTTCACAAAACCTGACCAGTGGCGAGCTCTAAAATGCGGTTTACATCATAGTACAGTCGACTATTGGCCACAAGATTAGATAACATTTAATACAACAATTTCCTCTTTCTTTGTGTAAATTGATTCTCATAGGTTAGGTTAAGTTATATTAAAAGACTATTACACTTGGGACTCTATATCTAATTGTCGTCATTTAGCACCAATTAAGAGATGTTTACACTGAGAACCTGTCTTAGATACGTTGATCCGGGACACCAATACCATGATAAAATTAACGTGGCTTCGTATTCAACCGTAACTTTAAACTTTCTTGTGTACCGTTTTATGGGAAGTGAATAGTGAAGGAATTATTGAGAATCTCGGGAGACTTTACAGTATATTATCTATCGTGCTAGTGAATGGTAGGGTCACGTACTGTGCAGGGTGCTAGTGAATGGTAGGGTGACTATATGGTGCTAGTGAATGGTAGGGTGACATACTGTACATGGTGCTAGTGAATGGTAGGGTGACTATATGGTGCTCGTGAATGGTAGGGTGACATACTGTACAGTGAGCAAAAAAAGGTTACTACACCCCTTGATCTGGTGGAATAAAAAATGAACAATAACTTGAGACACGCTGATGTACCGGATAGGATGGTACCGTTCATTACCTGAGTCTGTAGAGAATCCTTCCTCGTACAATGTGGTGATAAGAGTTTGTCAAATAGTAACATATGTTTTGAAAGCCATTTAGCATTTATGTTCAATGTATTACTTCAGTGATGAAGAAAAATGGATGTATTTGTGCAGCGCGGGACGAGGATTGTTGCCACTTCATGTATGAGAGAAAACCATTAAAAGTGATGATTATAATATATGTTTTGTTAATATTTTGGTTGTACTTGAAGATATAGTAAAGTGTTAGTAAATCGTTCATCTAATTCATCTGTTAACGACAACTAATGTTATTATGATATATTATTTTATTTGAGTGAAATATAAAGTAAAGACAGACGTATTCTCCCTCACTAAGAGGACGACGGTGAGGCAGCACTGGTGGTCTTGGGTCATGATACCAACATGAACTCGAGGTTTTATTTCAATATTGGAACATGACTTGGTAGTTGCGACTATATGACTCGTCCACAAGAAGCCACACAGGACGGAAGGCTGGAGCAGCAACCCTAAAGGACATGCGAGGCGGGTTATCATCCTTCACTGGTGGGACCAAGTCCACAGTTGTGAAGTGGATGAGGCACTATTAAGTAACTGGACCAAAGAGGACGAGATCAGTTCTGTATAACGCTCACTAAACTGATACGTGTTAAGTGTTCACCTGATGACTCAGATCGTTACACACGGCAGGGGTAGAGACTATACGTGTTGACAGTAAGTGCTGGGTGACGTACTGTACACCTTACGTCGCATTAACCGAACCAGTCAACTTCAAGCCAGAACTAAATAATATCTCAACAATATTGTAACTGAATTTAACCTAACGTAACCTAACCTAACCCCAGATCACACCTAACACTACTGTACCGTGACTTAATTTAACCTAGGTTAATGTAACTAAAACCTTAATCAAATCTAACCATATTTTAAATAACTTATCCAAATTGGAACTTAACATGATAGTAACTTAACCGAATCTAACCTAAATTTAAATGAAAGCAACCGAATACGCGGTGTTATTATGACAATTTTAATCCGGTTCCAGGTCGCTGTTAAGGCTCAGGAACCCGGTAGACAGGACAGTTTTCTGTCTCACACGATCACTGGGGAGGGGAGGGGGTAACTCCTCTGTTTCAGCAGCTGCCTTGAACTCTTGTGTGTTTAACAAGTTTATTGATGTTACTGTTAAGTGTGGGTTAAGTTTTCCCATGTTCCTCACACATGTTCACGTCCTCTTGAGGTTCTTCATGCACTTAATGTTTACTACCAGTTTTAATAGTACTTTGTAGTCATTGTTCTCCAATAACCTCTGTTGTTTTAATACTTGGTGTAAGATGGATACATATGTATATATTTTTTTATTTATATTTGCTCTCAGTATTATGATGTTGAATCCATGGTTTCAGTTCTTGCTTCAGCACCACTGTGTTTGATGTTATAAGCCAAATGTTACTGTAAGTGTAGCTAAACATTTGTCAAGTTCCACATTATCCAGCCGTTGTGTGATGAACTCTCCTTCAGCAACCCTACTGTAAGATACCTCTCCTCCGTCTTAGTATCTCAAGTGTCAGTATAAGTGATACATGTCAGATTCAACAGGATATCAACAAGGGAGGTATAATGTTTTAAATTTTTCTTAACTTATAAAGCGGAACAAAGATTCGAAGCTGCTTTGAAACACTCCACACAGGGATCACCGAGTTCCTGGCGTATTTGTGCTGATTTTTTTTTCTCCGGGCGCGTGAGCTGGCTCATGAAGCATTAATGTGTTGTACAATATCCATGAAGGTGAGCCAGAAATAAATTAACTTCTCCAACTGTTCTCACCTTCATTTCGAAACGTAATTCCGGTGCGATTTACTTTTGTTGTGAATAAAAACCATTATAGTTTACAAAAAGAAATCATCAGCTTTGATCCCTTTCTCGGCTTCATACAGGTTCGTACCCTTAATTAACCCACTAACTGGAGGTATAACACACCTAACTGCTTCACTTACAATTGAAGCATTAAGAATTTTTCTCGCATCCTTATTTAAGGAAAACCATTAGATAATGATTTTTTTTATGAACCTGAACCTAAAGTCGATCTTATCCCGTCTGTGAACCTCGTCCGGGTACTCATACACTGTGCAGTACTACTGGGATTCATAACTAAAGTGTTGGGTGTTGTTGGCCGGACGTGCTGGCGGTACACACACACACACAATAATTACGAAGAAAAATACATTTTCGGAGTGTTATTTACTATCAGTTAGTTTAAACTACATAGTGTGGTAGAGAGACGGGGGCGCCATTCTCTGTCAAGGGGAACATAAACATGCTGGGAGCTGAGTGGCCCCGGACTGAGTTTAGCAAAGTTTGTCACTTGTCGAGAGAGGCACTGAATAATTCCTGCTCCTCCCCACCAACTCCTTCACGCCTCGAAATTAGGGAAAAAAAAAGTCTTTAAATATTTTGTTTGCCACTGTCTAGTTAGGCCAGTGTTTACCTTACCAGATGTTATAATGGGCCCCAATACTAATAGGCATCCCTTCTAATGGGCCCTAGTCCTTATAGACACTAGTCCTAATGGGTCCCAGACCTAATTAACATCATTTCTAATGGACTTCAATCCTAATGGATTCCAGTCCAAACTCCAAGGCAGGTTGGCTTGGCTATACCTTCCTCTGGAAGGGTAAGCCAGCTGGGGAGCGAACCATATTTATCGAGTTGCTTTACCGTCCGTCAAAGCATCCTACACAGGGTAACCGAAAATGCCTGTTGGGACTAACGAGCGCCTCAAAACACTCCGAGTCCCACTGAATCACTCACGTCATGCCTTTTTCATCAATGCATACGCCCCAACATTGAATGCAGAGGATGGCTTCAAGGAGGCCTTTTGTGCCGACCTTGACAGAGTGCTGACATCTATCCCCAGAGAAGACAAGGTTGTGCTCCTTGGTGACTTCAATGCCAGAGTTGGCAGAGATGCTGACATTTGGGAGAGAACCATAGGGAGAAATGGACTAGGCAAGTGTAACCATAACAGCCAACTGTTGCTCAGCAAGTGTTTTGCACACAACCTCACTATCACCAATACCTTGTTTAGGCAGGCCGACAAGTTCAAGGGTTCTTGGCAACACCCACGATCCAAACACTGGCATCTCATTGACTACATCATTGTCAGAGGAAGGGATTGCCGAGATTTCCTCATCACCCGAGCCATGCGAGGCTCAGACCTCTACGGCACTAATCATCAGCTTATCAGAGCCAAGCTCTCATTTCACGTCTTCCCAAAACGGCGAAGGCAGCAAGTCTCAAGAAGAGGTTTTAACACTTAAGAGTATGGAGGATTCAGTGGTAGCACATGCTTTTGGAGAGCAGCTCGAACATGAGTTGATTAACAACCTGACAACAAACAAATCACAGTGCTGAATAAGATATTCTCAACAATGTCATGACAAAAACCTGCATAGAGCCCCTCGGTCAGATCGAAAGAATACACCAGAACTGGTTTGATGAAAATGACCCTGAAATCAATGTACTTGTCGATGATGAACATGCTGCTTTGACTGACTGAGACAACAATATTCAGTCTCGGACCATAGGTGATACCTTCTGCAAGAAGAAAGCAGTATCCCAGTGTGAACCTCGCAGTCTAAAGAACGACTGGTTTAAAAATAAAGTATGTGAAACAAAAACTTGCAGATCAGGACTAGATGCACAGATTTTTCAATTCCACTTAAACATTTTATGGGCCAATCACTCATGACACAGCCTCCCTCTGCTCCTCCAATGGTAGCTCACTAATTAAAGACGAAGAAGGCATCCTTCAGCCCTGGAATGAGCATTACCAATCACTGCTTAACCGAAACACCAATATTAATGTCCTGACTACCCAGCAGGTCCCTCAGCATCCAAAAGTGACCCACCTCAGATATCCTCCATCCCTGGATGAGATAGATACTGCCATCAAACAGATGGAAAATAACAAAGCCTCAGGGTCTGATGGAATCCCAGCCGAAGTGTATAATGCAGGAGGACCTTTGCTTTCCAGCCATATCCACTCTCTCCTGTAGAATATATGAGAAAAGGAGGAATTCTCCCAAACTCCTAAAGACGCCTCCATCGTCAATATTTATAAGAATAAGGGAGACTGGTCAGACTGTGGCAGCTACCGCGGGATGTTGCTGCAGTCTGTAGCTGGCAAGATTATCGCTGGAGTCCTTCTGAACAGACTTCTTCCTGAGGCGGAAAACGTGGCATCACTGACATGATCTATGCTGCCCGCCAGATACAGGAAAAATGCAGAGAACATCGTCATGACCTGTACTTGGCCTTCATCGACCTAACCAAGGCCTTTGACTCGGTAAAACTGGGAAACCCTCTGGCGGATCCTCAGCCGTTTTGGCTTCCCACCAAAATATATCGCCATTGTGAGGCAACTCCACGATTGCATGAACAGCAGTATCCTGCACAATGGCATCCAATGTGAGTCCTTCCCCATCCGAGCCGGGCTAAAACAAGGATGTGTACTGGTACCAACGCACTTCCATTTTCTTGGGTGCCTTCTTTATTAGTGCCAATGCCAATTTAGCCGGCGGGGTGGACATTACGTACCGGATGAAGGATCTTTTCAACATAAGACGACTCCAGACAGGAACAAAGGACATTAAACTCAGATTCTCTTTCAGCCTTACCCTGGTTCCGCCACACCTCCATCATCCATCCAGCTTAACGGTACTACCCTCTCTAATGTTACTCACGTTCGGTATCTCGGCTCCCACCTGTCCACCACCGCAGATATCGATGAAGAGATTCAGCAACGGATTAGATGTCCATCACAAGCCTTTGGCAAATTTCATACCCATGTCTCCAGCTGTAGGGAGCTGAAATTATCTACAAAGTTGCACATATATCGAGCAGTGGTTCTCTCTACCTTGCTATATGGCAGCAAGACATGGGTCACATACAGGAGGCACCTCAAGGAACTTAAAAACTTTCACCAACGTAGTGTATGTTCCATCCTCTGAGTTCGCTTGGAAGACAAGAGAACAAATGCCTGTATTCTCGCTGACACCAATTGTAGGAGCATCGAGGCTATGCTGGACTGGCTATGTTACCCGTATGGACGGCAGTAGACTGCCAAAGCAGCTATTTTACAGTCACCTAACGAATATTAAACATAACGCCGGCGGGCAATTGAAAAGAAATAAGGATAGTCTTAAGATACACCTGAAAAAGTGCCAAATCGACCCCCTCACCTGGGAGACGATTGCTCCACACCATAACGCTTGGAGGGCCACCACACAAGATGTCAAGACATTTTAGTTAAACCGATTGCTTAACGAGGTACAGCAGCGCTAAAGCCGGAAAGACACTGCTGCCGCCGCCCTCCTGCACTAGATGTAGCCCTCCACACGTGCAACATCTGTGAACGACGCTGCCGGTCCCGAAGCGGTCTCTTTAATCACCTCAGAACTCACCAACGAAGGTGACATCCTTAATAACTCATATCATTGTATCATAGCTGGATGATCGTCATACTCGATTCCGAGTGACAGCAAAGTAGTAGTAGTAGTAGTGTGAGGAGTAATAGTTTAAGGTTCTTCAACTGCCGGGGTTATTAAGCACCGTTCACTAGGTCTTAGTTTTAGGTGCTTCAACTACTCGGGTTATGAAGCACCGTTCACTAGGTCTTAGTTTTGGGTGCTTCAACTATCAGGGTTATTAAGCACCGTTCACTAGGTCTTAGTTTTAGGTGCTTCAACTACCAGGGTTATTAAGCACCGCTCACTAGATCTTAGTTTTAGGTGCTTCAACTACCAGGGTTATTAAGCACCGTTCACTAGGTCTTAGTTTTAGGTGCTTCAACTACCAGGGTTATTAAGCACCATTCAGTAGATCTTAGTTTTAGGTGCTTCAACTACCAGGGTTATTAAGCACCGTTCACTAGGTCTTAGTTTTAGATGCTTCACTAAACAACAACATCATTTAAAGATAAAGAATGTTTTGTCTGGATTTTCTAAGTTAAATTCAACTTATTAAAATGGTGATCGATATTTTCTTCAGAACTCTGACTTTGTACAGTATATGACCCGACCCAACTAGTCTACACCTAATCCAGTTTAATCCAACTGAACTCACCCTTAGTTAACTTAACCTATACCTTAATGTTATTTAACCAACCCAAAGATGACCTAACCTACCCTTAGTTGACCTAACTTACTCTAAATTAATCTAATCCATCCAAAGTTAATATAATTCACCTTAATTTAATCTAACCTTTTCCTAACCTAACCTAACCCTTTCCTAACCTAACCTAATCTGTTCCCGGAGGCTAACCTAAGTTAACTTAATGGTCTCCTATCTATCCAAACTTATTGCTCTGTGGTAGAAAAATGTTCCTTAGTTGGTAGACAAACGTTCTCGGAAAGGTAAACAATGTTCTCAGGTAGACAGATGTTCTCTGGTAAGTTGAACAAAATAATGTTCTCGTCCTGTATATAAAGCCATTTAGCCTCGGAATTTTAGGAATGAACTTGTGGGCCTTGAAATGACTGTCATTGTCAGGGAGCCTAAAACTATCGACACTACCAGAACTCATTCAACTCTTCCAACTCTGTCAAAAAGTTTTAATGCCTTTAAAGTTTCGAATCCAATCGAGTTTGCTTATGGTTTCAGTAGGTGTTTCGTATCCCCGTTTTGTACAATAACGGTTATTTAAAAGGTTTCGAATCCTGTGTATTTTCCGATTTGTTTTGTTGGTGTTTCATAGTTTCGCTTTGTATTGTATTTAAATGTTTCAGCGTTATTGAGGTTTCGAATCTCGTGAGGCTAAAGTGTCTTTAAGGTTTTGAATCCAGTGGAGCTTCATTGTCTTTGAGCTTACGAATCCAGTGAGGCTTCATTGTCTTTGAGCTTTCGAATCCTGTGAGGCTTCATTGTCTTTGAGCTTTCGAATCCAGTGAGGCTTCATTGTCTTTGAGCTTTCGAATCCTGTGAGGCTTCATTGTCTTTGAGCTTTCAAATCCAGTGAGGCTTCATTGTCTTTGAGCTTTCGAATCCAGTGAGGCTTCATTGTCTTTGAGCTTTCGAATCCAGTGAGGCTTCATTGTCTTTGAGCTTTCGAATCTAGTGGGGTTTGGTTACGTGTACACCTTTTCTGTGTTCATCTTGTCTTAATTATTTTTATGGCTCTGGTGGATAAAGAGAGAGAATGATAATAAGGAATGGGAGATATGGACGAGGAGTGTTTTATAAGACATGTGTAGAAAGATATTGAAAACACATACGCCTCACACACACACACACACGCGACTCACACACACACACACACACGCGACTCACACACACACACATACACACACATACATCCTCAATTTACCTACAAAATACACACATAAAATTAATCCTTTACCCAACATACAGTAAATAATGTTTACTCGTTGTGGTGTTGGAGTTTTTGGGTCAGTAATCCTCACTATTACACGTCATATCCCACGTCACAACAACATGAGTTTTTCCATCACAAAACCTAAAAAAAAAAAAAAAAGACCGATTGGTGTATTTTCCGGATAACTAACGCTAATTTCACACTACATTTGTCCCTTAAACGACCCAGCCCATGTTTAACCTGAGCGTTGTACTACTGTAGATAACAACTGAAAAATACTAGCGTGAAACAGGCTGTTGAATTTTAATGTAGTGTAATTGTAAGCTTAGATCTCCATACTTTCTCTCCCTAAAGGAATCTGGTGTTTATGTTCTGAGGTTGAATATATTACAGTAACCCTGGAGAATATCTTATCGTGTGGTAGTGAAATAGACTACAGTGGTGTTAAATGCCAAACAGACACTTGGGGTTTATTGAAGTACGACTCGAAGCAATATGACAACGAAGGAAAGGTTAGGGTTTGTTAGGTGAAGTAATGAAGTAGTGTCGGCTTGTCTGGTGGCTAAAACATTGTCACTTGTGGTTGGTGGTTAAACATTACTGTATTCCATTATAAAAGAAACCTTATGTAACCTAATGTAACCTAACCTCACCTAACCAACTAAGATTCCATTCCTATTCTGTACACACAAGTTGATCTTACGAATAAGTTACTATAATTATTTTTACATTGTTTTTAGTTCATCCCTCTGGCTTCCTACATTATTTATCTCTCTCTTGTCATTCCCATCTTTACTATGTTTCTGTATCCCACGATCCATCCTACGCAATACTGGGATTACAATAGAGCATATATAAAATAAATTATAGTGAAGTGTCGCGTGTTATAAGGTATGGTGGCCTAACTGACTATAGTATCAGGGGCTACGATAGGTTAGGTTAGATTAGGTTAGGTTGTTTTAAATTAGATTAGGTTATGTTAGGTTGGTTTGGTTAGGTTACTTTATGTTTGGTTTGATTGGTTAGGTTAATCTAGGTTAGGCTAATTTACGTTAAGTTAGGTTAGGTTAAATAAGGAATACTAAATGATCGTAGGAGAACAGCAGTAGTAATTGGACACAGTTACGGGTAGTTAACAATCACACAGGTGGTAATTATTGGTCCCGAGTGAGTAATTATAACGGCTGAGAGTAATTAATATCTTGTTATTCATACTCTCTCTCTCTCTCTCTCTCTCTCTCTCTCTCTCTCTCTCTCTCTCTCTCTCTCTCTCTCTCTCTCTCTCACACACTTTTCTGTCACTCACTCTTCTCTTCTCTTAAGAGAGACACAGTCTTAAAAGGGGCAGTCATAATAGGGGAATAGTCTTAAATTAGGCAGAGTCTTAACAGGGGAATAGTCTTAAAATAGGCAGAGTCTTAATAGGGGAATAGTCTTAAAATAGGCAGAGTCTTAATAGGGGAATAGTCTTAAAATAGTTAGAGTCTTAATAGGGGAATAGTCTTAAAATAGGCAGAGTCTTAATAGGGGAATAGTCTTAAAATAGGCAGTCATAATAGGGGAATAGTCTTAAAATAGGCAGAATCTTAATAGGGGAATAGTCTTAAAATAGGCAGAGTCTTAATAGGGGAATAGTCTTAAAATAGGCAGAATCTTCATAGGGGAATAGTCTTAAAAGAGAAATAGGGTGCCAGATTCTAAATAGGTGCTAAAACCTTAATAGATCCCGTCCCTAAAAGGCCTCAAATACAAATCGAACCTAACCTAACCATATGGACGGAATAGAATTGGGCCCCATTGTTAGGTTAAACTGTGTAAAATTGGAACCTATTAGGAACCTGGTCCCATTTGAGCACAGTTACTACGAGAACCACTAGAGAAATATTTACCAACATTAACTAACTCATTCACGTCACTATTGAAGGAATTATGGTAAAAATAATTAGTAAAGTTAGGAAGTATTATTAGTCGGGCTGACCTGACCTGTGTTTGACCTTGATGACGTCATTTGATACCAGGGAGTAAAAGTGGGCTTCTTGAACCTTGAAACTTTGTCCTGATCTAGACACTTGACCTTAGCCTGTTAACATGAGGTCATTCACTCTTATGTTGATGGAAAAAAAAGACAACTTGTATCATTAAGCTATAAGGAAATTCTTAAGGGTTTTGTTCAGGTGACACGTTATCGTCGTACTTGTTTTGATTCTTAAAACGACATCATTTAAAAGGTATTTCTCCCAGTCGTTCTGATTCCTAAAACGACATCACTTAAAAGGTAATTAGCATAGTCGTTCTGATTCCCAAAACGACACCATTTAAAAGGTATTTCTCCCAGTCGTTCTGATTCCTAAAACGACATCACTTAAAAGGTAATTAGCATAGTCGTTCTGATTCCCAAAACGACACCATTTAAAAGGTATTTCTCTCAGTCGTTCTGATCCCCCAAAACGACACTAATGAAAGGTTGTCGTTCAGGTCTACTCAATTACAGCGACATCAAACCATTAAACTATCTCTCTCCTCTTTACCCACCTCAGGTTCGCCAGTGCCGGAGAAGCAGCCAGCACTGACGATGGTTCCTGGGCCTCAGGTGGCGAACATGTACTCCGCCCCTTCCGACACCAAGCTCTCCGAGGACCTCACGCCCACGCCCTCACACCCGCCCTTCGAGGAACTTACGCCCACAAACGACGCCAAGGTGCGGACAGTACACGCCCTTAACAGATTAAGCGGTGACTCTGGCCACACCTTTATCCCTGACCCTGTAAGTGACGTGTTATTGTGGTGAGTGGGGGAGAGTGGTGAGTGGGGGAGTGAGTGGTGAGTAGGTGGTGGTGAGTGAGTGAGTAGGTGGGGGTGAGTGGGAGTTGAATGATTGCTGAGTGGATGGTGAATCGGTTGCGAGTGGGAAGTGAGTGGTAAGTGGGAAGTGAGTGGTAAGTGGGAAGTTAGTAGGAGTTGAGTGGGAAGTGAATAGGTTGTTAGTGGATATTGAATGGGAGGTGGGCGATAAGTGGATTGCTTATAGAAGGTGAGTGTGGAGTGGACGGATATAGGAGAGAGAGAGAGAGAGAGAGAGAGAGAGAGAGAGAGAGAGAGAGAGTAAATCAACACAGGCATTGGGCTAACTAACGCACCTATCCACCCCCCCCCCTCCCCCAAAAAACTTCCTCACATAGACAAAAAATTTACACTTATCAGTCAATTCGGTAAAGAAACACCAACCATTATACTAAGGAGAGAGAACCAATAACAGCCAACCTTGAATACAACATTCGAGTCTCACTTCAACCTGTGGCAGACCCCTTAAGTTGTTCCTCCAGACGTTTCCTGGGGACATCTTGAGAGCACTTCGTCAGGTTAGGTTCTCCTCACCTGGATGACTGTCACTAGAGACACCTGATAAAAGTATAGGTGTTGGTGAGTTATCTGCAGAGCTATTAGTGTAGTTTATCCTGCTATTGGCGTAACTATCACGTTTGTGGGTGTTTGTTCGATGATGATATTATTATTATTAGAAGTAGTAGTAATAGGTGTAGTAGTAGTAATAATAATAGTTGTAGTAGTATTAGTAATAGTTGTACTAGTATTAGTAAAAGTAGTGATAGTAGTTGTAATAAAAGTAGAAGGGCAAATGGTTTCAGTCTCAATAAACAAGAATTTACAGATGCCATTGCTCTAAGGTACAGTAGGCCAGTAGAAGGTTTGCCCTCCCAATGTGTGTGTGGCTCTTCCTATGACGTCGATCACGCCATGGTGTGCAAGAAAGGGGGCTTCATATGCATGAGGCATGACGAAGTAAGGGAATCTCACTGCAAATATGTTGAAGGAAATCTGCCGTGATGTCAGGGTAGAACCGACCCTCCTTCCATTGGACGGTGAGATTTTCCAACATAGGACTTCAAACACATCCAACGAAGCCCGTGTTGACGTCAGTGCTCGAGAATTCTGGACGCGGAGACCTCGAGCCTTCTTTGACATCAGGATTTCTTATCCCATGGCCGCATGTCACCGTAACTTAGATCTCGACGCTGCACACAGGAGGAACGAGAACGACAAGATAAGGGCATATTTGGAGAGAATTCAAAACGTTGATCAAGGCAGCTTCACTCCTCTAGTGTTCACAACCTCTGGTGGGATGGGACCAAGTGCAAGATGCTTCTACGCCAGACTCGCGGAGGTGATCTCCGAACAGAAGCAGCAGCCCAGAAGTTATGTTACAGCCTGGATGAGATGTCGACTGTCCTTCTCTCTCCTTCGGTCGGCTTTGCTCTACCTTAGGGGAACGAGAGCATCGGCCCCAAAGCCGACAACAGTTGCAGATATTGACTATGAGGTTACAGTCACTGAATGCCGCATAGATCTGCGGCTTAACCAACTCAACACAGCCAGGATAGCTACTTATGTATTAGGATTTTTAATATTAGGGTAATAAAATGGTGGCGAAGGTGTGGCTGTTGGGGGAGGCAGGAGGCTATTTTATTGAAAAAATAAAGAGATAAATGTAGTGGGAGTAGTAGAAAAAGTAGTGGTAGTAGCAAAAGTAATGGTAGTAGTAGTAGCAAAAGTAGTAGTAAATGTAGTGGTAGCAGTAGTAGTAATAGCAGTAAAGGTAGTAGTAGTAGTAGCAAAGGTAATGGCAGTAGTAGTAGCAATAGTAAAAGTAATGGTAGCAAAAGTATTCGTAGTATTGTGTAACTTCAAGTCAACGAAAAGACACCATCACAAACTAAATGCACACCTCACCCAAGTCACCTGCCATAGTTACTTTCAAGAAATAACGAAGTGTAAATATCACCACTATATCCATAAAGTGTTCTTTAAATAGTTGGTAATAGTAGTTAGAAATAATAGTAGTAGTAGTACCGGGTAGTAGTTAGTAGTAGTAGTAGTAGTCAGTTGTAGTTAGTATTAGTAGTATTATTATTACTGCACAGTCGTCGTAGCAAAGGTTTAGTACGGTATTATATTCGTTGGGTCTTATCACTACTATATACTGTATATATATCGAGTCTCAGTCCTAAAAGGTAGACATGTTTTATCTCTCTCTCTCTCTGTCTCTACCTTTACTCTAAGTTCTTTAATTTTTTCTTCCTCCTATTCTTCTTTACTCTCTTTCTCAATCATTGTTATTGTATATTTGCTATTTCTTCACCTTGTCGTTATTATTATACTCTCGGTCTCTCCCTCTCATTATCTTTACTGTATATTCTCTTATTCCTTCTCTTCCATTTTTCTTATTCTTAACAATGATATTCCATCCAATTTTTTATAGTCTTTTTTTCTTTCTTCACTTCTGCTTTCTCTCTACTTTGTTTCTTCTTCTATCTTCATTACCTCCCCCTCTATTCCTCCTTCTTCCTCCATCATCTTCCCATCTTCTCCCCTTCCTCCTCCCTTCGTCATTATCTTCCCCTCCTAACCTCACCACCCTCTTCCTTCATCCTCTCCTTCTTTTACTCCCTCCCTTCCTTACTCCCTCCTTCCCTCACTTCTTCCTTCCTTCACCCTCTCCTTCCCTCACCCCTCCTTCCTTCACCCCTATTTTATTTCCTTCGCCACCCCTTCCTTCTTTCATCCCCTCCTTTCCACAACACTTAACCACCTTCCCCCCCTCCCTCTCTCCCTCCCATCTACCCCTTCACTCTCCCCCTCTCTCTTTTATCCTGTCCATGCCTCATTTATCATGTTTCCCTCTCATTTCTGTGTCATCAAGATGTGCTTAATTGTGGTTTAGTCTTTATCAATGTCATATCATCCCAAGATTATGTATAATTCCTTTTTTTTTGTTAAATTTCTTTTGTTTTGTGTTTTTATTTTCATGTTATTTTGTTTCTTTATCATTCTCTTATTTGGGTTTTTATTTATTTTTTGTTATTTAATTTTGCTTTTTTATTTAGTTATATAGTTATCTCTTCCTTTATTTATGTATTATCTCTCTCTCTTTTATCTTCCTATTTATCATTGTTTTTGTTCTTTTTTTGATTTTTTCTGAATTTCTTTGCTCCATTTCTTCTTTTATTTTCTGATTTATTATATTTTTCATCTTATTATTTTTTTTCTTATCCTTTGTTATTTTTCTGCCTTTTTCCAGTTTCATTTTTATTTTATTTCCCTTCGTATATTTTGTCGTTCTTCAATTTTTTTTCAGTTTCTCTTTATTTCCGTCTTCCTCCCTTTAGTCTCTCCCCTCTCCCTCTTTCTTCTTCCTCTTTTTACTTCCTCTTCTTTTAATCTCTCTCTCTCTCTCTCTGCCACATATATTTTCTCTTTATTTCTTGTAGCTCATTCTTTTAGTCTTCCTCTTGTTCTTTTAGTCTTCTTCTTGTTCTTTGAGTCTTCCTCTTCTACTTTTAGTCTTCATCTTCATCTTTTCTTCATCGTTTCTTCTTCTTTATCTTCTCCTTCAAGTCTTTTTCTTCGTCTTCTTAGTCTTCTTCTTCTTCTTCTTCTTAGTCTTCTTTTTCCTGCTGTTGCATTATGTCCTCCACATATTGTTTCACTGCTTCTTCTTCCTCCTCTTCCGCGCCTTCCTTGTTTGCCTTTCCTTTGTCTCTTCCCTCTCTCACCTCTCCTTCCCTCACCTCTACATCCTCCTTTCCGCGATCTTATCTCTCTCTCTCTCTCTCTCTCTCAATTTTATCTAGTGCTTTAAACTTATATCTCATCCTGTAATCAGTTTCAATAGTTCAATAATTATCTTATTACTACATCAGAAAGTAATAATAATTATGAATGATGATGAAATATAATAGTAATTAAACAATAATAATATAATATAATGTAATATACTATAATATAATTAATATAATATAATGATGTAGAAAAATCCACATTATTGATAAAGAATAAAATATCAAAATCCCATTACGAAAAAAAATTTATAATCTCGAAAAAAATCCTAATGCACAAATCCACAAAAATCCTTAAATCCTGCAACAAAATATTCCAAATAGAAAAGAGAAAATTTATAAAATCTTAATAAAAAAATCCTAAATGCACAAAAGGGCTAAAATCCCAAAACAAAAAGCAGAAAAAATGGCCTAACCCCCCCACCCACACACACACACATACACACGCACACAAAAAAATTATAAATAAAAATAAAATAAATAACAATAAAATACAAATAAAAAATAAAATCCCATAGATATTTCATGGCCAAATAAAATCTTTAAGATTGACAAGATAATAATCACACACACACACACACACACACACACACACACACACACACACTGCCACATAGTCACCAGACAGGCAGCCTCCCTCATGACCTCAACTGCTGGCAAATAATTTTCTTACGACGGAATTATTATTTTTTTTGAGTCGACTTGTCTCTTCCCCCTGAGGTGTGGCGCCACAAAGACTACTACACCTGCATTCTTAATTACTCTCTCTCTCTCTCTCTCTCTCTCTCTCTCTCTCTCTCTCTCTCTCTCTCTCTCTCTCTCTCTCTCCTAACCCGGTAATGCAGTGAGTTATATCGTTAAAATGAAAAATAAAAATATGTCTGGATTTATTTTTCGGGAACATTGCAAGTGTAAGGGTCATGTAATGTTTTAGTTTGCGAACATGGGATGTGTGTCTTTGTGTAGCTAGGTGCTTGTGTGTGTGTTTGTGTAGGTAGGTGCTTGTGTGTGTGTTTGTGTAGGTAGGTGCTTGTGTGTGTGTTTGTGTAGGTAGGTGTTTGTCTGAGTAAGTTTGTATTTTATTGTTCGTATGA
The DNA here is from genome assembly GCA_958450375.1 of Homarus gammarus. Taxonomy (NCBI): domain Eukaryota; kingdom Metazoa; phylum Arthropoda; class Malacostraca; order Decapoda; family Nephropidae; genus Homarus; species Homarus gammarus. The sequence goes on along the minus strand of CAUDMG010003049.1, from coordinate 916,840 downwards.
AGGTGTTTGTGTGTATTTTTTTATGTTTATGTGTATGTGCCTGCGTGTGTTTGTATTAAAATACAGACATACAGATAGAATTAATAACTCTGGCACCACCTCTTACAGGATAGTGAAGGCGGGCGAGGCTACGTGCCCTTCGTGGACTACAGCGGGAGGGACTATGCGCCAGTACCCAACGGTAGGCGGGCGTCCTTCAGCGACCTGGGGCCCTACACCCACCCTCCGCCCCCTACCTCTCTCTCCTCCGCCGCCCCGGACTTCTGCACCATCAGAAGAGGCACCAGAGCGCACGACCTGGGTGGCGAGAACGGGAGGACCACCACCCTCCTGGGGGGCACAACGACGGTGGGGTCCAACTACCACGACACATCAACGACCTTAAGACACAACGGCAACACCCATACTCTCTCCCGCCACTCCGCCGCTTACGCCACCCTCCGCAACACCACCTACGGCTCCCCTCCGCCCCCGCCTTACCCCAAGAACGCCAAAATAGGATCCCCGCGAGGAGCTACGTCTCCTACGGCATCCCTCACCCTCTCTAACTCCGTGGTTCACGCCGTGGAGGACCGAGGATCACCTGAAGCCAAGTATATCTTCTCGCCGGAGGCCATGATGAAGCCCGGCACGCTGGTGTGACCCCGAGCTTCTTACCACGCCTCTCCTCCTCCTTATCCCACTTCTTGATGTGTTGATGAAACATGTAGGAACAACAAAACCTACAGGAGCTGGGATCCCACCGTAGGACTCTTGAGGGAGCTTACTAGACGCCCCTACGCTCGTCCTCGATATCACGTAGGTTATAAAGAGACTACCTGAGGTCTCAGCCAATTCTGGATATCATGTAGGACTCCTGAGTGACTACTATGAGGCTCCCACGACAATTCTGGATGTCGGTTAGCTGTCGAGCTACAGAACACTCCCGATTCTATCGTAGAACTTTCATAAGGGTATTATAGGACTCTGTGAAGCTGCTTCAGGCTCTGATGTCGGTCCTGAATATTACATAGAACTTTTGAGAGGGTACTGAACGCTCGTATGTCAATCCTGGAATTTAAGGAACTAAGGAGGTTCCCATGCCAGTCCTGACCTTTGGCACTTTCATAGGATATTGGAGTCCTTCAATTAAGAGTGGAGGATGAGTTAGCGAGATAATACTTCACGGCTTCACCTGTATTATGGGGTTTCCTCCTTCCCTGTGGATCTTCAGCTACTTCTGAAGGTGTTTACCTCTCCTGTAGGGCCTCCATCCTTCTGTGGGACTATTTCCAGAACTTGGCCTCTCAACTCCTCTGTGGGTCTCCACTACCTGTGTTGAATTACTGGTAATGGGACCTCCACATCCTCTGTGGGGTCTGTGAAGATATACTGACTAGGTATTCAGGTTCTCATCAAAGTCAAGTAGCCTCAGTCATACCTTAAAAGAATATTAGAGGGAGCTGTCGAAGTGGCTCTCCAGTCTAGCAGCGAGTCATTACCCGCGGCTATCAGCGCCGGGGCCACAAGTCTGCTGCCATAACGACCTTGCAAACGCTAGCAAGTGCACTCCCGCTTCGCTTGGTATTCGAAAACGAGTCTTAGACGATTTTATTGATAATGAAATGGCTCTTATCCTGGAAATTTTTTGAGCTGGAGCGCAGCAAAGGAGTGACCGTGTGTGTGTGTGTGCTTTATTTTACACGCTTTCTGCTGGCGTGAGTGTGTAGGAAGACTAAAATAGTGGAGAAAGTTTTCATTGCTGAGCTGCATACTTAGCGACCGTCAAAGGATAAATGAATAAGACTTCCTCAAGTGAATCATTAAAAGTCGAGAGTGTTTTGTACACTAAAACACTATTCAAATGAGCAGAAAACCCCCACCGCATATGTTGAGGTGGTGGACATCACAAGGAACCTACCACTGAGTCAATAGCTTCCCTCTTGAGTACCAAACACTAAGACAATGAACGGCGAGCAGAAGAAAAGGTCCTTTTGTAGTCCTTACGCTGCGCCGCCTCGACCGTGAGAGCAGCGACAGTACCAGCAAGAGGTCCAGGTGTTCCCGCCAGTATGGGAGCTACTGTCCTCTTGCCAGCAGTGGTGCTCTGTCGTGGATCGAGTATTGGCCGCAGGAGATATTTGAGGTGCTCACGTTATGAGCAACTGGTCAGTAATTAGTCAGGATTTGGATTGAAGGGCTGCTCTATATTGACGGATGAAGGTAAAATTATCAAATACCGTATGTGTAGAATTATGGAGTAAATGGATGATTTATGGTGTTGGTGTTAGGTATGTGTGGTGAAGTGTTAGAGTAGAGAGAATGTCAAGAGGAAACACCGTTACTACCTGCTGGATAGCCTGGCTCGGTGTAGTGAAAGACTCGCCTCACAACCAGGGTACATGACTCTTAACCGAACAGGGAGATGACACACGAGCGGGAAAATTGCTTCATCAGAACTAATGAAATTTAAATAATAAGTTTGATTTAGAGTTACATATTTTAGGAGGTATATTTTTTATTTATTATTTTTTGAATAATTTAATTTGATTCCACTCAGCCAAACTCAGTCAAATCTTACCCAGGTTCAGGAGAAGTTAGGTACGACAAGGTTGGTTAGGCAGTGAAAGTCTTTATTTTGTTTTCTTTTGTTATTTTACCAATAAATAATCTTATGGTTCAGCAGACCAGGTCTCTCTCACATACATGTATCACATGATATATAAATATTTGTGGCGTTTTATATTGTATAATATACAAACGTTTCTGGTATTTGTCATGTGATGTACAAACGTTTCTGGGATTCATACCGAGTGACATACTAACATTTCGCCCAAAAATGTCAGTATGTCACCTAGTATGAACGTTTCTGCAACATATATCAAGTATTATTACGTACGTGTGTTGCCTGTACATCGGTTTATATATAATTGCTTCTGTTGCACGTCTGACAATAACACACACACGCTGGTGCACACAACACGTGCCACCAGACAAACGTTGCCAGCGTGCGTCTCCCCAGACTCTGCAGCTCAACAACTTTGCCATTGGAAGTTAATTTTGTTTCAAGGACCAAACTTTATACTTGTTTTGAAAGTCGTTGTCTCAGACCATAATAGACTTTGCTATTTATTGAAAATTTTAGACCAAATGATAATGACTTTTTCTTCCGAGGAGAGACTCGAGATTAAAAGTTTGTATTCTTTTTTGCATGCTGAGATAGTGAAGAGACACAGGTATCCTTGTGAAGAGAGTTTTTTTTCCAAATGGAGACTATTTGTAAAAAGAAAATTATGTTTTTGTTGAGACCAGAAAAGGCGATTGTCCTTCAGAGTGAAAATTTAAAAGACATGATTGCAGTTGCTACGATACACTGTCCTTGTGGAGAGACAGAATGACATGGACTTTTTTAAGGGAGACAGTTAAAGAGAATCTGAGAGATACTCGGTTTTTGCTCCGAGAGACAAAGAGACATGCAGGTTTTGCTCAACGAGAGAATTAATGACCAACTATTCTTTGAGAGAGAGACAATTAAAAACACATGAATGTCTTTGCCAAGCGAGACAAGAGACGAAGTCCTTGTTGAGAGAGACAATGAAAGAGATGCGATTGTCCTTGTCGAGCGAGACAATTACACAAGTGTCGAGTCGCCTACAAGTTTGTTGGCAGACTGCAAAAGCAACTGTGAGTCAGGCCAGCGGGAACCCGAGAGGAAATTCAAATTAAGTTTCGATAAAAGTGGAGGAGTTCCGTGTACGTGACAAGGACCCGACAGCGTCCTTGTTGGCTGGCTGGCTGTCTCCTGAGAACAACCTCGTGGGCGTTGGAGTACCAGGGTTCGAGTTGGACCTTGACTGACTGGTAGGTGTTTGGAGTACCAGGGTTCAGATAGACCAAATCAGACCCTGAGTGGCTGAGATGGAGTACACGTGTTAAAGCTGGAATACTCTGACCTCGATAACGATGCCTTAAGAGCATGTACACTCACTCACAGTCAATAGACTTGTAATATAAAGGTTGTAATGCCCACTAGTCGCCATCGAGTTTGTAAAAGACAGTTCTCATTATTTTCTGCTTATCCTCTTTCGCTCCGTCTTAAATTACTCCCAAGCGATCCCAGCGAGCGTTTACATTCGAAGTTAACACAGTTAGCTCCTTTTATCTCTCAAGAAACGTACGGGTTCTGCTGCTTCCCGGGCAGCGTTCACACTGTGCTCTCTCAAATAGTTTTCCTTCCATCTGTTTTCACCGAGCGTTCACATCCTGAATTTTAACATCAATCTTTCCCTGCTTTCTCATTTTGAAGCGTTTACACTCGGCGTTCTCATCAGTGTTTCACTTATCAGGTCTCGCAAAGCATTCACACTTCGTCCTAATTTAGTGTCTGTATTTTCATGGGATGTTTACACCCAAAGCATTCACTTCCTTTTGGGCTTCAGAGAGGCTTCAGTCCTCGTGTTTATGTGAAATCATCGCTTTCAAGAGAGTGAAATACCTTCCCAAAAGAAAGATCAGACGAGTATCGTTGTCAAGTCTCTTCACCGGAGGAGACGGCCCCTTGCTAACGACTGTAGGTGTCTGATGCGCTCGCGATGTTAAGAAATTCCAAAGGTACACAGGAAAAACACTGTGTGGCAGGGAATTGAACACATATTTCGGGTATGAATATATTTTGATAGGATCGAGGTTTTACAAGCTGAAATATTAACACACAAGTCCGTAAAACCTGAACCTGAATAAGATCAACTCGTTTATCCTCAGTTAAGGGAAAAATATAACATACGGACTTGAGAGGATCCAGACTCAGTGCTTGGATGTGTTTTCATTTATTATTAAGACTCGCACTACACCACAAAGATGCCAACCAAAATGGCGTCAAATTTATACTGAGACTCGCACTAATCCGTTAAAAATCCGCAATTCAGGAGATGATGTCAACACTGTGTCTCAACTCATAGACGACACTTCAGATTTTTTATTTATTTTTTTTATTTTCCCTTCGTCTCAGTCGTTCTAGAGCAACAATTGACCAATTAAGGTGTTAATGGGTTGTTAGGCACGCTCCAATTAGCTTCCCAGGCCCGGGTTTGTTCCTCAACTTGGTCTCTTCTTCACGTCCTGTTCAAGTTGTGCCAAGTACTTGCTACTTGTACTTTTTATCTACTTTTTTGGGTGGAAGGATAATTTATAAGTTACCTCTGTCTCTCTCTTCTCTTTCTTTCTCTCTGAAGAGTTTTGTCTCCTGTGGGGGTAGAAGTTTCCAACACACACACACACACACACACACACACACACACACAGTTCTCACTTCATAATTACTTGTCATCATTTGCATACTGGCGACGCTTCCGACTTGTGTTCTGCCACAGCCTTGAGAGTGGCCGGGCTCCTCAGCATAAATTTCCTTTCGAGTCTCTCCATCTCTAATTATCTCACTATCTCTTTTATTATCCCAGGAGAGACAACGTTGATGAAGACACTGAGGACGAGAGACACTTTTTCCCCTTGTCTTCATAATGGTGGGATAGTGTGGTGAGATGGGATGGTGTGATGTGAAGGATGGTCAGGGGCTCTATCCTTACACCTAGGTAGTGAAGACAATGTGACTGAGACAAATGTTCTAAGTGTCTTTGATTTCCTTCATGATGAAAGAACCGGGAGGTGAAGACAGACTTGCACAGCCAAGTTAACGAAGACAGTTTGGACAAGACTCATCAACCTACTGTCTTTGTGGGGTGGATATGACTTTAATTCTCGTTAAAATGAGAAATAGTTAAAAAGAACTCCCTCATATGTAAAAAAAAAACATTGTTAGGTCAGTCAGTATGAAAGACGGGGTTGGATAGTACAGGCACATTCATGTCGACCAAAATTTCTCATAATCTAAGGTTCAGACTCATCAACCTTTACACCGTGTGAACTTGATCGGTGAGCGTGACGCAATCTGGACAGACTAATCCTCACTTTAGAGAGTTAACTAAATAATAGGCAAATGGAAGAGTAAGATGGGGAGAGGAGGGGTATGGGAAGGAGGAGGAGTAAGATGAGAAGGGAGGGAGGGAAAGGGGAAAAGAAAACCAAGAGGGGTAAGGATCGTCACGGAAAACTTTAAGAACTTTCTCCTTCAAGGGTAGGTCAAGTGAGTTTGTCCCCAGTGTAATTGTCACACATATTAAGAAACCATTAGTGATAATTAAATGTGTCTGTCTGTGCACGTGTGTGTGTGTGTGTGTGTGTTTGTCACTTTAACTAAAACCAATTTATTTTCAGTTCCTTTTTGTTATCCGATATTAAGTTTAATTTATTTAATCTTTATATTGATCAATTTTGTTTATCTTAATTGACTATTTTAACCAACTTTATCGTCATATATAATCCTAGTTTTTTTTTCTTTATATACAATGTTTTGTTTTTTTATGTATAATCCAAATTTATTTTATGAAATTTTTATGCATTTACGACCTTCATCATCTATACAATCCTAACCTAACCTAACCTAACCTAACCCTGAGGAGTATTACCTTTGGGAGGCTAATTACTACTACTATTATTATTATTATTATTATTATTATTATTATTATTATTATTATTTACTCCTCTAGTTTATTTTTTCGTATACAGTCATAACATATTCTGCCTTCACCTATTCCTTGCAGTCGCCCAGAAAAATCTCTTTACCTGTGAGGTCGTTGTCTCTACCCCACCACTCCCTCCCACACAAAATATTGGGAGCGGAGGAAATACCGGTAATAGATGGATATAATATTATTACATCACATGAAGTTGAACCCTTCCCACCTTATTTAACCTTAAGATTAAACACCTAACATAACTCCCAGGAAATATTTGGGTGTTTTTAATAATGTTAATTAAGCTTGGGGGCTAAACTGATCCCCAAATTACAATAATGAGACATGTTGATGCAGATGTCAAAAATATGCATGGAATTATATAGAGTTCTATATGAAGTATTTACCATCGGTGCATCCATGTTGCCGACACTGTCTCTTCTGTAACCTCGTCTTCTGGGAGTCACACCAGTCTAGAGGAAATTTCCAAATAATTTTACCAACACTTAATAATTAATGTAGATCCGGCTATGATGTCTGTCACTGATCAAGGTCTCGTCACCAGCAAGTTGTGTATCTTGTCAACTCTTTCAGTTTGTGATGGTTGGTGGTAATAAATAAGACACTACACGTTCCGTTCAGAACGTTTGTATGTAAGCATTGGGCCTGTCAGGATGTCAAGTTACTCTATGTAAAAGATGTCTGGACACAATTTGATTGCTGGAAAATGATAACAAGATGTAGAATGACATCTAAAAGTTGATTATTTGCTGCGTTAGTGACGAGTGTTCAGCATTCTAGAACGAGGGGGGGGGGGGGGTAGGAAGAGCCCGTGGCGTAAACGGGGAGGAAGATTTGGGGAATATCTTCAATCAGTATTAATAGAGGTGCTTAACAGCTATGGTTTCCTTATGGGAATAGCGAAAGAGTTTTATGGTGAAGTTACTCTTCTCTGAACCAAACCTTGAACTACATTTAGTGTTGTGGAATACTGTAGCACCTCGATTGTATTATTTAATTCCATTAAAGAAAGAAAAAATTTTAATTATGTGTCGAGAAGAGAAATTGCTCACGGAAACTCATGATAGCACTTGATGGATAAAATACTTTACATTAAACGATAAGTGATTCTTGAGGATCGAGAGATTGGAAGATTTTAACCACTTCACTACTTTAGATCTCACGACCACATACAGTATGTTAATGAAACAATTAAATAAGTCCAACTAAAAGTAATTCTAGTGAATTGAAGCGTGAGCGTCATTATATTGTATATCCAAACAATTCTGAACTAAATTTAATAAAAGCCAAAATTTCCAGCACAATATAGAATTTTATAATACACAAGACAGGTTTATACAGAGATTCGAAACATTAAAAGTTATGGACCATTACATTAAACTTTTATCAAAATTTCACGAAACAAAAAGTTATCCCGGAGCCTCGAAACACTGGAAGTTAAAGACCATTATATTAAATTCCATTAAAATAACTGTGAACGTAAATGGTGTTAGTGAAGCAAATCTGCAGTGAGCAGTGTTTACCCGGACCTGCTGATGGGCGACAACACACACAGGCCAGCACACACAGGCGTCATGGTGTCCGGCTGGTGCGTCCATCATACCAGTAATGCCGCCACTTGTATACAGAGCTGGAGTCAACCCCAGTAAGTAGTCCAGTGCGTGTTGCGACACACACACACACGCCACCATCTTTGGCAAATGTCTCCCTCGAGGCCTGAAGAGAAGTAAACAAATTTGAGAACCAAATGCGTCACTATTCGGGAAAATTTTTTTTTTTTTTTATAACTGACTGGCCCCACCTTGTCTTGCTTCCTGGCACGATTATAAACTTGCCTGAGAAACTAAGGTCCTCCTCGCCAAGCAAAAAGATAAGTGGTTCAGAATGGCAGATTAGTCTTGCTTCTTGATTAGGTGTCTCGCTGAGTGTGAGGGCAACAGTACACAGGGCCTTAGGCATGGTTAACAGTACACAGGGCCTCAGGCGTGGTTAACGGTACACAGGGCCTCAGGCGTGGTTAACGGTACACAGGGCCTCAGGCGTGGTTAACGGTACACGGCCTCAGGCGTGGTTAACGGTACACGGCCTCAGGCGTGGTTAACGGTACACAGGGCCTCAGGCGTGGTTAACTACACAGGGCCTCAGGCGTGGTTAACGGTACACAGGGCCTCAGGCGTCAACAGAATAACTCTATGCCAACGAGTGACTTCATTTCCTAAGTTAAAATAACTCGCAGTACCCGACCAGCGTGTCCCTGATCGCGACTACTATCGAAACTGCAGAGGCGAATGTGCGCGTCTTAAAAGATATCAATAATTTTCTTAAAAGGTTAGATTAAGGTCTTGTTCTCCTCTGCACCAAATGTCAGTGAACGAGAAAAAATGAGTAACAAAGATCAACGTAGATGACTTGTTGACCTTTGGGTAACGATCAATCGGTCAGCACCAGAGGACAATGTTCTTGGTCAGACGTCAAGATGTATTTCAGTGACTTGTGCATTATCGTATTTTTGTTATGGAAATTATTAATTATACAAAATGTTATAGTTTTTCTTCCATATTTGTATTATTATTATTATTATTATCATTTTGGTGTCATTTTATTTATAATTACCCGTACTCTTTTCTCCCAAGGTTGTATTTAAATTCAGTTACTAAATAGAAAAAAACATTTAGAACAATTCCCAACAAACTAACAGGCATTTTTTTTTTTTTTTTTTTTTTTTTTAAAAACAACTGTTCACTTACTGCCAGGTCCTGGATTCGTAGACGACAGCGACAACCTGAGTTTGGCTTTCCAGTTCAGGAAACTTGACATACAGTGGACGAACAAACCTGAGGTTGTTTAAGTAGTGATTGATGAGGATTAAGAGGGCAGTAATAACGTGATTCTCTTGTCATTTCTCCTTTCCAATTATGTGCGTGCGTGTATGCGCGCGCGTGTGTTGTGACTGCCTTCACACAGGTATCATAAGTCATGTTCAGTTCCAACCAATGTACCCTCAAGCCAACTAACCAATCAGCCATTTACATTCTAATATGAACTTTTGACGAAACGTACCCTCGGTCAGCAAGAGCTAGTCATTATTACAAAATCTGTGAAATCTAGTCAGTTTTCAGAGTGGGATCCTTCAAGACGCCAATATATATGTTGAGAGAGAGCCCTGACGTCAGCCAATATGAATATACAGTATGAGAGGAATTTACCCAAAGATCACTCTGATAGAAAATACATATATATAATATATATATTTACGTGTGTAGATATGCTATGCTCATGTTTCCCAAAGCAATACTTATGAATTTCCAAGTATTTCGTTATCGAGGAAACTATTAACTGTTAACCATAAGATGAAATGTAAAATAATTCGTTATAAGAATAACATATAAATAACACAACCATAACGAAATACTTATGAATTCTACAAAAAGCGGTAAGCTGGAGCTGAATCTTGAAGGGATTCACTTTGCAAAATAATATTGGAAAGAAACATTCCTACATGGTGTAAATGGAGTGTGCAGGAAACATAAATTTTATACTTGTAATATCTTAGTAAGTCAGACTAAGCTTCATACAGATGGGTTTTTTAAAGGACGATATTTCATTATTGTTTATTGCCTTACTGACAATATTTTTGATGTTGCTGCCACTATTGTAGCTTAATACTCAGAGCTGTCTTCATCAGGACCCAACATGTGCAGACCTTACTGACCAATATGCAATTTAACGCCAAGAAGCAGCAGTACAATTATTCTGCTGATCATTAAGTGAGCAAGACACAAGAGAACTTTGTAACAGAAATCTTCCACTCCTGTTACAGAAGCTGGTGCAAGAGCTGCCCTGACGTGAATGCCAACACAACGTGTTGACGAAATTGCCCACATCGTCCCTTGAGTGAGTCACACATCGAGAACATCATTATGTACTAGAACTCTTTCTGCACACACTGTCTCGTGTTGACTGGCGGGTGGTATTATAAACGCCCCAAGGCCGTCCTGGTGTTCTCGTTAATACTCTGCCTGCTAGTGTAAGTCACGGTTTAGAAGAGTTACGTACAGAAAATCATTAGGGTACATAATGACATTATCGGTGTGTAACTTCCTCAAGGGGAAGAGGGTAAACACAGTCGTCAAGCGGCTTCATAAACATCCTGTACTGGAGACCACAACACAGACTCATGTGTGCTCTCTCAGACTCCACTGGTTCACCCTAAATGCACATTATCATTTCACGTCCGGTTTGATGTGAGTGACGTAGCTTTTTAAGTTATTTCATGAATTTTTTTTATTTTGTTTAGGTAAGAATTTCCGTTGCCATTTGACATGTATTTGAAATAGGAAGGCTGTCAGGATTTTAAAACTATACATCTGTAATTAAGATATTTAAATATTTTTAGGTTTTCATAATTTTGATGTTGCTGCAAGACGTAGTGCAAAAGTACTTGAGACTTGAAATGTACTCCAACTTTTTCATCCCAAACTCTTACTAATTTGACCTGTATCGTTAGCAAAGATGACACGGTTTTTTAAAATTGGAATACGGATTTAATTCAATCTGTATGACGACACAAAGACGAATTAACTTCACATTTCCAATACAAATTTTAAACAAAAGTAGTTGTAATAATAGAGTTTCATGCTACTGTGTACTGTATAGCATATTAGCGACGGTGGAATAAGCTAGTCATTCATTTTTTCTGAACACAAAATTTAATTACTTAACGATAACACTCGGTGTACAGTTTATACTGTTTATATAACAAATGTTAGTAGAAGTTGGTCTTAACCTCTCATTTAAAGGCACTGAAACAGGTATACACGCTAAGACTTTTTGATGTATATAAGAAAATCCTTTAGACTCAACAACACAACACCCCACACGACTGTAATCCAACTTGAGTGAATGGCGTGAAGACGTGTTGTCCCCTCCAGAACCAACAACATGAAAGCGTCCGTCGATAACGTTGTTAGAATTCCTTGAAAATAAATAATTTAATAAATAGCTCATGCTAAGTCTGCAAAGCTTTAAACGAAAATAATGAATAACTTAATAGTACTTTAAGGTGGATGTGCGGAGATCTTAGACTTATTTGTTGTTTGGTTTGCGTCAGCAGAGTGTCTAGGTCGACTGTCGGCTGTTTTTTTTTCCTTATGTTATTATTTTTAAAGAAATTTGATTTTTTTGTCACTGTTAAGGAAGGTTAATAATGTATTTCAAAATCAAATTACTGTGTTTTGCAAATTTTTGATAATAAAATTATTTCAATATAGGAAGTAACAATGGATCGATTTACTCAAAGCAAATAATCAGGACAAATAAAAAAAACAAAAAACATTTGGTTTGGAAAATTAGTTCAAGATTTTTTGCCATTAAAAACATTGACAATAATTTGAATATTTTTGAAACGTTTAAAAAATCTTGTCTTGTGAAAAGCATGCGAGCAGCTGCCCTACGCCCTCACAGCTTAGCTAAAACTATAATCTACGTTAACCACTTAAACCAAAACAAAGTTTAAAAACCAAAAATAAACAAACAAACGCAATTATTGATTAGCCAGTAATGTGCATGACCTTCCATTTACTCCGAATTATTCCTGTGAACTGAGGAAAAAATTATATATACATAAAACCGATTTTTTTAATCACATTATAAAGCAATTTTCCAACAGCAGAATTGAGGCTACTCGTTTCTCTCTCTCTCTCTCTCTCTCTCTCTCTCTCTCCCTCCCCCCGTTATTCAGCTAATATCATGTTCTTCTTTACACAATTCTTCTCTATTGTAGAAAACTTTCCTTTGCATCAGCTAGTGGGTAAGTGCATGAAAGTTCTGTACATAGTTGTATATTGCCAGACGGACTAATCGTTTGTATCTATATGGGCATTTTTGGTAATAAATTATTTTGACTATAACTGCTGTGTTTATTTTTCCTAACTACTGAATGAGGATATATAGTGGTAGTTACAAGAGACAATAATGTGTTTACTTTTTGTAACTACTGAATGGGGACACGATAGTAAATATGAAAAATACTAAAAACAATGAAAATTCGGAAATTGGAAGCAGTTAATTATTGAAGGTAACTGATAAGGAATTTGCCTGTCACTTCGTGTAATTTTTTATGAGAAAATATTAAGTGTAAAAATGTGGAGAAAAAAATCAGAAAATAGACAACAGTTGATAACGGTGAGAAAATACTGCAGGTAAGTGATAAGATATTTGAAGCATTTGTCATAAAAATACTTTCTGGAAAACGATAAATTCTGTAAATAGTCTTGTCCAAAACTTAATGTAATTCGCAAATAAATGACGTTTAAAATTATTAGGTATTTAAGAACTTTCAAACCTTCGTAAAAGTTTGTCGTCAAGTGCATGTAAGGAAGAGAGGAAAATGCAGCACTGATAAGACGAGAGAAAATAATAAATAAAACTGATGGTAACAAGAAAATTTTATCAAGAAAACTGAAAAACGATTCTCTCACTCTCGCTGTCCCTTTCCTTCCTCTTTCTCTTTCCCTCTTTTTCTCTATCCATCTCTCTCTCTCTCTCTCTGGTCACTTTCCTTCCTCTTTCTGTTTATCAATGTTTCATTTACGTACCTTTTTGGAGCGAGGCATGTGTCATAAATAAGTGGCTTCCTATATAATATATTACAGGTATGTGGACTAAAGTATAATACAATTAATGACTTCACAAGTGATGCAATATGCGGGTTCATGCTTAATACAATGTGAAGCTTTATGTTTCGTTGGCTTCACTTTGATTTGGTTGGAATGAAAATAACCGGAAGGGCGGATGGACTTAGGCCAGACGGACAGATAGATGGATAGATGGTGAAAGGAATAAGGCACTTACAGCCCTTCGATTTTGTTAGAAGCTTACGTTGGGAACTAATATAGTCCATACATTTAGTTACCACTTAACTAGGGCCGTCAACAAACAGTTCGACCGCTCACGTCACACCGAGCTTCGACTCATAGCTCATGACGCTGTGATTGAACCAGTGAGCAGTAACCGAGACAGAAGGCTACCATTGGTCGTCAAGTTACTAGCGCGGGAAATGAAGTTTACCTCTGCTAGCTTACTCATGTGTTCAGTCAGAGAAGAGAACCGCGGAGAGAGGGTGACCAGAGCAGCAGGTCCCGTCAGCACGAGAAGCAGCGCGGCATAGTCGCCAGGATACAACAGTCTGGGAGAGGTAAGGTATATCTTGTTTTACACGGGGGTCAGACGTATCTACGAGTATCTATGACCATTCTAATGTGTTAATTAATTTGTCACTTAACTGGAACCTTTCACTGTGCTTACTCGACCTAATGACATTTTGTTTATATATTTATTTATACTTTTTAAACACTGTCAAGTTTGAGGAAGTTTATTAAAGTTAAAGTTTTTTATACCGCCCCTCTTTCAATATGACACAACGGACCTTACCGAGACAACAGGAGTTGCACTGTTCATTTAGAAATTTATTGGACCCTTCCGAAAAGTTACTTTTTGGAGGAGTATGTGCGGCAGCGAATGTAATAAGACATATATAAAGAAAAAAATCCCCCTCACTCTACCTGTCAGCAAAGATGGACATTGAGGTGACTAACGTAGGCAATAATCACAGCATCTTTAAATGTCTCCAAACAATCATTAGAAAAATGTACACGATAACATTCAGCTTTACAATGTTTACGAAGTTCCAAAACGGAAGTGTGAGGGATTTCATTGATTATTTTTCTTGACAATTTCGTTACCTTCGTCTTTGAATTTTCTACGGCTCGATATTTGCTATAATTTTTCTCACATAAAACAGCAAAGAGGAAACAATAATAATAATATAGGAAAGAATAAGACTTTGAAGAATCACTGAACAAATGACACGGTAAATTTCATAAAGAATTTTCCTTCGTCTCTCTTCTTCGCCGCCATCCTTTTGAATCTTTAATGCTGTCATGCATAAGTAAGACAGACAACCGCAGCTCTGATAAGGTCACCGTGTGTGTGTGTTCACTCTTTCTCGACATAAAGACCTTTTCTCCCATCTGATGGATCTAATCACGTGACCAGTGACGTCAGAGGCGATCGCTGATTGGCCGAATGATAAGAGTCAACTGGCCTATCGGGTAATGGATCGTGTGATGCGATCTGCCCCTTGAATGGTGGAGAGAATGGGCGCCTGGGACTGGGTACTACTTATTGTTGTTGTTGTTGTCTTTTTCGTTGTTGCTGTTTTTTTTGAGGGGGGGGCGTAAGAAATATTTCCTCCATGACAATTTACTCATTTTAACAAACAACGTAAATTATAATAATACATCAAGTTCCTTAAGGATTCCTACAATAAATTTCCCTCGCAACTTGGAGACGTGAACACATCTAACAATTGTTGTTCAGTTGAAGTACATAAACAATGTCCTGAATAAATCAAAATTACATTGCGACTAAATTAACCGGATATCTTGTTTTAAGACCAATTAAGGGACAAATTTGACGAACTGAATGTGTGTGACTGGAGTTTGTAGCCACTCTGCCTACTGCGTACTGAAAAGATTTGTAAATACATCCTCACTGACCCAAATGGGACTTCATGCCTACGGGACCCACTTTCCCTCTTTACCTAGGACTTCAGTAATTTCAGTACCTACGGGTATCTTTTTAATTATCAATAATGTTACACTGAGCAAGAAGAGTCTTAGACCGCCATTTTATTAAATTACGTGTGAATTTCTCATTAGAATAATATTTGACTAATAACTTCTATTTTAATTATAAATAATCATGCCTAAGTAGATTTTATTATAGAAGTATGCGAAACAAGGGTCAAGAAAATGTCTTTCACACACAGGAATTTCCAAAACTTCGTAGGGAATTTAATAACAGGAGACATCATCTGTGTCGCCTGACTTTTGCCTATCTTGTGTCTCCAACTCCGCCCACACTACACCACAGCTGCTCTTGCTGAAACCTAAAAATAACTCTTACATTCAGGTGGAATTTTACCCTGGTGGGATTTTACCTGTTTAACTGTTTTGTTCACTAGCTCTAAACGACACAAAAAGAACCGCCCAGCTACAGGTATAGTTGTGAAAAATATCGAGAGCAAGCAAGTGTTGACTGCTGTGTCAGCCAATGTAAACAGACAGTAATACACCTGTACATTCAAAAGATCCGATTTTTTTATTTAATTTTCTCTCTGTTAACACACTTATGATTTTACGTTTAACAATGCTAACAACCTACTAAGGTCCATTACCCAGTTTCGGACGCTGTTGTTGGAAGTTGTGTGGAAATCCTACTAGTTGGCCCAGGCCAGGAGTATATCATATTAAACACAACTACCTCGAAAATAGGGTAGAAATTACGTCATACCAAGAGGAAAATTACATCAAATTGCGCCAAGAAGGAATAGCTGCCCTTCACACTAAACGTTAAGAGGAGGCGGCGGTGAAGGTCAGCACCTGTGCCCATAATTTACTGATTGACTTCCCAGGCAGCGAGTGTTTCTACCTGCCTGCTATTTGCAATTGTCTCTCAAAATGATATTCGTATTTCTGAATCAATTTTCACTGACTGCTCCCTCTTGATTATCCAGTACAGGTAAAATTAATTCTTGTGTTGAAAAGGTTTTAAGGACAGCTTATTTGACCTAAAGATTAACCATCCTTACGGTAACCTAACCTAGCTTAATCTAATCGAATCTAACCTAACCCATCCTAAATCAATGCCAACTATTTCTAACCTAACCAAATCACACCTTCAGGAGAAATAAACTAGGGAGAGGGGGGGGGGGGGGTAGAAAATCTTCATGTGATCCAGAAACTCTCGTGACGTCTCCTATCGCACCTGGTGGGCCTCAACTTTTAAAATATTCAGCGTGAAAAAAAATGTCCATTTTTCTCCAGACAACAGAAACGTTATGTGATTTTAAGTGAAAACATGACAGAGAAGTTGCAGGAATTGAGGTAAAAACATATAGTCACTTCTTTACATCTAACGCGCCTTTATATGCTTCTTAGTTACTTTCCATTATAGAGCATTATTGTATGACTAATCATTATGAGTGTTTTTATGCAGTTGAGTAGCCTTGTTAATCGTTGCAATGAAGGTAGTAGTAATAGTGGCGAAGGTGTACCTATTGGGGGAGGCTGGAGGCCACGTTGAAAAAAAAATAGCAGCAAGTAAAGCTGGTAGTAGTAGACATAGTATCATAAGTACAGTAATAGTAGTAATGATAATACTATCTAAAGAAGCAGGAGTAGCATCTGAAGAAATAGTAGTAGTAGTCCTATTCTTATCCTATGCCTGCCCCAGTAGCTTATTATTGCTACCTGTACTTCCCCGGGACACCATCATCCTATATTACTACCCCGGGACACAATCAGCCTATAGTACTGTACTACCCCGGGACACCATCATCCTATATTACTACCCCGGGACACCATCATCCTATATTACTACCCCGGGACACCATCAGCCTATATTACTACCCCGGGACACCATCATCCTATATTACTACCCCGGGACACAATCAGCCTATAGTACTGTACTACCCCGGGACACCATCATCCTATATTACTACCCCGGGCCACCATTAGCCTATAGTACTGTACTACCCCGGGACACCATCAGCCTATAGTACTGTACTATCCCGGGACACCATCAGCCTATATTACTACCCCGGGACACCATCAGCCTATATTACTACTCTGGGACACCATCAGCCTATATTACTACCCCGGGAGTCCATCAGCCTATAGTACTGTACTACCCCGGGACACCATCAGCCTATAGTACTATACTACCCCGGTAGGTAGTAGGTAGTAGGCAGCTATCAAACAGGGAGGTACTACCGCCTGGGAAGATATTGGAAGCATAATGTATTGTCTAATGGTAGACCCTGCTGCCATATGGCATCACGAAAATTGTGACCAAGTCCCAGGTTGCTGATCTATCTTTCTGCCTCATTTACACACAATTGCAGGTTCTCAACTGTCTCTCTTACTGTTGACAACACCACAAATTAAACCGTACTCATTCTTGATCCGTTTTATTCATTCTATTTTATTCTCCTATGTCAGTTGTTATTAACACTGCAGCGGGGCTTTCTCGGATGGGTCCCACTGGTCGGGAAGGTTGTGGACCCCAGGGCCAAACTGTGGAACGCTTTGCCTTCTTCTGTGTTTCCATGCTCTTACAATCTGTCTCACTTTAAAAAGTTGGTTTTCCGGCATCTTCGTGGTGTAGGTTAATACAGTATAACCTTTTTTCTATATTTTCAATTTCTTTCCGTTCTCTTTTTTTCGCCCCCCAGGCTCCGTTGTGGGTCGTTTGACCTGTGCCCGGGTTGGCTAATTCCCGTAAAAAAAAAAAAAAAAAAACTCATTATTTAAATTGTTGTGGAACTCGTCAACCTCAGATCTCGTGATCAGGTCAACCTTAATCGTCACATTTTGTGAGGCTATCATTGTTAGGTTTTCAGGTAAAGTGAGGTCTCCCTCTGTGGGTACATTGTGTGAGGTCATGTAATTCACTCCCAAACGTGATCCCCTTCTCTCAGTTGCTTTTTCAAACTATCGAAGTTTGCCCTTCTAAAATCTGGGACTTTAATTAAATTTTCCTTGCTACCACCATTTAATTCTAATTTGAATTTTACATCTTTGTGATCGCTGTTAGCTAGTTCGTTCCCTACCTTGACATTACTAATGAGGTTTTCTCTGTTTGACAGAACTAAATCGAGTATATTATTACCCCGGGTGGGTTCGGTTATATGTTTACTTAGTAAACAGTCCTGAAATATTTCAAGAAAATCCTCTGATTCTCAGTTACCCGAAAGGTTTGTCCAATCTATTTGGCTAAAGTTATAGTTGGTTACTATACAGACTTTGCTATGCCTGGGAGCTCTGCGCATTTCATCCCAAATAAGTCGCTCATTAACTCTATCAAGATTAGGAGGTCTATATATTACTCCTGTGATTAATTTTTCCCTACTATCGGTTTTTTCTATCCAAATTGTTTCAGTATCCATTTCAGTTTTTATTTCCTTATTTATTTCACACTTCAGATTATCCCTGACATAGATTGCTATCAATGCCCTGATTTCATCCATTTTGTTTTTCATACTTCTACTGTCCTCTCTTTGTCACGTTTAAGTTTTAACTCCATACCTAATTTAGTTTTGTCATCATTCCTAGCACTATTTCCCTGGAACTTTCTTTGGTTGGTTAGGTCAGGTTCTATTGGGTTCTATTAAATGTCACCGCTTTTAAAATACTTACTATAATGATAAGAACATATGTAGAAAAAATGAACGCAACCGAACTTTTTTTCTTTCTTTATTTCACGAAGAATTAAGAAAATTATAAGAATAAAAGATGCTCCACCAACGCCATCTTTAGGCGGCTAGTGTCACTATTTAAATGTAAACAGTAACAGCTGATCAGTCGGGTCAGAGCAGAGGAGGAACAGGCAGCCGAGGGGGGCGGGGTTAAAGGCACCGAGAACTGCACCCGGGAAGAACTAGACCAGCAGTTGGGTGAGTACATGAGCAAGACCAAGAACGTCCTTAACACAGATATGAGCCAATACACGAAGGAAGCCTCAGTGTAAGGCAGCGTGTACTTATGTTCGTTGCCATGAGCTGAACCATTGCTGCCTCTACCACTCCACCAACTCCATTTATAATCATTCCCAAGTTCATCTATTGCTGGTGTCCATGAGATATCTATTAGGCTTGGTAACAAACACTGAGAAGTTAATTTTAGACCATAGAGGTTAAGAAAGTATTTTTTCAAGATGTTGAAACTTTAAAGAAAAGTTGATATCCCAGTGATTAATGCTGGTTTAGTACAGATGAACTTGGTTTTGGAAGTAACATCGGTCTCTTGGTGGACTATATATTGCAACAGTTTTAATTATAAATAAGACAGATTTTGTTCAGCTAAAATTTTCGATGATTGAATTTTGACTAAAGGATATTGGAAATGTTTAGAAATTTGTCTTGTGGGTCCCTTTTAATCACCCATTGTAGAAGTAGGACAAAGTAGTTAGTATCAGCAAAATACTGGAATATATCTATGAAGTATCTACTGCTTGCTTCTATGTATGAATTAACGTGAAGCTCTTCAGGTGTGTGGGGGCTGTTATAAGTTGCAGTATTTAAGGCAACAAATATTGTATTGCCATCAGTAAATCTTTCTTTGACAGATGCCAGATGGCTGATTTATTGAACTAAGTAAGGTCACTAGTTCACTAAATCTCATGAAAGCAGAATTCAGAAACAGTTTGAAGAGAGAGAGTCTGGTGGGTTTACTTAATTCAAAAGAGGGAATGGCCACAGTGGGAAAATAAGCTCATCAGAAAAATTTAAGTGGGAACAAAGATTTGCTGCAACTCATGAGAACTGTCAAAAGTAATGCAACAGATGCTGAGGCATATGATATAGTTGTAGAAAAACTGAAATCACAAATCATAGTCATTCATCACTTGAAAACAGAGTATGTGCTCAATCTTAGCCAATATTTGTATATTTCTGCAGTTACCAAATAGTATAACAGTGCTTAAAGGACCTATGATTAGTATGTATTCCAAAGACTACTTTATTTCCTTTAAGAAAAAATATAAATAATTCCATTTGAGCCATTATTCTTCTAAAACAATACAGTTCTCCATTATAAGTAATTTATTAATTAACTCCCTGCTAGTGTGTGTATCAGAGGAAGAGAGAGAGAGAGAGTGTGTTTATGCTTAAAGATTTATAAAGGAAAAATAATAATATAATCTATCTATCTATATATATAAAACAAAGAAGTGTGTGTGTGTCCGCACGAGAATACCGGAAACTACTTTACCGAACTGTAGTGATGATGGATTATGGTATATGTAGTGATGATGGGTGATCTTATATGTAGTGATGATTAGACAATAAAATAATAACACTTTAATGCTAAAAAAATATACTTTGCTGTACCGTTGTAGTAAAAAACAGGGTGGAACTTATATACACCGTTAATGAACTATTGATGGAAGAAGAA
Source organism: Homarus gammarus (assembly GCA_958450375.1). NCBI lineage: Eukaryota > Metazoa > Arthropoda > Malacostraca > Decapoda > Nephropidae > Homarus > Homarus gammarus. The sequence goes on along the minus strand of CAUDMG010003049.1, from coordinate 896,256 downwards.
GTTTTGGGGACTGAACAATGAGACAAAGTGGAGCCTCCCGGAGGGTGGCGTCCTACCGTGGCCAGCGAATGAGCCGCCCGCCCGTCTGTTTGTGAGTGGGTTTGTTTGTTTGCGTGTTCGTACGACAATCTCGGAAACTACTTTACCGAACTGTAGTGATGATGGATGGTGTTATATGTAGTGATGATGGGTGGTGTTATATGTAGTGATGATGGATGGTGTTATATGTAGTGATGATGGATGGTGCTATATGTAGTGATGATGGATGGTGTTATATGTAGTGATGATGAATGGTGTTATATGTAGTGATGATGGATGGTGTTATATGTAGTGATGATGGATGGTGTTATATGTAGTGATGATGGATGGTGTTATATGTAGTGATGATGGATGATGTTATATGTAGTGATGATGGGTGGTGTTATGTGTAGTGATGATGGATAATGTTATATGTAGTGATGATTAGACAATAAAATATTAACAGTTTAATGATAAAAAATATACTTTGCTGTACCGTTGTAGTGGAACATACATACACCGTTAATTAAATATTGATGGAAGAAGAAGTTTTGGGGACTGAACAGTGAGGCAATGTGGAGCCTCCCGGAGGGTGGCTTTCTACATTGGCCTAGCGAATGAGCCGCCCGGACCAAACTTGGCATGGATAGCAAGTGTTTCCTTGCTTCTCTCATGGACATTTCTATGTTGGATGCTCCAGATTGGGAACTGGCAAAAATCTGTACATACTTGCTGCTAATGGCAAAACCAAAAATGTGGTCTACCTTAATGCACTACAGTGAGACAATGTGGAGCCTCCCGTAGGGTGGCGTCCTACCGTGTGTGTCCGCACGAGAATCTCGGAAACTACTTTACCGATCTGTAGTGATGATGGATGGCGTTATTTCTATTGATGATGGATGGTGTTATATGTAGTGATGATGGATGATGTTATATTTATTGATGATGGATATTGTTACATGTAGTAATGATGGGTGGTGTTATATGTAGTGATGATGGATGGTGTTATATGTAGTGGTGATGGATGGTGTTATATGTAGTGATGATGGATGATGGTATATGTAGTGATGATGGGTGGTGTTATATGTAGTGATGATTAGACAATAAAATAATAACAGTTTAATGCTAAAATAATATGCTTTGCTGTACCGTTGTAGTGAAAAACATGGTGGAACTTACATACACCGTTAATGAACTATTGATGGAAGAAGTTTTGGGAACTGAACAGTGTGACAGTGTGGAGCCTCCCGGAGGGTGGCGTCCTACCGTTGCCGAGCGGATGAGCCGCCCGGAGGGCAACGATTCTGCTAGTGCAGGGGTGGGCAATTATTTTTGGTGGAGGGCCACTTCATGAATGGTGGCACACTTTGCGGGCCACAGGTTAACAGCGACGAGCCAGTATTGCTGCTATGTCCACCAACTTCCAAAATTGTCCTTTCTGTAATTAATAAGATTTTTTTTTTCTGATTGCCAAATGCAGTGGCGGGCCACAGAAATAATTTGGCGGGCCAAATGTGGCCCGCGGGCCGCACTTTGCCCACTAGCAGCTAGTGCATAATAATAATTAAATTAAGATAATTTATTTTTTCTGGAAATATTATTCATTCTCGGGAAATTTTGACGTTAGTTTGGGGAATTCAAGGTTTTTCTTTGTGGGAGCCCTGGTAACAGTTGAAACATGGGTCTGTGGCGCAGTGGCGGCGGAGGACGGGACGGGTAGTGGGCGGCCGAGAGGTAAACAAGGAGAAAAAAATATCATAATATGAAATACCGGTACGTTAATTACAATTCCTGGGGTAGATATGGGCTGTACTCGAGATAAGGAGCAACTTCATTATAAACAAATGATTCTAAAATTGCTAGTCAAGGTGAGTAAGAATGACCGTAGTATATGTTGTTAAATAGTAAGTCCTGTGAGTGTGCTGTTAAGTTATAAAATACGTCTGAGCTTTATCAACCAAGGTCCTTAAACGCGTAATATAAGTTAGTAAATAGACTTATGATTTAATAGATATTCTGTACATACCTCGGTGAGTGTGTATTAATAATTCGTTATTTAAATGTTTGTTGTCAACTGTTGGTGTGAGGGAGGGATGACTTGGCATCTCGAGACTAAAAAGACGTCCAATAATACATCATTGTTTCCAGTCATTGAGGTGAGATAGGAAGATATCTAGGGGCAGCTTGGGAAAGTAATTTGGATAAAGAAATTTATACATAAAATGATTTCGTATTCCCGACCTTGTGACAAGAGCAAGTCTGTTAAGGTGTTTTCTAGCAGCTACAAGACCTTAATTGTGAATATTCCTGTTGAAAATTCTCAAATAAATAAACGGATGGGAATTAGCACTTGGAATTATATCGTAAAAAAAAAATATTCTTACCAGTACGAACATTCCACACTATCTGGCGTTACACTCCATTTAGCGACATATTTGTTGAGGAGTCAGTCGAACGTTCGCCAGCCTTCTCCTTCCTGTGCCGCTCTTTCATGTTCAAAGCATCGGTATCTACACACAGCCTTGATACTAACAGAGAGGCAACACGTAAAGTAGGTGTGTTTGTAGCAAGAATGAACACAGTTGAGTTTGAGTAAAGAGCCAACTAGGATGCAGATGTTTTCTAGCCAGCGATCAAAGGAGGAATGTTGACATGTACGGAAACCTCATTAATAACAAATCAGGCGGTAAACTGGCTCTAAATTTTTTTTTTCCTTTAATTATTTGGATCATAAAGGTCTCTAAGCTGCCATAGCTGAGCACCAAGCCTCCATTCCTCCATATTGGATGACTGAGGAACTCGCAAGGCGGACAAGCTGGCAGGAAATAAAGGGGAAATTCACATGCAAAATCTGATGGTGACGACCCGAGTAAACATTGCCTGGGAATACCTGGCCTCACTTTATCCGTCGTGCTGCTAGAATGCACCTGGGTAATGGCCACAGACGACGGCCTCCACAGACGGGTATGGAAAGCTTCCGAACACAAGACACCGTGATGGCTACTAACTGTGAAAACGGTGCCACAGTCTTGAGCCATACAGACATGGCTGGTGATGCTAAAGCAGTCATCTAAAGTAATGTATTACAGATAACCATTAACACACACGACGAACACACACACTATCTCTCTCTCTCTCTCTCTCTCTCTCTCTCTCTCTCTCTCCATATTATTTCATCTCCATAAAACATCATCACTTTTATACCATCACTAAGCGGCTACTCCCAGGTGCTACGAGTGTGTATTATAATAATGTTCACAGGCGTAATATTTCCGGAGATTGAATTTATTGTGATTATTAATTTATTGTGATTATTAATTTATTGTGATGATGTAACACCAGCAACTGACCTGAAATGTTATTATACACCGGTACGTGTTGATGAAATTTTAACATGATACGATTTTGTTGATTAAAACACTTGAGAACAATATAAAAGAGGTTAGAGATATATACCTACACACATACATACAAAATGGTTGCCCTTCGTGTACGGCAGGGGTCACCAAACTACGGCCCGCGACGTCAGTTCATCAGGCCCGCCGACGGTATTTGAATTTGCTTGAGAAAACGTATGGAACACGAGACGTTGTGATACAATTTAAATTTAAATATTATGTTTAGAATACTAGGAGATCTCCACGCGTGCGGAGACCTCCTGACTGCTATGTGCCTTAAATTTACTATTTTAAATTTTAAATTATTGTATCTAGATTTTCTTGTTTATTGTAATGTTTGCTTATTTCGCGCCATCCCAAGTCTTCCCGGCTCGTGGTAGCTCCGCCTACGCTCTGACGTTACCATGGTTTCCATGGCTTTCGTTCTGTCTTGCAAGTATTGAACAGAATGATTGTGCGGCCCGCGCTCGTCATTCTTTCAGTTATCCGGCCCACTGTGAAAAAAGTTTGGTGACCCCTGGTGTACGGGGATGGACGCCCCAAGGGCCACCTAGGCGAGAATTTGTTGAAGTCAACGAGCTGCATGACCCAGTGTCAAGGAATAGCCGAGAAGACCAGACAACTCGCCAACTGTACTGGCTAACCATTATACCCCGGAATACGATCCACAAATCGATTTCCATCCAGGTCCCCAATTACTGCTGGGTAGACAGAGGCAAATGGCGTATAGAAACTTGCCCATAGTTTCACCCTGCCCGGGGATCACACAAGCACAAATACATATAATCGTCTTAACACATTCAACATTTACTCAAATTTCAGAGTCTGAAAAATTCTTACACTAAACATTTCTCGTAAGTGAAGACGTAAGAACAAATTTTTCAATAATTTGTTTCAGGTTTTAATGTATCTTTACGAGTCAGAACTGTTCTTACATCTCCAGGTCTGATAAATATTCATGGTGGGAACTTACCGGTATGAGAATCTGGAAACTGAACTTTATCGCTCTGTTTACTACAGAGTCTAGGCTATGGCTGTTACTGTAGTTGTAGCTGTTAATAAATAATAATAATAATTAACGGTTTATTGAAAGAACTTGGCAGCCAGAAGGCTGAAAATATACAGTTACATATTTGGGGAATGGGTTTCCAATTACAAATAATATACAAGTAACATAAGTGACACAAATAAGACATATAATAACTAGATGGGGAAAAGCTCAAACTACAGTGCATTTCAACATAGTGACAGTGCAAGGAGTAGTGTTTACCGGGAGTGAATGCACTGGTCTATTACAAGTTATTGATAATTTTTACAATGGTTGGGACTGGGCTGTTCTTATAGCGATCAGTTCGTGCACGTATGGGCTGGATGCGGTTGTGGTGTCGAACAGCAATTCTCGGGCTAGGGATCTTAGGTGGTAGTAGGAGCTGGTGTCGAGGATGGTGTAGAAGCTTCTTACCAAATTTGCAGATGAGGTCGTGGTGATGGTCAGTGAGAGTCGAAAGGGTCAGTGTGTTGAGCGCTTCTTGATATGTGGAGTAGGAAGGGGAGAGAATAATCTTGCGTGCCCTCTTTTTTTCACTTTTTCACTGTTACTGTAGCTGTTACTGTGACTGGGTGTAGCGTTGGAGTGATGCCTTAGCCGTGGTTGTAGCTGTGATTATAACTGGGTGTAGCTGTGATTATAACTGGGTGTAGCTGTGGCTATAGCTGTGGTTGTGGCTGTAACTGTGGGTGTAGCTGTGGCTATTGCTGTGATTGTGACTGGGTGTAGCTGTGGTTGTGGCTATAACTATGGGTGTAGCTGTGGTTGTGGCTGTAACTGTGGGTGTAGCTGTGGTTGTGGCTGTAACTGTGGGTGTAGCTGTGGCTATTGCTGTGATTGTGACTGGGTGTAGCTGTGGTTGTGGCTATAACTATGGGTGTAGCTGTGGTTGTGGCTGTAACTGTGGGTGTAGCTGTGGTTGTGGCTGTAACTGTGGGTGTAGCTGTGGCTATTGCTGTGATTGTGACTGGGTGTAGCTGTGGTTGTGGCTATAACTATGGGTGTAGCTGTGGTTGTGGCTGTAACTGTGGGTGTAGCTGTGGTTGTGGCTATAACTATGGGTGTAGCTGTGACTGTAACTGTGGTTGTAACTGTGGCTGTAACTGTGGCTGCAGCTGTGGTTGTGGCTGTGGTTCTAGCTGTGGTTTTAGCTGTAACTGGTTGTAGCTATGGTTGTAGTTGTGACTGTAATTGTAGCTGTGGGTTAGCTGCAGCTGTGGCTATAACTCTGGCTATAAATTTGGCTATAAATGTAGCGATGGCTTTAGCTTTGGTTGTGGTTGTAGCTGTTGTTGTAGCTCTGACTAGCTGTACATGTAGTTGTGTCTCAGGCTGTAGATGAAGCTATGGGTTTGCTGTAGCGGTTCCCTATAGCTGTAGCTGTGGCTGTAGCGGTTCCCTATAGTTGTAGCTGTGGCTTTAGCGGTTCCCTATAGCTGTAGCTATGGCTGTAACGGTTCCCTATAGCTGTGGCGGTTCCCTATAGCTGTAGCTGTGGCTGTAACGGTTCCCTATCGCTGTAGCTGTGGCTGTAACGGTTCCCTATAGATATAGCTGTGCTGTAGCGGTTCCCTATAGCTGTAGCTGTGGCTTTAGCGGTTCCTTATAGCTGTAGCTGTAACGGTTCCCTATAGCTGTAGCTCTGGCGGTTCCCTATAGCTGCGGCTTTAGCTGTTCCCTATAGCTGTAGCTGCGGCTTTAGCTGTTCCCTATAGCTGTAGCTGCGGCTTTAGCTGTTCCCTATAGCTGTAGCTGCGGCTTTAGCTGTTCCCTATAGCTGTAGCTGTGGTTTTAATAGTTCCCTATAGCTGTGGCTGTAGCGGTTCCCTATAGCTGTACCTGTAGCTGTGTGGTTGTTGGTGTAGCTGTAGATGTGGCTGTCGCGGTGGTTGTAGCTGTGCAGTATCTCTGGCGAGGCTGTAGCTTGGATATACAGTATATGTGGTTGTAGCTGTGGCTTTGGCTTTAGCTGTGGCTGTATAGCTGTTGCTGTAGCAGTGCCTGTAGCTGCAGCTATAACTTTTTATAACTATAGCTGTGACGGTAATTGTAGCTATATGTCTACAGTATAGCTGTAGCTGTAACTGTAGCTGTGGTCTCTAGCTGTGGCTGTAGGCGTGGCTCATGTAACACGCTCACTTAAGACCCTCTCAGAACTCTTGCCGCTGTATCTGTAGCGGTGGCTGTAGTGTTGGTGTGTTTGTAGCTATGCCTGCAGCTGTAGATGATCTCTGACAGTGGATCCTCACGTGTTTCTATACTGACGGGCATGGGGGACCTAATTGAGGTGTATAAACATCTCAAAGGCACTACACAGTCCAATGTCCATACCTAGAGCTGGCGGACGCTCGCCCCACAAGGGGTCACAGCTCAAGGTTGAAGAAGCAGCAGGTCCAGGTCCAGAAAACTGTGAGGGGTAATTTTTTTTGGAGTGAGGGTTGTAAACTCTTGGAACAATCTACCAGGAAGTGTTGTGACGGCACCGAGCGTGAACTCCTTCAAGACCAGACTTGACCAACACTGGAGCAGGTTCAGATACATTCAGGAGCCGGTGCATGCCCAGTACTTGCTAAAAGTGTGTAACAGAGACGTGACCGGCCGCCCAAGCGGCTAACGAGCCGATCAGTGGTGAGGAGGATAAAAGTAAAGTAAGACTCAGGATTCTGTGTATGGGTGGGACGTTACTCCTTGGATTGATCTTTAACCCCGAGCCTCCTAGTTGATTGTGGGGAGACCACTATAACTACAACACCAGTCACACTTTTTCACCAGTGTGTGTTGGGGAGGGTTAGTGTTCTGTGTGTGTGTGTGTGTGTGTGTGTGCACAGGGTGGTGTAATGCATCTAGTGTGGAAGCATTATATTGGTGCTAAGGTGCAAGCACTGTTTGCTTCCTCTCACTTTTAGCTAACGCCGCTGGCTAGCCCTCGTGGCCAGTACACAACCTCTTCACCATCAAGTCTCCTGCTGTGCCTCCTCGTGGCAACACATGGTAAACGGGTGCCTCGTGGACTCGGGCTAGACCAGCAGGGGATATCGGAGTAACAGTGGGCCTCAGAGGGACGGCGTGCATAGGTCCACTGGCATGTGGACACGTCCTGGCGCCTACCAACTACCGCCCTGCTGCCTTGTGGGTTAACCTTGGCAGATATAAGGCTACAGGAGTAAACCCCCAACGAAAAATCTGCAGTGGAGCCCCCCATCAGGCAGACATGCTTACAGAGCTCCAACAAGACCCCAAACTGCGGTATAGGGGGAAGAGGTGACCACCATAGGAACCCAACGACTACACCGGCAGACGAAGGCAGTGCATGATGGGCAGGCTACTAAGGCGAAACCTAACAAACTGGGCTATCGGCAGTCCATTGCAACTCTCTCTCTCCCCAGTCGTTACAACACTTGCACCACTTAATCAGGAAAAGGGAGAGCCAAGATGTGTGGTTGCAGTCTGCGCTCCTGCCTCACCACATAAATAAACTCACTTTCAGCCATTATCAACGTCATACTCGATTCCGAGTGACAGCAAAGTAGTAGTAGTTGTGGCTGTAGCTGTAGCTCTAGATGTGGCTGTAGCGGTGGCTGTAGCGGTGGCTGTAGGTGTGGCTGAAGTAAAAGACGCTCACATAAAGTAAGTCTCCCTCATAATTCTTACCGCTAAGCTTGCATCATTGTTTATGTTGAATCCGACTTTCATCCACGAACACACCACCTTCTCTCGTGTGTGTCGTCACGGTTAGCATTCTCTTAGGTGACCAATGTATCTATCTACCTTACTGGATTACGGTAGCAGAATCAGATAGACTAGAGAGAGAGAGAGAGAGAGAGAGAGAGAGGCCGGGTTCAACACAACACCAAAAGAATAATATTAAGAATGTGTGAAAGGCGCCACCCGCCCCACACTTTCTCTATCCTTTGTGTACAATTATGACAGAAACTCTTGAATAATTTATACAAACCTCTCTCTCTCTCTCTCTCTAACTCTCTCTCTCTCTCTCTCTCTCGTGTTTTATCTGTGCTAAGAGGCTGCGAGCGGCAAAGACAACACTGTTATATTGCAGGGCAGGGTGTTAGATGTTCTCTACTACATAAACTAAACGAGGCGAGTGAATAGATACAAGAGGGAGGGGAGGAGGCAAGGAGAGGGGGGAGGGGGGAGAGGAGTGGAGGAGAGGGGGGAGAGGAGTGGAGGGGAGGGATAGGGAGGGGAAGGGGGAGGGATTTAAATACCATGGGTGTTTTGATTCACTTTGGTGGGTCCCAGAAGATGTGTGTGTGTGTGTGTGTGTGTGTGTGTGTGTGTGTGAAAATAATAATAATAATAATAATTAACGGTTTATTGAAAGAGCTTGGCAGGCAGAAGGCTGAAAATATACAGTTACATATTTGGGGAATGGGTTACGAATTACAAATAATATACAAGTAACATAAGTGACACAAATAAGACATATAATAACTAGATGGGGAAAAGCTCAAACTACAGTTCATTTCAACATAGTGACAGTGCAAGGAGTAGTGTTTACTGGGAGTGAATACACTGGTTTATTACAAGTTATTGATAATTTTTACAATGGTTGGGACTGGGCTGTTCTTATAGCGATCAGTTCGTGCACGTATGGGCTGGATGCGGTTGTGGTGTCGAACAGCAATTCTCGGGCTAGGGATCTCAGGTGGTAGTAGGAGCCGGTGTCGAGGATGGTGTAGAAGCTTCTTACCAAATTTGCAGATGAGGTCGTGGTGATGGTCAGTGAGAGTCGAAAGGGTCAGTGTGTTGAGCGCTTCTTGATATGTGGAGTAGGAAGGGGAGAGAATAATCTTGCATGCCCTCTTTTGCACTTTTTCTAGGTGTTTACGTTGTGTGGCATTTAGGGAGGAAGACCAGGTGGGGGAGGCATAGGTGAGCTTGGGAAGTATGAATGTTGTGTAAACACTGAGGAGCTCGGGTGCAGGAACTCCGAGGGACTTGAGTCGGCGGAGGAGGTGGAGACGGAAACTGGAGGATTTGACAACTTCACTGACGTGTGGTTTCCAATTTAGTTTGTTGTCTATGGTGACGCCGAGGAGCTTCGTGGAATCTACAACCTGGAGTGTGTTCGGACCTAGAGTAATGGAAGGAGGTGGGACAATGTCGGAGGAGAGGTTGATGTGCATAACCATGGTCTTGGTATGGTTGATGGTGACATGGTTGTTGGTGGCCCAGTTTTGGAGACTGTTCAATAAATCCTGAAGGGCGGTATAGTTGGGAGCAGAATTGTTGACGCTGATCCCAATGGTGGAGTCGTCGACATATTTCCAGCGAGCAGGGGTTTCTCTTAGGGCATCATTGATGAGCATAAGGAAGCAGAGTGGTCCCATCTTGGTGCCTTGGGGGACGCCACAGGTGAGTGACTGAAAGGTGGAGACAGCCCCTCGGAAGCGTACAGCTTGGCGTCGGTCACTGAGGAAGTCTGTAAGCCATGGTATAAGACTTCTCCGAAGCCCGAGGTCAATAGCTTTGTTGATGATTATATTGTGGTCGACTAGGTCGAATGCTTTAGTGAAATCAATGAAGGCGACAGCTACAGACGTTTTTCGTTTCTCGAGATGGCGGTATATGTAATCGAGAAAGCTGACAAGACAGTGAGTGGTGGAGGAAGTTTTCATGTTGCCAAATTGCTGAGGGTCTACGACTCCTGCAATATCAGCATAAGCCCAGTCGAACACAAAACTTTCACAGATTAGGCTGGGTATTGGGGTGATTGCAATAGGTCGTAGCTGATTTAAGGATTGTGGGCTGGTTGACTTGGGCACTGGTGATACATAAGAGGTCTTCCAGTCAGCTGGGCATCTGGCTTGACTGAGAGAAGCATTGATGATGGAGCATAGGGGTTTAGCAAGCTCCGGGGAGAACTCCTTGAAGAGTTTCATTGGTAAGTCAATGGGGGTGGTAGAGCGTTTTAGTTTTAGTTTGTCCAGGCGTTTTGCTACTTCAAATTCTTCTACTAAGTCAGTGGAAAGCGGGGCTGGTAGGTAAGCAGGGAGACTGGTTGTGTCAAGCCGGGAGCGTCTGGCATATAGTAGCGAAATGGTTATTTGTTTGCTCAGCTGCGTCAACATTATTGAGATGGCTAAGGAAGGGGAGGGGGTGTGTCTTATTGTTTAGTCCACAGAGTTCTTTAAGCTTACCATACCATTGACTGATGCTGGTCTGCTTCAGGTGTTGTAATTTGGTTGGGTAGTGGGACTTCTTTGCAGTGCGTATTTCGCGGATGACTCGGTTGCGAAGGGGCCTGTAGCGGATGTGGTCATTGAGATGAAAGGCTCTGTCTCTCTGTTGCATAAGTCTTTTGAGCCGAGGTGTGATCCAGGGCAGGTCAGCTGGGTGAGATCTGACGGACTTCTCGGGGAAGAAGTGGTGGTGGTGGTGGTGGTGGTATAATTTATCCATTTGGTTTCCACGTCATCCACGCTAAGTACTTCAGTCCAGGGATGGTGAACTATCCACTGCCCGAAGAGGCGCACTGCAGAGTCAGTAATCGGCCTGTAGGTCTTGATGTAGGGTCTCTGTACTTGAGTGGAAGTGGCAGCTGGGGACCAGAGCACTGATAAGTGTGTGCTACACCCGATAGGAGACATTGGTTGAGGTGGTTGGTACTGGTCCGCTAAGTCAGTTAAGATAAGGTCAAGGGTATTTTGACCGTGTGTGGGGAAGGTCACAACTTGTGATAGTGATAGCTGGTCCTGGATATTAGTGGTGTCAATTTCATTAAAATCCCCACATAATACTAACTTGGCACATGGGTACCTAACTCTGAGGTGGTCTGAGGTGGTAATGAGACGATTGATAAGGGTGTCTCTGTTGGGTGAGCGAGGCGGATGGTATGCCACACAGATTATGATGGAAGCAGTGTGGCGTGGGTGGGCTGGTGGCACAACACGTACCCATAATGCTTCCACATCTGCTGGGACTTGAACATCCAGGCGTGACGGGCGTAGGTCATCTTGACAGAAGAGGGCAACGCCCCCTCCGCGTCTATGTGAACGAAGGTGGTGAAAGAGTTGATATCCCTCAATATGACACGTTTCAGGCACAATTTGCCAAGCCTCACATATGGCAACGACGCTCGCGGCGGCTGACCTGACTGTAGTTGCCAGCTCGTCGAACTTGTTAGCTAGGGAAATGACGTTGGATAGCGGTAGAGACGGGAGATCATACCATATCCGTTGAACTTCAGTGTGGTGGTATGGTCTGTCAGGGGTGGGTTTCTCCGGTTTCCTAGTGGAGGTTACGGTTCTAATGGGCTTATGTGTATGACGGCCTTGTCTACGGCTACGCGCGTGGAATATGTTCAGTGACTTGAGTCGCACGACAACACTGCCATCAGGATAACCGTTCCCACGCTTTAGATGGTACAGAGTGCGTCGGGAGTAAGTGATTGGTGGCCATCTATTGATATCTGTTGTGGGCGGACGGAAGTGTTTGTCACTGACGGCACTTTGAGGGCCACTGACACTGGTAGACATCTGTTAATATTTGTCAGTCGTAAAGACCGTGGGTCTTTGTCCCTGGTGCTTGGGGTCGCCGACACAGTTTCCACGATATATGTAAACACCGCGGTGGTCCTTGTCACTGGCACTTTAAAGGTGACCGATAAAGTGCCCACTGTCTGACTTTTCCTTGGGGTGCACTATCGAGCACTGTATGATAATCACTTATTGCACTGATGACTTGAATGCTTTGCTGAGAAAGTCCCGGTCAGGTTAGGTCGGGTCCAGTCACACTGCTGTGCTTTTCCTTAAGTGCACTATAGAACACTGCTCGGTAATCAATCGTTCACTAATCACTAGAATGTTTTGCTGAATAGATCCCGGTGTAGTAAGGCTGGTAGGGCGTTGGGATATAGCAGGGGGAGTGGCAGGGCCAAACAGACTCGGCCTGGCTGCTAAAACCGGGAGCGCCTTCGGGGCACGTCTTGTCTCACTGACGGTTGACAAGTGTGTGTGTGTTTTGGGTTATGTAATGTTATATTATGACAAAGACAACAACGACATACAATCACAACACAACAACAACAACCAACAACACAACAACAACAACGACACAACAATAACACACGAATGAGACAGCAACACAAGAACAACAGTGACAACAACAAATCAACAACAACTCAACAACACAACATCAAGAACACCATCACAACAACAACACAACAACAACAACAACACAACATCAAGAACACCATCACAACAACAACACAACAACAACAACAACACAACATCAAGAACAACAACGACACAACAACAACAACAACGACACAACAACAACGACACAACAACACAACAACAACAACACAACAACAACGACACAACATGTTAGGTTAGGTTAGTACAAGGTAAAGTAGATTAGTCTGTTACCTAAAAATCGACTAAATTAACTTATATTAGGTTAAGTTAGGTAAGTTAGGTTAGGTTAGTTTTGTGTTAATATGAACAAAAAACATTCCCTCAGCTAACATGGTCAGTAATTGTTTCCTTCCTCTCCAAAGATGGGAAGGGAGAGAGGGGGGAAGGGAGAGAGGGAGGGAGAGAGGGGGGAAGGGAGAGAGGGAGGGAGGGAGGGAGGGAGGGAGAGAGGGAGGAAGGGAGAGGAGAACGATATCTAGAAGGGTAATTATGGAAATTTTCATTAATTCAGGAGATAATGTAATTTTCCTCCATTGTAACACTGTATCGGGTGGCTGGGGGGTGAGGAAGGTGGGTGGTGAGGAAGGTGGGTGGTTGGGGGGTGAGGAAGGTGGGTGGCTGGGTGGTGAGGAAGGTGGGTGGTGAGGAAGGTGGGTGGTTGGGGGTGAGGAAGGTGGGTGGTGGGTGGTGAGGAAGGTGGGTGGTGAGGAAGGTGGGTGGTGAGGAAGGTGGGTGGTGAGGAAGGTGGGTGGTTGGGGGTGAGGAAGGTGGGTGGTTGGGGGGTGAGGAAGGTGGGTGGTGAGGAAGGTGGGTGGTTGGGGGGTGAGGAAGGTGGGTGGTGGGTGGTGAGGAAGGTGGGTGGTGAGGAAGGTGGGTGGTGAGGAAGGTGGGTGGTTGGGGGGTGAGGAAGGTGGGTGGTTGGTGGTGAGGAAGGTGGGTGGTGAGGAAGGTAGGTGGTTGGGGGGTGAGGAAGGTGGGTGGCTGGGTGGTGAGGAAGGTGGGTGGTGAGGAAGGTGGGTGGTGAGGAAGGTGGGTGGTGAGGAAGGTGGGTGGTTGGGGGGTGAGGAAGGTGGGTGGCTGGGGGGTGAGGAAGGTGGGTGGTGAGGAAGGTAGGTGGTTGGGGGGTGAGGAAGGTGGGTGGCTGGGTGGTGAGGAAGGTGGGTGGTGAGGAAGGTGGGTGGTGGGAGGAAGGTGGGTGGTGGGTGGAGGGGGGGTGAGGAAGGTGGGTGGTGGGGGGTGAGGAAGGTGGGTGGTGAGGAAGGTGGGTGGTTGGGGGGTGAGGAAGGTGGGTGGCTGGGTGGTGAGGAAGGTGGGTGGTGAGGAAGGTGGGTGGCGAGGAAGGTGGGTGGTTGGGGGTGAGGAAGGTGGGTGGTTAGGTGGTGAGGAAGGTGGGTGGTGAGGAAGGTGGGGGTGAGGAAGGTGGGTGGTTGGGTGGTGAGGAAGGTGGGTGGTGAGGAAGGTGGGTGGTTGGGGGTGAGGAAGGTGGGTGGTGGGGGGTGAGGAAGGTGGGTGGTTGGGTGGTGAGGAAGGTGGGTGGTGAGGAAGGTGGGTGGTTGGGGGGTGAGGAAGGTGGGTGGTGAGGAAGGTGGGTGGTTGGGGGTGAGGAAGGTGGGTGGTTGGGGGGTGAGGAAGGTGGGTGGTTGGGGGGTGAGGAAGGTGGGTGGTGAGGAAGGTGGGTGGTGAGGAAGGTGGGTGGTTGGGGGGTGAGGAAGGTGGGTGGTTGGGGGGTGAGGAAGGTGGGTGGTTGGGGGTGAGGAAGGTGGGTGGTTGGGTGGTGAGGAAGGTGGGTGGTGAGGAAGGTGGGGGGTGAGGAAGGTGGGTGGTGAGGAAGGTGGGTGGTTGGGTGGTGAGGAAGGTGGGTGGTGAGGAAGGTGGGTGGTGAGGAAGGTGGGTGGTTGGGTGGTGAGGAAGGTGGGGGGTGAGGAAGGTGGGTGGTGAGGAAGGTGGATGGTTGGGTGGTGAGGAAGGTGGGTGGTGAGGAAGGTGGGTGGTTGGGGGTGAGGAAGGTGGGTGGTTGGGTGGTGAGGAAGGTGGGTGGTGAGGAGGTGGGGGGTGAGGAAGGCGGGTGGTTGGGTGGTGAGGAAGGTGGGTGGTGAGGAAGGTGGGTGGTTGGGTGGTGAGGAAGGTGGGTGGTGAGGAAGGTGGGGGTGAGGAAGGTGGGTGGTGAGGAAGGTGGGTGGTTGGGTGGTGAGGAAGGTGGGTGGTGAGGAAGGTGGGTGGTGAGGAAGGTGGGTGGTTGGGTGGTGAGGAAGGTGGGGGGTGAGGAAGGTGGGTGGTGAGGAAGGTGGGTGGTTGGGTGGTGAGGAAGGTGGGTGGTTGGGGGGTGAGGAAGGTGGGTGGTTGGGGGGTGAGGAAGGTGGGTGGTGAGGAAGGTGGGTGGTTGGGTGGTGAGGAAGGTGGGTGGTTGGGTGGTGAGGAAGGTGGGTGGTTGGGTGGTGAGGAAGGTGGGTGGTTGGGGGTGAGGAAGGTGGGTGGTTGGGGGGTGAGGAAGGTGGGTGGTGAGGAAGGTGGGTGGTTGGGGGTGAGGAAGGTGGGTGGTGAGGAAGGTGGGTGGTTGGGGGTGAGGAAGGTGGGTGGTTGGGGGTGAGGAAGGTGGGTGAGGAAGGTGGGTGGTTGGGGGTGAGGAAGGTGGGTGGTTGGGTGGTGAGGAAGGTGGGTGGTGAGGAAGGTGGGTGGTTGGGGGTGAGGAAGGTGGGTGGTGAGGAAGGTGGGTGGTTGGGTGGTGAGGAAGGTGGGTGGTTGGGTGGTGAGGAAGGTGGGTGGTGAGGAAGGTGGGTGGTTGGGGGTGAGGAAGGTGGGTGGTTGGGTGGTGAGGAAGGTGGGTGGTTGGGGGGTGAGGAAGGTGGGTGGTTGGGGGTGAGGAAGGTGGGTGAGGAAGGTGGGTGGTTGGGGGTGAGGAAGGTGGGTGGTTGGGTGGTGAGGAAGGTGGGTGGTTGGGGGTGAGGAAGGTGGGTGGTGAGGAAGGTGGGTGGTTGGGGGGTGAGGAAGGTGGGTGGTTGGGGGGTGAGGAAGGTGGGTGAGGAAGGTGGGTGGTTGGGGGTGAGGAAGGTGGGTGGTGAGGAAGGTGGGTGGTTGGGTGGTGAGGAAGGTGGGTGGTTGGGTGGTGAGGAAGGTGGGGGTGAGGAAGGTGGGTGGTGAGGAAGGTGGGGGTGAGGAAGGTGGGTGGTTGGGTGGTGAGGAAGGTGGGTGGTTGGGTGGTGAGGAAGGTGGGTGGTGAGGAAGGTGGGTGGTGAGGAAGGTGAGGAAGGTGGGTGGTGAGGAAGGTGGGTGGTTGGGTGGTGAGGAAGGTGGGTGGTTGGGTGGTGAGGAAGGTGGGGGTGAGGAAGGTGGGTGGTGAGGAAGGTGGGGGTGAGGAAGGTGGGTGGTTGGGTGGTGAGGAAGGTGGGTGGTTGGGTGGTGAGGAAGGTGGGTGGTTGGGGGTGAGGAAGGTGGGTGGTTGGGTGGTGAGGAAGGTGGGTGGTGAGGAAGGTGGGTGGTTGGGGGTGAGGAAGGTGGGTGGTTGGGTGGTGAGGAAGGTGGGTGGTGAGGAAGGTGGGGGTGAGGAAGGTGGGTGGTTGGGTGGTGAGGAAGGTGGGTGGTGAGGAAGGTGGGGGTGAGGAAGGTGGGTGGTTGGGTGGTGAGGAAGGTGGGTGGTTGGGTGGTGAGGAAGGTGGGTGGTTGGGGGTGAGGAAGGTGGGTGGTTGGGTGGTGAGGAGGGTGGGTGGTGAGGAAGGTGGGTGGTTGGGGGTGAGGAAGGTGGGCTGTTGGGTGGTGAGGAAGGTGGGTGGTGAGGAAGGTGGGGGTGAGGAAGGTGGGTGGTTGGGTGGTGAGGAAGGTGGGTGGTGAGGAAGGTGGGTGGTGAGGAAGGTGGGTGGTGAGGAAGGTGGGTGGTGAGGAAGGTGGGGGGTGAGGAAGGTGGGTGGTGAGGAAGGTGGGTGGTGAGGAAGGTTGGTGGTTGGGGGTGAGGAAGGTGGGTGGTTGGGGGGTGAGGAAGGTGGGTGTTTGGGTGGTGAGGAAGGTGGGTGGTTGGGGGGTGAGGAAGGTGGGTGGTTGGATGGTGAGGAAGGTGGGTGGTGAGAAAGGTGGGTGTTTGGGTGGTGAGGAAGGTGGTAGAGGGTGTTAATTGTAGTCGTAGTTAAAATTAAAATAAAGAAAAATAACAAGAATAATCATAGAAGACCCTGATGACAGACGTGTAAATGTAAATAATCATTAATAAAAATAATAAAATAACAATGAAATTAATTGCAGTTATTTAATCTGTGTATATTTGTGCTTATTTTTATATCGATCTGTCTTGGCATCTCTCAGTCTCTCAAAGTTCATTATTTTCTCTGCTCCTCTTAACTGTCCATCTGCCATGACCCGTATACCCTGGAGACTTAGCAAGCTCACCATGTTTATATACGTCCAGTGATGTTTTTCGTGTTATTGTAAGTTTTCTCTTGTTATCTCTCAACATTTATGAGTGTGTAACTACCAGTGATAATGTTGGCTGAGCTTCACAGTGGGCGAGGGGAAATGATTAATCTACATGTGCTAAGACATTTGATGATGTTGACAGGATCCTTGGCCTACCAACTACGGCAGTGACAACAATACCTCGCGATGCTGATAAACTAGAAGAATGTGCCTAGAGTGTGACTCCAACAAATGGTGGAAGAACAACAGGAGAAAGACCATGTGATGGACATTATGGCATGGTTGTTGATTATTTGGAGTGAAGTTGGTGAAGGGAACGTGATGGTGATGACTGTAAGGGAAGGACCATACTCACCCACCAGCCACCTTTACCATTTCTGGTGAGTATTAGCTTATTTATCTAATATATTTATCTCCTTTATGACAATTCTATTTATGTAAAATTACAATGATGTAATGTGTAAATTAAAAGGGAACATTTATTTCTGAACGCAAATTTCTAAATACCGTCGTGCTGTCCACTGAAAGGTGTTTCATTCTTTGTTGACCCAAACAGCACCTGGTGCTGAGAATATCTTAGCCTCTGGTAATTGAAAGTATACTATAAATGGTATTACCTTAGACACCAGACTCTTAGGAACAAGCTACCGAACGAAAAATCATTAAAGAAAAAAACTTGTTTCTTAGCTCATGACAAGAAAGATATGGGCGATGGAGTTGTAGAGTCCCTCGTCCTGAATACCGTGTTATAGTGATGCCATCATATTCTCCTTGCAACTGCTTCTCACAGTCCAATGACCAACAGTAAGGCAAGGTAAGTCAAACCATTCCATCATACAAGAAATGAAGTCAAGTTAAGTAAGTCTGTTTGGATTTTATCTTATCTACAATAAATCATTTACGTCGCTGCGGGAGAAAAGTCTTCGCTCTTTAGCTATGAACTCAGGCAAAATCGCCGAATTATGAAAATTAATATGAAAATTGCTGTAAATCTTTTATGTTATTTTTTGATAGATTATTATGAGAATAAGTAAAAAGTGCTGCTCGCGCTGTCAGTTTTTCGCCTCATTTATTTCACAGAGGTACTAATTCCTATTGGTGGTTTCCCTTTTAACTACCTATCCACAACACTGAGAAACACACTGAGGAGAAAAACACCGGGAAACCAAAAAGTAGGAAAATTACAATATTCCTTCACCCATCTTGTTTCTATTCGTGAGGTAAAAATCAAGCTTTCTTCTAAAAAAAAAATGGTCCTAAAGCGTTCGTTCCCATGAATCTAATGTCTAAAGTATTACCCTATAATTAATATCTTACTTATTTGGTGATTATCATAGTCACTAAAACGCCTGAGAGA
This sequence comes from Homarus gammarus, assembly GCA_958450375.1. Classification (NCBI taxonomy): domain Eukaryota; kingdom Metazoa; phylum Arthropoda; class Malacostraca; order Decapoda; family Nephropidae; genus Homarus; species Homarus gammarus. The sequence continues at coordinate 877,875 of CAUDMG010003049.1, read as the reverse complement.
TATTGTGCGTAGCCAAGACCTTGAATTTATAATGTTGTGAAGCGGTAAAGGTCAGGTGGCGGTAAACTTCGCTTCTTGTACCTGTATATATTTTTGTTGATTTGGAAATTTTACAACATAATATTTGATGAAAAAGTTAGGTTAGGTTAGGTTGAGTTTGGTTAAGTTAGGTTACAGTAGGTTAGGTTAGGTTGAGTTTGGTTAGGTTAGGTTACAGTAGGTTAGGTTAGGTTAAGTTTGATCCATTTTAGTAGTTTTATCACGCCTTAAGACCAAACTTTTCCCTATCCATCCATCCTGTCTGTCTGTCTGTCTACCTACCTACAGGGTGATTCAAAACTTTATTACCACTAATGGTGAATAAAAAATAACTAAAAACCACAATAACCTTTGATGGAATTTTTTATCTAGTTATTTTTACACATTTACACAGGAAATAAAATATCACTACTCAATGTGGAGTCCATTGGCTCTCTCGTCTTCCCGTACGCAGTGATAGATTTTCTGAGCCTAATTAACACCAGTGGTAACAAACTTATGGCTCATCCTGTATATCTATGTTTCTCACATTATATATATATATCTATCTACAGTATATCTAATATTTCTCTTTAATTACCCATCTCATTATCGGTATGTACCATATTGTCATTCCCCAAATCCAATCCAGTGTGATTCTCTACCAAGCATATTTGTACATTTTCATTCCAGTTTCCAATTCTAGGATGGTCTAAACCCATTACTGTTCGTCCTAGGGTATTAACGCCCCCCCCCCCCCCCACACACACACACAACAACAATGTAGATGTGATTAACCTGAATCGTCTCATTAGTATCTCTTTTGTTTTTCTCCTTGGTTCTCATTTATCTTTCATTGTCATTCACCTAAAGTCTCTCTCTCTCTCGCGTGTTTTTTGGTGTGTGTATTTCTGTCATTATTTTCCTTGCACACACACACACACACACACACACACACACACACACATCTTATAGTTTTATCATCATTATAATAAACAATCAAATCATTTTCCCCCTCAGATACCCAATCCCTCTGTAATATCCAATCGTCCTCTTGGTCCACCCCATCCCATTTAAAACCTAATCTCCTCCAATCCTCAGCCTAGAAAGTGGTCCCATAGTCCCGACGGGCCGATTGGGACACTGTCCAAGACCGACCTTCACTCCCCCCAGCTGTCAAGTTAGGTACAGTCTCCCTTCACAAGTGCGTTTACAGGGGGTCGTCAGGTTTTGTGCAGTGTGGCAGAAGGAAACTCACAATGGTAAACAAACTTAAGAATCAAATTAAAACAATATTAAAACAAATATCTCAAAGATAATGATTTGTGGAATGTTTTTATGACGAGACTCTGTAGACGCACTAGTAAAGGGGACTGTACCCGTTCACAGCTGGGTCGACTGAAGGTTCCCCGAGCCTGAACCAACGAGCCTTAGGACAGAAGGAGAGCGCTCTATCCAATCGGCTGCTGTACCGCCTTACTCCTCCCTACCTCTTCCCACTCCTCCAAACACCACCCTCCTCCTCTCCCTCTTCCTCCCACTCCTCCAAACACCACCCTCCTCCTCCTCTCCCTCTTCCTTCCCCTCCCGCTCCTCTTCCCTCCAAATCAAGAGAGAGAGAAATTTCAAATCATGTAAGGCGTTAAGGAAGGAAAATATGCGTTGGATTTACATACACATAAATTCCCGGGGCTCGTAAATATCAATCCGTCCGCGGCTTAATCTGGAATTCTGGAATCTTGGAATCTTGGAATCTCCCCCCCCCCCCATTTTCGATATATACGCTAAAGATGGGGGGAGTGGGAGAGGGGGGGGAGGGGAGATGAGAAGGGAAGATAGTGTAGTAGAGAAAGGAGGAGGAGATGTAAGGGTAATGATGTAAGGAGGGGGGAAGGAGAAGAATTGAGGAGGGGTTGGGAGGTGGGGAGGTGTAGGGTGTAGGAGGAGATAAGGAAAAGATGCTGAATAACACGGCCATACTTTCCACCCATCTTTTTTTTCTTTATCATAAACTAAGATACGAGGAAGGAAGTGGATAGATATGTAATAAATTGGAGGAAACGGAATAAATAGATAAATTAACTCAAGGATATATTAAAGAAAACAGATGGAATGGAAACAAATAATAACAAAGAAAAAAAAAGTGAATAAACGAGTAATTGTAAGAAATAAAGAGGACAGAAAACTGATGATATAAAACGATAAAAATTAAGAAAATGGATAAAAATATAAATGGAAAGAGAAAATATAACATACTTAAAATGTCGAGGAGTACTTACGAGGGTTGCTATTGGTTGAGAGTGTGAGGCGTAAGATAAGATCAGGGAATAAGAGTTGACTGAGAAATGTAACATGAGGTGGGAACAGTAGAAACAGCCCTCTTTCTCTCGTCTTGGCTTGGGATTGATCAGTTCGAAACACAAATAATTAATAAAGTTCTGTAGTTTAACTTAAAATTTGCTTCTACCTCGGATACTGCCATCATTATCCAATCATAAACCTGTACGTCATAGTGCTTGGCTTTTGTGGATTGTAAATAGGAATGAATAGGGTCATGTTAGGTCCTCCACACACGTATAATGTATATAATGATAGTAAGGTGTTTATAATGAGCTGTTGTGTTGTTAAGAGGTTGGATTGTCCTGCTCGTTGAAGATAATGAGTCGCTGGTATGTGTTGATGACAAGGGTAGAGGGGGTGCTGGTGGTAGAGTGGTACCGCTCTTGTCTTGCAAGCGAGATGTCACGGGTTCGATTCCCGGGCCGGTGGAAGTTGTTTGGACATACTTCCTAGCCCCCATTAGTCCCCGTTCACCTAGCAGTAAAGTAGGTACCTGTTGTAAGTCGAAAGTTGCGAATTCGTATTCAGGGACACCTTGTTGGAGCTTCCAATAACTTGATGACATCTACCCACGCTTTGACACAGTCTACCCACGCCTTAACTCAGTCTACCCACGCCTTGACACAGTCTACCCACTCCTTGACACAGTCTACCCACGACCTGAATCAGTCAACCCATGACATGAGTCAGCCTACCCACGACCTGAGCCAGTCTACCCACGACCTGAGCCAGTCTACCCACGACCTGAGCCAGTCTACCCACGACCTGACTGCCTTGCTGGTCACGGTATCGACGCTATTAAAACTTTGGTCACTTCTTATACAAAGTTAAATTAAAAGGTTGGATAGATACGTTTCCTGCGTGCTGCCAGGGGGGAGGGAGGGATGGAGGGATGGAGGTAGGGAAGGGAGATGAGGGAGGGATGAGCGGAGGGACTCAGGGTGGATAGGGAAGGTTAGGGGTGAGGGGAGAAGAGGTAGGGAGGGAGAGAAAAGGGGGGGGGGAGTAAAGAGAGTGGGAGGTAGTGTAAGGGTAGAGAATGGGTAGTTAGAGTAAGGAGGAAAATAATGGGCAGTTAAAGTAAGGAGGAAATTAATGGGTAGTTAAAGTAAGGAGGAAATTAATGGATAGTTAGAGTAAGGAGGAAAATAATGGGTAGTTAGAGTAAGGAGGAAAATAATGGGTAGTATTATACATGAAAAGGAAAATAAAATTAGGACAGGAAAATAAGAGGTGGCTATGTTAATCGCTTTTCCCTGAACACACAATTATCCCTAATTGCTGGTCATATTTCCACAGTCACGTAATTCTCACATCGCTGACGGTGAGAACAGAGGGGGGGGGGGGGCAGGTCTTGGGATGAGAGAGAGAGAGAGAGGGGGGTCCTGGCAGCAGCTAACACAGACGCTTAATAATGTTGTTGTCAACGTGATAATTATGTTGCCTTTGTACATCATTGTGTGTGTGTGTGTGTGTGTGTGGCTACCTGTGGTGTATTGGTCAGCATGCTCGCCTTGTAAGCGAGTAGACAAGGGTTCGACTCCAGGATATTAATCGACTTGTTGATCAGATTTCGGGGTAATGGTTAGCCAGTGCAGTTGGGGAGTTGTCCGGTTATCTCGGTGCGTGGTTGTGTTGGCGACACTTTTTCATGTTCTTCTTCGTGTTGGATTTATAAACTTTTCATATAATTAATTTTTCACAGTACGGTACGGTACAGTACAATACAGTACGGTACAGTACGGTACAGTACAGGGTGGTTAACAAATATGACCACTTTTGTGTAATATTGTGTGTAATTACGTAAATATTAATTAATTCATAACTTATTTGTGTGTTGAAAATGAGTAGTGATTATTTATGAATACTTTGACGGTGATAATTGATTTACATGCAAATTTTTCCCCAATTCACATCAAAGTGATAACATTTTATTTTACACCACCCTGTATGTATATTCTGCCAGAAGAAAGTTTATTTTCTCTTTTTTCTAAAAACTTTGACTTTTTAAAAGAAATTCGAGACATCAAAAACAACAGAGAAAAACGGCTGTTTGTCACCCAAAGAAAATATGAATTACTTGTGAACAGAAGTGAAATACAAAGCCACTCAACATGCATAATGAATATTCATAGATACACTCCCGCTCTCCGCCGGGTAGCCGGTTGTCAACATTTATACACCATCACCCTCTGTAGTATGTAAACATTTATAGGCCAGGTCCCTCTGTAGGCTTGTCGATGTAAACAAAGTTCCCTCCCTCGCGTGTGGACTCAGGCACGTTTTGGAGAGGCAGAGAGAGAGTGGCGGGCACGGGGTGGAGACGAGAGACCCAGGGGGAGGTGGAGAGATGTGCTGCCGGGGAACATCCACGCATTCATTGTGGATTTGAGCGAGTGAGGGAAGGGTTTTCCTTAAATAAACTCTGGGAAAAGGTTTTCATTTGTCCTGGGCCACTCTTGTCCCATTTGCTGCCCCACACCTCCTCTCTTCCTGGCTTCTCTCACACCACTTTTGTCCCCTTCTTCCTGTTCCCATCCGGCTGCCACACCAGCTGACAGTGAGACAATAGCTGACACTAACCCCGTCCTTACTGTTGCATCCTTCACACCTCCCTTAAAACACCTCCCTTAAAACAACCTCCCTTAAAACACCTCCCTTAAAACACCTCCCTTAAAACACCTCCCTTAAAACACCTCCCTTAAAACACCTCCCTTAAAACACCTCCCTGAAAACACCTCCCTTAAAACACCTTCCTCAACACACCTTCTTTAAAACACACAATTAAAGGTCATGGAGTCCCACGATACGTTAAACCCCAGCAAGTCTTGTAAACAGCTCTCTGATTGGTTTGTGCAAAAGTATATCCTGTAAGGTGCCTCCTGATTGGTGTGTATACGAAATGGAATATAGGTACTGTATTGTAAAGAGCGTTCCGATTGGCTTGCAACAAAGCCATAGCAGTATGTAAGGTGAAACCTGAGACCTCTGGCATCAACACATCTTGTAAACAGGTTGCTGATTGGCTCGAGCAAAATCATATCTTTTCAACAGCCTTCTTATTGGCTCATATATATATATATATCCATCTCTTGTAAGCAGCCAGCTGATTGGTCTATATAATGCCATAGCGATATGTAAAGAGAGCCGTGATACGCCTGTCATCAACACTTCTTGTAAACAGCCTCCCCCCTTCCCCCTTCCCCCTCCCCCCTCCCCACCCACCTGAACACGTGTGATCTTCAGGGAATTAATTGGCAGATGCACTAATTATAAACAGCGCCTCAATTGGACAGGAGTCGTGATTAGCGTTAATAACACCTTACTAATGACAGCCAGGTGATCAATAACATAAATAGGTGTAATACAGTGGATATTAAAGTTTCAGAGATCCTGACAAAAATTTCTAAAGTGTTGTAAAATATTTTGAGAGTGTGTTATGAAAATGTCCAGTTATATTATCAAAGTTTCATGAGCTGTGATGTAAAGGTTTAAAAACTTTCACACAAGTCTCAAAAGGTTTATAAAGTTTCAGAGATCACGCTGTAATTTATCTTAAAATTATAAAAGTTGCAGAAGTCATTTTATCAAAGTTTAAGAGGTGTTCACAAAGTTTCAAATCTGTTTCAAAGGCTTCAGAGTTATTTCAAAAGTTTCAGAATTGTTTCAAAAGTTTCAAATGTGGTCTAATAAGAGCTATGAAAGCTTCAGGAGTCGGATATTAAAGTTTCAAGTGATGGATGAGAGGTGATGGATGAGAGGTGATGGGTGAGGGGTGATGGATGAGAGGTGATGGATGAGAGGTAATGGATGAGGGGTGATGGATGAGAGGTGATGGGTGAGGTGTGATGGGTGAGAGGTGATGGATGAGAGGTGATGGGTGAGAGGTGATGGATGAGGGGTTATGGGTGAGAGGTGATGGATGAGGGGTTATGGGTGAGAGGTGATGGATGAAAAGTGATGGATGAGAGGTGATGTTAGAGGGGTGATGGGTGAGAGTTGATGGGTGAGAAGTGATGGATGAGAGGTAATGGATGAGGTAATGTATGAAAAGAGAAAGATAGATGTGATAATTATCCTGTACTTTTCTTTATCATTCCAATAAATTTGTCATTATTATTATAATTATTATTATTATTATGCCTGGTAACATTCCTTGCTGCGTCTGTGCTAGCCCGAACCAAAACTGCACAAATTGTGTTTGCGCGAGAAACAACCGATCATGTGTGGATTGCAGGAAGCTAGACCAGTGTCGGAACGCACGTCGCAGGGAGCCGACACAGGTGGCCACAGTGGATATCGCCGGGACCCAACCACCCGATGATATCCGAAATGATAGCAGTGAGACTACTCAACCCGAAAATGTAGTACTAATAAATGCTGCTCCCTCAGTAGCAGGTGTCCAGGAGGAGAATGAGAGACAGCCGCCTCAGTGGAAAGGCATGTCGATGGAAAATGCAGACGTATGGGTCAAAGAAACCTACTCAGAAATTGTCAAGTGGTCGCCCGCTAACTTATTTGAACCACCCAAGTGTGCGGCCACCAAAGAAATGATTCGGGAGATGACTCGCTTCATGACTGATTACACTCAGGACCGCTTCCTCGCCCCCCTAGCTCTTCAAATACTGGCAATAATACCACATCTATTTTGTCAGAGGACACACACAAAGGCTAAGCACAAAGAAAACGTGGCAGCAATGAAGAGAAGATCGACAATGTGGCAGACTGGGGCCCTAGATGATCTCCTATGTGAAGCAAGAACACTGCAGGAGAGACTAAAATTTACGGGTGACGGAAAGCAAAACACCGATGACGTGGCAAGAAAATTTGGAAACAAAATGCGTGTGGGAAAAGTGTCTCTCGCGGTAAGATCTCTCACTCGGGGATCTTCCGGTGGGGTGATGCCAATAAACAGAAAGACATTAAAACTATTGAAAGAGAAACATCCCCCTGCAAGTGAAGATGAAGGCATCAGGCTCCAGGGTGACTATATCCCACCAAATGCTGTCCTGTTCGAGAAAATAACAGGAGAGATGGTGTGGAAAAAGGCACTGAAGACTCGTGGAGGAGCCGGCCCTTCAGGTCTGGATGCAAACGGTTGGAGAGTCATCCTCAGCACAAACAAGTTTGGCCCTGTAGCAAGCGATCTCTGCACTGCCATTGCCGCCCTTGCAAGAAAGCTTGCATCCTCTTGCTGCCATCACCTCCAGGCCCTGACGGCCTGCCGCCTTATTCCTCTGGAAAAGAAACCAGGATGTAGACCTATAGGGGTGGGGGAAGTGCTGAGGCGGATTATCGGAAAGTGCATAATGGAGGTGGTAAAGGACGATGTCAGGGCAGCAGCAGGGAACCTACAAGTGTGTGCTGGCCACCAGGCTGGTGGGGAGGCGGCCATTCACGCCATGAGATTGATATTTGAGCAGCGTGATTGTGAGGCCGTTCTCATGGTGGATGCTTCAAACGCATTCAACATACTTAACCGCAAGGCTGCACTGCACAACATCAAGATCAAGTGTCCTAGCTTTGCGATGTATGTTGAAAATTCGTATAGGAATCCATCAGACCTCTACATAGTAAACAACAAGGCTCTACGAGGTGATACCATCCTAAAGTCGACTGAGGGAACAACACAGGGGGACCCCGTTGCAATGGCAATGTATGCAATAGGCCTACCAGTGCTCCAACAAGAAATAAAGTTTGAAACAACTAGGGTCAAACAAGTGGCATATGCTGATGACCTCACAGGAGCAGGAAAAGTGGAGGACATCAAAAAGTGGTGGGACCTGGTAACATCGCGAGGTCCACAAATAGGGTACCACCCAAACGCCAGCAAATCCTTCCTCATCGTGAAGCCAGATCATTATGATCGGGCTTTGGAGGTTTTCGGCGAAAGTGAGGTCAAAATAACTAAGGACGGCCAAAGACATCTAGGCGCAGTAATTGGCACTACGGACTTCAAGACCCAGTACGTAGCGGGAAAGGTGAATGAGTGGGTTAGCGAAATCCAAGCTCTATCGGAGATTGCTAACACAGAGCCACATGCGGCCTTTGCAGCATTCACCCATGGAGTCAAGCATCGTTGGAACTACCTGATGCGCACCATCCCTGAGATCTGACTCCTCCTCCACCCTTTGGAAGAAGCAATCAATGTCAAGTTCATTCCCAAACTAGTGAAACATCCTGACTTAACCCAAACAGAAAGAGCACTTCTTGCACTTCCACCAAGACTGGGAGGGATGGGACTAACTAATGCAGAGGAGATTGCCGACTCTGAACATCAAAATTCACTTAAGCTTACGTCAGCCCTCACTGACCACATAATAGCCCAGGATGCAACAGGGGAAGTGGACACCAGCGAAGTTAATAAGATCCGTAGGTCCATTACAACAGATCGGCAGCACTGCCAAAATGACATGTTGCAGCAACTATTGCTGCAGGTTCCAAAAATTTGACAAAAAAAGTAGCTATAGCGCACGAGGTGGGCGCCTCGAACTGGTTAACTACGTTACCGATAAGGGCAAATGGTTTCAGCCTTAACAAACAAGAATTTACAGATGCCATTGCTCTAAGGTACTGTTGGCCAGTAGATGGTTTGCCCTCCCAATGCGTGTGTGGCTCTTCCTATGACGGCGATCACGCCATGGTCTGCAAGAAGGGGGGCTTCATATGCATGAGGCATGACGAGGTAAAGGATCTCACAGCAAATATGTTGAAGGAAATCTGCCGGGACGTCATGGTAGAGCCGACCCTCCTTCCACTGGATGGTGAGATCTTCCAACACAGGACTTCAAACACATCTAACGAAGCTCGTGTGGACGTCAGTGCTCGAGGATTCTTGATGCGGGGACAGCGAGCTTTCTTCGACATCAGGATTTTTGATCCCATGGCCACTTGTCACCGTAACCTAGCTCTCGATGCTGCACATAGGAGGAACGAGAACGACAAGAGAAGGGCATATGGGGAGAGAATTCAAAACGTTGATCAAGGCAGCTTCACTCCTCTAGTGTTCACAACCTCTGGTGGGAAGGGCCCAAGTGCAAGATGTTTCTACGCCAGACTCGCGGAGTTGATCTCCGAACAGAAGCAGCAACCCAGAAGTTATGTTACAGCCTGGATGAGATGTCGACTGTCCTTTTCTCTCCTTCGGTCGGCTTTGTTCTGCCTTAGGAGAACGAGAGCTTCTGCCCCTACTCCGACAACTGCTGCAGATTGCCCCTACTCCGACAACTGCTGCAGATATTGACTATGAGGCTACAGTCACTGAATGCCGCATAGATCTGCGGCTCAACTAATTTAACACAGATAGGATAGCTTCTTATGTATTAGGATATTTAATATTAAGGTAAATAAATGGTGGCGAAGGTGTGGCTATTGGGGGAGGCTGGAGGCCACGTTTAAAAAAAAAAAAAAAATAAATAAATAAAAAAAAAATAGTAGTAGCAGTTAATTTTAAGTTAATAAAATGGTGGCGAAGGTATGGCTATTGGGGGAGGCTGGAGGCTATTGTAAAAAAAAAAATTAAATGAAAAAATAAATAAATATAATAAATAAAAAAGTAGTAGTAGTAGTAACTACTATGCCGGGTAACAGACATTGTTGCGTCTGTGCTAGCCAGAACCAAAATTGCACTAGCTGTGAATGTGCGAGAAACAACCGACCATGTGTGGTTTGCAGAACGGGAAACAATTGTCGGAACCCACCAGGCAGGGAGCCGACACAGGAGGCCACAGTGGATATCGCCGGGACCCAACCGCCCGATGTTATCCTAAATGATAGCAGTGAGTCTACTCAACTTGAAAATGTAGTACCAATAAACGCCGCTCCAATAGTAGCAGATGTCCACGAGGTGAATGAGAGACAGCGACCACAGTGGAATGGCATGTCGATGGAAAACGTAGACATATGGGTTCAAGAAACTTACTCAGAAATTGTCAGGTAGTCGCCAGCTAACCTGTTTGAACCACCCAAGTGTGCGGCCACCAAAAAAATGATTCGGGAGATGACTCGCCTCATAACTGAGTACACTCACAACTGCTTCCTTGCCCCTTTAGCTCTTCAAATACTGGCAATAATACCACATCTATTCTGTCAGAGGACACACACAAAGACTTAGCACAAAGAAAATGTGGCAGCAATGAAGAGAAGATTGACAATGTGGCAGACTGGGGCCCTTGAGGATCTCCTATGTGAAGCAAGAACACTGCAGGAGAGACTAAAATTTATAGGAGACGGAAAGCAAAACACCGATGACAGTGCAAGAAAGTTTGGAAACAAAATGCGTGTGGGAAAAGTGGCTGTAAGATCTCTCACAGAGGAATCCTCCGGTGGGGTTGTGCCAATAAACAGAGACATTAAAACAACTGAAAGAAAAACATCCCCCTGCAAGTGAAGACAAAGGAATCAGGTTCCAGGGTGACTTTATCCCACCAAATGCTGTCCTGTTCGAGAAAATAACAGGAGGGATGGTGTGGGTAAAAGGCACTGAAGACTCAGGGGGGTGCCGGCCCTTCAGGTCTGGATGCAAACGGTTGGAGAGTCATCCTCAGCACTAACAAGTTTGGCCCAGTAGCAAGTGATCTCTGCACTGCCATTCGCGTCCTTGCAAGAAAGCTGGCATCCTCGTGCTGCCAACACCTCCATGCTCTGACGGCCTGCTGCTTCATTCCCTGGATAAGAATCCAGGATGTAGGATTATAGGGGTGGGGGAAGTGCTGAGGCGGATCATCGGAAAATGCATAATGGGGGTGGTAAAATATGATGTCAGGGCAGCAACAGGGAACCTCCAAGTGTGTGCTGGCCACCAGGCTGGAGGGGAGGCGGCCATTCACGCCATGAGAACGAACGATATTCGAGCAGCGCAATTGTGAGGCCGTTCTCCTGGTGGACGTTTCAAACGCATTCAACACACTTAACCGCAAGGCCGCACTGCACAACATCAAGATCAAGTGTCCAAGCTTTGCAATGTTTGTTGAAAACTCCTATAGGAATCCATCAGACCTTTATATAGTAAACAACAAGGCTCTAAGAGGTGATACCATCATACAGTCAACCGAGGTAACAACGCAGGGAGACCCTGTTGCAATGGCAATGTATGCAATAGGCCTATCCGTGCTCCAACACACAATAAAATTTGAAACAACTGAGGTCAAGCAAGTGGCGTATGCTGATGACATTTACAGGAGCAGGAAAAGTGGAGGATATCAAAAAGTGGTGGGACCTGGTAACATCACGAGGTCCACAAATAGGGTACCACCCAAACGCCAGCAAGTCCTTCCTCATTCTGAAACCAGAACATTATGAACGGGCAATGGAGGTGTTTGGTCGAATTGAGGTCAAAATAACAAAGGACGGCCAAAGACACCTAGGTGCAGTAATTGGCACGACGGACTTCAAGACCGAGTACGTAATGGGAAAGGTGAATGAGTGGGTTAGGGAAATCAAAGCACTATTTGAGATTGCTAACACAGACTCACAGAGCCACATGCGGCTTTTGCGGCATTCACCCATGGAGTCAAGCATCGCTGGAACTACCTGATACGCATGATCCCTGACATTGGACGCCTCCTCTACCCTCTGGAAGAAGCTATTAGTGTCAATTTCATTCCCAAATTAGTGAAACACCCTCACTTAACCCCAGCAGAAAGATCACTACTTGCACTACCACCGAGACTGGGAAGTATGGAATTGACCAGTCCAGAGGAGCTTGCTGCCACCGAACATCAAAACTCAGTTTAGCTCACGGCAGCCCTCACGGACCACATAATAGCTCAGAACACAACAGGGGAGGTGGATACCAGTGAAGTAAACAAGAGTCGAAGGTTCATTACGACAGAACGACTGCACAGCCAAAGTGATAAGTTGCAGCAACTGTTGCTGCAAGTACCAGAGAATTTGAAAAAACAAGTGGCTATAGCACAAGAGGTGGGCGCCTCGAACTGGTTAACTACGCTACCGATAAGGGCAAATGGTTTCAGTCTCAATATACAAGAATTTACAGATGCCATTGCTCTGAGGTACGGTAGGCCCGTAGAAGGGTTTGCCCTCCCAATGCATGTGTGGCTCATCCTATGACGTCGATCACGCCATGGTGGGCAAGAAAGGGGGCTTCATATTCATGAGGCATGACGAAGTAAAGGACCTTACAGCAAATATTTGAAGGAAATCTGCTGTGATGTCAGGGTAGAACCGACCCTCCTTCCATTGGACAGTGAGACTTCAAACACATCCAATGAAGCCCGTGTTGACGTCAGTGCTCGAGGATTCTGGATGTGGGAACAACGATGTGAGTGAAATGGGCCTGATGTTTGGAGAGTTAGCTTTAGGGATTGGTACTATGTTTCCATGAGTCCATGTCTTAGGCAGAATGCCCTGTGTGAGGCTCATTTGATGCAGATCAAGCAGTGGATGGTTAGGGACCTCATTTAACAATCTCAAGGTGTTATAGGTTATATCATCCTCACCAGGGGAGGATGATTCACCTTTCATTAGTGCTGTTGTTCGTTCGTGGTTCGTTATAGGAAAGTGGTCGGTAAGGTCTGGTGAGGAACAGGCTATTTCAGTATTGAAATCCCTATTAATGTGTGTGGTTTTAAGATATTGCTGTATGTCAGGAGGCAGGGAAGTGATTTGTGACACACTAAACCATTGGTCTAATAACATGTCAGCATATTCTGCAGGGCTGTGACGAAGTTGGACTGGGGTGGTTGTTCTATTAATCCCCTGTAAGAATTGTTCCCAATAGGTGTTTCTCACCTGACCTTTGAGTTAACGAAATGCTCTGTTAGCTTTGAGGAATGCCAGGAGGTTATCACTTGTTTTATTTTGCTTATAAGTGTTGGCAAGCTGTTCTACCTTCTCTCCTTCTTTGGTGAGGATGGGGTCAGGTGTCCACAGAGGTGGTTTAGTGCTGCCCCCCTTCCTCCTTGACTTAACCCAGGTGGTATAATATGTGGTAATGACATTTACAAGATCACAGCAAAATTCATCCACTGACCCAGGTGTATATCCAGCATACCACCTGTGGATGTAGGCCTTGAAGTGCAGTTTAAGTTTATCTGGGATGTTAATTCTGAGCTTAGGATGGGGTTCACACTTGACATCAGCAACAGTGTATTCAGTAAGTATTGCATAATGATCACTGGCTAGGTAGTCTGAGATGACCTTAGCCTTGACATTACTGTCTACTAGGTTATACCCAATCACATAATCAAGTCTGCCCCCCATCAGATGTGTCACTTTGTCTGTGTCGTATACAGTGATATTATGATTATTGATGTAATTCACGAACACCCTCCCATTAGAGTTACATCACCGAGGACAATGTGACGAGAGTTAAAGTCACCCATACACAGCATAGCATTGTTACCTGATGGCTTTGGTAACACGTCCGCTCGCAGCTCATTACACCGAACATAGATGTTATACAGCGTAAATTGACTGTTTGCTGTCTTTACTGTAAATTGTTGATAGTGAATACTTTCATCATTGTGAATTTTGATCCGTTTACAGACCAGACCATTCTTTACAAAAGTGAGCAGGCCACTACCTGCTCCACTATTGTATGCTGTAAACCCAGCTATCCTGGGTGCAGTTTTCTTCTGGGTGCTGGACGTGTAAGGTTCTTGCAAACCAATTACATCAATGTTAAAAGCTTTAACGAACCATTTTAGGTATTTAATTATGCGGTTAGCACTCTGGATGTTCCATGAAATGATTCTAAGCGTTCGTGTTACTTGTTCCACCTTGAACTTAGTATAGAGAGTAACATAGATAAACCTGACCAATAAGTTAACCGTTTCAAATTCATCACCGCCGGAGTTCTTCGTAATGCGCCTCACGGCCCATATTCCAGTAGGATTTTTATACACAGGTTTCTTCATTAGTCCCGCGAGTTCCTCCTCCGTAAATATTGGAAGAAGTTCAGGGTTATGGCCAGTTTCCAGACCTGGGGTTATTAGAGACCACGCTGGCAGTCTGGGGCTCATTCTCCCCATCCATGCTACCATCACTATCGGTCTCGCTCTGGCTACTCACCCTCAAGTTTGCATCATTATGAGAGGAGGCACGAGCTCCTTCAGAAGCTCCACTAACACTATCACTGCCATTGTTCACTGGTACACTTACTTGGCAGGCCTTAACCTGACCTGCATTGGCTAACGAAGGAGGGTCACTGTGCCTGTTGACTTCAGGTGGTGGAGGCGATCCGGCCGCGTTGGCATCAATGAGTCGGACCGCTTTTGTGGGTGGAGCTGGTGTTGGCCAGTGTCACGTAGGCATTGGCTTGTAACCAGAGGAGGTCAAGGGTGGTATCGGTCCCGCTTGCCCCGTCCCGCCCTGCCCAGCCCAGCCCCGCCCTGACCCGTGGGCCAGTACATCAAAACTTACCCTTTCCCCCTCCACCCTCAAACCACAACCATCTTCCTCTCCCACTGCTCTCTCCTTCCCAGGCCGACATCATGGCTGGGAAATGTGTTTGTCAGTGCTCAGGCCGGAATCAGAAATGCACAACTTGTATTTGTATGAGAAGTAACACACGATATGTGGGTTGTAGGAAAGGGACCAGCTGTCAAAATCCCTACGGCAGAGATCCATCACCTGATGACGACATGTCAGACGATAGTAGTGAACCCACTCAGTCGGAAAATACTGTTCAGAATGACATAGTCAAATTGGAAAGCCATCTCGTGGGAAGATGCGGAGAAGTGGTTCAAAGAAGTCTACTCAGAAGTGGTCGCCAGTTAACCTCTTTGAACCTCTCAAGTGTGCGGCTACCAAAGAAATGATCCGAGAGATGACTTGCCTCATAATAAATTACACTCATGACAGCCCCCTGGCCCATTAGCTCTTCAAATACTGGCAATAATACCACATCTATTCTGTCAGTGGACACAGGCAAGGTCTAAGTGCAAAGAAAATGTGGCAGCAATGAATAGAAAACTGACAATGTGGCAATGATCTCCTAAGTGAGGAAAGAACACTGTAGGAGAGTCTAAAATTCATAGGAGACGGGAAGCAAAACATTGAGGATGTTGCCAGAAAGTTTGGTAACAAAATGCGGGTGGGAAAAGTCTCCTTGGTGGTATGATCTCTCACAGAGGAATCTTCCGGTGGTGTTCTGCCAATAAAAACAGACATCCCCTGCAAGTGTAGAGGAAGGCTTCAGTTTTCAGGGTGCCAGGTGCCTATATCCCTCCAAATGGTTGGCCAGTAGAAGGTTTGCCCTGCCAATACGTGTGCGGTTCATCTTTTGACAGTGACCACGCCAGGGTGTGTAAGAAAGGGGGCTTCGTATGCATGAGACATGACGAAGTAAGGGATCTCACAGCAAATTTACTGAAGGAAATCTGCCACGACGTCATGGTGGAACCAACCCTCCTCCCATTGGACGGTGAGAACCTACGTCACAGGACTTCAAATACATCTAACGAAGCCCGTGTGGACGTCAGTGCTCGAGGATTCTGGACGTGGGGACAGCGAGCATTCTTTGATGTCAGGATATTCGACCCCATGGCTGCATGTCACCGTAATTTGTCTCTTTGAGGCTGCACATAAGAGAAACGAGAACGACAGGGCAGCTCCACTCCTCTGGTGTTCACAACCTCTGGCGGTATGGCACTGAGTGCAAGACGCTTCTACGCAAGACTGGCCGAGGTGTCTGAGCAGAAGCAGCAGCCCAGATGCCACGTTGCTGGTTGAGATGTCGTTTGTCCACCTCTATGCTTAGGTCTGCATTGCTTTGCCTCAGGGGAATGAGATCTTCGGCCCCAAAGCCGACAATGGTCGCAGATATCGACTTTGAGGCAACAGTCACTGAATGCCTCACAGATTTTCAGCTTAACTAACTCAACACAGCTAGGGTAGCTACTTTTGTATTAGGATGTTTAATTTTAAGGCAATATAATGGCAGCGAAGGTGTGGCTGTTGGGGAAGGCTGGAGTCCACGTTAAAAAAAATAGTAGTATTAATATCATCATCATCATCATCATCAATATTATTATTTCCTTGCATTTTTTTCATTAATTGTCTTATTCTTGTTCTTCTTATTCCCCCTTTCGTAATAACATATCAATCTTTTCCTGTTCTTCCCTCTCCTTCACCCTCTCTCCTCGTCAGTTCCTCTTGTTCACATACTAATCATCCCCTCTCTCTCTCTCTCTCTCTCTCTCTCTCTCTCTCTCTCTCTCTCTCTCTCTCTGTTGCTATTCCCTATTCGCTGTCCCTCAATTACTCCCCTTCTCTCCTTCCCTTCCCCTCTCCCCCTATTATCCTTTATCCATGTCATTACCCCTTGATTCCATCCTATTGAGGTTTTCCCCCGTTATATTAATTTTCTTTCTCTTTCCACCCTTGTTATCCACTCTTCTTCTTCATCACCTGTGCTTCTCCAAACACCCTCATTTATTGTGTTCCTCCAGTTCTCGTTTATTAAGTTTTTGTTTTTGTCGTCTTTTTTTTACGTTTAGGTTAGGTTAGGTCAGGTCAGGTCAGGTTAGGTTAGGTTAGGTCAGGTCAGGTTAGGTCAGGTTAGGTCAGGTTAGGTTAGATTTAGAAATACTTATAAACTTAGGTCGTAGATGAATATACAAAATATAATTAGTTATCATACATCATCATTAAATGTACCAAATAAACACAAGTTATTATACGTCACCATAAAACATTTCACCCAGTGTATATAATTTGAAGGGAACATTGAAAAAAATATATAATTATATACGATACTGTATATTATTTATCCAATTTCTCGAATACTAATTAGACAAAAAATGAAGAAAAAAATTAAGTATATTTAAATAATGAGGCAGTAGCTCCCACGATATTTGTAAATTATTAACTATATTTTTCCTCTGGAGATCAATAAAAAAATAAAAAAATATTGAAATGAAAATAATTAAAATAAAATTATGAGAGAAATTAATATTAAAATCATTTCTCGGTAGGTTATGACAGGATCCAGATCGTGAAAGATTCTTAAAGTGGTCAGGTCAGGTTTGGTTAGGTTAACTCAGGTTATGTAAGGTTAGGTTAGATTAGGTTAGGGGACAACATTAACACTGAGATTCTACCTTAACTAGACACATTCACTTAACATCAAACAATTTCAACATTCGAATCTACCCAAATGTTTATAACTAAATTTTGTCTTCTCTTATCAATGATTTTCACTATAAAAACATTATAAGCAATACAGTGTTTTGTCCCCTATATTTCATTCCCTATAAACGAAGGACCTGTGTCTTATATCTCATCTCCTATAATTAATTAGAAGGATATTATATAACATTCATTACCTCTTATTTTTAATTACCTGTGCCTATAATCATAACATCATCAGATATAACAATAATACACGTCTTCTAAATCATTATCCAAGCCCTATAACTCATTACTGATAATAATAATACACGTCTTATAACCCCTAACGTGTAACTACAACATCACTAAACAACCACGTGATACCTACTGTAGACAACAAAACCACAGTGACGAGTAGAACTTTCGTGAACAGCATTATGGCGCAAGAGTCAGTGTGTAGTTAGCTTAGGTTAGGTTAGGTTAGGTCAGTGTGTGTGGCCTCAGTATTACACCGGGTCACATTATTTTCTTAGTCTTGCATGCGGCGCCTTAACGCTTATTGGCTTAATTTTGGCTCAGCTCCCCAGCCAACCCTGAGCCATGGAGACTGCACCACACCCTCTGTAATGGTCGTTACCCCTCGAAGAAAATTCAAACCCCCCCTGAAATTTTTTGATAGCTCGCCTCGAATGTATCCGGACAGTGGGGAGAAAATTTTTTACTTAAACCAGTGGTGGTATCTGTACTCACGTTTGGTAGAGTGTCCTGCGGTGTGTGTGTGTGAGAGTGTTATAATGAACAAGAACACTCACCACAGACCAGAACACAACCTAAAACATATTGTTATTCCAGTATATATATATAAATGTTCATAAAATAACTATATCAACCAGTATAAAGATAGTTAACACGAGAGAAGACGATTGATAGATGCAAAATACAGATTTACTCTATATATAAAAGATACAACATATATGGGTCTTAATATATCAAACACTTTTTATTCATTCAACACAATATTAAGAGAAACAAGTTAATAAACGTAACAGCTAGTTGACCGAGTGTAAGTCATTTGGTGATTAGAAATAATTAAGATATGTTTTGACTTAACCCTTTGGCTGCCCATGGTTTCCCTGAGGTGGAAAAAATCGTCTTGCGGTAGTCACAATATAATGAGAAAGTGCGGGAATGGCTTCGAAAGAGTTCATTCATAAAATTAATAAAGGTAGACGCACCTAACCTAACCTATCCTATCCTATCCTAACCTAACCTAACCTAATCTAACCTACTAGCCCAAGGTACTGTTCACTACACAGAAGACTAGATCGTGTCATATCCTAGTTGGCAATGCTGTTTTACTCTATCCCGCCCCTTTGTTCCTCTGGCTTTCAGCAAACAGAATCATTATTATGAGATGATTTTTCTAAACCATATTTACGGGAAGAAACATAATAAATTGGACTTTTGTCAGCTTCCCGAGTCGAAAAATTGGTAAAAGACATCTTGCGATAACTCAGTAGCTGCGTTTGTTGCTACGTTCAGCAGAGACACTATACAAGTTTGTGACCAGTAGTCTACCAGGCTTAGAAAAAACATCAACATTTCGTGATATCCTAATTAAGCAGATTCAGTTTAATGAGTTTGTCTTATCAGTCTCTGCGTGATGAGAATCTAGATTATATAAGAATTTAAACGACAAAACACAGTGCTGTTAATTACACTACAGTAGCAAAATGGGGTCAGTATGTGCTGAGTAACCTCTTATGGTATAACGCTGTCAGGTAAAAAACACTGTGGAACCCAAAGTATTCTTACACAGTAATAACTAAAGGATTATTCGTCAGATATAGAAATTTTTATATCTTTTATTTCCCCCCAAAAAAATAGTCTGCTATTTCCTGCAGGCCAACAAAGGGTCGTCGAGGGTAAAATACTTTCTCTCTTCCATCCTCGTGTGTGTCCCAGCCTTGGCAAATTCAAAGTCGGACGTGAAATTAGTATTGATAAAAGCTTCACGTTGTCATTTGTGAGGTAAAATTTAATGCACTCAGATGAAAAATGCATAGAACATATTATGCAATACCAAGACTTTTCTTGTTTAAAGTTCCAGTGATATTTTCTTTCACACGGTTCTAACCATTTTCTTGGAAGCTTTTGACTTCGTGGAAATCCCTGAAAAGACATAAACTTCTTATTTTTTTCACCTAACCCTGCACGTAGCGGCAACACGAACTACCATCGTTAAAAAATATATTATCGTGCACCGCTTTAAGAACCGCGCCTTCACAGATGACAAGAGGAACAAAGGGGCGGAACCAAGTGACGTATCCATAGCTAGCCAATCAGTACTCCGAATGAGTCACTGATGAGTCATTAATTTTCCGTTTTTGTTCCAGTTGCAATTAAACAAAAAATCCACACTATCTTTTATGCCTATACAGCTTTTCCTAAGAAAAAATTCAACAAAAGTTTGACATTTTTTATTATTTTTTTTCGATCACTCCATACCTCTATATGGGTGGTGCTACCTACAGTATGTATTATAGTTTAGGTTAGGTCAGGTCAGGTCAGGTCAGGTCAGGTAAGGTCAGGTCCAAGTACACACGATCCCAAAAAATGATAGATATTGCAAAATGCCATATACCACTTGCTAGCAACATATCCTGTTTCATCTATAGTAAGTATTGTTGTTAAAAGCACATTCATATGGAAATAGATTTATCTTGCGAACTATGTGTGTGTGTGGTTGATGGTGGTGGTTACCTTGTGGTATGGGTGTAGTGGTCATTTAGGAAATCATCGGACCCCTGTGTAGAGATGCTTTTTGATTTTGTGTACCTTGATCTAACCTAACCTAACCTAACCTAACCTACAACACAGAGACAAAAAGGTATAGTCTGGGTGTTGTCCTCCTTACTACTACTTTGCTGTCACTCGGAATCGAGTAAGACGATCATCCAGCTATGATACAATGATATGAGCTATAAAGGATGTCACCTACTGTAGGTTGGTGAGTTCTGAGGTAACTAAAGAGGCCTATACGAGACCATCAGGGTCGTTCACAGATGTTGCACATGTGGGGGGCTACATCTAGTGCAGGAGGGACGGCGGCAGCGTCTTTCCGGCGTTGGCGATTGTCTGTCTCATTATACAGTCGGACTAACTCGAAAGTATTGACACCTTGTGTGGTGCTCCTCCAAGCGTTACGGTGTGGAGTAATCGTCTCCCAGGTGAGGGGGTCGATTTGGCACTTTTTCAGGTTTGTCTTAAGACTATCCTTATACCTTTTCAATTGCCCGCCAGCGTTACGTTTACTATTCGCTAGGTGACTGCAAAGTAGCTGCTTTTGCAGTCTACTGTCGTCCATGCGGGTAACATGGCCAGTCCAGCGTAGTTGTTCATGGATAATGGTCGCCTCGATGCTCCTACAGTTGGTGTCAGCAAGAATACTGGCATTTGTTCTCTTGTCTTCCCAGCGAAGTCGGAGGATGGAACGTAGACTAAGTTGGTGAAAGTTTTCAAGTGCCTTGAGGTGCCTCCTATATGTGACCCATGTCTCACTGCCATAAAGCAGGGTGGTGAGGACACTGCTAGATATACTGTATATGTAACCTTGTAAATAATTTCAGCTCCCTTCTGCTGAAGACACAGTTTCGGGGTCTGCCAAAGCCGTGAGATGCCTATCTGATCTGATGCTGAATCTCTTCATCGATGTCCGCGGTGGTGGACAGGTGGGAGCCGAGGTACCGAAAGTGGGTAACATTAGAGAGAGTAGTATTGTTAAGTTGGATGGATGGTGGAGGTGTGGCTAAGCAAGGGGCAGGTTGAAAGAGAATCTGAGTCTTATGTACATTCACCTAGAGGCCGAAGTGTGCATATGCATCTGCATAGGTGTTCAGGATCTCCTGTAGGTAGCGTTCAATGTGAGTGACAAGGGTGAGGCTCGTCTCCATACTGAAGCTCAGTAATGGAAGCTGCCGACACCTTTCTTCCTGCCTGGAGTCGTCTTATGTTAAAAAAACCCTTCATCCGGTACTAGATGTCCACCCCACCGGCTAAATTGGCACTGGCAAGAGTACGGAAGACAGCCAAGAAAATAGAAAAGAGAGTTGGTGCCAGTACACACCCTTGTTTAACCCCCGTTTGGATGGGGAAGAACTCAGACTGAGTGCCATTGTGCAAGACACTGCCGTGTATGCCATCGTGGAGTTGCCTCACAGTGATGATGAATTTTGGTGGGCAGCCCAAACGGCTAAGGGTCCACCAGAGGGCTTCCTTATTGACCGAATCGAAGGCCTTGGTTAGGTCAATGAAAGCCATGTACAGGTCACGGCGCTGTTCTCAGCACTTTTCCTGCATCTGACAGGCAGCAAAGATCTGGTCAGTGGTGCCACGTGAGGGTCTATAGCCGCATTGAGATTCTGGGAGGAAGTTTTCCGCCTCAGGAAGAAGTTTGTTTTGGTAAGCCGAAGTCCTCCTGCTTTATAGACCTCGGCTGGGATTCCATCAGGCCCTGAGGCTTTGTTATTTTTCATCTGTTTATTGGCAGGAGCTACCTCATCCAGGGATGGAGATTAGCTTAGGTGGGCTAGCTCGGGATGCCGAGGAACCTGCTGGGTAGTCAGGACATTCACATCTGTGTTTTGATTGTGCAGTAAATGGTAGTGCTCTTTCTCGGGCTGAAGGATGCCTTCATCGTCTTTAATTATGGAGTTACCGTCGGATGAGCAGAGGGGGGCTGCGCCACGAGTGATTGGCCCATAAAATGTTTTAGTGGAGTTGAAAAATTCGTGCATCTTGTGATGATCGGCAAATTTTTGTGTTTCACATGCTTTATTTTTAAACCGGTATATTGACTGCCGGGTCATTTTCATCAAAACAGTCCTCGTGTTTTCTTTCGATCTGGCCAATGGTCTCTGCAGTCGAGAGTATCCCGTTCGGCACTGGGCTTTGGGTTTTTTTGTTGTCGTGTTTTTTATCAGCCCATGCTGAAGCTGCTCTCTGAAAGCATGTACTACCGCTTGATCCTCCAGACGATTTGTTTTAAAATATCTTCTGGAGGCTTGCTGCCTTCGCCGTTTTGGGGCGACGTGAAGTGAGAGTTTGGCTCTGGCGAACCGATGATCCGCGGTCTGAGCCACGGATGGGGATCTCTTTCTCTGAGATTGGTGTAGTCAATGAAATATCAGTGTTTGTATCGTTGGTTTTTGCCACGATCACTTGAACTTGTCGACCTGCTTAAACAAGGTATTGGTGATAGTGAGGTTGTGTGCAGCACACTTGCTGAGGAGTAGGCCGTTGGGATTACACTTGCCGAGTCCTTTCTCCCTACGGTTTCCTGGCAAATGTCAGCATCTCTACCAACTCTTTCATTGAAGTCACCAAGGAGAACAAACTTATCTAATATACTATAGCGCTATCCGAATGTCTGTCTGTGCAGCCGAAACAGCACAATCGTTTTTAATCAAACTTGGTGGAAAAATCGCAAAAAAAAAAATCGTAGATTGGAACAAACCTGGTCTAATGTCGATGGTTTCTTTAGGAAGCCATTAATTAACCATTTTATTTACGAAGGAAAACGAGGCACCCTAATTAACCATGCAAGTCTACGGACTTGCCGCACCCTCATTCGCTGTACGCTGTCAGCCGGATACAATACAATACAATACAGTACAATACCATACAATTCCATACCATACAATACACAACGAACTATAAATATTTGTAAGAATAAAACATAATTATATAGACATGTAAGACTCACAACTTGATAAGATATCCGTAAGACATTAGCGATTGGAAAGGTGATTAAATGTTTTGTTATTAATCCAGTGTGAAATGTATAATCAGTACAGGTGTCGTAGGTCAGGTAATTAAGGTGAGCCAATACCATCTTAATTAGTCAGTACAGGTGTCGTAAGTCAGGTAATATAGGTGAGCCAATACCATCTTAATTAGTCAGTACAGGTGTCGTAGTTCAGGTAATTACGGTGAGCCAATACCATCTTAATTAGTCAGTACAGGTGTTGTAGGTCAGGTAATTAAGGTGAGCCAATACCATCTTAATTAGTCAGTGCAGGTGTCGGTCAGGTAATTAAGGTGAGCCAATACCATCTTAATTAGTCAGTACAGGTGTTGTAGGTCAGGTAATTAAGGTGAGCCAATACCATCTTAATTAGTCACCACAGGTGTCGTAGGTCAGGTAATTAAGGTGAGCCAATACCATCTTAATTAGTCAGTACAGGTGTCGTAGGTCAGGTAATTAAGGTGAGCCAATACCATCTTAATTAGTGAATTATTAAGAAGTAATTCGATAAATAATTAATGTCTTAAATTGGTGAAAATTATTAACTTGTTATATGGATGATTAAAGCCTTGGCATTATTGATCTTATGAAGCTTGGAGGAGGTTAAGGTGAAGTGCTGTATTTTAAGCTTTAACCAACGAGTTTAAGCTTTAACGAATGAGTTTAAGTAGGGGGACCGGTGGTAGAAGCGGTACCGTTCTTGCTTTGCAAGCGAGATGTCACGGGTTCGATTCCCGGGCCGGTGGAAGTTGTTTGGACTTACTTCCTAGCCCCCATTAGTCCCTGTTCACCTAGCAGTAAAGTAGGTACCTGGTGTAAGTCGAAAGTTGCGAATTCGTATTCAGGGACAAGTTGTTGGAGCTTCCAATAACTTGATGACATAAACCACTGACTCTTCAGGCTCCTACGCCCTTAACTCATGAGACATAAAGGCAAGCATGTGTTAGGTTCTGAATAATAAGTTCTATATACAGGAGAGAACACAAACACCTGTATAGTTTTGTAGGTTCGGTTTACTGGATAAGAGTATGTACACAGAGGAGAGCAGCGGCCTCCCTGGCTAGGCTCCTTGTCAACTGCTATAGGCGACGTATGGCAAGTGATACATTAGCAGCTTCCATACGTCGCCAGGCACATTAATTAAGCATGTGGGATATGGTAATAACATTGCCACACGCTGCTAGCTAGGCTGAATAAATAAATACATAAATGGAGCACATACATAATATACATACATGACATATAATCCAGCATACATAATATACATACACCTCCCTCCCCCCTATACGCTCATAGCAAAGTCTTGAGCGGACCTTTTCTTTTGGATCCGTTCTGAGCGTCGAGGGACTTCATCACTGGGAAGGGTATGGGACTCAACACTGGTGGCGGGGCCAGCAGACGGCATTGTTACGGGTCGGAGGAAACGGCGGTTCCTCCACCACACACGACCACTGGGTAACCGCACCTGGTAGTCCCGTGACCTGCCGAGACCCATGACTACGCCTACTTTGTCCCAACGTAGGGAGGTCGGGTCCTGAACACGGACTTGGGTGCCGACACTCAACCTGGGGAGAGAACGGGCGTGGTCATTGTAGCGGGCGACGACGTCCTGAACACGTTCGGCGGCTCGGCGATCACAATCCTCTGTCTTGGCCTGCCACTCCTTGGAGAAGGATTGAGGGTGAGCAGGGACACAAGAACGAAGGGGCGTCCATACAAACCTGGGCAGGGGAGCGTCCGGTGTAGTTAGGTGTGTTGCGGAGTTCAAGAAGACCCCTGTCGAAGGCCTCGCAGTCAATGTTCCCAGAAGGGGCCACCTTAAGGATGAGGTGCTTCAGGGATTTGACAGCAGCCTCAGCGTGGCCGTTGGACTGCGGGTAATGGGGCGATGACAACACATGCCGGACTCCCCATCGGTCAAGGAACGCAGCAAAGTCCCGGCTTGTGAACTGAGGCCCTCCGTCGGTTCGCAGGCGTACAGGAACGCCCACGTCACGGAAGTAGTGGCGGAACTTGCTGATGGTGGCGGCAGACGTCGTGTCATTACCGCACTTGATGACAACCGGCCAACCAGAGAGACGGTCGACGATAACGAGGAAGGACTTTCCTGACACACAGAAAAAGTCGGCCGACACAGACTCAAAGGGGCGGGTGGGGTTGTCGTCACTCATGAAGGGTTCCTGCTGCTGGCTGGGTTGTAATACTTGGCAGGGCTCACACGCACGGACAACATTGGAGATGTCGGAGTTGATGCCGGGCCAGAACACAGTCTGTCGTGCACGTCGTTTGGTGGCCTCAGCTCCACGGTGACTGTCGTGAAGGCGGGCCAAGGCGTGGGGACGTGATGCAGCAGGGACAACTACACGTGCTCCGTACAGAACAAGGTCTCCGTCGCAGTAGAGTTCATCGCGGAGTTTCCAATACGGGAGCAGGGTGTTGTGAAGATCGTAGCGGTTGCTAGGAAATCCATTCCTCACACACTCGACAAGTCGGACGTAGGAAGGGTCATCTCGGGCCGCTGTTCGAAGGTCCTCCATTGCCTTGTCGTCATCTGGTGACAGGTCCGAACGAAGGGATTGGACGGCATGGAGAGTGACCACAGTCCTGACGGAAAGAGCGAGGTCGGCGTCGAGTACATGGTCTTCTGGAGTAGGGCGGCTGACAGGGGAGCGGGATAAGGCATCAGGGATGCAGAGCTCCTTGCCAGCACGCCACACTGCAGTGAAGATGTACGCCGAGAGCTTCTCTTTCAGACGCTGGAGGCGAGGGTTCTCAACGGCGTCTAGCGTGTAGTGATTGAGGATCGGGACAAGCGGGCGATGGTCGGTCACTAGGTGAAAGTATTGCAGGCCTATGAGGTAAAACCTGCACTTGGACATCGCCCAAACCGCAGCCAACAGCTCCAACTCAATAGTGGCGTAGCGCGTCTCAGTGTCAGAGAGGAAACGCGAGCCACACTGGACGAGCCGGAACTGCCCTCCACCATGATCCTGCAGTAGGGCGTATCCCACGCCATACAAGCGTGAGGCATCTGTCTGCAGAACTGTCGGCAAGGCTGGGTCAAACGTGGCGAGGACAGGTGGACGAGACAGGGCCTGTTTCACTTGCTGGAAGGCCTTGTCGTGGTCGGGGGTCCACAGGAATGTCCTCTTGGGGCTCATGAGGGGGCGAAGTGGTTGAGCAGCTGCGGAGATGTCCGACGAAAACTCTGCTAACTGGTTGACGAGACCGATGAAGGACCTCAAGTCGGTCAGGTTAGCAGGGGTGGGAAAATCCGTAATGGCGCGGACCTTTTCCGGGTCAGCTGCGATACCATTCCCTGAGAGGGTGTACCCACAAAAGTCAACTGAAGAGCTGGCCAGAACAAACTTGTCGGCATTTAGGGTAATGCCGTGCTTCCGGCACCTGTTGAGTACCTCGTAGATACGGCAGAGGTGATCCATATAATCCTCGTCGTACACGAGTATGTCGTCGACCACTTTCACGCAGTTTGCCAGACCTTGTAGAGCCATATCACCTCGAAGACAGAAAGCGTCTCCTGTAGCGGCGAATCCCATGGGGCCACGGCAATAACTGTAACGTCCATGCAGGGTGATGAAAGTTGTGAGTGGTCGGTCTTCTTCGGCAAGCTCTATCTGCCAGTATCCACACAGGGCGTCCATCGTCGTGAAGAAGCGCGCCTTCGGGTTCACACTGCGTATAGCTGCAAAGGGCGTGGGAGAAGGGTGCGCAGGACGAGACACCTGGTTGTTGAGCTTGGAAAGGTCAGTGGTGATCCGAACACCACCTTTAGGTTTTGCGACGACAACCATCGGGTGACACCATGGAGACGGGTCATCGCCGGTTGGTACAATAATTTCTTGGGCGACCATGGAGTCCAGCTCGTTTTTGACCACCTCGCGGAAGGCCAGGGGAACCAGTCGAGGGGTGTAAATAGCGAATGGCTTCGCGTCGTCCCTCAGGTGGATCCTCATGGGGGGGCCTGCCATCTTCTTGAGAGGCTTGGATTCCAGAGCGGACTTGGTCACCAGAACGTCGCTGAATTCCTTCAGGAAGTACTTCCGAGCATCCGAAGGAGAGGTGTCACTGGCAAGAGGCAGGGGTAGGGCTGCAGCAGGGTCGTTGCTGCTCCCTTTTTGCACCCTGTTGGCGTGTTTTACCTCAAGAATAGGTTTGGGGAAGTCCTGGGAGATGATGGCCAACTCCTGACAATGTCTGTAGGACAGCAAAGGAGTCTGGACACCGTTATGCACATCAATCCAGGCTTGACACGACCTGTTGCCAAAGGTGACTTGTGCTTGGAGTGAACCCAGGGCCGGGGTCATCTGTGAACCATCTGCCATAAAGCGGAGATCCTTGGGGGGCGGTCCTAGATCACTTGGAGAGAGCCCCAAGCATTGCAAATGCTGGGGACCGATGACTGTAGCATCAGCGCCGGTGTCGGGCAACATCTGAAGACGGGATGAAGCACTGCGGTAGGTCACAATGACACTGATGTACTGGGGGACTTTGGTCCTGGGACGCTGGGGGGAGCACACATTCCTAATGTGGCTCGAGCGTTGTCAAGAGTCGTCGTACCTCTGATTGGAAGACTGTGGGCGGCCCTCTCTGGTGGAGGGGGGCTGAAGCTTCCGCCGACGCGGTCCCTTGGGTATGTTGGAAGGGCAACACTTGTCATAGTGGCCCAGACGACCGCACACATTGCACTGGACGCGTTTGGCTGGGCACCGTACTGTGAGTGACCAGTGGCCCTTACGGTCACAACTGTTGCAGGTAGACTGAGCAGCTGGACACACCTGTGTTCCGTGCTGCTTACCACAGTTGTTGCAAAATAAACCGGGCGTGGACGTGGTGGGCGAAGGCGTAGGAACGGACTTCTTGTCCTTCTTGTACCGGGACACAGCGCGTACAGCTGTAGGGGGAGCACGGATGGCAGAGGTGGCACACCTGGCAGCCTCATAGGAGCGACATATCGTCAACACATCCTTAAGAGAAGAGGAAGAGTCGAGGGAGGTGAGGCGTTGGACAAGTTCCTCGTCCTTAACACCCATCAGGATCACCTGCCTCAACTGGGTCTCCTCGCACTGCTGGTGGTGGCCTGGACATATATCTACCTCTTCCGAGGCTCTCTTAAGACGCACGTAAAAGGCATCAAAAGACTCACCCTCCATCTGTCTGCAGCTAAACAATTCCCTCCTGCGCAGAGCTTCATTCTGCTGTCCTTTGATGTGCCGTTGTAGAACGTCCAGTACCTCCTCTACAGACAGCGAAGAGGTTGGGGGTACCTGCAACGTATGTTCCAAGACACGCTGAATTTCCAAGGACAG
This sequence comes from Homarus gammarus, assembly GCA_958450375.1. NCBI lineage: Eukaryota > Metazoa > Arthropoda > Malacostraca > Decapoda > Nephropidae > Homarus > Homarus gammarus. Next base: position 849,309 of record CAUDMG010003049.1, on the reverse strand, counting down.
GCACATACGCAGCTGGATGAGTTGTTTAGGCTGTGACAAACTCTGGAGATCCACCATTGTAGAATAATCAGTCCACCGTCGCCGCCATTCACGAAAAGTCTGGAAAGTCTCATCAGGCTTCAAGATGGGCGGCGTTTGAGCTGCTGCTTTAGGTGGGGCTGGGGGGTGTGAAGGAAGCATGGATGAGGTATCTGAACCAGTCAGTACCGAGGCAGTGCTAGAGCCAGGGGCTTGGTTAACAGTGAGGCGAGATATCAAGGCTTCAAACCGTTCACTGTCTTCCAATCTCCGTTGGTTGTCTCGTTCTGCCTCTGCTTGCCTTCTGTGCTCATCCGCCAAACGTCTGTGGGCTTCATCCTCGCGTTTTTCATCTCTCATAAACTTCAGTAAAGCAATTATCTCTGGAGACAACGCTGAATATTGAGGTGAGGGACTGCGCGATGTGGGGGCTGGAGCGTCGTGGCCGGCCTGGTCATCCATCTCTGCGGGGCTATCACCCGCCTGGCTCATCCAGGCGCTGGGTCCACGGCTACGTAAGGCGTGAGACATAACTACTTCATCTGTGTACTATGTCTTAAATCAGTGTTGACCGGTCAGCCCGTCGTATCAACAAGGTTTCAGACAAAAAATTAATTAAATACACAGATAAGTAGGTTATATATATAAAATATATATAAGAAGCCGCGCGGTCAGCGAGTGTTAGTACGTGTATGTGTGGTGTCCCGGGCGGGCAAAGCGTCTCGCCCCAGCTGTGAGGGGGGGGTGGAGGGAGAGGCGCGGCGACTCCCAGTCAGTCCAGTTACCCTCAGAACGCGGTCAGAGACGGGTGCACTGAACTCTACTCCTTACAAATGCCCAGAACGTGCCGTATACCTTGGGAATCCTTTAGAACAAGGTCACACATGAATGGCACGAACACACAATGCACTAAACACTCCACAGAAAATCACTGTCACTGACACTGCTCAAAGTTGCTGAGATTCTTCGAGGAGAGATGACCCAAGCGAGAGTCCATAGAGTCCATAGCCGGCTTTCTACAAACTTTGCACTATCACTCGTAATTATCCAGTAAGATCGGATCACTGCGCCATGTTAGGTTCTGAATAATAAGTTCTATATACAGGAGAGAACACAAACACCTGTATAGTTTTGTAGGTTCGGTTTACTGGATAAGAGTATGTACACAGAGGAGAGCAGCGGCCTCCCTGGCTAGGCTCCTTGTCAACTGCTATAGGCGACGTATGGCAAGTGATACATTAGCAGCTTCCATACGTCGCCAGGCACATTAATTAAGCATGTGGGATATGGAAATAACATTGCCACACGCTGCTAGCTAGGCTGAATAAATAATACATAAATGGAGCACATACATAATATACATACATGATATATAATCCAGCATACATAATATACATACAGCATGAACTTAGCACGCTTCCCTGTTGGGCGCTGTAAACGCTTCTGCGCTTCACCTTACACAAGGATGTAGGGGGGTGCCCAATAAAAAAAAATGAGTTTAAGTTTTAACCAGTGACTTTAAGCTTTAACCAGTGAAGGATGTTGGGCGGTAAACACAGGTCTGATGGTTACAGTAGTGTTAGAACCATAAATATATAAATAAAACTCTTACAGCAGCTTCCTGTTGTTGTCTGTTTTACAGGAATAGGTTCAGACGCGCCAGAATGTGTCGTCACTCCGGCTTAAAAATATAACGTGATGCTCTATTGTTTTTTGTGTTTTTTTTACCAGATCAGCGGGCAGCGAGGCCAAAATAAAAGACTGGTCCTGATTGTAAATACTTTTTAACAAACGGCAAAGCGTATTGGTGAGTTTTTATACGATAACAAACATTCAACTACTGTGATATTTTTCGCGTAACAGTTAGAGGTATATCGTCAAATACTTTTGTTTTTTATAAAGCAATTCAAAGCGACAGTTTTACGTGAATAAATAATAATAATAATAATAATAATAATAATAGTAATAGTAATTAACAATTAATAATAATAATAATTAACAGTTTATTGAAAGAGCATGGCAACCAGAAGGCTGAAAATATTCAGTAACATATTGGGGAGTGGGTCTCTTGATTGACAAATAATAAACAAGTAACATAAGTGATACAAATATGATATATAATAACTAGGTGTGGATAAGGTCATATACTACAGGGTATTTCAATATAGTGGCGGTGCAAAAATGTAAGGTTGGCTGGGAGTGAATACACTGGTTGACTCCGAGTTGTTGATAATTTTTACAATGGTTGGGACGCGGCTGTTCTTGTAGCGATCAGTACGTGCTCGTATGGGCAGGATGCGGTTGTAGTGTCGAACAGCAATTCGCGGACAACGGATCTCGGGTGGAAGCAGGCGCCGGTATCGAGGATGGTGCAGAAGCTTCTCACCAAATTTGCAGATGAGATCATGGTGATGGTCAGAGAGAGCTGAGAGGGTCAGTGTGTTGAGAGCTTCTTGATATGTGGAGTAGGAAGGGGAGAGAATAATCTTGCATGCCATCTTCTGCTCTTTTTTCTGGGTGTTTACGTTGTGTGGCATTTAGGGAGGAAGACCAGGCAGGGGAGGCTTGGGAAGCTTGGGAAGTATGAATATTGAGTAAACACTGAGGAGCTCGGGCATGGGAACTCCGAGGGATTTTAGTCGGCGGAGGAGGTGGAGACTAAAACTGGAGGATTTGGCAATTGTACTGACGTGTGTTTTCCGATTTAGTTTGTTATCTATAGTGACGCCGAGGAGCTTGGTGGAGTATACAACCTGGAGTGAGTTGGGGCCCCAAGTAATGGAGGGAGGTGGAACAAGGTCTGAGGAGAGGTTGATGTGCATAACCATGTTTTTGGTATGGTTGATGGTGACATGGTTGTTGGTGACCTAATTTTGGAGACTGTTCAATATATTCTGGATGGCGTTGTAGTCGGGAGCCGAGTTGTTGACACTGATCCCAATGGTGGAGTCGTCAACATATTTCCAGGGAGCAGATGTTTTTCTTAGGGCATCATTGATAAGCATAAGGAAGCAGAACGGTCCCATCTTGGTGCCTTGGGGGACGCCACAGGTGAGTGACTGAAAGTTGGAGACAGCCCCTCGGAAGCGAACGTTTGGCGTCGGCCACTATGGAAGTCTGTAAGCCATGTTGTAAGACTTCTTCGAAACCCGAGGTCGATAGTTTTGTTGATGATTAAATTGTGGTGAACTAGGTCAAATGCCTTGGTTAAGTTAATGAAGGCGACAGGTACAGACGCTTTTCGTTTTTCCAGTCGAGAAAACTGACAAGACAGTGAGTGGTAAGGAAGTTTTCATATTTCCAAATTGCTGAAGATCTATGGCGCCTGTAATGTCAGAATAAGCCCAGTCAAACATAATACTTTTGCAGATTAAGCTGGGTATTGGGGTGATGGTAATGGGTCGTATCTGATTTAAGGATTGTGGGCTGGTTGACTTGGGCACTGGTGACACATATGAGGTCTTCCAGTCAGCTGGGCATATTGCTTGACTGAGGGAAGCATTGATGATGGAGCAGAGGGGTTTAGCAAGTTCCGGGGAGAACTCCTTGAAGAGTTTCATTGGTAAGTCAATGGAGGTGGTGGCGCGTTTTAACTTCTGTGTGTGTGTGTGTCTTACTTGAAATAAAAAAATAAATTAATTAATTCCTCCAATTTTTTCACCTGTTATTATTCATATGTTGCTCAAAACATGTCTTCCTTCTGCGGTTTTTCCGTTTATTATCTTTAGTTTCTCCTGTCTTATCTCTCATTCATTTATTTCAATATCGACTTATACTTTGCTTTCTCTGATAAGTTCATATTTATATATTTATTGTAATGACTTGTTTCTTAGTTTAAGGACTATTCTTGGCTTATCTTCTAATTAGTTTTATTCCTTCTTTCTCTTTCGCCACTACCTCCCATCACTACACCCCTCAAGGCTTCCTCTCCCTGTCGCTCTTGTTATGACGAAGAACATAGCTTCTTGACTGTCCCTCCTCTGCCTCAACTGTCGTACTGCACCGCCATCTGATCGTCTGTCTGGCAGTCAGCAAGGAGGAGGAGGAGGAGGAGAGGCCCAGTCCATGTGAAATTAAACTATGACGGCCTCTTAAAGGTGAAAGGATCCTTGGGAGAAATTGAAATTACGTTTTGCTGAGTGATTTTTGTTTCCATCTTCACTCTCGTGTGTGTGTGTGTGTGTGTGTCCAGAAAGCATTTACACATTCTCTCTCCTTTTCTTTCTCACACGCACACACGCTATCTCTTCCCCTCTCACACACACACACACATACACACATACACAAAGAAATACACACACACACACACACACACACACTTTCTCTCCCTCTCTCACTAGCTCCTAGATGGGGCTGTCAGTCTGAGTTAGAAAGTTACTCTACCGTAAGTGTCTAGCTATATATATTTTTTCACACACACACACGCACACCTTCCCAGCCTCCCTCCCAACTATCCTCCCCAACTATCCTCCCCAGTACTCCTCCCCAACTATCCTCCCCAGTACTCCTCCCCAACTATCCTCCCCAGTACTCCTCCCCAACTACCCTCCCCAGTACTCCTCCCCAACTATCCTCCCCAGTAATCCTCCCCAACTACCCTCCCCAGTACTTCTCCCCCAACTATCCTCCCCAGTACTTCTCCCCCAACTATCCTCCCCAGTACTTCTCCCCCAACTATCCTCCCCAGTACTCCTCCCCAACTATCCTCCCCAGTACTCCTCCCCAACTATCCTCCCCAGTACTCCTCCCCCAAGTATTCTCCCCACAGCCTCAGAGATACAAGTGTCAGTTTGAATTAGAAAGTTAGTACAGCGTGTGTGAAGGCTGTGATATATTGACTCTCTCTCTCTCTCTCTCTCTCTTTCTTTGTTAAGTTCCCCTGAGAGTCACCTTAATATAGCGTCAGCATCGCCCAGTAACTACTTTAACTGGGTGTGTCGTCTTATCGGGGGCTGATAACATGTCGTCTTTAGCCTCCTTATAGTTATTACTCCCTTATCTTCCTTCCTTTCTCCTTCTTTCCTTCTTAATTTCCTCCCTTCTTGCCTCCTTCCTTCATCCTTCCACCCCATCGTCACTCACTTATAGACTCCTTCACCCCACCTCCTCCTTCCCTCCCTGACATAGACTCCTTCACCTCACTTCCTTCCCTCCCTGACATAGGCTCCTTCACCTCACTTCCTTCCCTCCCTGACATAGACTCCTTCACCCCACCTCCTCCTTCCCTCCCTGACATAGACTCCTTCACCCCACCTCCTCCTTCCCTCCCTGACATAGACTCCTTCACCCCAACCCCTCCTTCCCTCCCTGACATAGACTCCTTCACTTCACCTCCTTCCCTCCCTGACATAGACTCCTTCACCTCACTTCCTTCCCTCCCTGACATAGACTCCTTCACCTCACCTCCTTCCCTCCCTGACATAGACTCCTTCACCCCACCTCCTCCTTCCCTCCCTGACATAGACTCCTTCACCTCACCTCCTTCCCTCCCTGACATAGACTCCTTCACCCCACCTCCTCCTTCCCTCCCTGACATAGACTCCTTCACCTCACCTCCTTCCCTCCCTGACATAGACTCCTTCACCCCACCTCCTCCTTCCCTCCCTGACATAGACTCCTTCACCCCAACCCCTCCTTCCCTCCCTGACATAGACTCCTTCACTTCACCTCCTTCCCTCCCTGACATAGACTCCTTCACCTCACTTCCTTCCCTCCCTGACATAGACTCCTTCACCTCACCTCCTTCCCTCCCTGACATAGACTCCTTCACCCCACCTCCTCCTTCCCTCCCTGACATAGACTCCTTCACCTCACCTCCTTCCCTCCCTGACATAGACTCCTTCACCCCACCTCCTCCTTCCCTCCCTGACATAGACTCCTTCACCTCACCTCCTTCCCTCCCTGACATAGACTCCTTCACCACACCTCCTTCCCTCCCTGACATAGACTCCTTCACCCCACCTCCTCCTTCCCTCCCTGACATAGACTCCTTCACTCCACCTCCTCCTTCCCTCCCTGACATAGACTCCTTCACCCCACCTCCTCCTTCCCTCCCTGACATAGACTCCTTCACCCCACCTCCTCCTTCCCTTCCTGACATAGACTCCTTCACCCCACCTCCTCCTTCCCTTCCTGACATAGACTCCTTCACCCCACCTCCTTCCCTCCCTGACATAGCCTCCTTCACCCCAACTCCTTCCCTCCCTGACATAGACTCCTTCACCCCACCTCCTCCTTCCCTTCCTGACATAGACTCCTTCACCCCACCTCCTCCTTCCCTTCCTGACATAGACTCCTTCACCCCACCTCCTCCTTCCCTTCCTGACATAGACTCCTTCACCCCACCTCCTTCCCTCCCTGACATAGCCTCCTTCACCCCACCTCCTTCCCTCCCTGACATAGACTCCTTCACCCCACCTCCTCCTTCCCTCCCTGACATACACTCCTTCACCCCACCTCCTCCTTCCCTTCCTGACATAGACTCCTTCACCCCACCTCCTTCCCTCCCTGACATAGCCTCCTTCACCCCACCTCCTTCCCTCCCTGACATAGACTCCTTCACCCCACCTCCTCCTTCCCTCCCTGACATACACTCCTTCACCCCACCTCCTCCTTCCATCCCTGACATAGACTCCTTCACCTCACCTCCTTCCCTCCCTGACATAGACTCCTTCACCTCACTTCCTTCCCTCCCTGACATAGACTCCTTCACCTCACCTCCTTCCCTTCCTGACATAGACTCCTTCACCCCACCTCCTCCTTCCCTCCCTGACATAGACTCCGTCACCCCACCTCCTCCTTCCCTCCCTGACATACACTCCTTCACCTCACCTCGTCCTTGACTCCTTCACCTGGACACCGACACACACCTTTCATGGCGACTCACTCAGCGGGCTCAGCTGCCGGAAGTGTCCAACTTCATTACCAACAGTGGTCGTTCGTACGGCAGGGAGCGTGGGGAGGCTCCCAGTGTAGGTGGAATTACATTGTGTCTCACCCTTAAATACGATGGGATTCTGAGGGGGGCTGGGGGAGGGGGGGGGAAGGACGGGGGAGGGGATTGTGGGATTGGGGCAGGTGTGGGGGGAGGTGGTAATTTCCTCTCTTTGTGAGATTTTTATATTGAAACTCGCCTGTATAAGATCTATTTAGGATCATCTAAAGGTTAGATGCTATACTGCTAACCTAACCTAACCTAACCTAACCTAAATTTTACCTAATCTAACCCAAACTATATTTAACCTAACTTAACCTCCTTGGTAACATTGGTGCTTTGCCACAAGACATGTTAAAACTCCCTCACACGGAAAACATTGGCAGTCGGTCAGTCAGGTAGAAGAGGCAGGCATAGCGCAACCAGTGGTAAGTATACCTGTTGTCTGGGAGCAACAGTCAACAGAGTACCAGTAAAGTGAGAGTCTTTTATTGTACATACTTTTTATTTTTCAAAATGGCCTCCAGCCTCCCCCAATGGCCACACCTTTGCCGCCATTTTATTACCTTAATATTAAATATACTAATACATAAGTAACTATTCTGGCTGTGTTGAATTACTTGAGCCGCAGATCTATGCGGCATTCGGTGACAGTAGCCTCATAGTCAATATCTGCAGCTGTTGTCGGCTTTGGGCTGATGCTCTCGTTCCCCTTAGGCAGAGCAAAGCCGACCGAAGGAGAGAGAAGGACAGTCGACATCTCATCCAGGCTGTAACATAACTTCTAGGCTGCTGCTTCTGTTTGAATATCACCTCCGCGAATCTGGCGTAGAAGCAGCTTGCACTTGGTCCCATCCCACCAGAGGTTGTGAACACTAGAGGAGTGATGCTGCCTTGATCAACGTTCTGAATTCTCTCTCCATATGCCCTTATCTTGTCATTCTCGTTCCTCCTGTGTGCAGCATCGAGAGCTAAGTTACGGTGACATGTGGCCATGGAATAAAAAATCTTGATGTCGAAGAAGATTCGCTGTCCCCGCATCCAGAATCCTCGAGCACTGACGTTAACATGGGCATCGTTGGAATTGTTTGAAGTCCTGTGTTGGAAAATCTCACCATCCAATGGAAGGAGGGTCGGTTCTACCCTGACATCACGGCAGATTTCCTTCAACATATTTGCTGTGAGATCCCTTACTTCGTCATGCCTCATGCATATGAAGCCCCCTTTCTTGCACACCATGGCGTGATCAATGTCATAGGAAGAGCCACCCGCGCTTGGGAGGGCAAACCTTCTACTTGCCTATTATACCTTAGAGCAATGGCATCCGTAAATTCTTGTTTATTGAGACTGAAACCATTTGCCCTTATCGGTAACGTAGTTAACCAGTTTGAGGCGCCCACTTCCTGCACTATAGCTACTTTTTTTTTCAAATTCTCTGGTACTTTCAGCAACAGTTGCTGCAACTTATCACCTTGGCCGTGCTGTCGTTCTGTCGTAATGGACCTTCGAACTTTGTTTACTTCACTGTTATCCACCTCCCCTGTTGTGTTCTGAGTTATTATGTGGTCCGTGTGGGCTGCCGTGAGCTTAACTCAGTTTTGATGTTCGGTGGCAGCAATCTCCTCTGGATTGGTCAATACCATTCCTCCCAGTCTCGGTGGTAGTGCAAGGAGTGATCTTTCTGCTGGGGTTAAGTGAGGGTGTTTCACTAATTTTTTTTTTTTCGTGTCAGTGAAATTGACGCTGATTGCTTCTTCCAGAGGGTGGAGGAGGGGTCCGATATCAGGGATAGTGCGCATCAGGTAGTTCCAGCGATGCTTGACTCCATGGGTGAATGCCGCAAAAGCCGCCTGTGGCTCTGTGATAGCAATCTCAGACAGAGCTTGGATTTCCGTAACCCGCTCATTCACCTTTCCCATTGCGTACTTGGTCTTGAAGTCCGTCGTGCCGATTACTGCGCCTAAGTGTCTTTGGCCATCCTTTGTTATTTTGACCTCACTTCCACCGAACACCTCCATTGCCCGTTCATAATGTTCTGGCTTCACAATGAGGAAAGACTTGCTGGCGTTTGGGTGGTACCGTATTTGTGGACCTCGTGATGTTACCAGGTCCCACCACTTTTTGATGTCCTCCACTTTTCCTGCTCCTGTAAGGTCTTCTGCATACGCCACTTGTTTGACCTCAGTTGTTTAAAAATTTATTTCATGTCGGAGCACTGATAGGCCTATTGCGTACATTGCCATTGCAACAGGGTCCCCCTGTGTTGTTCCCTCGGTTGACTGTATGATGGTATCACCTCTTAGCGATTGTTGTTTACTATATAGAGTTTATTATACGAGTTTTCAACATACATACATCCATACATACATTGCAAAGCTACTACTACTACTTTGCTGTCAGTCGGAATCGAGTATGACGATCATCAAGCTATGATACAATGATATGAGTTATTAGGGATGTCACCTAGGTTGGTGAGTTTTGAGGTGACTAAAGCGGTCGATACGGGACCCACAGCGTCGTTCACATTCGTTGCACATGTGGCGGTGGCAGAGTCTTTCCGGCGTTGGCGCTCGACTGCCTCGGTTTGCAGTCTGGCTAAATCGAAAGTATTAACACCTTCTCGTGTGGTGCTCCTCCAAGCGTTACAGTGTGGAGTAATCGTCTCCCAGGTGAGGGGGTCGATTTGGCACTTTCTCTGGTTTGTCTTAAGACTATCCTTATACCTTTTCAACTGCCCGCGAGCATTACTTTTACTATTCGTTAGGTGACTGCAAAGTAGCTGCTTTGGCAGTCTACTGTCGTCCATGTGGGTAACATGGCCAGTCCAGCATAGTTGTTCATGGATAATAGTAGCCTCAATGCTCCTACAGTTGGTGTCAGCAAGAATACTGGCATTTGTTCTCTTGTCTTCCCAGCAAACTCGAAGGATGGAACGTAGACTAAGTTGGTGAAAGATTTCAAGGCCTCCTGTATGTGACCCATGTCTCACTGCCATATAGCAGGGTGAGGAGAACCACTGCTCGATATACGTGAAGCTTTGTAGATAATTTCAGCTCCCTACAGCTGAAGACACGGTTTCGGAGTCTGCTAAAGGCTTGAGATGCACATCTCATCCGATGCTGAATCTCTTCATCGATGCCTGAGGTGGTGGACAGGTGGGAGCCGAGATACCGAAAGTGGGTAACATTGGAGAGGGTAGTACCGTTAAGCTTGATGGATGGTGGAGGTGTGTCTGACCCAGAGGCAGGTTGAAAGAGAATCTGAGTTTTACGTACAGTACATTCACCTCAAGGCCGAAGTATGCACACGCATCTGCATAAGTGTTCAGGATCTCCTGTAGGCTGTGTTCAGTGTGAGCAACAAGGGTGATGTCGTCTGCATACTGAAGTTCAGTAATGGAAGCTGCCGACACCTTTGTTCGCGCCTGGAGTCGTCTTATGTTGAAAAGACCCTTTACCCGGTACTGGATGTTCACCTCGCCGGCTAAATTGACACTTGCATGAGTAAGGAAGGCAGCCAAGAAAATCGAAAATAGAGTTGGTACCAGTACACACCCTTGTTTAACCCTGTTTGGATGGGGAAGAACTCAGACTGGGTGCCGTTGTGTAGGACACTGCCATCCATGCCATCGTGGAGTTGCCCTTAATGGCGATGAATTTTGGTGGGCAGCCAAAACGGCTGAGGGTCCACCAGAGGGCTTCCCTGTTGACCGAGTCGAAGGCCTTGGTTAAGTCGATGAAAGCCATGTACAGGTCACGACGCTGTTCTCAGCACTTTTCCTGTAACTGGCGGGCAGCAGAGATCATGACAGTGGTGCCACATGATGGTCTAAGGCCACATTGAGATTCTGGGAGGAAGTTTTCCGCCTCAGGATGAAGTCTGCTTAGGAGGACTCAGGCGATAATCTTGCCAGCAACGTAGAGCAGCAAGATCCCCCAGTAATTGCCACAGTCTGACTGGCCTCCCTTGTTCTTATAAATATTGACAATGGAAGCATCTTTACGAGCTTGGGGGATTTCCTCCTTTTCCCATATATTCTCCAGGAGAGAGTGGAGACAGCTGGCAAGCAGAGGTCCTCCTGCTTTATTCACCTCGGCTGGGATTCCATCAGGTTCTGAGGCTTTGTTATTTTTCATCTGTTTAGTGGCGGTAGGTACTATCGTGCACAAAAGTCGTGTCCACTACCCAGCCACAGTGAGGTTTCGAATGGCCTTGAGTCTGAAGTTTCGAAACAGCTGGGCGAAATGCTATGGTCGGCTAACAGAAGTCGCCCGCTGTAGTGTGTGTGTGTGGGGGGGGGGGGGGTTGGAATAGAGGAGGTGGGGGCTGGATGAGAGGCAGGTTCATTTATTATTTACACCACCATAATTTGAAGCTGCCTTTCTAACTACGTTTTGTCTTACAGTTGTTTCTTTATGGTTACGAATTCATGGAACAGGTGCAGTGTCCTGGGTTCTTATTGCCGCTCAGGTCACAATGATACTTTAAAGAATGAAATAGATTAAGGATTAAAGTGAAATATGCGAGGATCAGCTAGTTTTACTCAGCGACCACGTCACAATTTTGTTGTTATTCCAACAAAGAGATTATGGTAATATTTATTTATATTCCACCCATCCTTTGCCTAAGAAATATTTGTGATAATATGCAATATTATATAATTATATACTTGTGTTAAAAAGAGTGGAGTGAAAAAGTTATCAGTATTGTAAAGTAGTATACAGACTTAATCTAGTTCCAATTCTTTCAAGTTCCAGTGTTTAAACACCCCACCACAATATGCAAGCTTCGTATATTTTGGAGTGTGCTCAGTTACCGTTAATATTGTGTGCTGAACATCATGAGCATTTCAATGATGGTAGCAATTGTAACTATATAATTATATTGTGTTATAAGACAACACATTCCACGACGTGTCATACAGATCATTGTATACCACTCAATACATAATTTGTGGCTGTTAAGTTACTTTGTTATGAATTTTCATGCGATATAGTTTAAGACATCATTAAGGACATGGAATTAAGATAACACTGTAGGCGAGTTAATATATATTAATTGTATTTACAAACAATACTAAAATCCAAACAATACACCAATACACACATCTTAGTATTTGGTCCAGCCATCCATTGCATTCAGGACTTCATCAAGGTGATTAGGGATGGAGTTGACCAGCTTCAGGCACACCCCTGGTCGTCGACGTATACTCTCCCACACGTCGTAAGCTTTGGCCTCTATTGCTGCACAGGTTCGCTGCTCCCCAATATCCCAATCACGTTTCATCATGGCCTAAATATGTTCAATCGGATTAATATCACATCCTAGTGTTGGCCAGTCGATGACCTCAATTTCAGGGTGATCCTGGAGGTAGTCCTTCACTATGTTGCTGGTATGAATGGGACTGTTGTCATGAACCAGCCTGATAGTGTGGGGGCTGCCATAGACCGGACTGTAGGAATAAGCACTTGCTCCAGGATGTCTACATACTGCTCACCAGTGAAACGGCCATTGATCATGACCAATTCACCTGGCCCATGTGCCCACATCCACCCCCAGAATGACACTGACACTCTACCACTCACTGCGCGATGTTGAATGTGTTTCTCATGGTAGCGTGTGTTGGGGGGCCGCCAGCACTGCCTTGCTTCGGCTCCCACTGACCTGAACACCGTTGCATCGGTAAATATAATGATTCTCCAGTATTCTTCTCTATGTGGAAGGTGTTCCAATGCAAAGCCGAGTTGACACTCCTTGTGAGTAGGTGTTAACCACCCTTTGTGAGCTGGAAAATGGCAGTCGATCCCGGCTTCATGAAGTCGGCATCTCGTCGTCATGTGATGGCAGTTGAAGCCCAGATTTCTTGTATGCTCCACTGATGTTCGCATTGGAGATGCCGTTGCAGCTGCCACGATCATGGCGTCCATCCTTGCCGACGTTACTCGTGGCCTCCCGCTTCGAGGTTTCGTCTCCACTGAGCCCTCTTCCTCCCACCGGCGGATCCACCTCCTAATCGTCTTGGTGCTCCTTCCCACTTCGACAGCATTGTCGGCACAGTTGTCCCGGCTCTCCACATCCCGATGGTTTGGCCTCGCTCAGCAATCACTGTCCACGAATTTGCTCGTCCTGCAGGCATATCTGAAATGGCAGAGTTATATAATGTTGTGGTAACTGATGCAGGCTTTTATATACTAGAGTAAATTAATGGTATTAGTAACACCTAGGTTAAGTATTATTACTCTGACATAACGTTTTGGTAAATCTTTTTAGGATCAACTGCCCAAGAAACCCTTCGTATTTCATGTATTCATATTGAACTGCAAGTGGATCCTCCCCCCCCTCCTCCCCCCTCCCAAACCTGCGACTGTAGAGTGAACATTCGCCGATATCATCATCATCAAGATTTAGTTTAAACAGACCACTGACTCCCATTTGAGTCTCTCCTAGGGCTGGCCAGAGGGATTAGTTAACATATATTTCTGTTTCTATAATTTAGTGTTATATTGTTTGGAGGAGATTAAAGTATTTCAAAAAGGTCAAAATTGAACTTAGCGAAAATTTTGGGGTCTCTGCTAAAATGTCTTACATTGTAGGGTTAGTGAAGCACATTGTTCGATACCGATTATAAATAAGGCATTCAATAAGAATATGTTGGACTGTTATTTGTGTTCGGCAGTTGGAGCATATAGGTGGGGCTCCATTATGGGAAGACAGGAGTTGGCCATGCGTCAATTGCGTATGCCCAATTCTTAGACGATTCAGAATAGTTTCGTGATGTCGAGAGGATTGTTTTGATGACCAAGGATAAACTGATGATTTGATCATTTTTAGCTTATGACTTGTTGGTTCATTTTCCCAGGACCTTTGCTAATCGTCAAATATTAATTGTTTATAGGTAGTTAGCCTCGCTGATAATCAAAATATATGGTTTTCCACTGCTTTACATATTTCTTTGACAATTTTCATTTATGACATGTTCGTCCCAGATTACATACAACTGTAATAGGTTACATTACGTTAGGCTTCGTTATATAAAAACGTTTTTCTTCATGTTCATTGAGTCGTTTTGAATTTCATTTCTGCTCAAAATACTACATTAGCCAACCCAAACTCCCAGGTTGCAACTGGGGGTGTAACATAACCGAGTAAGGTAACGTGCGGCAAATGCATAGCACATCAAACATCATATTTTTATGGTGAAGTTAACTAAGGAGCTCATATAACAACTGTCATATAATTATAATAGGGTGTCCCCCTAATTACAGCAGATATTTGTAGAGGTGTAAGAATATGTGATTCTGAGTATAAAACTTCTATACATATATGGATTTTTCGGTTTACGTTTAGCCGTGAGGTGGATTTTACAAATTAGGCAAAGCAACCATTACAAATGGCGGAGTCAAGGCGGGAGATACCCATAGCGATAGCGTTATATAGGAAAGGGGGAAGAAGGTTTAGTAGTGAAAGAATGTGGGTTAAACGGAACAGACTTTTAGGAGGAGAGAAAGTGTGTGGCCTTCTGCCCACTGCATGGTATTGGGTGGTAGGTTGGGGTGACTGGGGCAATGGGAGGGTGGAAAGGATGTGGAGAAAAGAAGGCGAAAGGAAATGGAGGGCCCATCCCTATTTGGGTGGGGTGCACCTCATCTTTAATTTGTTTGGAGGGCCCATTCATTATTTTTTCTGAGTAGGGTTACACTTTTTATTATAGGTAGAGGGAAACGGATGGAGATAGAGACGTGGTGGCTCAATATCACATATTCTTTCACCTCTACAAATATCTGCTGTCACTCATGGGACACCCTGCAATAGTATAAGGAGGACATGGGCTATGCTGACAAATTAATGTGACTTACCTGTTGGTGACGACGATGATAGGAGTGAGACCTCGGCATGTTTCAGTGTTCGACATCATCTCCTTCCCCTGGTGTGGGTGGCGCCAACCTTGGTAACAACTTGTGTATTCTCCATGACTACCAGTAATGGTAGTCACGGAGAATTAATTACTGGTGTGCCCATCAGTCTCATCGTCGTAGCCATGAACGGCAAAGATATGGTCGTTGTAGTGCTTTTATTTACCCGTTACACATGTCTCACCATGCTTAAAAATATTAACTATCTTCATGACATTCTTATTGTTATCAGTGATTGCGGAATTCACCATGTTATGCTCCACCTACACACAGCCTGTTACTAGACTAACCCCCACCTCCTCTATTCCCCCCCCCCCCCACACACACACACTACAGTGGGCAACATCTGTTGGCCGACCATAGCATTTCCCCCAGTTGTTTCGAAACTTCAGACTCAAGGCTATTCGAATCCTCACTGTGGTTGGGTAGTGGACACGACTTTGGTGCACGATAGTACACTTGTCTCGCGCGGGGGTAAAGACATTGTCTGCATCCCTGGAGCATGAAATTGTCACTCCAAAGGTGGGGTTTCGCCAGTAGAGAGAGGTCAGGGTAAGAGGGAGTCAAAAAACAAGCAGGTCCTGGGGAGTAAAATTGGTTGCTCAGGACAAGGGGTAAAACAGGACCAGGGAAGGGTAGGTTTAAATGTATACTATACAAACAGTAGAAGCGTTAGAAATAAAATAGACTTGCTGAGAGCGGTTGTATGTACCTAGTTTAGACGTCATAGCAATCACCGAAACTTGGATGAATCTGGCGAGCAAGAACTTTTTGTCAGAGTACCACATAGAAGGGTACAACCTTTTTCACAAGGACAGGGAAGGAAGGAAGGGAGGAGGGGTCGCACTCTTCGTCAGGAATACATTAAAAGGGTGAAATTGGAACCGAGTCTGTATGAGTATAAATTGCGGAAGGAAGAGAAAAACAAATTATGGGAGTGATTTACAGGCCCCCAAGTGTTGGTAAAGAAGCAGTTCAGCCTATATGGCAGGAAATGAGAAGGGCAGTAAAATACAACAACCTGTGCATTATGGGGGATTTCAACTTCAGAAATATTGACTGGGACAACATTGTAGGCGACTATGATTCTGAAGTCTTCCTAGACGCAGTACAGGACAATTTCTTAAAACAACTAATTGCAGAACCAACTAGAGGTGACAGTATATTAGACCTAGTATTAACAAATAAAGAAAATATTATCATAGATATCACAGTAGGGGAAGATCTAGGAAATAGTGATCACAGAGAAATCAGATTCACCCTAAATTGGGAAACGAAAAACAATGACAATATGGTCAGAGTCCCAAACTTTCGATTGGTGGATTATCAGAGGTTAAGAAGGTACCTAGGTGAGGTTACCTGGGAACAGTCACGTCAGTCCCCAGTTGGAACGGGTGAGGTCACAGGTGACACAACAATTGATCATGACTATAATATATTCACTCGTATACTACGTAAAGCACAAGAACAAAATATACCATACAGAAAAATTAGGTCAAATAAGAATGAGCCAAGGTGGATGACCAAAAAACTTAAACATGACATAGGAATAAAGAAAGAAATTTATACGAAATTAAAGGTAGGGGAGGAGCAGCTCAGAAATAGGTGTAATGAACTATCTAGGAATGTTAAGAAAAATGTAAGGAAAGCAAAGAGAGACTATGAAATCAGGATAGCAAGTGAATCCAAGGCGAATCCCAAGGGATTTTTCCAGGTATATAGGACAAAGGTCAAGGACAAAGTTGGGCCTCTAAAGTCAGGGAGGGGAGAAGTGATCTATGATACTGAGAAAATAAACAAAGCATTAAACAGCTACATCTTATCAGTTTTCACAGAAGGAATTCGCGAGGAAATTCCAGAGGCGGAACTGATATTTAGGGGAAATGAAGAAGGGAAATTAAAGAATATCACTAACTGAAAAGAGGATGTTCTTAAGAAGATAAATAAATTAAAGAAGACAAAATTCCACATGGCCGGATGGAATTTTCCCTTGAGTTCTGAAAGAGTGTAAGGAACAGATTAACGGACCCCTCGTAAATTTATTTACAAAATCATTAGACACAGGGGTTGTGCCAGACTTGTGGAAACAGGCCAATGCAGTACCCATATTAAAAATGGAGACAGAGCATCAGCGTCAAATTACCGACCGATTAGTTTGACGTCAGTAGTGGGGAAATTTCTTGAATCAATTATAGCAAATACCATACCATTGCATTTAGAGAAAAGCAAATTAATCTACGACTCTCAATGTGGGTTTACAAAGGTAAAATGTTGTCTAACAAATCTGCTGACTTTTTTTAGGAAAGTCTGCGATTAGTAGACTGATGAAAATTACGATGTTATTTACTTAGACTTTAGCAAAGCGTTTGACAGAGTACCGCATCAGAGGCTTCTGAGAAAAATTAAGGCTCATGGTATCGAGGGGAAAGTTTTAAATTGGATAAAATCATGGCTCACCGATAGAACCCAGAGGGTCAGCGTTTATGGTGTTAAATCTGAGTGGGGCTGTGTAACCAGTGGGGTTCCCCAGGAGTCAGTACTGGGCCCACTCTTGTTCATAATCTACATGAACGATCTAGATACTGGGATCAGCAGTGACATAAGCAAGTTTTCGGATGACACCAAAATACGGCGGCAGATTAATTCAGGGCAGGATGCAAATGCACTACAGGAGGATTTAAATAAACTGTAGGAATGGTCAGGAAAATGGCAAATGAAATTCAACACCAGCAAGTGCAGCGTACTTAATATTGGAAGAACAAATGCTGTCAATATATACAGCCTTAACAACATCAACCTAGAGAAGTCGACTTGTAAAAGAGACCTAGGGGTACTTGTAAGCCCGGACCTACGGCCTAGAAAACAGTGCGTTAATGTTCGAAATAAGGTAAACCGAGTATTAGGTTTTATATCTAGAAGTGTAAGTAATAAGAGGGCAGAGGTCTTATTGCAACTATATTTTGCGCTTGACAGGCCGCACCTCGATTATGCTGTTCAGTTCTGGTGCCCTTATTATAGAATGGATATCAATTCACTGGAGTCGGTGCAGCGAAGAATGACGAAAATAGTTTCGGGACTTAGAAACCTTCTATATCAAGATAGATTGAAGAAACTAAATTTGCATTCCCTAGAAAGACGAAGAGTGCTGGAGATATGATAGAAGTATTTAAGTGGGTGAAAGGAATCAATAGAGGAGATATAGATAAAATTCTTATAATA
This sequence comes from Homarus gammarus, assembly GCA_958450375.1. Classification (NCBI taxonomy): domain Eukaryota; kingdom Metazoa; phylum Arthropoda; class Malacostraca; order Decapoda; family Nephropidae; genus Homarus; species Homarus gammarus. The sequence continues at coordinate 831,225 of CAUDMG010003049.1, read as the reverse complement.
TCTGAGCAGGATAGGACTCGGAGCAACGGATTTAACTTGGATAAGTTTAGGTTTAGGAGGGAGATAGGAAGGAACTGGTTCACAAATAGGGTGGTGGACGAGTGGAACAAGCTTAGCAACTTTCTAGTAAGTGCTAGAACGCTGGAAAGTCTTAAAAGGAGGCTAGATAGATTCATGGATGATAGAGAGTGGTAGTAACTCTCGACAGGAGCTGCCATGCACAGGCCAACCGGCCTATTGCAGACTCCTTATTTTCTTATGTTCTTATATCAACACCCGAGGACGAGTTACTACACCATGTGAACACCACACCACCCGGTGTTTCAATGACCCGGGCCATCAACTTTTGTTAAACGACCCACCCACCCCATGTCTTTATATGTAATAAGTAATTTTTGTCCAAGTATATTTTCAGCCTTCGGGCTGCAGAACTTTTTCAATAAACCGTTAATTATTATTATTATTATTATCATCACACACACATCCACACACACACACACACACACACACACACACGCGCGCATTATATGCAAGTTGCTTTCATCGCCTTTATGCTGATTGGCTCAATTTTCATAATGGTGGTGTAACAGGGAGGGAGGGAGAGAGAGTGAGAGAAAATAAGGAGGGAGAGAGAGAGGGGAAGGGCCGTCAATTTAAGTTAGGAAATTAACGTAACAAGTTACACCTATTGTTCTCTCTCTCTGCTCTCTTGATATTTTCTTATCATTCTTTCTCCCTTTCTGTCCGTCTGTCTATCTGTCTCTCTGTTTTCTTGTTTGTCTGTCTGTTTGTTTGTTTGATTGTTTCTAATTGTGTTATTTTTCAAACTTTTTATTTTATGTCACTCAACTTGTCTGTCTACGTGTCAACATGAATGAGTCAGTCCGCTCTTGCATTTCTGTCTTTATCTATACTTATGTGTCTGTCTGTCCTTCTGTCTGTCTAAATGAATGAGTCTTTCTCACAATCTTCCCCTTTTAGCGATATTTTTCGCCCTAGTCTTCATCGCCCTCACCTTTCACCATCCTGCCTCACCTTTCACCAGCCTCCCTCACCTGCCACCATCCTCCCTCACCTTTCGCCATCCTCCCTTACCTTTCTCCATTCTCCCTCACCTGCCACCATTCTCCCTCACCTGCCACCATCCTCCCTCACCTGCCACCATCCTCCCTCACCTGCCACCATGCTGCCTCACCTGCCACCATCCTCCCTCACCTGCCACCATCCTCCCTCACCTGCCACCATGCTGCCTCACCTGCTACCATCCTCCCTAAACTGCCACCATCCTGCCTGACCTTTCACCATCCTGCCTGACCTTTCACCATCCTGCCTGACCTTTCACCATCCTGCCTCATCTGTCACCATCCTCCCTCACCTGTCACCATCCTCTCACCTGACACTATTCTCCCTCACCTGCCACCATCCTCCCTCACCTGCCACCATCTTCCCTCACCTGTCACCATCCTCTCACCTGACACTATTCTCCCTCACCTGCCACCATCTTCCCTCACCTGTCACCATCCTCTCACCTGACACTATTCTCCCTCACCTGCCACCATCCTCCCTCACCTGCCACCATCTTCCCTCACCTGTCACCATCCTCTCACCTGACACTATTCTCCCTCACCTGCCACCATCTTCCCTCACCTGTCACCATCCTCTCACCTTTCACCATCCTCCCTCACCTGCCACCATCCTCCCTCACCTGCCACCATCCTCCCTCACCTGCCACCATCCTCCCTCACCTGCCACCATGCTCCCTCACCTGCCACCATCCTCCCTCACCTGCCACCATCCTGCCTCACTTTTCACCATCCTGCCTGACCTTTCACCATCCTCCCTCACCTGTTACCATCCTCCCTCACCTGTCACCATCCTCTCACCTGACACTATTCTCTCTCACCTGCCACCATTCTCCCTCACCTACCACCATCCTGCATCACCTGCCACCCTCCTCCCTCACCTGCCACCATCCTCCCTCACCTGCCACCCTCCTTCCTCACCTGTCACCAGCCTGCCTCACCTGCCACCATCCTCCCTTACCTGCCACCATCCTCCCTTAACTGCCACCATCCTCCCTCACCTGCCACCATCCCTCTCACCTGCCACCATACTCCCTCACCTGCCACCATCCTCCCTCACCTGCCACCATCCTCCCTCACCTGCCACCATCCTCCCTCACCTGCCACTATTCTCCCTCACCTGCCACCATCCTCCCTTACCTGCCACTATTCTCCCTCACCTGCCACCGACCTCCCTCACCTGCCACCTTCCTCCCTCACCTGCCACCGACCTCCCTCACCTGCCACCTTCCTCCCTTACCTGCCACTATTCTCCCTCACCTGCCACCATCCTCCCTTACCTCCCACCGACCTCCCTCACCTGCCACTATTCTCCCTCACCTGCCACCATCCTCCCTTACCTCCCACCGACCTCCCTCACCTGCCACTATTCTCCCTCACCTGCCACTATTCTCCCTCACCTGCCACCGACCTCCCTCACCTGCCACTATTCTCCCTCACCTTACCCCTCACCCTCCCTTCACCCATCGCTCGCCCACTTCAGCATATAATTATGATACATATGGTAGGGGTGGTGTGAGGTTGCCAGTCCAGGTGAAATTAGATTGTGAGATGGCGTCTCAGGCCGAGGAAATTGAAATGACAACTGGTAGGATGGTTTGTGTGGTGAAGGACTCCCCGTGGACTCTTCTGGAGGGTGGTGGGACGGGCGGCACACGCTGTTGATGTGTTTACCGCCAAGAAGCAGTGTTTGTTGTCGTAATAGACGCGATAGTTCCAGAAAAAAAATTTAATTTGATTTTGTATTTTGTATTTTTTGCTTAAGGTGATAATTATTTTTTTTTTTTTTGCGTTACTTGACAAATACAATTGGTGTTTTGCGCGTGAGTTAATAGCTTTTTTTTTCACGAGTGCAAAATGTCAGATGTAATGTTTTGATGTGGTGGGTTGGGTTAGGTAAAGAATTTAGGTTTGGACACTGCAGAAGGGGCCTACATACATACGTACATACATACATACATACATACATAAATAAATAAATACATATCCAATGGGTAAATGCCCGGCTCTCACAATTTGCTGTGAGTGCTGCCATTTACGTCAATTCATCTCTATCATTGTTAGCATTGTGTTTACTGACGCTGTACGTCGTTGTGTTCATCACAAGTTGTGGTTCCTGGTATAGTTTCTTTCTCAGTGATGCTCCGCCATTAATTTTCCCATTTCGTTCTTGTAAAACTATTAAACAGAGCGGTAGAAAAAAAAACCCTGATAGGAACTGTAAGAATTGTATGTAATGCAGGAACAGTGACGGCAGGTGTGTATTATAAACTATGACCGAACTTTGGTAGGACAAGTGACCCACCAGGTGTGGTTCCCACACCAGACACAACATGTCATCACTCAACCATCTGACCTCACCAGGAAGGAGCCACCGCCCAGATCGTGACACAGAGTCGACCCAAAGTCAAAATACAGTGACATCAGATGGCGGGTCGACATGTGCATTTGACATTAATTCGATATAATTTTGACACTCGCATTCGGATTTTCCAACGTTTATCTGCCGTAAGGTCTACGTCGTCTAGGCATCAGTGTGACAGGATCAAACCCCAGAAATCGCGTTTCGACTTTAAGTTCGAGGTCAATTTGACATGGGAAAGATGTTGGCAGTTATAATTACATCTTTCGTAGTCTTGTGGGAGTTTTACACCTCCATCCTTCCTCCTTTTGTTGTTGAGAAAAACTTGTCGAAGCAACATTGATTTACCCTGAATAAACGAAGGAAAAATCAAGTTTTAATGCGGAATATAAGTGTCGAGCCGACATCTGAAATCACTGTAATTCGACGCTGGCTAAAGTATGTCACTGTATGGGTGCCGAAAATAATATTAAACCATCACCTGGAAATGTTTGACTGTTAAGATTTGGGTAATTGGTTTACAAGTAAATTTCACACATGTATTGTATACTGTCATTAACGTCTGTCATGAAAAAAAAAATAGTGGTACTTACACCTCCCATCTTTCCATGCCATAAACAATTAATTGACAGCGAAGTGTTTACATTTGACAATGATGATGTCAGGGGCGACCAACAGCCAGCTTTATACTCTGTCGTGCACTCAGTGGCTTGTTTATTGCTTTGTCACATTGGTTGTTTGTGCAGGTGATATCTCAGGCCTGGCGGTGGTGTACTGTGATCGTCCCACTGCTTGTTTTATTAAAGCATCGTTTTTTCTCCATAAATTTATCATCAACACATAACATTCAATATATTTTCTGTCAACTCATCTGTGTCAGGAGAGTATTGATGTACGGGTTCCATGACAAAACCCAAACGGGGTTGTCATTTATCAACACTAACCTAACCTAACCTAACCTAACCTAACCTAACCTAACCTAACCTAACCTAACCTGATCTAACCTAGGCTAAGCTAACCTAACCTAACCTTAAAAGTGTTTTATTTTATATTTTATATATGAGACTGGGGTTTTGTCCGGTCACCGATGTACGTCTGACCTCCAAGCTGGTGGGGGAACATACTGACCAGAGCACCAAACTAAACCATACCAACATACAGTAACTAGTACTGTTGTGATGGCGTACTGTACAGACCTCCATAAACGCCTTAACTAACTCCAGAAATTTAAAGGAATGACATATTGAATCTATATCAGCTCAACATCGCCAATGATAAAGAAAAAAATATCCTTGAATTTTAAAGGCAGAAGGACTCGATAACTTGTCTTGTTGTGATGGCCAATAAAGTCAAATAACTATCAATGGAAACAGTATTAATAATGAAATGCAGGTTTGGTGGCAATATGATGTCAGATAATCCAGTATTTTATGTAATTTGGTGTCTTTAGTGTTTTATAAATGACAAACAAGTCGACGTTTTGGTGAGTCGACTTAATTGTTTTCCCTTCAATGTTTTCCTCGACCTGTTACAATCCTCGATCCTGATGATTGTCGATGGCTTAAATCTGTTTTTGTTTATTGATTTAATATACGATTAACGTCTTATTTATACTTATTATTTACTATATTTTGTTTCTGTTTATCTTTCTAAATTACTTTTTTTTCTATTACTCTTACTTCATATATTCTTACTTATACTTTTACATTCATTGCATTTTTATTTTGATCTCTTGTTTTTTGTTTATTTCACATTTATCAGTGAATGGGAGATGAGGGTTGAGAGAGAGAGAGGAGGGTGGAGAATTTTTTTAGTTTAACAAATTTATTGGCAGAGCTTGTAGTACAGTTTGCCTATTCTGAGTAATTCAGTCAGGTCTTGACACTGAGGGTGGTATCACTTCTCACTGTCACGCAGGACAGAGGTTCACACACAAAGAAATACACCATATTCATTAACAACTATAAATGTATAGAGGTCAGGTTCATTTGGGTAATGTCACTGCTCACTGCCATACAGGACAGAGGTTCGTACACAAAGAATGCATCATATTCATTGACACTATATATCGGTCAGATTCATGTGGGTAATGCCACTGTTCCTGCCAAACCTTTGAAGCATACACTTGAACACTATATTATTGAATGTGACACTGTCAAAGACTTCAGGCCACCTGACTTACTGTATCTTGAACTATGTAATTACTTCATTGAATCAGGTGTGCTTGAGGACATTCTTGCTGTTTATCCCAAATTTGCTAGCCCACACTGATTAGTCTTCAATTAAAATATGACTCCAATGTATGTGATCCACTGACCTATATATGCTGCTGGTGAATGTGATGTATTTCCTTCTTTGTGTACGAACCTCTGTCCTGCGTGGCAGTGAACAGTGGCATTACCCACATGAATCTGACCTATATATAGTGTCAATGAATATGATGCATTCTTTGTGTACGAACCTCTGTCCTGTATGGCAGTGAAAAGTGACATTACCCACATGAATCTGACCGACGTATATGTATGTATGTGTGCGTGTGTGCATGTATATGTACGTGTACATGTATATGTGTATGTATATACGTATATGTATGTATATGTGTGTGTGTGTGTGTGTGTGTGTGTGTTTACATATATGTATATGTACTGTCAATGAATATGATGCAACTCTTTGTGTACGAACCTCTGTCCTGCATGGTAGTGAACAGTGACATTATCCATTTGAACCTGACCTATATATATTTATAGTTGTTAATGAATATGATGTATTTCTTTGTGTGTGAACCTCTGTCCTGCGTGACAGTGAGAAGTGATACCACTCTCAGTGTCAAGACCTGACTGAATTACTCAGAATAGGCAAACTGTACTACAAGCTCTGCCGATAAATTTGTTAAACTAAAAAAGCCACGCAGGACAGAGGTTCGTACACAAAGAAGGAAGGTAGAGGTTGCGGTCAGTTCCTCCACAAGAGGGTCGGCTTGGTAACCGAAGTAGGGAGAGGAAGAGCGGGGAGACGGCGAGGAGTGGGAGAGAGAGAGGGCGGAAAAGATAATGTAAGGAATAGGAGGAACATGCAATAAGTGATTCACATCTAAAGTATTCCTACAAACGTTGCTCAGTACAAGGGGAGGCAGCATTGATAACCCGTATTACTTTCATCATTTATTTAAAACGTTATTGAGAATGAAAATTTATGTCAAAACCCTACATTTCTAGTTAATAAAGAGACCACATACTTCACAGTACATTATGAGTAGTGATTAATACCTAAGATAAACTTACTTAAATCTTGCTATGTTCAATCGACCACCGACCCACACGATTTTACTACTCAGCTTCACAAACTAGACCAAGTTTGAAAAAACAGCGACCATCACGGTGGCTTAGACCCAGACAATCAGCTCAGGTGTGCTTATGACGTCACATTCACGGCCCGTAAGCCTACTCAAGGCGCTACAGGCAGCATAGCGCGAATTTCACAGCCTACACTGAGCTTCGTGGGTCGCTTGGCGGGACACTTATTCCTAAACTGAATTTTAATACAGTTCTCAAAAAACATGATAGTATTTACTCTAAAAAAACATGCCATTATTGTAACCATCCATCGAAAAGCTTCGTCTGCCAGCGTCCCGATAGGTGTTACCCATCTCTGTTGAGTCGAGGGTAAACTGCTGTCTAAGGGAACCTGTCAGCCCGGCCTAACTTGAACATTACCGGCTGTGTCAATGCTCTGTGGGTCGCACCAGCTAAAATCCGATGTAGTTCCGTATATAGTTATTCATATTCAGCAGAACGTGTTGTCATGCCACATACTGTACACTACAGCGGAGTACTTGTTCCCCGGCGGTTTGTCTACATTCAGTCAAGTCATTTTAGGCACCACTACACCAAATAAACACAAATGACTCACTCGCTTCTTGTGTTCGTATTGTAACACCATATCATGTTTAGGAATTCTCTAAGAAAAATGTGCCAAAATTAGTGATAATTACTTAGTTGAGTAATTATATATAAACTTTTATTGTAATAACTCCCAGAGAAGATAAAAATGGAAACAATGTCATGTACAGAACAGGTCTTATATCTTGTGTCGAGCTTGTTGATAAAGTCGTGTTGGTGCCGTAGGTTTTGAAAAGCAGTTATACCTAATGCTTCATAGAAAACAGTTATTATCAAGGTAATGGGATAATGTACTAAATTATCCCATCATATACTCTCTCTCTCTCTCTCTCTCTCTCTCTCTCTCTCTCTCTCTCTCTCTCTCTCTCTCTCTCAACCTAATTCACATATTTTTTTTAACCTTCTCTCTCCCCCTTTCCTTCTCTCTTTCCTTCTCTCCATCTTTTCTGTCTCTGTCTCACCCTAAAACTCTCTCACCCTCCTCTCTCTCACAAGCAACAGCAGACACACACACACACACACACAGGCTGTTCATCTCCCCTTTAGTTTCCGCTGCTAAATCTTGAGGAATCTGAAACGAGGTGAATATCCTTGATGGGGGACATCAATAGGTGTGGACCACCTTGATGAACCGAGCATGGGAGGAGGGCACCAGGGTAATCCATTCCCCTTCCAGACATGTCCGAGGTCAAAGGTCAACAGTGTTGGGTATATTCACGCCTCGCTGATTGTAATTTAAGTCACTTGGGCTACAAATTCACGGTGTTTGTTGATTGTTGATGATGTTAGTGTGGTAATAATCAAGTGTTCGTGATTACGTGTATTTCGAAAGAATTCTTCAAGTTTGTTTATCCCTGATATCCATTCACCTGTGTAACTAACTGGCACTCAGGGGGGCGGTCTGGTGCCTTTGCAACATATATTCTGAGCTCTGTATTGCCTCTTGGCACTTTGATCTGTGTTCGGTTTGTCCAGTCACCCTCTGAAGGCTCACCTGAGGAGTCCTGACCGACCACCTGTTCTGGCAAGCTGTTCCTTGCGTCTACAATACACAGTGTGGAGTTGTTCTGCCACAGCTTGAAGAGGTTAAATCTGTGACCTTTGTAATGTTGTGTACACTCGTCCTGTCTAGACTTGTTCATGGTACTATCGTTGTATTGTCTTATACTTTCAGTCATCTACCAAGGTACTGTTGTGGTATATCATTAATGGTGTTTCAGCATCCCAGGAGGTCTTTACCTTTAGCTCACGTTCACTTTAGTTGCCCGTCTTCCACCATATTCATGTATAGGGAAGTCTCTCACCTTACAGGGACACCGAACTGCAGTGAGGTGGACGAGCCGAGTCCTTGTATACCCTTCTGCAGTTTTGTGTACTAAAGTAAGCTAATAATATCTTGATCAATCTCATCGTCTCATATGGCATTTTCAAGTTGTTGTTAATGTGAACTTGTGGATGCCGTCGCCGAGTGGATGCAGCACTCCATACCTGTTGGCTGGAATTCGGAACACCCCCAGTCAAACCTGTATTAGCCCTGTCTAATAGACAGTAGTACTTATATAAATAAGGGTAAATACATCAGTCTTATATAACTCCATCACCCCCATAATTTTCCATGAGAAGTGAGCGTCATATATTGAACATGTGATCAGTAGTTTCCACTGGCGGGCGCGTCTCTAAGACACTGGAGTCAGCTTTCATTCGAGCCGGCTCTCTGTCCAGTTACCACTCAATACTCACGATAAATGGACGTGTGACATAAAAGCTTATCCCAGACAAGCTTCCGTCCTTCCATAACTATATCTAGCGCTAGTCAGGCCGCACCTCGATTATGCGGTTCAGTTCTGGTGCCCCTATTATAGAATGGATATAAATTCACTAGAGTCGGTGCAGCGAAGAATGACAAAAATGATTCCGGGACTTAGAAACCTTCCATATCAGGATAGGTTAAAGAAACTTAACTTGCATTCCCTAGAAAGACGAAGAGTGCGGGTATATATGATAGAAGTATTTAAGTGGGTGAAAGGAATCAATAAAGGGGATATAGATAAAGTTCTTATAATATCCGAGCAGGATAGGACTCGGAGCAACGGATTTAAGTTGGATAAGTTTAGGTTTAGGAGGGAGATAGGAAGGAACTGGTTCACAAATAGGGTGGAACGAGTGGAACAAGCTTAGCAACTTTGTAGTAAGTGCGGGAACGCTGGAAAGTTTCAAAAGGAGGCTAGATAGATTCATGGATGATAGAGAGCGGTAGTAACTCTCGACAGGAGCTGCCATGCACATTGCACAGGCCAACCGGCCTATTGCAGACTCCTTATTTTCTTATGTTCTTATGTAATGTTGTGTTAATGTTGTGTTAATGTTGTTTTACTGTTGTGTTGATGTTATGTTCATGTTGTGTTTGTGTTCATTCCGAGTCCCCCAAAGTCACCCAGAGTCATTCCGAGTCACCCACAGTCGTTCCGAGTCTCCCACAGTCACTCACAGCGTCATTCCGAGTCACCCACAGTCGTTTTGAGTCAGCCACAGTTTCATTACGAGTCACCCACAGTCGTTCCGAGTCACCCACAGTCATTTTGAGTCACCCACAGCGTCATTCTGAGTCACCCACAGTCCTTCCAAGTCACCCACAGTCACCCACAGCGTCATTCAGAGTCACCTACTCTCACTCTGAGTCACCCACAGCGTCATTCCGATTCACCCACAGTCGTTGCGAGTCACCCAGTCATCCAGAGTCATTCCGCGTCACTCTCACCAAAGCTTTCCAACACACGAACAACATAAACTTAGACCAAAGCAGAAATTGATTTATAAAACCATAAAATTGAAGAAAAAAAATATTGGAGATTATTTTTATTATTTTCCTTGACCAAGTGTATGGTGGACTCCACGACACACACACACACCACAGCTAGCATGGCAACATTTTAAAACCATTTAGTTAAGATGTTCCAAGACTCGGGTGGGTAAAAGACAAATGGCTCCCTGAGTTGCCCTAAACCTGCCTAGAAACAAGAAATATAATACGAGTGTGTAAACAGGCAGGAAGGGGGGGGGGGGGCGGACGTGTGTACCCTCGGCTGATATAATACTCCAAGTTGTATATATAACTACATCAAGGGATTCTCAGATAGTTTTGTTGTATGCATAACCACGTCTAGGGATTCTCAGTTAGTTAAGTTGTATATATAACCACGTCAAATGATACTCATACTTGTTAACTGGAGATGTGAAGATGGTGAATGTAGGTCACTGAAAACCTGGAGGAGGTTTAAAAATGGCGTAAAATTTGCACTGAAACTCTAGTGTAAAGAAGAAATACTTTGTTTTCATTATACGTTTTAGAAAATGGGTTCCAAACTGCTCTGAGACTCTACGTATAATGGGTGTGTCCTCGAATTAATGGGTGAAGGTGACAATTTATGTTTCAATTTATCGGAATCTGAACTAGGGTGTAGTGTAAGGGGAAGTGGGGACGGGTACATCATGAAGGGGAAAAGGGAGGGGGTATATAGTGTAGGGGGGGTTGGGGGTATATAGTGTAGGGGGAGGGTTGGGGTATATAGTGTAGGGGGAGGGTTGGGGTATATAGTGTAGGGGGGGTTGGGGGTATATAGTGTAGGGGGAGGGTTGGGGTATATAGTGTAGGGGGAGGGTTGGGGTATATAGTGTTGGGGGAGGGTTGGGGTATATAGTGTTGGGGGAGGGTTGGGGTATATAGTGTAGGGGGAGGGTTGGGGGGTATATAGTGTAGGGGGGGTTAGGGGTATATAGTGTAGGGGGGAGGGTTGGGGGTTATATAGTGTAGGGGGGAGGGTTGGGGGTATATAGTGTAGGGGGCAGGGAGAAGACAGCATGGTGGGGGGAGGGGCAGTGTCTATAAATAAATAAATAAAACCAACCAACAGATAAATAAAGAATAAGTAGAAAAATGGATAAATAAATAAATAGGTATAGAAATAATAAGCGAAATAAGAATAATGATAAATAATAAACAGTATTGAAGCAAAATGAATAAATAAATATATAAATGAATAAATTGGTAGAGATAAATTAATAAATGATCAGATTAAACAAGTGGGAGTAACAGACAGACAGACACACACACACAAAGACACACACACATACAAAAACAGACACACAGATACATACAAAGACAGACAGACACACACACACACACACATAAGAACATAAGAACAATTTAAGAATGGAGGAAACTGCAGCTGGCCTATTGGTCCATACTGGTCAGTCCCGTTTACACCCAACCCCTATTGCTCATATATCCATCCAACCTGTTTGAAGCTGTCCAGCGTATTCGAGTTAATGATGATGTTTGGTAACTTGTTCCACTCATCCACTACTCTATTTCCAAACAATGTTTACTTATCTCGTGCCTAAATCTAAATTTGTCTAATTTAAAATCATTGTTAGGGGTTCGCTCCTGGTTGGATAGTTTGAGTACCTTTGTAATGTCCCCTTTGTTCAGCCCTTACTTCCATTTATACTCCTCTATCATATCGCCCCCTCACTCTACGTCTCTCGAGGGAGTGCAAATTAAGATGCTTTAACCTGTCTCTGTACTCAGGATTCTGTATCCATTCTGTAATACGGTGACCAGAATTGAACTGCTTAATCCAAGTGAGGTCTCACAAGCGCAAGATATAGTTTTAGGATGACCTCTCTAGTCTTGTAACTAACACTCCTTTGTATGAACACAAGTACTTTATTAGCCTTGTTTCGAGCAAATGCACATTGTTTACTTGGCTTAAGATTCCTACTTATCATTCTTCCTAAATCCTTCTTGCACTCGGATTTCTCAATAACATCGTTGTTCATCTGGTATCTGGTTTCCCTGTTTACATCTCCTATACTGAGTACTTTACATTTGTCCACGTTGAATTTCATCTGCCATTTTTCAGACCATTCGAAATTTTTTTTAGATCTTCCTGTAGTTTTGCAGAGTCCTCGTCAGATTTAATAACACGTCTTATTTTAGTGTCATCACAAATTAACTTAAGTTGCTGTCTACGCCGATATCTATGTCGTTTATGTATATAATAAATAATAATGGTCCAAGTACTGAGCCTTGGGGAACTCCACTAGTGACGTTGTTCCAATCGGATTTAGTGCCGTTAATGCTCACTCGCTGTTTCCTGTCCTGTAACCACGCCCTAATCCATTTTAGAATATGTCCTTTAATGCCATGAGCCTCCACTTTTCTTATTAGTCTTTCGTGGGGGACTCTGTCGAAGGCTTTGCTAAAGTCGAGATATACCACATCATAATTGTGCCCCTCGTCCACCGATTCGAAAACAGATGAAAAGAATGGGGGAATAGATTAGTTAGACATTAATGCCCGCTTGTGAAGCCATGTTGGGAATCATTGATCAACTTGTGCATCTCCAGGTGATTTCGAATAGAGTTTGAAATGATTGCTTCCAGTAACTTGCCCACAATTGATGTTAGACTAATTGGACGGTAGTTAGAGGAGAGTGATCTAACTTCCTTCTTGAAAATTGGTATTACATTTGCTATTCTCCAGGATTCTGGTACTGAACCCGTTTTTAGTGACACTTTAAACAACTTTGCTAAGGGCATACTAAGCTCTTCCTTACATTCCTTTAATACTCTGGCAAATATCTCATCGGGACCAGGTGACTTATTAGGCTTTAGTTTGTCTATTTGCTTACTGACATCGTTACTAGTCACTACTATCTCGCTTAATTTATTTCTTCACTATCTCTGTATACAGTCGGTGCCTCGGGTATCATGTATAAATTTTCGGTGGTGAAAACTGTTGAAAAATATTTATTCAGATTATTGCTCATTTCTCCGTCGTCATCAGTTAGCTCGCCGGTATCTGACTGTATTGGTCCAATCTTTTCTCGTGTTTTAGTTTGATACATTTGATAAATCCCTTGGGCTTTGACTTCGCCTCCCTTGCTACCTTCAGTTCATTATTCCTCTTTACTTTTCTTATCTCACTCTTAACCCTACCGGCCAATACCTTATAATAATCTCGGAGATAAACTTCACTGCGATATATTCGCCTACCTATAGCCTTCCTTTGTCCAATAATATTCTTTAAATAATTATTTATCCATTTAGGGTCATTGTTGTTTGATCTGAGTTTTCTGTATGGTATGTTCTTCCTTTGTGCATTAAGTAACCCATTATTTATATTGTTGTAGAACTCGTCAACCTCAGATCTCGTGATCAGGTCATCCTCAACCGTCAGGTCTCCAGGTAAGGTGAGATCGCCCTCTGTGGGTACACTGTGTGAGGACATCTCATGTGAGGTCATGTAATTCACCCCCAAGCTTGATATCCCTTCTCTCAGCTGCCTCTTCAACGTATCAAAGTTTGCCCTTCTGAAATCTGGGACCTTTGTGGAATTTTCCTTGCGGCTGCCCTGAAATTCTAACTGAAATCTAATTTCTTTGTGATCGCTGTTAACAAGTTCGTTCCCTACCTTGACATTTCTGTTTGACAGAACTAAATCGAGTTTATTATTACCCCAGGTGGGTTCGGTTATATGTTGGCTTCGGACACAGTCTTGGATTGTTTCAAGAAAATCCTCTGATTCTGGGTTAACCATAAGGTCAATCCAATCTATTTGGCTAAAGTTAAAGTCGCCTATTTTACAGACTTTGTTGTGTATGGAAGCCCTGCGCATTTCATCCCAAATAAGTCGCTCATTAACTCTATCAAGATTAGGAGGTCTATATATTACACCTGTGATTAATTTTTCCCTACCATCGATTAATTCTATCTAAATTGTTTCTGTATTCTGCTCAGTTTTTATTTCCTTATTTATTTCACACTTCAGATCATCCCTGACATAGGTTGCTACTCTGCCTCCTTTTCTAATAATTTGGAATAATTTGTAACCTGCAATTTGGTATTCGACAGGTGACTCACGTGAGTCTAGGTTTATCCATGTTTCGTGAATGCTATTACTGTATATCAATTTTTTCGGTACATACCAACGCCCTGATTTCATCCATTTTGTTTCTCATGCTTCTACTGTTTGTTTAGTAGACATTTAAGTTAGTCGTGTTCTGAGTCTTCTCTTTGTCGCTTTCAGGTTTTAACTCCCTGCCTAATTTAGTTTTGTCATAATTCCTAGCACCTTTTCCCTGGAACCTTTCACTTTGTTTACCCACTCCCACTGCCGTCTCCTCCACCCCCGTGCTCATGTGTTCCCCTAGCAGTTTAAAGACTTTGACATCTTTTTAACTGCCCTCTCGAGAGAGCCAGCCAGGGTTGCCACACCATCCCTAGACAGATGCACCCCATCCCTAGCATAAAGGTCCCTTCTGCCGTAGAAGTTGTCCCAGTTGTCAATGAATGGGACTGATATTGACTTGCAATATCTGTCAAGACGGCCTTTGACACCAACTGCCCTGGACAGCCATTCACCACCAACTTCTCTTCTAGGCAAGACACTGCAGACTATCTGGATCCCTCCCCTATCTCTAACCTTCTCTAGCGCCTCCCTATATTTCTTGAAAAGTTCCTCACTCCTAACCTTTCCTATGTTACCTCCTACACTAAGACACACTACGGGCTTGGTACCCTCCCCTGACAGAACCCTATCTATCCTCTCAGCTACATGCCATATCCCAGCCCCAGGAAAACACACCCTAGTCCTACGTTTCCTATCTCTTGCACAAAAAGTCCTATCTAAGAACCTCACCTGGCTGTCCCCAACTCCCACGACCTTACCACTGGGCAGGGTCTGAACAGCTGCCCTTTTCTCTCTTGGCACCACATCGTCCTGCCTCTTCTCTTCCTCGCCAGCTTCCTCCAACACCTGGTAGGGGTTACTGCACTCCACACCCTGGTCAACTTTCCTGAGTCTGACCCTAGTTCCCTTGGAGACAACCACTCTCCACGCCTGCTCCTCCTTCGCAGTACACCTACCTGAAGGAGATCAGTCCTGAGGGCTTCGTTCTCCCCCTTTAAAACGTCCATCTCATTCCTCAACTGCTCCAGATGACTTAACAGAGTGGCCAGGGGGTCGTCTTTCCTCACACACCGTCCCTCTACCCCCACAACACAACGATCCACGGTGGCCATTTCCTATGGTCACTAACACTAGCACATACACACATACATAGAAAGACACACACACACACACACACACACAAAGGCTTACCATCCTAGTTTTGTCACAAATTGATCAGTAATTAAATAAAACATTCAATTTGGTTGACCAGGAATATTACATCAGAACAGACTAGTAATGGCCGTCACGTTATCAAGGAAAATACTCCAAATTCACCACAAATTTACCACAAATTTACAATATAACATTTTTGTTTACATTTTATGGATATTATGTTAAGTTTCGTTAGTAGTTTTTGAATTAGGTAAGAGAAATAGTGAGGGAAACAGGTAGATAAGAATAGGCAGAGAGAGAGAAAGAAAGAGAGAGAGATAGACGTAAATACAGATATGGATAGAGAGAGAGACAGACAGACAGATAAATCCCTTCTTCACCATCTCACCTGTCCCCCTTCCCCCCCTCCCCCCCCCCCAACAGGTAACACACGGTCAGCGAGTAGTATTTCTGGTCCCGTAAACATCAAAGTCACTCAAGATGCTGGCTCATTAGGGTAAACTTCGGTAAAGGGATACCTAGAGAAGTCACAAGTGCCCTTATGACATGTATCTCATTATTGATCTAACGCGAGTCTGAATGTCTGTCCGGGTTGGAGATTTCCTTCTTTACTGACTGATTGATTTCCTTCTTTTTTTTTTCAAGTGAGGGAGTTTTTTTTCGCAATGGAGTTTCTCTTAAAAGCAAACATGTTTTTTTTCTTGTTTTTGGAGATTGTCTGAGAGAGAGAGAGAGAGAGAGAGAGAGAGAGAGAGAGAGAGAGAGAGAGCAGGTTTTTATATGATGAAGAGAATGATGATGGGATGATGATGATGAAGTGAATGACTAATCTATTAACATTCTTTTCATCAGTTTTCGAATCGATGGACGAGGGGCACAATTATGATGTGGTATATCTCGACTTTAGCAAAGCCTTCGACAGAGTCCCCCACGAAAGACTAATTAGAAAGGTAGAAGGGCATGGCATCAAAGGTGACATCCTTAAATGGATTAGGGCGTGGTTACAGGACAGGAAACAGCGAGTGAGCATTAACGGCACTAAGTCCCATTGGAGCAACGTCACAAGTGGAGTTCCCCAAGGCTCAGTACTTGGACCATTATTATGTATTATATACATAAACGACATAGATATCGGCATTGACAGCAACATAAGTAAATTTGCTGATGACACTAAAATAGGACGCGTTATCAAATCTGACGAGGACTCGGCAAAGCTACAGGAAGATCTAAACAAATTTTTCGAATGGTCTGAAAAATGGCAGATGAAATTCAAAGTCGACAAATGTAAAGTACTCAGTATAGGAGATGTAAACAGGGAAACCAGATGAACAACGATGCCATAGAGAAATCCGACTGCGAGAGAGATTTAGGAGTAATGATAAGTAGGAACCTTAAGCCAAGTAAACAATGTGTTTTTGCTCGTAACAAGGCTAATAAAGTACTTGGGTTCATACAAAGGAGTGTTAGTTACAAGACTAGCGAGGTCATCCTAAAACTGTATCTTGCTCTTGTGAGACCACACCTGGATTACGCAGTTCAGTTCTGGTCACCGTATTACAGAATGGATATAGAATTCTTGGAAAGAATTCAGAGGAGAATGACAAGACTTATCCTGGGCATTAGGAACCTTGAGTATAGAGATAGGTTAAAGCATCTTAATTTGTACTCCCTCGAGAGACGCAGAACGAGGGGCGGCCTGATAGAGGTGTATAAGTGGAAGGCAGGGCAAAACAAAGGGGACATGACAAAGGTACTCAAACTATCCAACCAGGAGCGAACTCGTAACAATGGTTTTAAATTAGACAAATTTAGATTTAGGCGGGAAATAGGTGAACACTGGTTTGGAAACAGAGTAGTGGATGAATGAAACAAGTTACCAAATATCATCATTAACTCGAATACGCTGGATAGCTTCAAACATAGGTTGGATGCTTATATGAGCAATAGGGGTTGGGTGTAAACGGGACTGCCCAGTTTGGCCCGCTGCAGTTTCCTCCATTCTTATGTTCTTATGATTGGGTGAATGATGGAGTGAATGATGGAGTGTGTCACGAGCCTGTGGCGCTCGGGAACTCGCACAGTATGAGGCTTGTGTTCACGTTTCCATTTCACGCAAGCTATTAATAATTTGTTAATTGTACTTATTATATTATTATTGCTCTTAGTTACTTAGGTTAATTGTATATTTATGTATGTTATTAATATGCATCATTGTCTTACTCTGTTAAGTTCAAATCAAGAGAGTATTAATTAATTATATAAAAAAATCTAGCAAATGTCTGGATCACGCGAGTTGGGCGCGCTTCTCTGCTCCTCTGCGCGTCCCCACGCCACCGCAGTAGTGAAAAAACCATGGCATAGGATAGGCCTAGGGTAGACGTGTCCACTCATTCTCCAGCCTTGGCCCTTGTCTAGTGCTTTATCCAGTCTCTGCAATGCCCTAGGGGTATCAGGTATTAGTGACACGTTTAGTTAGGCCTAGGAAGGGATCCTGGTGGTAAGGAATCTCCTGTTTGGTAGGGATAATCATTTTGTAGCGATTGTTGTATGTATGTATCTCGTATGTCTTGTGTAATATAATAATGCTAAGTAATATTTGTTTGGTCTAACTCCTTACATTATATTTTCGTCCTTCCGGCATCACTCTTATTTTATTATACAATTACTTATTCCCTTAAATTCAGGTTTGCTAATCATTACTCCCTTTACAACATAAATTGAATTAATTAATTATCTTCCCTTTTGTGATTCACGTATTTCAACTGTTCTACTTTTTCAAGTACATTTAGTTGAGTAGGTTTTTGGTGAGGATAATTATTGCCGTGTTCCCTATTTGTTCCTTTATTTGTTAATAACTTGGGGTAGGGTTCACTCCCCAAGTATAAAGGATAGTGGGATCACGACAAGTGAATGATGGAGTGACACCTGCTCCAGCTACTGCCGCGGCTGCCACGTCATCGCCACCTCTCTCCCTCCCTCCCTCCCACCCCCACCTCTCTCCCTCCCTCCCTCCCTCCCCCCACCTCCCTCCCTCCCTCCCCCCACCTCCCTCCCTCCCCCCCACCTCCCTCCCTCCCTCCCTCCCCCCACCGCCCTTCCTCCACTCCCTCCCCCCCACCTCCCTCCCTCCCCACCTCCCTTCCTCCCCCCCACCTCCCTCTCTCCCCACCTCCCTTCCTCCACTCCCTCCCCCCACCTCCCTTCCTCCCCCCACCTCCCTCCGTCTCCCACCTCCCTCCCTCCCCCACCTCCCTCCCTCCCACCCTCCCTCCTTCCTTTCCTCCCTCCCTCCCCCCCTCCCCCACCTCCCTCCATCCCCCCACCTCCCTCCCTCCCTCCCTCCCTCCTTCCCTCCTTCCTTCCTCCCTCCCTCCCTCCCTCCCTCCCTCCCCCACCTCCCTCCCTCCCCCACCTCCCTCCCTCCCCCCACCTCCCTCCCTCCCCCCACCTCCCTCCCTCCCCCCACCTCCCTCCCTCCTCCTTCCTTTCTTCCTTCCCTCCCTCCCCCACCTCCCTCCCTCCCTCCCTCCCTCCCCCCACCCCCTCCCTCCCCCCCCACCTCCCTCCCTCCCCCCCCCACCTCCCTCCCTCCCCCACCTCCCTCCCTCCGTCCTTCCCTCCCTCCCTCCCTCCCTCCATCCCCCACCTCCCTCCCTCCCCCCACCTCCCTCCCTCCCCCACCTCCCTCCCTCCTTCCTTCCTTCCCTCCCTCCCTCCCTCCCCCACCTCCCTCCGTCCCCCCACCTCCCTCCGTTCCCCCACCTCCCTCCCTCCCTCCCCCCCACCTCCCTCCCTCCCACCTCCCTCCCTTCCCCCACCTCCCTCCCTCCTTCCCTCCCCCACCTCCCTCCCTCCCCCCACCTCCCTCCCTCCCTCCCCACACCTCCCCTCCTCACCTCCCCTCACCTCCCTCCCTCCCTCCCTCCCCCACCTCCCTCCCTCCCCCACCTCCCTCCCTCCCCTCACCTCCCTCCCTCCCCCCACCTCCCTCCCTCCTTCCCTCCCCCACCTCCCTCCCTCACCCACCTCCCTCCCTCCCCCACCTCCCTCCTTCCCCCCACCTCCCTCCCTCCTTCCCTCCCCCACCTCCCTCCCTCCCCCCACCTCCCTCCCTCCCCCCTCCCTCCCTCCCCCTTTCCCTCCCTCCCTCCCTCCCTCCCCCCACCTCCCTCCCTCCCTCCTCCCCCTTCCATCCCTCCCCCACCTCCCTCCCTCCCCTCACCACCCTCCCTCCCCTCACCACCCTCCCTCCCCCCACCTCCCTCCCTCCCCCCACCTCCCTCCCCCCACCTCCCTCCCTCCCCCCACCTCCCCACCTCCCTCCGTCCGCCCCTCCCTCCCTCCCCCACCTCCTTCCCTCCCCCCACCTCCCTCCCTCCCTCCCCCACCTCCCTCCCTCACCCCCACCTCCCTCCCTCCCTCCCCCCCCCCTCCCTCCCCCTTTCCCTCCCTCCCTCCCCCCACCCCCCTCCCTCCCTTCCTCCCCCCTTCCATCCCTCCCCCCACCTCCCTCCCTCCCCTCACCACCCTCCCTCCCCTCCCCCCCCTCCCTCCCTCCCCCACCTCCCTCCTTCCCCCACCTCCCTCCTTCCCCCACCTCCCCACCTCCCTCCCTCCCCCCACCTCCCTCCCTCCCTCCTTCCCTCCCTCCCTCCCTCCCCCTCCCTCCCTCCCCCACCTCCCTCCCTCCCTCCCTCCCTCCACCCCCACCCACCCTCCCTCCCCCACCTCCCTCCCTCCCGCACCTCCCTCCCTCCCCCCACCTCCCTCCCTCCCTCCCTCCCTTTCCCTGTCCCCGTCCTTGGTTGAGATTAAATGCGCACGTAAAATATATCCAAAAATTTTTTTAGCTCTATGTTAAAAACGGTGGTCGTGCATAGCAAAGGTTCTGAGCATTCCGTGAGCTATTTACAAAAGCTTATCAAAATTTCAGTGCTATCTTATATATATTTTTTTGTTTTTAAATGAGGGGTTCAATCTTATGGGGTCTGGGGCACTGAGGTTAATTCTAGGGTGTATGTTTATATCCATGATAAATTTCAGTTCTTTATCTTAACAACTGTAGTCGAACATTGACAACAACTAACCATCAAAACACACAAACAGACAATGTGCTTTATGTATGAGATACCAGTTATATAGGAGGTGTGTCATGGGTGGGGGCTGGACAGGTAAGTTACAGGTGTATCAGGTGTGGGTCTGGGCTGGTGAAGTGTTGCAGGTATATCACGTGTGGGTTTGGGTAGGTTAAGTTGCAGGTGTGTGTGTGTGTGTTTCAGGTGTAGGTCTGGGCAGGTAAGGTTAATTAAGGCACTCCAACAATATTGACACTCACCATTTTCATACATATTGTTGATAGTCTGAAGCAAAAGTCTTACTGCCAGTTAGATTACTACACACACACTGATGAGACAGACAGACAGACAGATATATAAACAGACAGACAGACCGACAGAGCATTCACTGTGCCTCCTGCTCTGAATGACTAAAAAATTCGTGAGTTTCGTCCAGTTTGATACACCTGACTGGCTACATGATGCACCACAACACACCTGACTAGCTAGATGGTGCACCACAACACACCTGACTAGCTAGATGGTGCACCACAATACACACGCACACACACACACACACGAACACACAGCTTGCAAAAGGAGTATCAAGGCAGCTTTTAGGAACCTCGAGTCAACTGAACTATTTAGAGCTGTCATTGACCACGAGCAGAAACTTGGAGAGAGAGAGAGAGAGAGAGAGAGAGAGAGAGAGAGACGATTAGTGATTTTTATATGTATGTTTAGATAGATCTTGATAAAATCACACGGGAAAATGGAAACAACGGAGTACCTTAGCTTTCGTCTTTGGCCTAAAAACGGTGACCCATTTGAATTTTTAGACAAACTTAATAATATTGTCCCTAGTATCACGTTCAAAATTGAAAGAGAATTAAATGAATCCCTTCCATTTCTTGATATGCTTATCATGAGAAATGGCCAAAACTATAAATTCAAGGTATATAGAAAGCCCACACAGGTAGACAGTTTCATTCACTTTTTATCGAATCACCTTGAGTCTACCAAAATGTCAGTTTTTTCTGTTATGTTCTTAAGATGTCTGCGTATTTGTGACTCTGAATTTATTGACGATGAATTGAAGCACATTCGTTCTATTGCACATAAACTTGGGTACCCTTCTGTGTTTGTTGATCGTTGTTTTAATAGGGCTAAAAAATCCTTTCATTCCTCTCAAACCAGACAAGTTCCTACACTTAAGAATATTTTGACTCTGCCCTATCGTAATGAATTTGTCCCGTTAGTTCGGTCCCTCAAGCTTCTAAATATTAATGTTGTTTTCAAGTATGACTCAACCATTACTAATATGTTAATAAGGAATAGCCCAAGTTTGAATGTAAATGGTAGTGTTTATTGTATTCCATGTAGCAAATGTAATTGTAATTATGTAGGTCAGACAGGAAAAACACTGCAGCTTAGAATCAAACAACATAAGTATAATATTAGAACTGCATCTGAAAGCAGTGCCTTGTTCGTTCATGTTAGGAATAATAATCACCCCATTGCTTGGGAAAAAAGCTTAGAAGTTTTCAAATCATCTTGTGTCACAGAAAGACTTCTTGTTGAAGCTAGTTTGATTAAGGAATTAAAATCAATAAACCTTAGTGATGGTCAGTTCAAAACTGATAATATGTTACATAAATTTATTTGTCAGTGGCCCAAGGTTAAAAATGCTTTAAAAACCTTTGATCTAGATGTATGATAGTTATTTTGTGGGTCCCCTTTTTTCTGACCTGACTTGACTAGTCACGTCACCACCCTTCTCTTAAGCTCCTCTACGTGTGTGTTGGTGTGGGGATTAGTGGATGTCATCATTTTGACCTGACCTCATGTTTTTAGGTCACCCTGTATATTTAAGCCTCTCTCTGTCCATGTAATCCAGTTGCCTCTGAAGATGTCTTGAATAAAGACGAAAGCTAAGGTACTCCGTTGTTTCCATTTTCCCGTGTGATTTTATCAAGATTTATCTTATCCACGTTTTCATTGTGGATTTTCATAAAATATGTTTAGATAGATATATAGATAGAAGATAGGTAGATAGATAGATAGATAGATAAATATATAGCGAGGAAGACTGATATATATAGATAAATACTGAGTCTTGATAAATATTTACACAGAGGGAGAGGGAGAGAGGGTGTTACTGGCTGGTATACTGATGTTTTACTGTAACTTATGAATATTATGTAGCCTGGTGCTGTGGCTGAGTGGATACAACACTCGTCTAACCTAACTTAACCTAACCTAACCTAACCTAACTACTTGGGAATATCAAAAAAGTTTTATTTGTGAAGACGATCTCGTATGATGTATGGCAGGTGTGTGGGAGCAGCTTCTGGTATGATGTATGGCAGGTGTGTGGGAACAGCTTCTGGTATGATGTATGGCAGGTGTATGGGAGCAGCTTCTGGTATGATGTATGGCAGGTGTATGGGAGCAGCTTCTGGTATGATGTATGGCAGGTGTGTGGGAGCAGCTTCTGGTATGATGTATGGCAGGTGTGTGGGAACAGCTTCTGGTATGATGTATGGCAGGTGTGTGGGAACAGTTTCTGGTATGATGTATGGCAGGTGTGTGGGAACAACTGTCTGGTATGATGTATGGCAGGTGTGTGGGAACAGCTGTCTGCAGGTGTATGGGAGCAGCTTCTGGTATGATGTGTGTCAGGTGTGTGGGAACAACTGTCTGGTATGATGTATGGCAGGTGTGTGGGAACAGCTGTCTCGTATGATGTGTGACAGGTGTGTGGGAACAGCTGTCCTCCAGTGCAAACAAAATATACACTGGAACTCGTCCACAAATCACTTGAGCCTGATAGTGACTTAATTTATTATATACTGCACGAGGCTTTAGTTAAGTTCAACCTATTAACAAACCAACTCCTAGAAGTTTGTTGGAGGTTTTGGGTTATTCACGAGATGGTAAATGTATGTTGAAACTGTCCTTTGAAAGTTAATTTAATATTTACTCACAATTCGTTCCCAGCTTCTCACAGACCACATGTTGTATTTTACTCAATTTGTTGCTCAACGTGACGGTATATATTATATATGTATATTTACTGTACTGGGTGTGTCTTGAGCTTGGACACGCACCCTTACTCGTTTGACCATGGACTGTGTAACCCTACGATGGTCATTGACTCGTCTTGCAGCATCAAATGTTCGATGCAATAGTTCATCTCTGGTATCTACCTTGTTTAAGCTAGGGTCACATTAGAATTTATGTGCAATAAATCCACGTTAGCATTTTATCCACAAGCAATAAGTCAACTGTGCGATCCGCACATTGGTCACACTGGCGAAAGGAACCAGAGGCCAGGCGCCCAGCTCGCGCGACTAGTTTGAGCTCAGTTTGAGAGCAGGATGGCTTCATTGTATGTTTCTATGGCAGCATTAACCGCAATTTAAGGCTCTCTGCCCTAAGGAATACTAACAGTATCCATCACGGAAATTTGGTGTGCGTTTGTAGCGTCTAAGCGATGTTTTTTTACAAAAGTGTAGCAAATACTCTAGAGTCAAGTGAAATTTCCGGCGTGATGTATTTTTATTATTTTTATTTTATTTATTATTATATTTTTGCTTCTGTTTTGTTATCTAAATACACTTTTTATATCTTTTGTACATTTTAACATTAATAAGAAAAAATAAGAACGGTGTTGATTTTAGTAATATAATAGACTGTCTATAGCAAATATCAACACCGCACCGTCGATTTTCAGACGCTCTGTATCATCCCACTTTCGACAACAAATAAGTTGTCGCTGTAGAGACAACTTGAGGAGTTCGTTGAAAAATCAATGCTACGGTGGATTTATTCTGATAGAATCTTTAGTGTGACCGCAGCTTTACATACATTATGTCCACCAAGTGACCTCGCACATGGATATCCAACGGGTTGAGGTTTGGCGACCGAGGTGGCCTACTCTGTGGACAGCCTCGTCTGGTTGAGGCAATTAGTTACGATTCTGCTGAAACGGAGGGACGCTCCGTCACGCTGGAACTTCATTGGTGCTTGTGTTTGCAGAGGAACATCCTATAACAGAGCCGACAACTAATGCTCCAAAAGCGTAATGTGAATTCCACCTGTCAAACATTCCCGCAAGACGAATGGTTCAATCAGCTGGTTGCCAGTGATACTACACCACACCACACCACTTGTTCACAGAAAAACGACTCGACTATTTACCTTCTACTGTTCCTGGTGGACTGTCAGGCGCCCGTATTTAAGACTCTCCGGCATTGTTCACTCCTCCGTAGCGGTTAAACGAGGCCTCGTCGTAAAATAAAATCTAGCGACACAAGTGGAGGTCCCCGTACAGTACAGTACAGTACAGTAAAGTACATCACCAGTGTTGAACTCGCTGGATGTGCCACGGATACAGTCCTCCCGTGTGTAATGCTCACCAAACTATTATGCGAGGAATACGGAGGTGGCCAAATAATCTTCAGGGGGAGTTGTGCCAATTGAAGGATGTTTTCCTCCTCATCTGCACTTCGTCGTCACCGCACTGTAAAAGGAGCCAATTTCCAGCTACTGTCGGTGAACGCTCGTTGAACCGACGTGCCGTTTACATTATCGAAAGAGGAGTATGTGGATATGTACTATGTATACGGGGTAAGTGATGGAAACGTCGTCGATCATGGAGTCATCGTTTCGGAAAACGTTGCCGATATTCTTCAACAACAGCACTCACGAAAGAAATAATTTTTCAGGAGTCCGATAATGTTCGAATTGAACAATCCGGACACGGGGTTCCCAATACGAAGTATGCCCCCATGGACCTTTATCACAAACCGTCGTTTGTGGTGTCATTTTGTTTCGCACAAAAGTTGTAAAGATAGTCTTTTTTACCAAGTGTTTGCACAAGTATACATAAAAAATATTTAAAAATTCACAATTCGTAGAGAGAATTTTAGGAGGCAGTACAAAGGAAAAATGAAGTATGCTGAATAAAGTGTGCAATATGAATACTTGAGAAACTTACCGAAAATAATGGATAGAATAGCAGCTGTCATTAGACATTATTATTATTATGATTATGATTATGATTATGATTATTATTATTATTATTATTATTATTATGATTATTATTATTATTATCATCTCTATATAATACCTTCTGTCAATATCTGGCACACCCACACCACCTGTCACAGCCCACACCATATGTCACACCCACACACCATATGTCACACCCACACACCATATGTCACACCCACACCACCTGTCACACCCACACCACCTCTCACACCCACACTATCTGTTAACCACACCACCCGGTTAATTACGTCAGGCGAGTCACTTGGTGCCGCTCATTCACACAATTAACTCAATTATTCATTTGAATCTTAAACGGCCGTAAGTTAGTTAAGAATTGAGGGTCGATATCTGCCTACCTGTGTAGGATGATGACCTGCCTGTGTAGGATGACGACCTACCTGTGTAGGATGACGGCCTACCTGTGTGGGATGATGACCTACCTGTGTAGGATGACGACCTACCTGTGTAGGATGACGACCTACCTGTGTAGGATGACGACCTACCTGTGTAGGATGACGACCTACCTGTGTAGGATGACGACCGACCTGTGTAGGATGACGACCTCTCTGTGTAGGATGACGACCTCTCTGTGTAGGATGACGACCTCTCTGTGTAGGATGACGACCTACCTGTGTAGGATGACGACCTACCTGTGTAGGGTGACGACCTCTCTGTGTAGGATGACGACCTCTCTGTGTAGGATGACGACCTCTCTGTGTAGGATGACGACCTACCGTTGTAGGATGACGACCTACCGTTGTAGGATGACGACCTACCTGTGTAGGATGACGACCTACCTGTGTAGGGTGACGACCTACCTGTGTAGGGTGACGACCTACCTGTGTAGGATGACGACCTACCTGTGTAGGATGACGACCTCTCTGTGTAGGATGACGACCTCTCTGTGTAGGATGACGACCTCTCTGTGTAGGATGACGACCTCTCTGTGTAGGATGACGACCTACCTGTGTAGGATGACGACCTCTCTGTGTAGGATGACGACCTACCGTTGTAGGATGACGACCTACCGTTGTAGGATGACGACCTACCTGTGTAGGATGACGACCTACCTGTGTAGGATGACGACCTACCTGTGTAGGGTGACGACCTACCTGTGTAGGATGACGACCTACCTGTGTAGGATGACGACCTCTGTGTAGGATGACGACCTCTCTGTGTAGGATGACGACCTACCTGTGTAGGATGACGACCTCTGTGTAGGATGACGACCTACCGTTGTAGGATGACGACCTACCTGTGTAGGATGACGACCTACCGTTGTAGGATGACGACCTACCTGTGTAGGATGACGACCTACCTGTGTATGATAACGACCTACCGTTGTAGGATGACGACCTACCGTTGTAGGATGACGACCTACCTGTGTAGGATGACGACCTACCTGTGTAGGATGACGACCTACCTGTGTAGGGTGACGACCTACCTGTGTAGGATGACGACCTCTCTGTGTAGGATGACGACCTCTCTGTGTAGGATGACGACCTCTCTGTGTAGGATGACGACCTACCTGTGTAGGATGACGACCTACCTGTGTAGGATGACGACCTACCGTTGTAGGATGACGACCTACCTGTGTAGGATGACGACCTACCGTTGTAGGATGACGACCTACCGTTGTAGGATGACGACCTACCTGTGTAGGATGATGACCTACCTGTGTAGGATGACGACCTACCTGCGTAGTGATGACGACCTTCCTGTGGAGGATGACGACCTGCCTGTGTAGGAAATACGACCCAGCCTGTGTAGGATGATAACCTACCGGTGTAGGATGATAACCTACCTGTGTAGGATGATAACCTACCTGCGTAGGATGACCCAGCTGTGTAGGATGATAGCCTACTTGTGTAGGATGGCGACCTACCTGTGTAAAAGGGCGACCTTCCTGTGTATGATGATGACCTACGTTTGTAGGATGACTTAGCCGTGTAGGATGATAACCTACCTATGTAGAATGGTAATCTGTCTGTGTAGGATGGCTACCTACTTATGTAGGATGATGACCTAAGTATGTGGGATGACTTAGCCGTGTAGGATGATGACCTAAGTATGTGGGATGACTTAGCCGTGTAGGATGATGATCTAAGTATGTGGGATGACTTAGCCGTGTAGGATGATAACTTACCTGTGTAGGGTGATGATCCAGCCGTGTAGGATGGTGACCCGGCTGCTGCAGGATGATAACCTACCTGTGTACGATAATGATCCAGCCGTGTAGGATGATGACCCGGCTGCTGGAGGATGATGACCTACCTTTATGGGATGAAGACCCAGCTGTGTAGGATGAGGATTCATCTGGTTTGTAGAATGTCTCTGTTATGTAGGATTATGACCTTGCTGGTGCGTAGGATGATGGGACAGTTAACCTTCAAGAGAAACACCTTGTTTATATATCGTTATCACTATTAACATTAATGTTTATCGTCTTCACCATCAACACCACCACCATCATCACTACCACTATTACTGTCTCCATCACTGCCACCACCACCTTTCATCACTACCAATACCACCACCACCACCACCACCACCCTTTCCTCATATTAAGTACTTTAGTGCTCATGGGACATCCTAGGATAATTCTGAGGGCTTTAATTTGCATTTTTTCAAGCTTGTCAATGCATTTTCCGTCACGAAGGACCAGAGCTGGTGCTTGGTAATCTATCAGAGATCTTATATAGCCTAGGTACATTGTTTTAACAATTCTAATATTAGCACTAGGTATACCTAGTGTCAAAGTTATAATAATTGAAGGCAACCTCATGATAGCCCTGAGGCTTTTGCGTGGTGATCCTGATAACATTGTTTCCTTAAAATTACTAGAATGTATGAACCATGGGACTGTTGACTCTAAATGGATCCAAACTACAGCTATACATAGGAAGATGTTTGGACTATACCACCTGTACAAAGTTGAGACACAACAGCGCTTCCTGTCACCCTGGCGGACAGTTCCCTTCGGTATCACAATACCGACATATCCGCCTAAAAGATTAATTATACAAAGTATTTATCTCCAACACACTGCCAAATTGAGAGCTCTTGAACACATACACACCCAAGAGACTGATGATAATATCACACAGACCATCTACACTGATGGATCTCTTAACACCGCCTGTGGGAGGGCTGGAAGTGCTATCGTGACTGAACCTGACGGTAATGCAATTGAAAAAGGAGTTACAGCTAACAACTGGGCATCCACTCTACAAACTGAATTAGTTGCCATACTCACAGCTATTATATTTATTGAAACCAGTGTCACTGACAGTCTCATCATCACTGATTCTCTATCCTCACTACTTGCCCTTGACACCCTCAACTCAAGTTGCCACGCGCTTGTCTCTGAAGCCAAACACAAATATGCGTACCTTGTTGACCGGGGTTTCAAGAACAAACTCTTGTGGATCCCCTCTCACATAGGCCTCAAAGAACATGACAGAGTTGATGCCCTCGCCAAACTCGCGTCTAACAAAGACACTGTTGAATACAATCTTGGTCTGTCAAAGAGAACCTTTAAAACTGTATTTAGGAAGGAACTTATTGATGAATTTGACGCAAGTAGACAAGTGAAATATGTATATGGAGCAAGTAACAAGATCACTAGATTACAAGATGCACGAGACTAAAGTTAGGATATACTGTAAGTACCTCTGGCAGTATATTCCTCAAGCAGATGTGAACAAGATTAAATGTAAAGTGTGTGGCCAGACATATTCTCACACACTAGAACACTACGCCCTCGACTGTGTGCAGATAGAACCTTTTAGGGACAGGTCCAAGCACAATGTGTGTGAAATGGCACAACCCTTTATCTCTAATGACAAGATAGCCGACATTTTAGGATTGTATCCACTTTTTTGCACTTAGTAGCTATATCAGCTCCCATTGTCGAACCAAACACACATTATGCTTGGATACCTCTCAGGATAATGTGAATAACAAAGTGTGCGGCCAGACACATGGCCTCACACTCCTGTACTAACGCAGTTTCAAATAAGTTACACTTTATGCACAGAACTAAACAAAGAATTTATCTGAAATACTGTGTAACATTCAATGTCATAATATCCTGACCACAGGGGTTAGTTATACAGACCCTTTATAAACCCTACTCTGTAATCCTTTTGCGCTACCGCTGAAAGGATGAGTATGGGGGTGCACTAGCCGCTGTAAGTGGCAAAATTAAAATTAAATTCATTACCATCACCATTATCATCACCCTAAACATCACTACATCCACCACTACCACACCACCACCAGGTAGGGTAAATACATGCATCACACTTGCTTGGGACCAGCTGTCTGTAATCAATATGCAGTCGAGTATATCAGTTGCCAACGTGTCACACTAACACAGACGCTAAGACCTGGAGATAATCGAGTTACCTTTACCCCTGACAGACACGATCAGCCACTCGCTACAGTTCTGATCTTAGATACGAGGAAGGTGGTCGAGGAGACGCTGATGTTTGCTCGTAATGTCATTGATAAATATTAAGTACTCTTTAGATGTTTACCGTTCATAGTTTAGGTTTAATATCAAATAAACTTCTTTGGAATTTTGTGAAGGTTTGTGTTCTTGTGCCTCGTGATAATTCAGTCTTGTCGTGTTTTTATGTCAACAGTTAATTATCACTTGTATATTCCGTATCCTGATAAATTAATCTTCCTTCTCTTTATTTATTTACGTTGTTATATTTTACCTCCGTAATTATTCCATATTCCTTTTACTTACACGTTCATTATTATCTTATATTCTAGGTCATACTTATTCAGTTTTCTTCTTGCACACATACTATTGTATATTTATGGTAATATTTCTTCAGTATCCCTTAAAACGACATAAACTATTTTGAGGAAATAAAATACACATTAAACATTATGTAACTTGACCGGGGTTATTAAAGAGCGGAGGAACCAGCATACCGAGTCTGTGTGGGTAGAAATCACGGAAGGAAGAGAAAAACTAATTATGGGAGTGATTTACAGGCCCCCAAGTCTTGGCAAAGAAGCAGCTCAGCCCTTATGGCAGGAAATGAGTAGGGCAGCAAAATATAACAACCTGTGCATTACGGGGGATTTCGACTTCAGAAATATTGACTGGGACAACATTGTAGGTTACTATGAATCTGAAGACTTCCTAGACGCAGTACAGGACTATTTTTTGAAACAACTAATTACAGAACCTACTAGAGGTGACAATATATTAGATCTAGTATTAACAAATAAAGAAAATATTTTCAGAGATATCACAGTAGGGGAAGAACTCGGTAACAGTGATCACAGAGAAATCAGGTTCACCCTAAATTGGGAAACGAAAAACAATGACAATATGGTCAGAGTCCCAAACTTTCGGTTGGCGGATTATCAACGGTTAAGAAGGTACCTAGGTGAGGTCGCCTGGGAACATTCACGTCAGTCCCCAGTAGGAAGGGGTGAGGTCATAGATGACACAACAATTGATCATGACTATAATATATTCACTAGTATACTACATAAAGCACAAGAACAAAATATTCCATACAGAAAAATTAGGTCAAATAAGAATGAGCCAAGGTGGATGACCAAAAAACTTAAACATGACATAGGAATAAAGAAAGGAATATATAAGAAATTAAAGGGAGGGGAGGAGCAGCTCAGAAATAGGTATAATGAACTATCTAGGAATGTTAAGAAAAATCTAAGGAAAGCAAAGAGAGACTATGAAATCAAAATAGCAAGAGAATCCAAGGCGAATCCCAAGGGATTTTTCCAGGTATATAGAACAAAGGTCAAGGACAAAGTTGGGCCTTTAAAGTCAGGGAGGGGAGAATTGATAAATGGCAGTGAAGACATGAGCAAAGCATTGAACAGCTACTTCTTATCAGTTTTCACAGAAGAAATTTGCGATGAAATTCCAGAGGTGGAACTGATATTTAAGGGAAAGGAAGAAGAGAAATTAAAGAATATCACTATCAGAAAAGAGGATGTTCTTAAGAAGATAGATAAACTAAAGAAGACAAAATCCCCAGGGCTGGATGAAATTTTCCCTCGAGTCTTGAAAGAGTGTAGGGAACAGATTAGCGGACCCCTCGTAAACTTATTTACAAAATCATTAGCCACTGGAGTTGTGCCAGACTTGTGGAAACAGGCAAATGTAGTACCCATATTCAAAAAGGGAGACAGAGCATCAGCGTCAAATTACCGGCCGATCAGTTTGACGTCAGTAGTAGGGAAATTTCTTGAATCAATTATAGCAGATACCATCCGATTGCATTTAGAAAAGCAAATTAATCTACGACTCTCAACATGGGTTTACAAAGGGAAAATCTTGTCTAACAAATCTGCTAACGTGTTTTAGGAAAGTCTTCGAGGTAGTAGATAATGACCAAAATTACGATGTTTTTTACTTAGACTTTAGCAAAGCATTTGACAGAGTACCGCATCAGAGGCTTCTGAGAAAAATTAAGGTTCATGGTATCGAGGGGAAAGTTTTAAATTGAATAAAATCATGGCTCACTGATAGAACGCAGAGGGTCAGCGTAGATGGTGTTAAATCTGGGTGGGGCCGTGTAATCAGTGGGGTTCCCCAGGGGTCAGTACTAGGCCCACTCTTGTTCATAATCTACATAAACGATCAAGATACTGGGATCAGCAGTGACATAAGCAAGTTTGCGGATGACACCAAAATACGGCGGCAAATTAATTCAGGGCAGGATGCAAATGCATTACAGGAGGATCTAAATAAACTGCAGGGGTGGTCTGAAAAATGGCAAATGAAATTCAACACCAGCAAGTGCAGCGTACTTAATATTGAAAGAACAAATACTTATAATGTATACAGCCTTAACAACATCAACCTAGAGAAGTCGACTTGTGAAAGAGACCTAGGGGTACTTGTAAACCCGGACCTACGGCCTAGAAAACAGTGCGTTAATGTTCGAAATAAGGCAAACAGAGTATTGGGTTTTATATCTCGAAGTGTAAGTAACAAGAGTGCAGAGGTCTTATTGCAACTATATCTTGCGCTAGTCAGGCCGCACCTCGATTATGCAGTTCACTTCTGGTGCCCCAATTATAGAATGGATATAAATTCACTAGAGTCGGTGCAGCGAAGAATGACAAAAATGATTCTGGGACTTAAAAACCTTCCATATCAGGATAGGTTAAAGAAACTTAACTTGCATTCCCTAGAAAGACGAAGAGTGCGGGGAGATATGATAGAAATATTTAAGTGGGTGAAAGGAATCAATAAAGGGGATATAGATAAAGTTCTTATAATATCCGAGCAGGATAGGACTCGGAGCAACGGATTCAAGTTGGATAAGTTTAGGTTTAGGAGGGAGATAGGAAGGAGCTGGTTCACAAATAGGGTGATGGACGAGTGGAGCAAGCTTAGCAACTTTGTAGTAAGTGCGGGAACTCTGGAAAGTTTCAAAAGGAGGCTAGATAGATTCATGGATGATAGAGAGTGGTAGTAACTCTCGACAGGAGCTGCCATGCACAGGCCAACCGGCTTATTGCAGACTCCTTTTTTTCTTATGTTCTTATGTATCCACCTGTCTCTCAGAAAGGCGCTCCGGCGACTGACCAAGGGTTGACATGTTTTCATTATATGGTATCATTAGACTTATTTCACAAAGGATCTCGTGAAGATTAGCTGTCTATTAGTTTATTACACCTGATGATTAAATACTCTGATGTTACCTGGGGACGATTAGGTTTAGGTTTAGGTTTAGGTTAAGGTTAAGGTTAGGTTAGGTTAGGTTAGGTTAGGTTAGGTTAGCATAGCATTAGTGTGGTTAGTCTTCAATAAACTGAGGGCGGCTAATCTTCATGTGATCCTGCCAAAATATCTAAACTTCTACTACGTTTTCTGACATATTTTCTATCGTCGCTTTTTCTGCTTCTTGCATAACCCGTATCTCTCGTGACAACACACCACTCAACACTGTGATTCCCATCTACTTGTCTCTCCACTTCTTCATGTTTTGTGCTCGGAATTACGTTCCTGGTCGAGTCTAATTTGATAGCCCTTAGAGATTTTAGTTTGAATCTTGATAGTTATGTGAGTTAATGAAGGCCATTGGTCGAGGGTGTGTGTGAGTCTGCTCATGTGCCTGATACCGTGTATATAAAGACATGTATAGGGTGCCCCAGTAAAATGGCCCTGCCTCCTTGCCTCTCTCCCTCCCTGCCTGCTCCCTGCCTGCGCCCTGAGACACTGTGAGTTGGAGGGAGGGAGGGAGGGATGGATGGAGGCAGGGAGCAGGCAGGGAGGCAGAGACATTTTTTTTCTGGGATGCCCTATATATTCAAAGACAAAAACTTCACACACACACAGAAAATTATCGGTCAGTCAGGTCAGGAATGTCAGATACTGAGCTGTTAAAGTAGCCAAAAATTTAGGCTACCTTTACAATATTTTAATAGTAGTTTATATCTTCCGTAATGTGGCCGAAGCTTGTGAGACTGAAATTATTATAAGGAACTAGTTGATTACTTGACAGTGTTATAATTGTCTTCTTATATAACCTTAAAACTCGGTATATCAATAACAATATCTCGGATCATCTGAAAATTAAGACATTCCAGTTTATTTTACCTGATGACTGAACACCCTAACCAAACCCAACCTAACCCAACCCAACCCACCTCAGGTAACATTAGAATATTCAATTATCAGGAGAAATAAGCTAGACTGGGAATAATAATCTTCAAGTGATGTACAATATCCTTAAAATCACCGTGATGTGTTATTGATGGGTGCTGCCGGGTTACGTGAAGCGTCAGGGGTGTATACCAGAGAGAGACAGTATGACTTTGTCGATGGCAGGAACCACTTGTAGCAAGACACATGTACCAACAGCTGTGAGAGTGAATGACAGAGATTGTTTGTGTTCTATCTTCATTCTGGCTATCCTGAACGAGAGAGAGAGAGAGAGAGAGAGAGAGAGAGAGTTCCTCCATATTACTCCATAGCTTCATTTCATATCAGAGTAAACTATAGGATGACTCATTCTCGTCCTCCACACTATAGGATGACCCATACTCGTCCTCCACACTATAGGATGACCCATACTCGTCCTCCACACTAAAGGATGACCCATACTCGTCCTCCACACTAGGATGACCCATACTCGTCCTCCACACTATAGGATGACCCATACTCGTCCTCCACACTATAGGATGACCCATACTCGTCCTCCACACTAAAGGATGACCCATACTCGTCCTCCACACTAAAGGATGACCCATACTCGTCCTCCACACTAAAGGATGACCCATACTCGTCCTCCACACTAAAGGATGACCCATACTCGTCCTCCACACTATAGGATGACCCATACTCGTCCTCCACACTATAGGATGACCCATACTCGTCCTCCACACTATAGGATGACCCATACTCGTCCTCCACACTATAGGATGACCCATACTCGTCCTCCACACTATAGGATGACCCATACTCGTCCTCCACACTATAGGATGACCCATACTCGTCCTCCACACTATAGGATGACCCATACTCGTCCTCCACACTATAGGATGACCCATACTCGTCCTCCACACTAAAGGATGACCCATACTCGTCCTCCACACTATAGGATGACCCATACTCGTCCTCCACACTATAGGATGACCCATACTCGTCCTCCACACTAAAGGATGACCCATACTCGTCCTCCACACTATAGGATGACCCATACTCGTCCTCCACACTATAGGATGACCCATACTCGTCCTCCACACTAAAGGATGACCCATACTCGTCCTCCACACTAAAGGATGACCC
This sequence comes from Homarus gammarus, assembly GCA_958450375.1. Lineage (NCBI taxonomy): Eukaryota > Metazoa > Arthropoda > Malacostraca > Decapoda > Nephropidae > Homarus > Homarus gammarus. Next base: position 795,843 of record CAUDMG010003049.1, on the reverse strand, counting down.
ATACTCGTCCTCCACACTATAGGATGACCCATACTCGTCCTCCACACTATAGGATGACCCATACTCGTCCTCCACACTATAGGATGACCCATACTCGTCCTCCACACTATAGGATGACCCATACTCGTCCTCCACACTATAGGATGACCCATACTCGTCCTCCACACTATAGGATGACCCATACTCGTCCTCCACACTATAGGATGACCCATACTCGTCCTCCACACTATAGGATGACCCATACTCATCCTCCACTGAATTGTCACATAAGTGGATAACCCCTTTAACGAGGCCAGTACATCAGAGTCATTCTGGTGAGTAGGGAATGACTGGACATTTACTGTTTAACTGTATATGTGCTGTCTAGACTGTTTAACTGGGTATGTGATGACTAGACTGTTAACTGTACATGTGATGACTAGACTGTCTGACTGTACATGTGATGACTAGACTGTTTAACTGGGTATGTGATGACTAGATTGTTTAATTGGGTATGTAGTGACTAGACTGTTTAACTGAGTATATGTTGACAAGACTGTTTAACTGAGTTTGTGATGACTAGACTTTAACTGTGTATGTGATGACTAAATTCTTTAACTGTACATGTGATGACTATACTTTTTAACTGAATTTGTGATGACTAGATTGTATAACTTGATATGTGATGACAAGACTGTTTAGCTGAGTATGTGATGACTAGACTGTTTAACTGAGTATGTGATGACTAGATTGTATAACTTGATATGTGATGACAATGACCGTTTAACTGAGTATGTGATGACTAGACTGTTTAACTGAATATGTGATGACAAGACCGTTTAACTGTGTATGTGATGACTAGATTGTATAACTTGATATGTGATGACAATGACCGTTTAACTGAGTATGTGATGACAAGACTGTTTAACTGTGTATGTGATGACTAGACTGTTTAACTGGATATGTGATGACTAGATTGTATAACTTGATATGGATGACAGTGACCGTTAACTGAGCATGTGATGACAAGACTGTTTAACTGTTATGTGTGACTAGAGTTTACTGGGATGTGATGAAAAGACCGTTTAACTGGGTTGTGATGACTAGCTTTTTAACTGTCTTGTGATGTCTAGACTGTTACTATGTATGTGATCTAGACTGTTTAACTGTGAATGTGATCTATGTTGTATAGCTGGTATGTGATAACTGTTTACTTGTATGTGATGACAAGACTGTTTAACTGTGTATGTGATGACTAGACTGTTTAACGGATATGTGAGATAGACTGATTAATGTGTTGTGATAACTAGACTGTTTAACTGGATATGTGATGATTGCACAACTGGTATGTGATGACTAGACTTTTTAACTGGATATGTGATGACAAGACTGTTTAACTGTGTATGTGATGACTAGACTGTTTAACTGGATATGTGATGACTAGATTGTATAACTTGATATGTGATGACAGTGACCGTTTAACTGAGCATGTGATGACAAGACTGTTTAACTGTGTATGTGATGACTAGACTGTTTAACTGGGTATGTGATGAAAAGACCGTTTAACTGGGTATGTGATGACTAGACTTTTTAACTGTCTTTGTGATGTCTAGACTGTTTACCTATGTATGTGATGACTAGACTGTTTAACTGTGAATGTGATGACTATGTTGTATAGCTGGATATGTGATAACTGTTTTACTTTGTATGTGGTGACAAGACTGTTTAACTGTGTATGTGATGACTAGACTGTTTAACTGGATATGTGATGACTAGACTGATTAACTGTGTATGTGATAACTAGACTGTTTAACTGGATATGTGATGATTGCACAACTGGTATGTGATGACTAGACTTTTTAACTGGATATGTGATGACTAGACTGTTTAACTGAGGATGTGATGATTAGACTATATAACTGGGTATATGATGATTGTTTAACTGGGTATGTGATGACTGACTCCAAGCAGTGAAGCAACTATTACCTCGCTGGATCCAATTGGGTTAATCAACAGAGCCCCGGAGGAGACGGAGGAGGAGAAGGGGGGGGGAGGGGGAGAAAGGAGGGGAGGAGGAGAAGGCGGAAGGAAAGAAGGAGAAGGGGGTTAGGAACAGGAGGAGAAGGAAGAAGAAGTAAAAGAAAAGTAGGGAAGGTGAAGAACACGAATAAGATAAGGAACAGGAAAAGGAGGAGGAGGGGGATAAAGGAAGATTAGGAAGAGAAGAAAGAGAGGAGAAAGAGAAAGAAGAGGAGGAGATGAAGGAGGAAGAGGAGTAGGGGGAGGGGAAGGGGGATGAATGGGACGGGGGTGGAAGTAGGACGATGGTGAAGAGAGAGAGAAGAAGAGAAAAAGCAGGCTAAGGGGGAGGTGGAGAGGAAGGAGGACGAGGGAAAGGAGGAGGAAGGAAAGGAAGATGATGAGAAGGAGTGGAGGTCGTGTTGCCAAGAGGAAGCGGTCAGACGCGGGTCTTACCTCCACTAAGCGGATTATGGAGGTTAACTTTAACAACAAGTTGGTAGTTAGTCTACAGATTCTCATCACTACAAGGTGCAGGGTGAAGGCCCCTCACTACCAGCTGCAGGGTGAGGGCCCCTCACTACCAGCTGCAGGGTGAGGGCCCCTCACTACCAGGTGCAGGGTGAGGGCCCCTCACTACCAGGTGCAGGGTAAGGGCCCCTCACTACCAGGTGCAGGGTGAGGGCCCCTCACTACCAGGTGCAGGGTGAGGGCCCCTCACTACCAGGTGCAGGGTGAGGGCCCCTCACTACCAGGTGCAGGGTGAGGGCCCCTCACTACAAGGTGCAGGGTGAAGGCCCCTCACTGCTAGGTGCAGGGTTAGGGCCCCTCACTACAAGGTGCAGGGTGAGGGCCCCTCACTACCAGGTGCAGGTGAGGGCCCCTCACTACCAGGTGCAGGTGAGGGCCCCTCACTACCAGGTGCAGGTGAGGGCCCCTCACTACCAGGTGCAGGTGAGGGCCCCTCACTTCTAGGTGCAGGGTGAGGGCTCCTCACTGCCAGGTGCAGGACAAGGGGCCCTCACTACCAGGTGCAGGATAAGGGGCCCTCACTACCAGGTGCAGGAAAAGGGGCCCTCACTACCAGGTGCAGGAGAAATGGGGCCCTCACTACCAGGTGCAGGACAAGGGGCCTTTACTACCAGGTGCAGGAACAAGGGGCCCTCACTATCAGGTGCAGGACAAGGGGCCTTTACTACCAGATGCAGGACAAGGGGCCCTCACTACCATGTGCAGGACAAGGGGCCCTCACTACCAGGTGCAGGATGAGGGGCCCTCACTACCAGGTGCAGGACAAGGGGCCCCTCACTACCAGATGCAGGACAAGGGGCCTTTACTACCAGGTGCAGGGTGAATGGCCCTCTCTACCAGGTGCAGGACAAGGGGCCCTCACTACCAGGTGCAGGACAAGGGGCTCTCACTACCAGGTGCAGGTCAAGGGCCTTCACTACCAGATGCAGGACAAGGGGCCCTCACTACCAGGTGCAGGACAAGGGGCCCTCACTACCAGGTGCAGGTCAAGGGCCCTCACGACCATGTGCAGGATAAGGGGCCCTCACGACCAGGTGAAGGGCAAGGGACCCTCATTACCAGGTGAAGGACAAGGGACCCTCACTACCAGGTGAAGGACAAGGGACCCTCATTACCAGGTGAAGGACAAGGGCCACTTACTACCAGTTTCAGTTGGGACAGGATAGGAACGATGAAGGAAGGAAGGAAGAAAGAAGAGGATGGTGAAACGAAAGGAAGGAAAGAGAAAAGATAACTGGAGAGGAAGGAAGGAGGAAGGAGGGGAAGGGAAGAGGAAGAGGGAGGAAGAGTAGAAAGAAGGAAATTAAATACAGGATAAAAATGCAGTACGTTCTGGTATCTCACCTTATAAAGAACTCAACTCGTTCTCACGTAGCACTTACCACTCTCGATCTTTCACTCTAATTCCCTCATTTATCCAGCCAGTCTTGTTCTCTTATTTATCCTTCATCTTTATATTAATAACTTCGTTACATAATACACTAATATATTTTATAACATTGTCCCTTAACCTAACCTAACCTACCCTAATCCAACAATAACAACTGTGAATATTCTCCATAAGTACAGGGTTATTGTCCGTACATCCGACAGCGCATATATAGAGACACTAACAGAAGTATAACTCCATCATGAGGGGTAAGAATTGTTCGGAGGATCAGTCAGGAAAGGAAAGAGTTAAAAAAGAACTTGTCTTGGCTGTTAATGGATAAAAAAGCGCCCTGTCACCCAACAATAATGCTCTAGAAACTATAACTTTGTGCAATAATGACGGTAGATATAATTACAACCCCCCCCCCCCCACACACACACACACACGAACCCTGTGCATAAAATCCCACCGCAGAGAGTCCTACTAATTTTCACCCGGACCTAAACTCATCGTAAAATATTATTAAGCTAAAAAGTTAACAATTCAGATTTAATTTATTCCTTATGTTGTGTTACACTGAGTGGTGTTTCCTCACAGACTCTAAACATCATTGCCGCTTGGTGTAAAAATACAGCCTTGGGTAATATAGACCTAACTTACCTAAGGTTATGTTACGTGGCAGTGACAGAACCTTCATCATCCGTGCTTGTAATAATAATAATAATAATAATAATAATAATAATAATAACACATTGTTTATAATACCAGGTGTTCAGATATTCACGTGTAAACAAAACACTTGACCTCATCTTCAAATTCCACTGTAAGATCATTCTGAACCCTCACTTCGTCCTAACCTGCTCTTAACATAACCTAACTTAACCTACACCTCATCTAACCTAACAGAATGTAACTTAACCAAACCCTACCTAACCTTAATTAACCGGGTTTCATTAATTAATATTTCTGGATTTCTTTTCATCTCTCCTTCCTCCTGCCTTTTTTTTAATAACCTCTTTGTCCTTTCATCACTTGTCTTTAATCTCCATTTTTTCCTCTTCTCATTCCTATTGTTTATTTCCATTAACCTCTCTCTCTCTCTCTCTCTCTCTCTCTCTCTCTCTCTCTCTCTCTCTCTCTCTCTCTCTTCCTCCTCCATTCTCCCACTATTTACTCTCTGTTATTTCTTCCACATCTTTACCTTCACTGTGGAGTTCTACAGTTAATTAAGATTTTGTATTTTTGTACAGCGTTTCATGAACTGTTGTGGGTAGAGTGAATACAGTAATGCTGGAATAACAGAAATATGAGAGGAAGTTGGTATAATAATGCTGAATTTACTAACACATTACAGTTATGATAATACAGAGATTATTTTAATGATGACAAATAGTCTTTTCTTTATTATATTTCGCGGCCGAGTAAATACAGCAGTCGCCTGCAGTCTTCAGGTTCACTGGTTCGCTTCCGGGGCACCCTCAACACACCCAGCTGTCAAATGGTATCTTGCTTATCAGTTTGGAACCCGGTTTCACTCTCATTATGGCAAGTGTGTGTCGATAGGGTGTAGTGTGTTGGAGATGTGCTTGAGGGTGTTGTAGTGTGTTGGAGGGCAATGTAAGGAAAATTCCACTAAAGTACCAGATTTCAAAAGGGCAAACTTTGACAGTTTAAAGAAGCAGCTGAGACAGGGGGTGTCGCGCTTGGCCGTGAACCTGACAGATGACTCCGAACTGATAACGAGATCTGAGATTGCCGAGTTCCACGACAATTTAAATAATGAGTTACTTGAAGCACAAAGGCAGAACATACCATACAAAAAACTCAGATCAGACAACAATGACCCTAAATGGATAAATAATTATTTAAAGAACATCATTGGCCAAAGGAAGGCTATAGGTAGAAGGAAAAAGCGTGGCGAAATTTACCTCCAGGATTATTATAAGATATTGGCGAGTAGGGTTAAAACCGAGATAAGGAAAGCCAAGAGGAATAATGAGGTAAGGATAGCAAGGGAGGCGAAGACAAAACCCAAAGGATTCTACCAAATGTATCAAACTAAAACACGAGAAAAGATTGGGCCAATACGGTCAGATACTGGCGAGCTCACTGATAACGACGGAGAAATAAGCAATAATTTGAATAAATATTTTTCAACAGTTTTCACCACCGAAAATTTAAACATGATACCCAAGGCACCGACTCTATTCAGAGATAGTGAAGAAAACAAATTAAGCGAGATAGTAGTGACTAGTAACGATGTTAGTAAGCAAATAGACAAACTAAAGCCTAATAAGTCACCTGGTCCCGATGAGATATTTGCCAGAGTATTAAAGGAATGTAAGGAAGAGCTCAGTATGCCCTTAGCAAAGTTGTTTAACATGTCCTTAAAAACAGGTGTAGTACCAGAATCCTGGAGGATAGCGAATGTAATGCCGATTTTCAAGAAGGGGGATAGATCACTATCCTCTAACTACCGCCCAATCAGTCTAACATCAATGGTAGGCAAATTACTGGAAGCAATCATTTCAAACTCTATTCGAAATCACCTGGAGAAGCACCGATTGATCAATGATTCCCAGCATGGCTTCACAAGCGGACGTTCTTGTCAAACTAATCTATTAACATTCTTTTCATCAGTTTTCGAATCGGTGGACGAGGGGCACAATTATGATGTGGTATATCTCGACTTTAGCAAAGCCTTCGACAGAGTCCCCCACGAAAGACTTAATTAGAAACGTAGAAGCACATGGCATCAAAGGTAATATCCTTAAATGGATTAGGGCGTGGTTACAGGACAGGAAACAGCGAGTGAGCATTAACGGCACTAAGTCCCATTGGAGCAACGTCACAAATGGAGTTCCCCAAGGCTCAGTACTTGGACCATTATTATTTATTATATACATAAACAACATGGATATCGGCATAGACAGCAACATAAGTAAATTTGCTGATGACACTAAAATAGGATGTGTTATTAAATCTGACGAGGACTCCGCAAAACTACAGGAAGATCTAAACAAATTTTTCGATTGGTCTGAAAAATGGCAGATGAAATTCAACGTAGACAAATGTAAAGTACTCAGTATATGAGATGTAAATAGGGAAACCAGATACCAGATGAACAACGATGCCATAGAGAACTCCGACTGCGAGAGAGATTTAGGAGTAATGATAAGTAGGAACCTTAAGCCAAGTAAACAATGTGTTTTTGCTCATAACAAGGCTAATAAAGTACTTGGGTTCATACAAAGGAGTGTTAGTTACAGGACTAGCGAGGTCATCCTAAAACTGTATCTTGCGCTTGTGAGACCACACCTGGATTACGCAATTCAGTTCTGGTCACCGTATTACCGAATGGATATAGAATCATTGGAAAGAATTCAGAGGAGAATGACAAGACTAATCCCGGGCATTAGGAACCTTGAGTATAGAGACAGGTTAAAGCATCTTAATTTGCACTCCCTCGAGAGACGTAGAGCGAGGGGCGACCTGATAGAGGTGTATACTAAGTGGAAGTCAGGGCTAAACAAAGGGGACATTACAAAGGTACTCAAAGTATCCAACCAGGAGCGAACTCGTAACAATGGTTTTAAATTAGACAAATTTAGATTTAGGCGTGAAATAGGTAAACACTGGTTCGGAAACAGAGTAGTGGATGAATGGAACAAGTTACCAAATATCATCATTAACTCGAATACGCTGAATAGCTTCAAACAGGTTGGATGGATATATGAGCACTAGGGGCTGGGTGTAAACGGGGCTGCCCAGTATGGGCCAATAGGCCCGCTGCCGTTTCCTCCATTCTTATGTTCTTATGTCTTATGTATTGTGTTAGTAGGTGTCCGGCAGCGGTGAGAGGAGGGTGTTTATAACGTGTCGTCGACCAGTTTCCAGGCACCTCAGTTCTAGTGTCGTTGCCTTACTCCTTTATTTCCGACTTTTCATAGTATATAAAAATATAAAACATCTTAAGCCATTTATCATAATAATTGGCAACTGTTTACGAGAATACTTATTTAATTTACTTGTATGACAAAAATAAATAAAACGTCCTATTCATTCATACATTATCGTGTATCTTTAAAATGTAATGAGGGTTTCTAAGAAGTACTCTACACGTAAAATAAGAATTTATAGTTCTAAGATTGTAAAGTGAGGAACGTTTGATAGCGTGGCCGATTAGTTGTTAAACTTGGTATTATATTCTTAGGGGAAGACTTCTAACACCAATTCTAAGTACAACTATTTATTAGTTAACTCAATGTCATGGGCACATTAATAGATCAATATATCTACGTTACTAGACAATGACTCCCGGACACAAACATGAAATGGATGCACTTCCTACCGTAAGTGACTCGCGTGTGACCTGAGGGTGAGGGTGGCCCAGCGGCTGGGGAATCTGTCTTCAGGTGCTGCTGAAGAGAATGGTCCCAGTGGATGCTGGCCTGTGTCTCCTGTGAGGGACTCTGCTAGCTGGGGACTCTGTGCTGGGGAGGGAAGTCCCCCTCCGAACCTCGACTTGTGAGGAGTGTGTCTCCGTGTGCCTCTGAGTTCTGTCTCTCCCTGACTGTCCTAGGGAAGGAGCTGTCTGCCCCTTATATTGACAGTGTCAGGCCGGCAGATGTCGTCACTAATTAACACTAATCTGGGTGTATCAAGACAGCTGTGTTTGAACAGGTGCCGACTGGAGGGTAGTTTCTTGAGTTAACACGGTCATGACGCTGGTTTGACTTATCACACGGCGGTGAGAACTCAGGTTCATTGTGACCGTGACCTGTACTGGGTCAGGTCTTAATCACACTGGGTACTGTAGGGTGGGTCAACTTACGTGGGTGTACACCTGTGCTTCCGGTAGCTGCTATTTTATGTGCTGTCCCTCTTTGGGCTGTAAAGCTATGGTCTGATAAACAATCACTACACCTCCCGCCAAGACCAAAGCTTCCATACCAGAGAATTGATGACACATATACTGTAGACAGTGATTGTGGTAATGTCACGTGCAGTATCTAGAATGGCCCCTGAGGAGGTTATGCAACCTCGTGTTTTGCAAACAATAACCACCACCTATCGGTAGCACTTCCCTCATTGTTTTTCTACTGGCTTGGTTTGATCTGACAAAACTCACTATATAAAGGTATTTTCAGTTTAGATGAAATTCCGTCGATAAACTTCGTGTCTGGGGTAAACATGAACCTCGTGACGTCACCAGACCTGGGCGTGGTGAAGCTGGTTATTACGGTCTCTGAAATAGTTTGTTCTTTATCATTTCACATATTAATATTGCTACTTAGTTATTAATATTTGCGTTTCTATTTTAATTTCTTAATCTATTTGTCAGTTAATCAATAATTATTTATTTATTTTTATGTGCAACACTGAAAGAAAATTTGTTTAATTGGGTTTCATGTCACTTTGTTTTATTTATTTTGTTTATAGAGTTGAACCGAGGAATAGTACACATTTATTCCGGCATAAAATCTGAAAGACAGAACCATTAAAATTCAGTAGTATTGTGTGGAGGGTTGTGGAGTCAGGGTTACAACACATAACCAACACGCTTGTAATATATCCTCAGAGATTTCTATGTCAAGATTTACCCTTACAGGTAACTGGCACTAAGAGAACTCATCTACCCACGATAGAGTTTTAGTGATATTTTGACGCCCAGCATCGTATTTCAAGTCAACCTTTTAAGAGAGAGGAATTAACGTAGGAATGTTTGAGGAACCGGACCTGAACATCAACAGAGAGGAGAGAGGTGATTGGCTGGAAGGTGAAGCGTCGACTAGAATGTAGATGTGTTCTAGCCAATGATCCGCGTGCCTGGGCCCTCCTGTATGGTAAATCTCAAATGAATTTCAAGATTTTTTTTATCTCCTGCGGTCGTAAAATCTTCTAAATTCTCCATCTCTCTGCACGATGGCTCCACTTCTGGCATATTGGATGAATGAGGCAGCTCTGTAGACGGATTAAATAGGGAATTTACAAGCTAGACCCAGTAGGGAGGATATTAACAAACATTGCCTGGGAATATGGTAACTTGGTGTCTATCCTTCAGGCAATTAGAATACCATTGGTTGTTGGTCACACACACACACTGCCCGGTGGTTTAGTATGTCTTATGCAGGTACCCAGAATAAACAACAGGGTGGGTACTGTAGAAGCGATGTGTACTGTAAATTTACAATAGTCTGTGTCCATTTAGGTTCTTACGAGGAAAGTTATTCAAATGGTCGTATCTTTTTCTCTCTGTTATCACTTTCTTCGTTACTTTGTATGTATATATGTATGTATGTGTGTATATGTGTATATATGTGTGAAACACACAAATTTGCAGATCAGCACAAGATGCGCGAATTTTTCAGTTCCACTAAAACATTTTATGGGCCAATCACTAGTGACGCAGCCCCCCCCCCCCCCCTCCACTCGTCTGACTGTAACTCCACAATTAAAGACGATGGAGGTTTCCTTCAGCGATGGAAAGAGCACTACCATTCACTGCTCAACCGAAACGCTGATGTGGATGTCCTGACTATCCAGCAGGTCCCTCAGCATCCAGAGCTGACACGTCTCAGCTATACTCTATCCCTGGATGAAGGTAGCTACTGCCATCAGACAGATGAAAAATAACAAAGCCTCAGGGCCTGATGGAATCCCAGGCGAGGTGTATAAAGTAGGAGGACCTCTGCTTACCAGCCATCTCCACTCTCTCCTGCTTCAGACAAAAGACCTCCACCACCCATCCGGCTTAACGGTACTACCCTCTCTCATGTTACCCACTTTCGGTATCTTGGCTCCCACCTGCCCACCACCGCAGACATTGATGAAGAGATTCAGCATCGGATCAGATGTGCATCTCAAGCCTTCGGCAGATTCCGAAACCGTGTCTTCAGCTGTAGGAAGCTGAAATTATCTACAAAGCTTCAAGTATATCGAGCAGTGGTCCTCCCCACCCTGCGAGACATGGGTCACATACAGGAGGCACCTCAAGGCAATTGAAAACTTTCACCAAAGTAGTCTACGTTCCATCCTGTAAGTTCGCTGGGAAGACAAGAGAGCAAATGCCAGTATTCTTGTTGACACCAACTGTAGGAGCATCGAGGCTACCATTATCCATGAACAACTACGCTGGACTGGTCTTGTTACCCGCATGGTCGACAGTAGACTGCCAAAGCAGCTACTTTACAATCAACGAATAGTTAACGTAATGTCGGCGGGCAATTGAAAAGGTATAAGGATAGTCTTAAGACAAACCTGAAAAAGTGCCAAATCGACCCCCTCATCTGGGAGTCGATTACTCCACATCCTAACGCTTGGAGGAGTACCACACAAGGTGTCAATACTTTCGATTTAGCCCGACTGCACACCGAGGCAGACAAGCGCCAACACCGGAAAGACGCTGCCACCGTCCCTCTCGCACTAGATATAGCCCCCCACATCTGCAATCGACTCTGCTGGTCCCGTATCGGCCTCTTTAGTCACCTCAGAACTCACCAACCTCGGTGACATCCTTAATAGCTCATATCATTGTATCATAGCTGGATGTTCATCATACTTGATTCCGATTGACGAGAAAGTAGTAGTAGTAGTAGCACATATGTGTACTTGTGTATGCATATAATAGATAGATGACGCTTATATAATTTACTGCAGTTTATAATATATATTTTTTCACACTAATTAAGATCCATCGTAATAAAATAATTCATTATAAAATACAATTAATTTTATTTCCTTAAGTAAAAAAAAGAAATTACATTTTCTCTATTCTCGTTCCTATACCAAGACAATATAGCTATGGGGAAATATAATTAATTACACTTATCAGAAATAAATTAAATATTAGAAATTAAATATAATTAGATTTAACATAATATTTGTTCTATTACCTTCAGTAGTAACAAAGGATCACCAGTCATACACACAGGCTTTTATTTGTATTTAATTCTACCTAATACTAATTAATTTCTTACAGCTAACTTTATCTATATAATTTTACAGACTATACCATAAATCTCATTATCATTTACATCAATTACTGAAGAGGTCAATATAATTCATGGTGGTTAGTGTACAGTCTGAGTCAAAGGTTCGTCCCCTCCCAAAGTGAAGCAGCGTCGACACCAAATGAGATTAAACACATCCCCATCAGATGTCAGTCAGGGCTCGGAGACTCATTCCCGTGTCTCAGTTTCACTCCGGGAGAGAATTTTTGTCCATGACTATACATTAATGTTCTTGTGCACCTAAAACAGCACTGACCCACCCGTATCTAACACGGACCAAAGTGAGCCAATGTTACATAATATATTACAGTTAAAGTAATGACATTAAATACTGGGAAAAATCGTGGTCACTAGCAACTCCTGTTAATGCTGATGTTAAGCGTGTAACTAGGCTAGTAAATCCACGAGTCTATCAACAGTTGAAAATTTAAGTGATTACTACTCTGGTATTGGCGACCCCACATTATAAAATAAAGTTCAGGGGTGCTGGAGCCAGGCTAAAGGCAGTGCATGAGATAAATCACAGAAAGAAAACAGTTCCTGAGGATAAATTTGGTCTGTTCTTGAGGTCAGGAACAATCTTTTCTTATATTCAAAATTCTTAAAATACTGAGTGTAGGTGTACAAGAATGCTATAGTATTACCAACTCAAGAAGTATTAAAAGCAAAGTTTATTATTATTTAAGTTTTAACACCTATCTTATCACGTCTATAGTATATATACACCAGTATAAAAGTCTATATAAAGTTATATACAGCATATTGTACGAATATTAAGTTGTATAGGTTAAATATTTTATGTTAAATAGTTATAGAATTATGTTGTAGTCTCTCTCTCTCTCTCTCTCTCTCTCTCTCTCTCTCTCTCTCTCTCTCTCTCTCTCTCTCTATTCACGTCGAACAGCAAAGGGACCAGTTTAAAGAAGCCAGGAAACAAGGGAAACACGCGACGTTCAGTCATAAAACCCTTGTTGTGAGGGACTTTCGGGCAAGTGGACACCCGCCTACTCACCCACCCGCTGTACCAGCCCCCCCCCCTCCCCCAGCCCCTCGATAACCCCCTCCCCACTAAGGGGGAACCAGCCACTGTCGTTATCACCTGAGGAGTCCCCCCACCCCCCTGCCTCCCAATTCGGGTACTGCACGTCTACCCTCTGTGGTAAACCAGCAACCCTCAACAGTACCGGTCATCTTAACTCTGTTGGTTGTAGCACTTGTGAGTACGTTATAACTTTCTTTGACCTTCCTTTTTCACACTTCAGTGACCGTGAGTTTTTGCTGTTCCTTAATCAGTGTCAACATTCCTACACTGATGATGCTAGTGTCATTCCCTTAGATTGGTTCGAAGAATTCAGTGGTTCCCAAACTGGGGATGCGTGAGGTGGGTACAGTGTAGGCGTGAGCCATCTGCCAAAATTTGCCATTTTTTGCTCAAAAAGAATATAATGAAGAAACTCTTTCAGGAGTAACTCTCTCTCCGTTTGAATCTTCCACACATCCGTACAAAACCAAAGTATAGCAGTCACCCCTATCCTTCTTCACCTACACTGACGGTGGCGCCAAACGTTACTGACGGTGGCGCCAAACGGTACTGACGGTGGCGCCAAACGGTTGTGACGGTGGTGCCAATCGGTACTGACGGTAGTGTTATGTTGTCTTGGGAGTCATTGAGTACAGGTGTTGGCGACTTTATCTCGCCCAGTGAGATAAACACAAGGAGATAAAGAGAAGTATGGTGGAGAAGGTGACTGGTGAGGGGGAGGTGTTGCCACAGGTACACAGCTTATGGTCCTCCCTTATTTTGCTGGCGGCAGTGGTGGTGGTGGTGGTAGGAATTCGGCTTCTCATGTCTGAGAAGAAGAAAAACATTGTAAATCACTTAAATTTTGACGTCAAGTTTATAATTAATGAGAAATATTTAAATTCTTATCCAGTTTACAAAATCATGTCTTCGTTTATTTTATTCACATCAAACAAAATATTCGTCATGGCTTCATATACGAAGTGTAACATATGATGTGTGTGTGTGTGTGTGTGTGTGTGTGTGTGTGTGTGTCGCTATAATACAGCATTTAATAAAAAAATTCCTCTTACACTCTTGACCTCCCTCAGAGACTGGACGAGACTCAACCAAACGGATGTCGGGTTGAAGGGAGGCTGCGTGTCCTGGTGTGGTAGCTCCTGGACACTCTCTTCCACCACACCCCTGACCCTCCTTCCTCCCCCTGCTAAACTTCTTAGGGATCCTTCGCAGGGCTGGACTGGTTCCTGAAGGCGGCTCGTCAGTGTGCGTCGAGACTTCAGTATCTACTCCCTCAGGTAATGGGTCGCCCTCATCTTCAAACATCGCCTCCACCTCGGTAGCTATAAAGGCCAAAACCTCCTCCATTTCTTCGTAGTCTTCGTCTCCTCCGGCTGCTGCATCGACCACGTCATGTCCTCCTGCTGTATTCGGCAGCTTCGTGGTGGAGGCCTTTAGAAGGCGAGGTTGCTGACGATTAGGTTCTCCTTCTTCGGGGATGACTGTGATGATAGTTTCCTCCACCGTCTCCACTCCACTGTCCACTGAAGTAAGAGGTTCTTCAGGCTTGTTGTACCAGCAGTTGTCCCCTTGCCAAACGGGCTGCAACCTCGTCAAGTCAATGCCGAGCTCCTCGAAGGAATTATGACAAGCCACCACGGACGTATTCGTATGCTTAGGAGACCTGGCCAGTGTAGAGTAGATCTCGACCTTCATCCCCAGGAATTCGAAGCAGGAGTAGACGCAGGCAAAGCTGACGTAGTCGGTGTTGATGATGTGGTATGGCACTGGTGGTACTGTAACGCAAGCCCCAAAGTAAGTTAGCACGTGACTTTAACGTACTTTAATCAGTTACAGCGATACAAAATTAAATTATCCATCCATCACAGTGTAATAAACCAGTCCTTAACCATCAAATTTGTTATTAAGATAAATACGTGCAATTAATTTATCTCTCTCTCTCTCTCTCTCTCTCTCTCTCTCTCTCTCTCTCTCTCTCTCTCTCTCTCTCTCTCTCTCTCTCTCTCCACCAAACAACCTACCCACCTACAGATACATCAGTCAACCATCAATTTATCGCTCATTAAGCACCTGGTCATTTTTCTCACCATTAGAGGAACGTATTTGCAGGTAGGGTCGGGGCTGGGTAGGGTCAATAGGCTCAACCTGGGAGATGCTGGTGACCTGCTGTACGAGGTCATTAAAATCGTCCCACCCAATACTGGTGGCGTCATACTGTCTACCTGAAACCACAAGTGAGAGAGCTGTAAAAAAGTTGTTGAATGGCAAGAAAGCAATTTGATATGTAGTGTCTGTGTATTAAAGGCGAAGAAGACATCAGGAGCTATCCTCCTTCCTTGGATGAGGTAGCTACTGCCACCAAACAGATGAAAAATAACAAAGCCTCCGGGCTTGATGGAATCCCATCCAAGATGTATAAACCAGGAGGACCTCTGCTTACTAGCAGTCTCCACTCTCTCCTGGAGAATATATGAAAAAAGGAGAAAATCTCCCAAGCTCTTAAAGACGCCTCCATCGTTAATATTTAAAAGAACAAGGGAGAACTGGTAAGACTGAGGCAACTACCTCGGGATCTCGCTGCTGTCCGTAGCTGGCAAAATTATCGCCTGAGTCCTACTAAACAGACTTCTCCCTGAGGAAGAAAACTTCCTTCCAGAATCTCAATGTGGCTTTAGACCATCACGTGGCACCACTGACATGATCTTTGCTGCCCGCCAGATACAGGAAACGTGCAGAGAACAGTGTCGTGACCTGTACATGGCCTTCATCGACCTAACCAAAGCATTCGACTCGGTCAACAAGGAAGCCCTCTGGGGGATCCTCAACCGTTTTGGCTGCCCACCAAAATTCATCGCCATCGTGAGGCAACTCCACGATGGCATGAACGGAAGTGTCCTGCACATTGGCACCCAGTCTGAATTCTTCCTCATCCAAACGGGGGTAAAACAAAGGTGTGTACTGGCACCAAATCTCTTTTCCATTTTCTTGGCTGCCTTTTTTACTCGTGCCAGTGCCATTTTAGCCGGCGGGGTGGCCATCATGTTCCGGATGAAGGGTCTTTTCAACATAAGGCGACTCCAGGCAGGAACAAAGGTGTCTGTAGCTTCCATTACTGAACTTCGGTATGTAGACGACCTCATCCTTGTCGCTCACACAAAACGCGACCTACAGGAGATCCTGATCACCTATGCAGATACATATGCGCACTTCGGCCTTGAGGTGAATGTTTGTAAGACTCAGATTCTCTTTCAGCCTCCCCCTGGTTCAGCAACACCTCCACCATCCACCCTGCAAACATCGGATCATCTGTGTATCTCAAACCTTTGGCAGACTCGGTACTCATGTCTTCAGCTGTAGGGAGGTGAAATTATCTACAAAGTTGCACATATATCGAGCAGTGGTCCTCCCTACCCTGCTATATGGCAGCGAGACATACAGGAAGCACCTTAAGGCACTTGAAAACTTTCACCAACGTAATCTACGTTCCATCTTCCAAGTTCGCTTGGGAAGACAAGAGAACAAATACCGGTATTCTCGCTGCCACCAACTGTAGGAACATCGAGGTTACCATTATCCATGAATAACTAAGTTGGACTGGCCATGTTACCCGCATGGACGACAGTAAACTGCCAAAGCAGCGACTGAAAAGGCATAAGGATAGTCTTAAAACAAACCTTAAAAAGTGCCAAATCGACCCCCTCACCCGGGAGACGATTACTCCACACCATAATGCTTGGAGGAGCACCACACAAGAAGGTGGCAATACTTTCGAGTTAGACCGACTGCATACCGAGGCAGACAAGCGCAAACACCGGAAAGACGATGCTGCCGCCCCTCCCGCATTAGATGTAGCCCTCCACACATGCAACATCTGTGGACGGCCTCTGTAGTCACCTTGTAACTCACCATCGAACGTGACATTAATAACTCATATCATTTTACCATAGTTGGATGATTGCCATACTCGATTCCGAGTGACAGCAAAGTAGTAGTAGTAGTAGTAGTAGTCGTGTGTGTGTGTGTGTGTGTGTGTGTGTGTGTGCGCGTGCGTGCGTGCGTGCGTGCGTGCGTGCGTGCGTGACTACTAGCCCCAATACAGATAATACCTAATATTATGCTAAAATAAATCATACCGGTATTCATTCCATTTTAACACTAAGGAATATATCACTCACCGTCCCAGATAAAGTTGGTTTTGCTACATTTCTTCACATCCACGTACGTATTAGGTACCTGCTCCACCTGGTACCACACCCCGCTGAACTGTGGAAGAGGGTACAAACTGCTCTGATACAGTGTCGATTGATAGTAAAGATGTAGCGTATGGGGATCACCTGAAGATTAACCTCCCTGCTTATTTCACCTAATGATTAAACACAGTAACTCTACCTGGAGAAGTTAGGTTAGGTTAGGCTAGGCTAGATTAAGTAAGGCTAGTTTCGGTTAGGTTAGCATTATGGTGGGTACTCGTAAAGTGACATAAATGGGAAGGGGGGATAATCTTCAGGTGATCTGCCTCTGTACACAAGTATGCGGCAATGGGTGTCCTGGAATCGAACCAGTGACTCTTAGGATTATAAGTGCATTGATCTTTACCTTTGAGAAGTGGATGGTGATTAGACAATTAGCGTAATGAATCGTTCTCAACCAATCATACTGTATGATGAATTACAGACTACAGTAACTTACGTCAGGCAGTGAAGCTGGTCACTTAACTAAATATATTCTTCTTAACTACACATACTAAATCATTACATCATATTTATTAATGATGACTTTATTACTGTATGACTGTATATTATAGTCTTACGGGTCAAGTGTTTGTTTACAGGTTCATACAATACATACAGTATGCATATAAGAGTGTAGGATCTTCCCCAACTAAGAAAATATCCGTAATTTTGTATCTTTTTTTCTACACCTGTTTTATAGTTATTGACACTGTCTGTCTCTTATCTTGACTCTTCTCTCACTGTGTTTGGTGAATCAAGGGAAAGAGAAACATATAATAAAGATGGGAATAATAGAGAAGTGCATAACAAGTATAGAATATGAATAATAACAGATGGAAATAATTAATCATGCCTTCCATAAGACTCAGCAGGATTTTACCCATACCGAGTATTATAGTGTTAAGTAAATGAACTATAGTCCTGGCAATAGATACAGTAGACTTAAAGACATATAATTAGGGTATGAATATTTTTGAGTGGAGTATAATAATGTTAATAACTTGTACAGTAAGTTGTCATCCATCAGATGTCAGAGAAGGATGAAACTCTGTCCGTTGCTGAAGTCACTTGGTCTTTTAACTGAACAGACACCTACAGCAGAACTTCACTACGCTAACAAATTAAATAAGTCTGTTAATATCCAAACCGATTTGTGTACGTAAACGTCTCTGTGTTTACATTTACGTTTCTAAGCGACACATGCGCAGGTGTTTACAGACATAAGAACATAAGAATGGAGGAAACTGCAGCGGGTCATACTGGGCAGTCCCGTTTACACCCAACCCCTATCGCTTATATATCCGCCCAACCTATGTTTGAAGCTATCCAGCGTATTCGAGTTAATGATGATGTTTGGTAACTTGTTCCATTCATCTACTAATCTATTTCTAAACCAATGTTTACCTATCTCGCGCCTAAATCTAAATTTGTCTAATTTAAAACCATTGTTACTAGTTCGCTCCTGGTTGGATAGTTTGAGTACCTTTGTTATA
The DNA here is from genome assembly GCA_958450375.1 of Homarus gammarus. Taxonomy (NCBI): domain Eukaryota; kingdom Metazoa; phylum Arthropoda; class Malacostraca; order Decapoda; family Nephropidae; genus Homarus; species Homarus gammarus. The sequence continues at coordinate 777,163 of CAUDMG010003049.1, read as the reverse complement.
TCACCGTTGTTCAGCCCTGACTTCCATTTATACACCTCTTTCATATCGACCCTCACTCCACGTCTCTCGAGGGAGTACAAATTAAGATTCTTTAACCTGTCTCTGTACTCAAGGTTCCTAATGCCCGGAATTAGTCTTGGCATTCTCCATCGAATTCATATTTCGGTATTCTATATCTATTCTGTAGTACGGTGACCAGAACTGAATCGCATAATCCTCGTGAGGTCTCACAAGCACAGGATATAGTTTTAGGATAACCTCGCTAGTCTTGTAACTAACACTTTTTTGTATGAACCCAAGTACTTTGTTAGCCTTGTTTCGAGAAAATACACATTGTTTACTAGGTTTAAGATTCCTACTTATCATTACTCCTAAATCTTTCTCACAGTCGGATTTCTCTGTAACAACGTTGTTCATCTGGTATCCGGTTTCTTTGTTTACATCTCCCAGACTTTGTCCACATTAAATTTCATCTACCAATTTTCAGACCATGCTAATTTTGTTTTTAGATCTTCCTGTAGTTTTGCGGAGTCCTCGTCAGATTAAATTACACGCCCTATTTTAGTGTCGTCAGCAAATTTACTAATTTTGCTGTCTACACCTATATCTATGTTGTTGATGGATCTGATAAATATTAAGGTAAGGTTTTTATGGTAGGTTTGGTTAGGTTAGGTTAATCTTCATGTGAAATTAGTAGGGGGTGAAATCTAATCTCCAGGTTCCCCGATAATACTATTCAACAGTAAGACAGAAAGTTAACACACAAGGAAACTTACTCGTTGGAGACTAAGTTGCTCGGCCGTCTGGGCGTTGGCACAGCTGCCGTACAGCACCATTTCTGGGATGGCGAAGTTCATAAAATTACCTCCCACGGGCGTTACCACCGCCAGCGCCGCCGTTACCACCACCAACAGCAAGCGACTAGGCTTTGACAACACCTGGTAACGTCTTGACTGTAACAACGACCGTCTAATAGGTAAATACGTCGAGGATAGTCGTGAAGGAGGCGTTGAAGGGCTGCTGTAGGCGTTCACGACCTCATCAGCCATGTTTGAGGTGGCGATCTTGGCAGACGGTAGGGCGGGTTTCTCTCACTGTGAGTTGAGCTGAATTTCCTTGATATTGGTCTGATTTATCCTTTAGAAAGACAGATATTCTCCAGTGTATAGGCGAAGCTTACAATACTGTACACACACGAGTTGTATCTGTATGTGGGTTGAGTGTGTCCTCCTGTGAGTACTTCCTCAGCCTTCACTCCTCTGTGCTGACACTCACTTCAAACACCTATTACGTATTACCACAACCCTGTAAAACTTTCCGTCGACCACAAAATCTTGATGTTGGTCACTCGCTCTCCTCCCACCGCCAAGAGACAGTCACCACAACCATTAAATCCCTCACTAACTGCGTAAAACTGCGCAATACTATACTACGCCAAAAGCACCTCAGTGGTTCGAAGGGCGGGATATATTTTCACCTTTACGATTTCGTCAAGTTTTCCTTATCGCCTCCTCATATCCCACAACACTTGCTTATATCAACTTATTGTTTTTTTTTTAAATATAAACCCAAACAAAGACAATGAGGGTCGGGTATGAGAGAGGTAGACCACGAGTGTGTTTCACCAGCCACCAGCTCACAGTGAGGTAAGATTTTTGCTAAACCTCTTTTATTATCTCCCTCGTGTGTGTGTGTTGTCTGTCTAGGTTTACAGATAGTGTTTATCTCTGGGAGTAAAGAGAGTCGCTGAGTGATAGATATCCTTGATGACAGTAGCTGCTATTGCCAGTGGTCGCTAGATGGTTACTGCCTATGTTAACATAACGAGTATGATGATGAAACACACTTAAAGATTGATTCACACCAACGTAACATTGTTGGTAACATGTGTTGACAACTGTGTCCTCAATCATGTTGAGAATATTATAGGAAAATACTTACAGTATTAGTGTTGGGAACATTGTCGCCACCAGGATTATGTCAAGAAACTGACTGGTGTGGACTGTAAGGATTATTTCAGCTTACAATGTTTGTCTGGAGTGTTCCCATGTAGCCAGTTGCTACGTTGGTGTTTTTGTCGACGATTCTGAAGACCCATACAGGTATGTGTGTGCTGTGTGTGCTGTGTGTGTGTGTGTGTAAATAATAATAATGATGATAATTAACGGTTTATTGAAAAAGTTCTGCAGCCCGAAGGCTGAAAATATACATTAGACAAAAATGACTTATTACATACAAAGACATGGGGTGGGTGGGTCGTTTAACAAAAGCTTTCATTACTGAAAGGAAAAGGAACATGAATTGAACAAACAAATTATTATAGTTTACAGTTGATGGCCCGGGCAGGTTTGATTGGTCTCTTGCCGGACTGTGTGAGGCCACGTAGGCCACGTGATGCAGTAACTCGTCCGTAGATGTTGATATATGTTGATATGAAGGACTTCACGTGGTCATGGAGACACCGTGGTGTGGTGCTCACGTGGTGCAGTAACTCGTCCGTAGTTGTTGATACGAAGGACTTCACGTGGTCATGGAGACACTGGGTGGTGTGGTGTTCACGTGGTGTTGTGTGTAATAATAATTAACGGTTTATTAAAAAAGTTCTGCAGCCCGAAGGCTGAAAATACACATTAGAAAAAAATGACTTATTAATACAAAGACATGGGGTGGGTGGGTCGTTTAACAAAAGCTTTCATTACTGAAAGAAGGAACATGAATTGAACAAACAAATTATTATAGTTTACAGTTGATGGCCCGGGCCTGGACTGGTCATGGAGACGTGTGTGCGTGAGGTGTGTATGCGCGCGCGCCAAAACGGTGAAGGCAACAAGCCTCCTGAAGAGGTTTTAACACTAAGCTTGTGGAGGATCCAGTGGTAGCATATGTTTTCAGAGAGCAGCTCGAACATGAGCTGATAAGCAACCCGACAACAAACAACCCAAATCCCAGTGACGAATGAGATATTCTCGACACTGTCATGACAAAAACCTGCAGAGACCCTCGGCCACATCGAAAGAATACACCAGGACTGGTTTGATGAAAATTACCCGGAAATCGATATACTCGTCGATGATAAATGTGCTGCTTTAACTGACTGGCAGAACAGCCCTCAGTCTCTGACCAAAGCTGATACCCTCCGCAAGAAGAAACCAGCGGCCCATCGTGAACTTCAGAAGCTAAGGAACGACTGGTTTAAAAATAAAGCCCGTGAAACGCAAAAAACTTGCAGATCAACTAAAGATGCACAAATTTTTAAATTCCACTATAAAATTGTATGGGACAATCACTCATGGTGCAGCCCCCTCCGCTCATCCGACGGTAACTCCCTAATTGAAGACGAAGAATGCATCCTTCAGCACTGAAAAGAGCACTCGCATTTGCTGCTCAATCGAAACACCGATGTGGATGTCCTGACTACCCAGCAGGTCCCTCAACATCCAGAACTGACCCATCTCAGTTATCCTCCATCCCTGGATGAGGTAACTACTGCCGTCATATTGATGAAGAATAACAAAGCCTGATGGAATCCCAGCTGAGGTGTATAAAGCAGGAGGACCTTTGCTTACCAGCCGTCTCCATTCTCTCCTGAAGAATATATGGGAAAAGGAGGAAATCCCCCAAGCTCTTAAAGACGCTTCCGTGGTCAATATTTATAAGAACAAAAGAGACCGGTCAGACTGTGGCAACTACCACAGAATCTCAATGTGGTTTTAGACCATCATGTGACACGACTGCCATGAGCTTTGCTGCCTGCCAGATAAAGGAAAAGTGCAGATAACAGCGTCAAGGCCTGTACATGACCTTCATCGACCTAACCAAGGCTTTCGACTCGATTAATAGGGAAGCCCTCTGGCGGACCCTCAGCCGTTTTGGCTGCCCAGCAAAATTCGTCTCTATTGTGTGGCAACACGATGGCATGAACGGCAGCGTCCTGCACAATGGCACCCAGTCTGAGTTCTTCCCCATCCAAACGGCGGTAAAACAAGGATGTGTACTGGCACTAACTCTCTTTTCCATTTTTGGCTGCCTTCCTTACTCGTCCCAGTGCCAATTTAGCCAGCGGGGTGTACATCGAGTACTGGATGAAGGGTCTTTTCAACATGAGACGACTCCAGGCAGGACCAAAGGTGTTGGCCGCTTCCATTACTGAACTTCAGTATGCAGACGACCTCACCCTTGTCGCTCACACTGAACACGACCTACAGGAGATCCTGAACACCTACGCAGATGCAGATGCGCACTTTGGGCTTGAGGTGAATGTACGTAAGACTCAGATTCTCTTTCAGCCTGCCCCTGGTTCAGCCACATGTCCACCATCCATCCAGCTTAACGGTACTACACTCTCTAATGTTACCCACTTTCTGTATCTCGGCTCCCACCTGTCCACCACCGCGGACATCGATGAATAGATTCAACATCGTATCAGATGTGCATCTCAAGCCTCCGTACCCGTATCTTCAGCCATAGGGAGCTGAAATTATCTACAAAGTTGCACATATATCGTGCAGTGGTCCTCCCCACCCCTACTATATGGCAGTGAGACATGGGTCACATACAAGAAGCACCTCAAGGCACTTGAAAACTTTCACCAACGTAGTCTACGTTTCATTCTCCGAGTTCGCTGGGAAAATAAGGGAACAAATGCCAGTATTCTCGCTAACACCAACTGTAGGAGCATCGAGGCTACCATTATCCATGAACAACTACACTGGACTGGCCATGTTACCCTCATGAACCACAGTAGACTGCTAAAGCAGCTACTTTACAGTCACCAAACAAATAGTAAACGTAACTGGCTGACAACTGAAAAGGTATAAGGATAGTCTTAAGACAAGCCTGAAAAAGTGCCAAATCGACCCCCTCACCTGGGAGACGATTACTCCACACCGTAACACTTGGAGGAGCACCACACGAGAAGGTGGCAATACTTTCAAGTTAGCCCGACTGCAAGCCGAGGCAGACAAGCGCCAACGTCGGAAAAACGCTCCCGCACTAGATGTAGCCCTCCACATGTGCAACATCTGTGGACGACTCTGCCGGTCCTGTATCGGCCCCTCCAGTTACCTCAGAACTCACCATCCTAGGTGACATCCTTAATAACTCCTATCATTGTCTTATAGTTTGATGATCGTCATACTCGATTCCCGATGACAGCAACGTAGTAGTAGTTTGTTGCTCGACTCCGATGATGATTCGTTGTATGCAAGTGGTGAATTTTTACAGTTCCACTGACAGTCTTTGGTCTGACATTCCCATCAGCTATCTGAATATGGCAGCTTTGATAATTCATTTCACATTAAAGATGTTCACGTTGTTTCACTTTATTTATAATTGGTCTGACTAACAGTGTGTTAGGTATCACACCTCAAACGGTGCGGTCTGCTGCTGTCTGACCGAGGAGAGAGGTGACGGTAGACCTCTTAAGGCTCCTGTAGATTCCTCCCCGGCATAACTCCCCTCCCTACGCTAACCTAACCCAATTTCCTAATTTAACCCTACACAAATGAATCTGACCGCTGTTATCACTTCTTATCTCGATATAATTAGTCTACATACGAACAGTGATATGGGTTATTGGTCACTCACACAGCCAATGGGGGTCAAAGTTTCAACACACGTCTCTTGTTATCTGTAACGTGAGGTGGCCTTTATGAGAGTGTCTGGCTCAGTGGTTCGAAGCTTCGCGTTAAAGATCCTGGGTTTCGTTGTTTTCGGTAGGTTGAGGGGTATGCTAGGTGTAAGTAGTTTTTCTTTCTTGTTTTTCTTTTTTTTACGGGGATAAGCCCACCCGGGCACAGGTAACCTACCTACTTCGGGGTCGGGCGGGGGGGGGGGGGACGAAAATGTAATAATAATAATAATAATAATAATGATAATAATAAAGAAATAAAATAAACAAGTGAGAAACAATATATGTAAGTTGTGTTGTCAATAGTAAGAGAAACAATTGAGACCCTGCAATTGTGTGTAAATGAGGCAGAAAGTCAGATCAGCAACCTGGGACTTGGTCACAATTTTTGTGATGCCATATGGCAGCAGGGTCTACCATTAGGCAATACATTATGCTCCAATATCTTCCCAGGTTAGGAGTCATTTTTGGTTTGTTGGGGTTAAAGTCAAGGTTATGTTATGGGTACGTTGGGTTAGGTTATGGTTAGGTTAGGTTAAGTTATGGGTACGTTAGATTAGGTTTTGTTAGGTTAGGTTTCGTGTCTGGGTATCAAAACACCTATATTTTTTCCCTTGTAACCTGTAATGTATGAATGTGCTGTTTTACCACATATAAACCAGGGGATCAAGATGGTGGACAAGATGCACAGAGACTCTGCGGCACCTACAGCAGATGTCTCATCCTTACCTCAAATGATGTGTTAGTTATGGTGGTTGGTGTGATGGTTGGTGTGGTGGTTGGTGTAGTGGTTGGTGTAATGGTTGGTGTAGTGGTTGGTGTAGTGGTTGGTGTGATGGGTGGTGTGATGGGTGGTGTAGTGGTTGGTGTAGAGGTTGGTGTAGTGGTTGGTGTGATGGTTGGCGTGATGGTTGGTGTAGAGGTTGGTGTAGTGGATGGTGTAGTGGTTGGTGTGATGGTTGGTGTGGTGGTTGGTGTAGTGGTTGGTGTGATGGTTGGTGTAGTGGTTGGTGTGGTGGTTGGTGTGATGGTTGGTGTAGTGGTTGGTGTGATGGTTGGTGTAGTGGTTGGTGTAGTGGTTGGTGTGATGGTTGGTGTGGTGGTTGGTGTAGTGGTTGGTGTGATGGTTGGTGTAGTGGTTGGTGTAGTGGTTGGTGTAGTGGTTGGTGTGGTGGTTGGTGTAGTGGTTGGTGTGATGGTTGGTGTAGTGGTTGGTGTGATGGTTGGTGTAGTGGTTGGTGTGGTGGTTGGTGTGGTGGTTGGTGTAGTGGTTGGTGTGGTGGTTGGTGTAGTGGTTGGTGTAGTGGTTGGTGTGATGGTTGGTGTAGTGGTTGGTGTAGAGGTTGGTGTAGTGGTTGGTGTGATGGTTGGTGTAGTGGTTGGTGTAGAGGTTGGTGTAGAGGTTGGTGTGATGGTTGGTGTGGTGGTTGGTGTGATGGTTGGTGTAGTGGTTGGTGTAGTGGTTGGTGTGGTGGTTGGTGTAGTGGTTGGTGTAGTGGTTGGTGTGATGGTTGGTGTGATGGTTGGTGTAGTGGTTGGTGTGATGGTTGGTGTAGTGGTTGGTGTGGTGGTTGGTGTGGTGGTTGGTGTAGTGGTTGGTGTAGTGGTTGGTGTAGTGGTTGGTGTGATGGTTGGTGTAGTGGTTGGTGTGATGGTTGGTGTAGTGGTTGGTGTAGAGGTTGGTGTAGTGGTTGGTGTGATGGTTGGTGTAGTGGTTGGTGTAGAGGTTGGTGTAGAGGTTGGTGTGATGGTTGGTGTGGTGGTTGGTGTGATGGTTGGTGTGGTGGTTGGTGTGGTGGTTGGTGTAGTGGTTGGTGTGATGGTTGGTGTGATGGTTGGTGTGGTGGTTGGTGTAGTGGTTGGTGTAGAGGTTGGTGTAGTGGTTGGTGTGATGGTTGGTGTGGAGGTTGGTGTGGTGGTTGGTGTGGTGGTTGGTGTGATGGTTGGTGTAGAGGTTGGTGTGGTGGTTGGTGTAGTGGTTGGTGTGATGGTTGGTGTGGAGGTTGGTGTAGTGGTTGGTGTAGAGGTTGGTGTGATGGTTGGTGTGGAGGTTGGTGTGATGGTTGGTGTGGTGGTTGGTGTGATGGTTGGTGTAGAGGTTGGTGTAGTGGTTGGTGTGATGGTTGGTGTGGAGGTTGGTGTAGTGGTTGGTGTAGTGGTTGGTGTAGTGGTTGGTGTAGAGGTTGGTGTGGTGGTTGGTGTGGTGGTTGGTGTGATGGTTGGTGTGATGGTTGGTGTAGTGGTTGGTGTAGTGGTTGGTGTAGAGGTTGGTGTGGTGGTTGGTGTGGTGGTTGGTGTAGTGGTTGGTGTGGTGGTTGGTGTGATGGTTGGTGTAGTGGTTGGTGTGGTGGTTGGTGTGATGGTTGGTGTGGTGGTTGGTGTAGTGGTTGGTGTAGTGGTTGGTGTGGTGGTTGGTGTGATGGTTGGTGTAGTGGTTGGTGTGGTGGTTGGTGTGGTGGTTGGTGTAGTGGTTGGTGTAGTGGTTGGTGTAGAGGTTGGTGTGGTGGTTGGTGTGATGGTTGGTGTAGTGGTTGGTGTAGTGGTTGGTGTAGTGGGTGGTGTAGTGGTTGGTGTTGGTTGGTGTGATGGTTGGTGTTGTTGTTGGTGTGATGGTTGGTGTAGTGGTTGGTGTAGTGGTTGGTGTGGTGGTTGGTGTAGTGGTTGGTGTGGTGGTTGGTGTAGTGGTTGGTGTGATGGTTGGTGTGGTGGTTGGTGTAGTGGTTGGTGTGATGGTTGGTGTGGTGGTTGGTGTAGTGGTTGGTGTGATGGTTGGTGTAGTGGTTGGTGTGGTGGTTGGTGTAGTGGTTGGTGTAGTGGTTGGTGTAGTGGTTGGTGTGGTGGTTGGTGTAGAGGTTGGTGTAGTGGTTGGTGTAGTGGTTGGTGTAGTGGTTGGTGTGGTGGTTGGTGTAGTGGTTGGTGTGAGTGGTTGGTGTGGTGGTTGGTGTAGTGGTTGGTGTGATGGTTGGTGTGATGGTTGGTGTAGTGGTTGGTGTGATGGTTGGTGTAGTGGTTGGTGTGATGGTTGGTGTAGTGGTTGGTGTGATGGTTGGTGTAGTGGTTGGTGTAGTGGTTGGTGTAGTGGTTGGTGTAGTGGTTGGTGTAGTGGTTGGTGTGATGGTTGGTGTGGTGGTTGGTGTAGTGGTTGGTGTGATGGTTGGTGTGGTGGTTGGTGTAGTGGTTGGTGTAGTGGTTGGTGTGATGGTTGGTGTGATGGTTGGTGTTGTGGTTGGTGTAGTGGTTGGTGTGATGGTTGGTGTAGTGGTTGGTGTGGTGGTTGGTGTAGTGGTTGGTGTAGTGGTTGGTGTGGTGGTTGGTGTAGTGGTTGGTGTAGTGGTTGGTGTGATGGTTGGTGTGATGGTTGGTGTGATGGTTGGTGTGATGGTTGGTGTAGTGGTTGGTGTGATGGTTGGTGTGATGGTTGGTGTAGAGGTTGGTGTGATAGTTGGTGTAGTGGTTGGTGTAGAGGTTGGTGTAGTGGTTGGTGTGATGGTTGGTGTAGTGGTTGGTGTAGTGGTTGGTGTAGTGGTTGGTGTGATGGTTGGTGTGGTGGTTGGTGTAGTGGTTGGTGTAGTGGTTGGTGTAGTGGTTGGTGTGATGGTTGGTGTGGTGGTTGGTGTAGTGGTTGGTGTAGTGGTTGGTGTGGTGGTTGGTGTAGTGGTTGGTGTAGTGGTTGGTGTAGTGGTTGGTGTGATGGTTGGTGTAGTGGTTGGTGTAGTGGTTGGTGTAGTGGTTGGTGTAGTGGTTGGTGTAGAGGTTGGTGTGATGGTTGGTGTAGTGGTTGGTGTGGTGGTTGGTGTAGTGGTTGGTGTAGTGGTTGGTGTAGTGGTTGGTGTAGTGGTTGGTGTGGTGGTTGGTGTGGTGGTTGGTGTGATGGTTGGTGTGATGGTTGGTGTGGTGGTTGGTGTGATGGTTGGTGTAGTGGTTGGTGTGATGGTTGGTGTAGTGGTTGGTGTGATGGTTGGTGTAGTGGTTGGTGTGATGGTTGGTGTAGTGGTTGGTGTGATGGTTGGTGTGGTGGTTGGTGTGGTGGTTGGTGTGGTGGTTGGTGCAGTGGTTGGTGTGGTGGTTGGTGTAGTGGTTGGTGTGATGGTTGGTGTAGTGGTTGGTGTGATGGTTGGTGTGGTGGTTGGTGTAGTGGTTGGTGTGATGGTTGGTGTAGTGGTTGGTGTAGTGGTTGGTGTAGTGGTTGGTGTGATGGTTGGTGTAGTGGTTGGTGTGATGGTTGGTGTGATGGTTGGTGTAGTGGTTGGTGTGATGGTTGGTGTAGTGGTTGGTGTGGTGGTTGGTGTGATGGTTGGTGTAGTGGTTGGTGTTGAGGTTGGTGTGATGGTTGGTGTGGTGGTTGGTGTATTGGTTGGTGTTGAGGTTGGTGTGATGGTTGGTGTAGTGGTTGGTGTAGTGGTTGGTGTAGTGGTTGGTGTAGTGGTTGGTGTAGTGGTTGGTGTAGTGGTTGGTGTGATGGTTGGTGTGATGGTTGGTGTAGTGGTTGGTGTAGTGGTTGGTGTGGTGGTTGGTGTAGTGGTTGGTGTAGTGGTTGGTGTAGTGGTTGGTGTGATGGTTGGTGTGGTGGTTGGTGTGGTGGTTGGTGTGATGGTTGGTGTAGTGGTTGGTGTGATGGTTGGTGTGGTGGTTGGTGTGATGGTTGGTGTGATGGTTGGTGTAGTGGTTGGTGTGATGGTTGGTGTGATGGTTGGTGTGATGGTTGGTGTAGTGGTTGGTGTGATGGTTGGTGTAGTGGTTGGTGTGGTGGTTGGTGTGATGGTTGGTGTAGTGGTTGGTGTGATGGTTGGTGTGGTGGTTGGTGTGATGGTTGGTGTGATGGTTGGTGTAGTGGTTGGTGTGATGGTTGGTGTAGTGGTTGGTGTGATGGTTGGTGTAGTGGTTGGTGTAGTGGTTGGTGTGATGGTTGGTGTGTTGGTTGGTGTAGTGGTTGGTGTGATGGTTGGTGTAGTGGTTGGTGTGGTGGTTGGTGTAGTGGTTGGTGTAGTGGTTGGTGTGATGGTTGGTGTGATGGTTGGTGTAGTGGTTGGTGTAGTGGTTGGTGTGAGGTTGGTGTGGTGGTTGGTGTGTGGTTGGTGTGATGGTTGGTGTGGTGGTTGGTGTAGTGGTTGGTGTAGTGGTTGGTGTAGTGGTTGGTGTGATGGTTGGTGTAGTGGTTGGTGTGGTGGTTGGTGTAGTGGTTGGTGTGATGGTTGGTGTAGTGGTTGGTGTGATGGTTGGTGTGATGGTTGGTGTAGTGGTTGGTGTGGTGGTTGGTGTGGTGGTTGGTGTGATGGTTGGTGTAGTGGTTGGTGTGATGGTTGGTGTAGTGGTTGGTGTGATGGTTGGTGTAGTGGTTGGTGTAGTGGTTGGTGTGATGGTTGGTGTGATGGTTGGTGTAGTGGTTGGTGTGATGGTTGGTGTAGTGGTTGGTGTAGTGGTTGGTGTAGTGGTTGGTGTGATGGTTGGTGTAGAGGTTGGTGTGATGGTTGGTGTGATGGTTGGTGTGATGGTTGGTGTAGTGGTTGGTGTAGTGGTTGGTGTAGTGGTTGGTGTAGTGGTTGGTGTGATGGTTGGTGTGGTGGTTGGTGTAGTGGTTGGTGTGATGGTTGGTGTAGAGGTTGGTGTGATGGTTGGTGTGATGGTTGGTGTAGTGGTTGGTGAGTTGGTTGGTGTAGTGGTTGGTGTGATGGTTGGTGTGGTGGTTGGTGTGATGGTTGGTGTAGTGGTTGGTGTAGTGGTTGGTGTAGTGGTTGGTGTGATGGTTGGTGTAGTGGTTGGTGTAGTGGTTGGTGTGATGGTTGGTGTAGTGGTTGGTGTAGTGGTTGGTGTAGTGGTTGGTGTGATGGTTGGTGTAGTGGTTGGTGTAGTGGTTGGTGTGATGGTTGGTGTAGTGGTTGGTGTAGTGGTTGGTGTGATGGTTGGTGTAGAGGTTGGTGTGATGGTTGGTGTGATGGTTGGTGTGATGGTTGGTGTAGTGGTTGGTGTAGTGGTTGGTGTAGTGGTTGGTGTGATGGTTGGAGTAGTGGTTGGTGTAGTGGTTGGTGTTGTGGTTGGTGTAGTGGTTGGTGTAGTGGTTGGTGTAGTGGTTGGTGTGATGGTTGGTGTAGTGGTTGGTGTAGTGGTTGGTGTGATGGTTGGTGTAGTGGTTGGAGTAGTGGTTGGTGTAGTGGTTGGTGTGATGGTTGGTGTAGTGGTTGGTGTAGTGGTTGGTGTGGTGGTTGGTGTAGTGGTTGGTGTAGTGGTTGGTGTAGTGGTTGGTGTGATGGTTGGTGTAGTGGTTGGTGTAGTGGTTGGTGTGTTGGTTGGTGTAGTGGTTGGTGTGGTGGTTGGTGTGTGGTTGGTGTAGTGGTTGGTGTGGTGGTTGGTGTGGTGGTTGGTGTAGTGGTTGGTGTGGTGGTTGGTGTAGTGGTTGGTGTGATGGTTGGTGTAGTGGTTGGTGTAGTGGTTGGGTGTGTGGTTGGTGTAGTGGTTGGTGTTGTGGTTGGTGTTGTGGTTGGTGTGGTGGTTGGTGTTGTGGTTGGTGTGGTGGTTGGTGTGTTGGTTGGTGTGGTGGTTGGTGTTGTGGTTGGTGTCTTGGTTGGTGTGGTGGTTGGTGTGTGGTTGGTGTGTGGTTGGTGTGGTGGTTGGTGTGTGGTTGGTGTGGGTTGGTGTGTGGTTGGTGAGTGGTTGGTGTGTGGTTGGTGTGTGGTTGGTGTGTGGTTGGTGTGTGGTTGGTGTGTGGTTGGTGTGTGGTTGGTGGGATGGTTGGTGTGGTGGTTGGTGTGGTGGTTGGTGTGGTGGTTGGTGTAGTGTGTGGTGTGTGGTGGTGTGTGGTTGTGTGTGGTTGGTGTGTGGTGTTCGGTGTTGGTTGGTGGGTGGTTGGTGTGTGGTTGGTGGGTGGTTGGTGTGGTGGTTGGTGGGTGGTTGGTGTGTGGTTGGTGGGTGGTTGGTGTGGGGTTGGTGTGTGGATGGTGTGTGGATGGTGTGTGGTTGGTGTGTGGTTGGTGTGTGGTTGGTGTGTGGTTGGTGTGTGGTTGGTGTGTGGTTGTGTGTGGTTTGTGTGTGGTTGTGGTGTGGTTGGTGTGTGGTTGGTTGGTGTGGTGGTGGTGTAGTGGTTGTGTGGTGGTTGGTGTGGTGGTTGGTGTGTGGTTGGTGTGTGGTGTGGTGTGTGGTTGGTGTGTGGTTGGTGTGTGGTTGGTGTGGTGGTTGGTGTGTGGTTGGTGTGGGTGGGTGTGGTGGTTGGTGTGTGGTTGGTGTGTGGGTGGTGTGTGGTTGGTGTGGTGGTTGGTGTGGTGGTTGGTGTGTGGTTGGTGTGTGGTTGGTGTGTGGTTGTGTGTGGTGGTGTGTGGTTGGTTGGTGTGGTGGTTGGTGTGTGGTGGTGTGTGGTGTGGTGGTGTGGTGTTGGTGTGTGGTTGTGTGTGGTTGGTGTGTGGTGTGGTGTGTGTTGGTGTGTGGTGGTGTGTGTTGGTGTGTGGTGGTGTGTGTTGGTGTGTGGTTGGTGTGTGGTTTGTGTGTGGTTGGTGTGTGTGGTTGTGTGTGTGGTTGGTGTGTGGTTGGTGTGGTGGTTGGTGTGGTGTTGGTGTGTGGTTGGTGTGTGGTTGGTGTGTGGTTGGTGTGTGGTTGGTGTGGGTTGGTGTGTGTTGGTGTGTGGGGTGGTGTGTGTTGGTGTGTGGGTGGTGTGTGGTGTGGTGTGTGTGGGTGGGGTGTGTGGTTGGTGTGGTGTGTGTGGTGGTGTGTGGTTGGTGTGGGTGGTGTGTGGTTGTGGTGTGGTTGGTGTGTGGTTGTGGTGTGGGTGGTGTGTGGTTGTGTGTGTGGTGTGTGTGGTGTGTGTGGTGTGTGTGGTGGTGTGGTGTGTGTGGTGTGTGGTGGTGTGTGGTTGGTGTGTGGTTGTGTGTGTGGTTGGTGTGTGGGGTGGTGTGTGGTTGGTGTGGGTGGTGTGTGGTTGGTGGGTTTGGTGTGTGGTGTGTGTGTGTGGTTGGTGTGTGGTTGGTGTGTGGTTGGTGTGTTGTGGTGTGTGGTGTGGTGTGTGGTTGGTGTGGTGGTGTGGTGTGTGGTTGGTGTGTGGTGTGTGGTGTGTGGTTGGTGTGTGGTGTGGTGGGTGGGTGTGGTGTGGTGTGGTGTGTGGGTGGGTTGGTGTGTGGTGTGTGTGGTTGGTGTGTGGTTGGTGTGTGTTTGGTGTGTGGTTGGTGTGTGGTTGGTGTGTGGTTGGTGAGTGGTGTGGTGTGTGGTGGTGTGTGGTTGGTGTGGTTGGTGTGTGGTTGGTGTGTGGTGGGGGCGTGTGTGGTGTGGTGTGTGGTGGTGTGTGGTTGGTGTGTGGTGTGGTGTGGTGGTTGGTGTGTTTGGTGTGTGGTTGTTGTGTGGTTGGTGTGTGGTTGTGTGGTGGTGTGTGTGTGTGGGTGTGTGGGTGGTGTGTGTGTTGGTGTGGTTGGTGTGTGGTGGTGGTGTGTGTGGTGGTGTGTGTTGTGTGTTTGTGGTTGTGTGTGGTGTGGTGTGTGGTGGTGTGGGTGGTTGTGGGTGTGGTGTTGTGTGTGGTTGGTGTGTGGTTGGTGTGTGGTGTGGTGTGTGGTTGGTGTGTGGTGTGGTGTGTGGTGTGGTGTGTGTGGTGGTGTGTGGTTGGTGTGTGGTGTGGTGTGTGGTTGGTGTGTGGTGTGGTGTGTGGGGTGGTGTGTGTGTTGTGGTGTGGTTGGTGTGTGTGTGGTGTGTGGTGTGGTGTGTGGGTTGGTGTGTGGTTGGTGTGTGTGGTGTGTGGTGTGTGTGTGTGGTGTGGTGTGTGGTGGTGTGGTGGTGTGTTGTGTGTGGTGTGGTGTGTGGTGGTGTGGTGGTTGTGTGTGGTTGGTGTGTGGTGTGGTGTGTGTGTGGTGTGGTGTTGGTGTGTGGTGTGGTTTGTGGTTGGTGGTGGTGGTGTGGTGTGTGTTGGTGTGTGGTGGTGTGTGTGGTGTGTTGTGTGGTGGTGTGGTGTGTGGTGTGGTGTGTGGTTGTGTGTGGTGGTGTGTGGTTGTGTGTGGTGTGGTGTGTGGTGTGGTGTGTGGTTGGTGTGTGGGGTGTGGTGGTTGTGTTTGTGGTGTGGTGTGTGTTGTGGGTTGGTGTGTGGTGTGGTGTGTGGTGGTGTGTGGTGTGGTGTGTGGTGTGGTGTGGTGTGTGTTGGTGTGTGGTTGGTGTGTGTGGTGGTGTGTGGTGGTGTGTGGTGTGTGTGTGTGGTGGTGTGTGGTTGGTGTGTGTGGTGTGGTGTGGTGTGTGGTGTGTGGTGTGGTGTGTGGTTGGTGTGTGGTGGTGTGTGGTTGGTGTGTGGTGTGGTGTGTGGTGTGGTGTGTGGTTGGTGTGTGTGGTGTGGGTGTGGTGTGTGGTGGTGTGTGGTGTGGTGTGTGGTGTGTGGTGGTTGGTGTGGGCTGGTGTGTGGTTGGTGTGGTGTTGTGTGTGGTGGTGTGTGGTGTGGTGTGTGTGTGGTGTGTGGTGTGGGTGTGGTGTGTGGTGTGGTTGTGGTGTGTGGTGTGTGGTGGTGTTGTGTGGTGTGTGTGGTGTGTGGTGTGGTGTGGGTGGTGTGTGGTGGTGTGTGGTGTGGTGTGTGGTGTGTGTGGTTGGTGTGTGGGTGTGTGTGTGGTGGTGTGGTGTGTGTGTGGTGTGTGGTTGTGTGTGTGGTGTGGTGTGTGGTTGGTGTGTGGTGGTGTGTGTTGTGGTGTGTGGGGTGGGGGGTGTGTGGTGTGTGTGGTGGGGTGTGTGGTGTGTGGGTGGTGTGTGGTGGGGTGTGTGGTGAGTGGTGTGTGTGTGGTGGGGTGTGTGGTGTGTGGTGGTGTGTGTGGTGTGTGTGGTGTGTGTGGTTGGTGTGGTGTGGTGGTGTGTGGGTTGGTGTGTGGTTGGTGTGTGGTGGTGTGTGGTTGGTGTGTGGTGGTGTGTGGTGTGTGGTGTTGGTGTGTGGTTGGTGTGTGGTGGTGTGGTGGTGTGGTGTGTGTGTGGTGTGGTGTGTGTGGTTGTGTGTGGTGGGGGTGGTGTGTGGTGTGGTGTGGTGGTGTGTGGTGTGGTTGGTGTTGGTGGTTGGTGTGTGTGGTGGTGTGGTTGGTGTGTGGTGGTGTGTGGTGTTGTGTGGTGTGGTGTGTGGTGTTGATGTGGTTGGTGGTGGTGTGGTTGGTGTGTGGTTGGTGTGTGGTGGTGTGTGGTGTGGTGTGGTGGTTGGTGTGTGTGTGGGTGGTGTGTGGTGGTGTGTGTGGTGTGTGTGGTGGTGTGTGGTGTGGTGTGGTGTGTGGTGTGTGTGTGGTGTGGTGTGTGTGGTGTGGGTGTGTGTGTGTGGTGGTGTGTGTGGTGTGTGTGGTGTGTGTTGGTTTGTGGTGGTGTGGTGTTGGTGTGTGGTGTGGTGTGTGTGTGGTGTGTGTGGTGTGTGTGGTGAGTGTGGTGGTGTGTGTGGTGTGGGTGTTGGTGTGTGGTGTGGTGTGGTGGTTTGTGTGGTGGTGTCGGTGGGTGTGTGGTGTGTGTGTGGTGTGTGTGGTGTGTGGTGGTGTGTGGTTGTGTGTGTGGTTGGTGTGTGGTGTGGTGTGTGGTGTGGTGTGTGTGGTGTGTGTGGTGGTGTGTGGTGTGGTGTGTGGTGGTGTGTGGTGTGTGTGTGGTGGTGTGTGTGGTGTGGTGTGTGGTGTGTGTGGTGTGTGTGGTGGTGTGTGGTGGTGTGTGGTGGTGTGTGGTGTGTGTGTGGTGTGGTGTGGTGGTGTGGTGTGTGGTTGGTGTGGTGGTGGTGTGTGGTGTGGGTGTGTGTGGTGGTGTGTGGTGGTGTGGGTGTGTGGTGGTGTGGTGTGGTGTGGTGTGTGTTGGTGTGTGTGGTGTGGTGTGTGGTTGGTGTGTGGTGTGTGGTGTGGTGGGTGTGGGGGTGTGTGGTGTGGTGTGTGGTTGGTGTGTGGTGTGGTGTGTGGTGGTGTGCTGTGGTGTGTGGTGTTGGTGTGTTGTGTGGTGTGTGGTTGGTGTGTGGTGTGGTGTGGTGGTGTGTGTGGTTGGTGTGGTGGTTGGTGTGTGGTGTGGTGTGGTGGGTGGTGTGTGGTGTGGTGTGTGGTGGTGTGTGGTGTGGTGTGTGTGGTGGTGTGTGGTGTGGTGTGTGGTTGGTGTGTGTGTGGTGTGGTGGTGGTGTGTGGTGTGGTGTGTGGTGTGGTGTGTGGTGTGTGTGGTGGTGTGTGGTTGTGTGTGTGGTGTGGTGTGTGGTGTGGTGTGTGGTGGTGTGTGTTGGTGTGTGGTGTGGTGTGTGGTGTGTGTGGTGTGGTGTGTGGTGTGGTGTGTGGTGTGGTGTGGTGGTTGTGTGTGGTGTGGTGTGTGGTTGGTGTGTGGTTGGTGTGTGGTTGGTGTGTGGTGTGGTGTGTGGTGTGTGGTGTGTGGTGGTGTGGTTGTGGTGTGTGTGGTGTGTGGTGTGGTGTGTGGGTGGTGTGTGGTTGTGTGTGGTGTGGTGTGTGGTTGGTGTGTGGTGTGGTGTGGTGTGGTGGTGTTGGTGTGTGTGGTGTGTGGTGTTGTGTGTGGTGGTGTGGTGGTTGGTGTGTGGTTGGTGTGTGTGTTGGTGTGTGGTGTGGTGTGTGGTTGGTGTGTGGTTGGTGTGTGGTGTGTGTGTGGTGTGGTGTGTGGGTGGCGTGTGGTTGGTGTGTGGTTGGTGTGTGTGGTGTGTGGTTGGTGTGTGGTGGTGTGGGGTGGTGTGTGGTGGTGTGTGGTTGGTGTGTGGTGTTGTGTGTGTGTGGTGTGTGGTTGTGTGTGGTGGTGTGTGGTGGTGTGTGGTGTGTGTGGTGTGTGGTGTGGTGTGTGGTGTGGTGTGTGGTTGGTGGTGTGGTTGGTGTGTGGTTGGTGTGGTGTGTTGTGTGTGGTGTGTGGTGGTGTGTGTGGTGGTGTGTGGTGTGGTGTGTTGTGGTGTGTGGTGGTGTGTGGTTGGTGTGTGGTTGTGTGTGGTGTGGTGTGGTGGTGGGTGTGTGTTGGTGTGGTGGTTGGTGTGTGGTTGGTGTGTGGTGTGGTGTGGTGGTTGGTGTGTGGTGTGGTGTGTGGTTGTGTGTGGTGTGGTGTGGTGGTTGTGTGGTGTGTGGTGTGGTGTGGTGTGTGGTGTGTGTGGTGGTGTGTGGTGGTGTGTGGTGTGGTGTGTGTGTGGTGTGGTGGTTGGTGTGTGTGTGGTGTGTGGTGGTGTGTGGTTGGTGTGTGGTGTGTGGTTGGTGTGTGGTGTGGTGTGTGGTGTGGTGTGTGGTTGGTGTGTGGTTGGTGTGTGGTGTGTGTGTGTGGTGTGGTGTGTGGTGGTGTGTGGTTGGTGTGTGGTGTGGTTGTGGTGTGGTGGGTGTGTGGTGTGTGTGGTGTGGTGTGTGGTGGTGTGTGGTGGTGTGTGGTTGGTGTGTGGTGTGTGTGGTGTGGTGTGTGGTTGGTGTGTGGTTGGTGTGTGGTGTGTGTGTGGTGGTGTGTGGTGTGGTGTGTGGTGTGTGTGTGGTGTGTGGTGTGTGGTGTGGTGTGTGGTGGTGTGTGTGGTGGTGTGTGGTGGTGTGTGGTGTGTGTGGTGTGGTGTGTGGTGTGTGTGGTGTGTGTGGTGGTGGTTGTGTGTGGTGTGGTGTGTGGTGTGGTGTGTGGTGTTGGTGTGGTGGTGTGGTGTGTGTGGTGTGGTGTGTGGTGTGGTGTGTGGTGTTGATGTGTGGTGTGGTGTGTGTGTGGTGTGTGGTTGGTGTGTGTGTGTGGTGTGGTGTGTGGTGGTGTGTGTGTGGTGGTGTGGTGGTGTGTGGTTGTGTGTGTGGGTGTGTGGTGGTGTGGTGTGTGGTTGTGTGTGTTGGTGTGTGGTGTGTGTGTGGTGTGGTGTGTGGTGTGTGTGGTGTGTGTGTGTGGTGTGGTGTGTGGTGGTGTGTGTGGTTGGTGTGTGGTGTGGTGTGTGGTTGGTGTGGTGGTGTGTGGTGGTTGTGTGTGGTGTGTGGTGTGGTGGTGTGTGGTGGTGTGTGTTGGTGTGTGGTGTGGTGGTGCTTGGTGTGTGGTGTGGTGGTGTGGTGTGTGTGTTGGTGTGGTGTGTGGTGTGGTGTGTGTGGTGGTGTGTGGTGTGGTGTGTGGTGTGGTGTGTGGTGTGGTGTGTGTGGTTGGTGTGGTGTGTGGTGTGTGGTGTGGTGTGTGGTGGTGTGTGGTTGGTGTGTGGTGTGGTGTGTGGTGGTGTGTGTGGTGTGGTGTGTGGTTGGTGTGTGGGTGGTGTGTGTGTGTGGTGGGGTGGTGTGGTGTGTTGTTGGTGTGTGGTGGTGTGTGTTGGGTGTGTGGTGTGTGTGTGGTGTGTGTGGTGTGTGTGGTGTGGTGTGTGGTGGTGGTGTGTGGTGTGGTGTGTGGTTGGTGTGTGGTGGTGTGTGGTTGGTGTGTGGTGTGGTGTGTGGTTGGTGTGGTGGTGGTGTGTGGTGGTGTGTGGTGTGTGTGTGGTGTGGTGGTTAGTGTGTGGTGTGGTGTGTGGTGTGGTGTGTGGTGTGGTGTGTGGTGGTGTGTGTGTTGGTGTGTGGTTGGTGTGTGGTTGGTGTGTGGTGTGGTGTGTGGTTGGTGTGTGTGGTGTGGTGTGTGTTGGTGTGTGGTGTGGTGTGTGGTGGTGTGTGGTTGGTGTGGTGGTGTGGTGTGTGTGTTGGTGTGTGGTTGGTGTGTGGTTGTGTGTGGTGGTGTGGTGTGTGGTTGGTGTGTGTGTGGTGTGGTGTGTGGTGTGTGTGTGTGGTTGGTGTGTGGTTGGTGTGTGGTTGGTGTGGTGGTTGGTGTGGTGGTTGGTGTGTGGTTGGTGTGTGGTTGGTGTGTGGTTGGTGTGGTGGTGGTGGTGTGGTTGTGTGTGTGGTTGGTGTGGTGGTGTTGTGGTGGTGTGTGGTTGGTGTGGTGGTGTGGTGTGTGGTGGTGTGTGGTGGTGTGTGGTGGTGTGTGGTTGTGTGTGGTTGGTGTGGTGGTGGTGTGTGGTGTGTGTGTGTGGTGTGGTGTGTGGTGGGTGTGTGGTTGGTGGGTGGTGGTGTGTGGTTGGTGTGTGGTTGGTGTGTGGTTGGTGTGTGGTGGTGTGTGGTTGGTGTGTGGTTGGTGTGTGTTGGTGTGTGGTGGTGTGTGGTTGGTGTGTGGTGGGTGTGTGGTGGTGTGTGGGGTGGTGTGTGGTGTGTGGTGTGTGGTGTGTGGTGGTGTGGTGGTTGGTGTGTGGTTGGTGTGGTGGTTGGTGTGATGGTTGGTGTGTGGTGTGGTGTGTGGTTGGTGTGTGGTGGTGTGTGTGTGGTGTTGTGGTGGTTGGTGTGTGGTGGTGTGGTGGTTGGTGTGTGTTGGGGTGGTTGGTGTGTGGTTGGTGTGGTGGTTGGTGTGTGGTTGGTGTGTGGTTGGTGTGTGGTTGGTGTGTGGTTGGTGTGTGGTTGGTGTGTGGTTGGTGTGTGGTTGGTGTGTGGTTGGTGTGAGGTTGGTGTGTGGTTGGTGTGGTGGTGTGGTGTGGTGGTGGTGTGGTGGTTGGTGTGTGGTTGGTGGTGGTGTTGGTGTGTGGTGGGTTTGTGGTTGGTGTGTGGTTGGTGTGTGGTGGTGTGTGGTTGGTGTGTGGTTGGTGGGTGGTGGTGTGTGGTGGTGGTGTGGTGGTGGTGTGTGGTTGGTGTGTGGGTGGTGTGTGGTTGGTGTGGGTTGGTTGGTGTGTGGTTGGTGTGTGGTTGGTGTGGTGGTTGGTGTGTGGTTGGTGTGTGGTGTGGTGTGTGGTTGGTGTGTGGTTGGTGGTGGTGTGTGGTTGGTGTGTGGTTGGTGTGTGGTTGGGGTGGTGGTTGGTGTGTGGTTGGTGTGGTGGTTGGTGGAGTGGTGGTGTGTGGTTGGTGTGTGGTTGGTGTGTGGTTGGTGTGTGGTTGGTGTGTGGTTGGGGTGTGGTTGGGGTGTGGTATGTGTGTGGTTGGTGGGTGTTTGTGGTGTGGTTGGTGTTTGGTTGGTGTGTGGTTGGTGTGTGGTTGGTGTGTGGTTGGTGTGGTGGTTGGTGTAGTGGTTGGTGTGGTGGTTGGTGTGATGGTTGGTGTGTGGTTGGTGTGTGGTTGGTGTGTGGTTGGTGTAGTGGTTGGTGTGATGGTTGGTGTGGTGGTGTGGTGTGTGGTTGGTGTGTGGTTGGTGTGGTGGTTGGTGTGTGGTTGGTGTGATGGTTGGTGTGTGGTTGGTGTGATGGTTGGTGTGTGGTTGGTGTGGTGGTTGGTGTGTGGGTGGTGTGTGGTTGGTGTGTGGTTGGTGTGTGGTTGGTGTGTGGGTGGTGTGAGGTTGGTGTGTGGTTGGTGTGGTGGTTGGTGTGTGGTTGGTGTGGTGGTTGGTGTGTGGTTGGTGTGGTGGTTGGTGTGGTGGTTGGTGTGTGGTTGGTGTGTGGTTGGTGTGTGGTTGGTGTGTGGTTGGTGTGTGGTTGGTGTGTGGTTGGTGTGTGGTTGGTGTGGTGGTTGGTGTGTGGTTGGTGTGGTGGTTGGTGTGTGGTTGTGTGTGGTTGGTGTGTGTTTGGTGTGGTGTTTGGTGTGTGGTTGTGGTTTGGTTGTGTTGTGGTTGGTGTGTGGTTGGTGTGTGGTTGGTGTGTGGTTGGTGTGTGGTTGGTGTGGGGTTGGTGTGTGGTTGGTGTGGGGATGGTGTGGGGATGGTGTGAGGTTGGTGTGTGGTTGGTGTGTGGTTGGTGTAGTGGTTGGTGTGATGGGTGTGTGTGGTTGGTGTGTGGTTGGTGTGTGGTGGTTGGTGTAGTGGTTGGTGTGTGGTTGGTGTGATGGTTGGTGTGTGGTTGGTGTGTGGTTGGTGTGTGGTTGGTGTAGTGGTTGGTGTGATGGTTGGTGTGAGGGTGGTGTGTGGTTGGTGTGTGGTTGGTGGTGTGGTGGTTGGTGTAGTGGTTGGTGTGATGGTTGGTGTGATGGTTGGTGTAGTGGTTGGTGTAGTGGTTGGTGTGATGGTTGGTGTGTGGTTGGTGTGATGGTTGGTGTGTGGTTGGTGTGATGGTTGGTGTAGTGGTTGGTGTAGTGGTTGGTGTAGTGGTTGGTTGGTGTAGTGGTTGGTGTAGTGGTTGGTGTGATGGGTGGTGTGATGGGTGGTGTGGTGGTTGGTGTAGTGGTTGGTGTAGAGGTTGGTGTGATGGTTGGTGTAGTGGTTGGTGTAGTGGTTGGTGTGATGGTTGGTGTGGTGGTTGGTGTGATGGTTGGTGTAGTGGTTGGTGTGGTGGTTGGTGTAGTGGTTGGTGTAGTGGTTGGTGTGATGGTTGGTGTAGTGGTTGGTGTGGTGGATGGTGTAGTGGTTGGTGTGGTGGTTGGTGTGGTGGTTGGTGTGATGGTTGGTGTAGTGGTTGGTGTAGAGGTTGGTGTGATGGTTGGTGTAGTGGTTGGTGTGGTGGTTGGTGTAGTGGTTGGTGTAGAGGTTGGTGTGATGGTTGGTGTAGAGGTTGGTGTGATGGTTGGTGTAGTGGTTGGTGTGGTGGTTGGTGTAGTGGTTGGTGTGGTGGTTGGTGTGATGGTTGGTGTGGTGGTTGGTGTAGAGGTTGGTGTAGTGGTTGGTGTAGAGGTTGGTGTGATGGTTGGTGTAGTGGTTGGTGTAGTGGTTGGTGTAGTGGTTGGTGTAGTGGTTGGTGTGATGGTTGGTGTAGTGGTTGGTGTAGTGGCTGGTATGATTGTAAGGTCAGCAGTTAGGTCAGACACCTCCCCTATAAAACATAGGTGGACCTCACACCGGGGAGTCAAAACTTAGACAAGTACAGAAATGAGTCTGTCAAATTATACTTCACTATGCTGAATACGATTACAACCTCTACTGATGACTCCCCATACACTACACGCTATACTTACACTCACAGGACCTGGTAGTTGACTCCCCATACACTACACGCTATACTTACACTGACAGGACCTGGTAGTTGACTCCCCATACACTACACGCTATACTTACACTCACAGGACCTGGTAGTTAAATCCCATCACCAACACCTACCATTCGCCATCACCTCCCACCAAGAACACGGTAATCCCAACAGTGTTCTCTCAAGCTCCCCTCCTGTCTGCCCGCACATCACTTTACCTAGCGCCGTGCATTTAATTTTTCAAGCGACCCAGACATCTCTCATCAGCGTAATTAATTGGTACTCGTGGCTGTAGGAGAAATGAAGTACTTTTATCGAGTTTTTTTGTAAGATTAATAACATTTACACTCTTAGGGAGCATTACTTAGAGCTCTAACCCTATCTCCCCCTTAATAAAGAACTGAACATTACAAAATATCAACTGTATCATCATGACTCAACAAACTACTGTAGTCATCAGCTTATCAAATAAGTTATATAACAGCTCTTCTCATTTTCACATCCTTATCAAAAGTGTTTTTCTCTGTCTCAAGAACATAAGTGACGTAATCCTGGAAATTTATCGATATCGTCTTATCACGTTAAATATCTCATGGCTCCACCTTATTTTTCTCTGTCTGTGTTTGTTTTTATGTTCGCGTTTATGTTTAATTCCTTGTCTGTTTGTATGTTGGTTGGTGTTGTGTTCGTATGAGGTTAAAACCCCATATATAGTGTTGAATATTGTGGGCCAGCCTGTGAGTCAGTGGCATTTGGATTTACTTATAAAAACTATGGACAAAATCATATGGGATTTAGGTAAGCTCAAAACACGGACAGGGACAGAATAGTTAATGGTTAAGTAATATAGATAAACGCTGTGCAGAGGATACTTCTTTAATAAGAAATAGTGAAGAGGCATCACAAAAACTCGTTAACAGGTTAGTGAAAAAAAAGGTGAAAAATACGGTTTAAAAGTTAATGCTATAAAGACGAAAGTAATGTATGATTCTAAATTGGAAATATACACTAAAATAAAAATTATAGTAGGCAACAGGGAACTTAAACAAGTGGAAAATATTATGTATTTGGTAAGTCTCATTAGCTGTGATGGTAGATGTACGGAAGAAATCAAAGCCAGAATAGGGCAAGCAAAAACTTCACTTAATCAAAAAGACCTAATTAAATGGCACACACACACACACACACACACACACACACACATACACATCAGCAGCACTGGACCTTGTAGCCAGAGGTGGGGTGATCTTCCTCGTTCATAGTGTCAGCAGGTAAGATAATGATGAAGGGCGGCTATGTACTATCTCCTGGGGGATGACTGATCACTGTTAAGGGGATGACTGATCACTGTTAAGGGACTGACTGATCACTTTTAAGGGGCTGGTTGATCACTGATAAGGGACTGACTGATCACTGTTAAGGGGATGACTGATCACTGTTAAGGGGATGACTGATCACTGTTAAGGGACTGACTGATCACTGTTAAGGGGATGACTGATCACTGTTAAGGGACTGACTGATCACTGTTAAGGGGATGACTGATCACTGTTAAGGGGATGACTGATCACTGTTAAGGGACTGACTGATCACTGCTAAGGGGATGACTGATCACTGCTAAGGGGATGACTGATCACTGTTAAGGGGATGACTGATCACTGTTAAGGGACTGACTGATCACTGTTAAGGGGATGACTGATCACTGTTAAGGGACTGACTGATCACTGTTAAGGGACTGACTGATCACTGTTAAGGGACTGACTGATCACTGTTAAGGGGATGACTGATCACTGTTAAGGGGATGACTGATCACTGTTAAGGGGATGACTGATCACTGTTAAGGGACTGACTGATCACTGCTAAGGGGATGACTGATCACTGTTAAGGGGATGACTGATCACTGTTAAGGGACTGACTGATGACTGTTAAGGGGATGACTGATCACTGTTAAGGGACTGACTGATCACTGTTAAGGGACTGACTGATCACTGTTAAGGGACTGACTGATCACTGTTAAGGGCATGACTGATCACTGTTAAGGGGATGACTGATCACTGTTAATGGACTGACTGATCACTGTTAAGGGACTGACTGATCAATGTTAAGGGACTGACTGATCACTGTTAAGGGACTGACTGATCACTGTTAAGGGACTGACTGATCACTGTTAAGGGGCTGGTTGATCACTGATAAGGGACTGACTGATCACTGTTAAGGGGCTGGTTGATCAGAGTTAGGGGACTGACTGATCACAGCCTTGTGGGGTGGGGTGGAGTGGGGTGGGGTGGTGTGGGGTGGGGTGGAGTGGGGTGGGGTGGTGTGGGGTGGGGTGGTGTGGGGTGGGGTGGTGGGGTGGTGTGGGGTGGGGGGTGGGGTGGAGTGGGGTGGAGCGGGGTGGGGTGGGGTGGGGTGGTGGGGTCAGTTTATCTCCCATTAGTGTGTGAAATCTTATATGTTTTCGTAAATCTTGTGAATACGTTTGGCTACACACACACACACACACGTCGCCATTGCAGTATTTGAAGAGATTAAAATTGTGGTTTGATTTCTATTGTTTTATATGATTTATTTATTTATTTATTTGTTATTTGTACTAAGACTATTTCTTCTTTCACTGTCATCGGCAATATATTTTATCACTCATGTTTTTCGCTCTGTGATTGATACCATTGCTTTAACTCTGGTACAAGTAAGGTCTAGTTATTTTTTTTTTATTAATAAGAAATATGAGAGAGAGAGAGAGAGAGAGAGAGAGAGAGAGAGAGAGAGAGAGAGAGAGAGAGAGAGCGCCATTTTACCAAATCTGCTTAA
Source organism: Homarus gammarus (assembly GCA_958450375.1). Classification (NCBI taxonomy): domain Eukaryota; kingdom Metazoa; phylum Arthropoda; class Malacostraca; order Decapoda; family Nephropidae; genus Homarus; species Homarus gammarus. The sequence continues at coordinate 752,030 of CAUDMG010003049.1, read as the reverse complement.
AACACAATATCACAAGGTGGTCCTCCCTGCCAGACAACATAAGAATGATCATCATATATTATAGGTGGCGGGTCGAGATATCCACGAGACATAGAGTGAACTAAACCCGATGTGGATAATTTAACTTCCTTGATAACTCGGCATCCGGAGGCATTGCAGGAGAGGAGACAGTAAGAACACAGTCTTAATTTTACGGGATGGTATTTTTCGGTATTACGGTGAGAATATTATAATGCATTTTCTGTGTACATATCCGTTTTCTTTTTCTTTTTTGGTAAGAGAATAAATGATGTTGTGTTTTCGACATGAGAGAAGAATTAAAACAGTGTGTTGTTATTGTAATGAGAGCGTTCGTCACCACTGTAATGAGTACCACTGGCACTAGTATACAGATAGTGTGACAATTATGGTTTGGGGGAGTTAAAACACATGGTTAGGTACAAGTTAATTATTAGTTAAAACTGAATAGCACGACTACTGTACGGGAAACATGTACAATATCAGTACATTGCCCTTACTAGATGAATTAGTTGTGGAATGTCAGGTAATCCCATTTACTAGTCACCTAGTACTAGCTGATGTTCCTTGCAACTGGTACCTTTAACACGTCTGATGCGTGTGAGGTACAGAGGTTAAGTCCACTGAGGGCTGGGCACTTAGTGGTGACCTGTACAAATGAGCAGTGCGAGAACGTCATCCAGTACGTGAGAGGAAAGTGATAAGGTTTGTTTAGTCGTTGTTTATCTAGTTAATCCGGGTATTGTAATCTTTCCAATTACAATATGTTGACAGAGACTATTACATTACTCGGGCACTTACCTACCAAGTCCTGCGTGGTATAGTATCCACGTAGATAAACCCTATGTATACCTAACCTTTAGCTAAGCTGAGAAATCTGCAACCTTGATGTAGCTGGTGGTTGGAATTCGGTGAAACTTACCTACAGCGCCTTTCACTTGGACTGTACATGACAACATAATTAGTTCGGTTGGTATGACAGAGGTAGAATTACTTAAAAACATCGGCAATGTTTTTTTGTACAATGTGAAAATATTGTTATTAGTCTCCAATGGGAATATTTCCATATGCCATGCAATTGTCAGTAGTTAGCTTTGGGATATGTACTTTCATACAATCATGCGTAAGGATAGCTTATAACAATGTATAGGAGTTGACAAATATTTACAAAGCTTCATGGAGATTACTAACAACTTGACAACTTATGTTTTACGTTCTTGCATTCTCCTAACTCGTGTTATCCACACACACACACACACGCTAGTACGACTACTACTTTGTTGTCACTCGAGTAAGACGATCATCCAGCTATGTTACAATGATATGAGTTATAAAGGATGTCACCTTCGTTGGTGAGCTCTGGGGTGAATCGAGAGGCCAATCCGGGACCGGAAGGCCGTCCACAGATGTTGCACGTGTAGAGGTCTACATCTAGTGCGGGAGGGGCGGACGCAACGTCTTTCCGGCGCTGGCGGTTGTCTGCCTCGATATGCAGCCGGTGTAACTCGAAAGTATTGACACCTTCTCGTGTGGTGCTCTTCCAAGCTTTACGGTGTAAAGTGATCGTTTCCCAGGTGAGAGGGTCGATTTAAAACTTTTCAAATTCACCTAATGATTAGGTGACTGTAAAGTAATTGCTTTGGCAGTCTACTGTCGTCCATGCGGGTAACATAGCCAGTCCAACGTAGTTGTTCATGGATAATGGTAGCCTCGATGCTCCTACAGTAAGTGTCATAGTGAATACTAGCATCTGCTATATTGTCTTCCCAGCGAACTCGAAGGATGGAACGTAGACTTCGTAGGTGGACGTTTTCAAGGCACTCCTATGTGTGACTACTGATCGATATAAGTGCAGCTTTGTAGATAATTTCAGCTCCCTATAGCTGGGTACGGAGTCTGCCAAAGGCTTGAGATGCACAACTGCTACGATGTTGAATCTCTTCATCAATGTTCGCAGTGGTGGACAAGTTGAGAGCCAAGATACTGAAAGTGGGTAACATTAGAGAGGGTAGTACCATTTAGCCGGGTACATGATGGTGTGGTTGAAGCAGAGGCAACATGAAGAGAATCTGAGTCTTACATACAGTATATTCACCTCAAGGCCGAAGTGCATCCGTATCTACATAGGTGTTCAGGATCTCCTGTAGGTCGCTTCAGTGTAGGCGACAAAGGTGAGGCCACCTCCGTACTGAAGTTAATTGATGGAAGCTGCCAACACTTTTGTTCCTGCCTGGAGTTGTCTTATGTTGAAAAGTACCTTCATCCAGAACTGGATGTCCACCCCGCCGGCTAAATTAGCAATGGCACAAGAAAGGAAGGCAACCAAGAAAAATTTAAAAGAGGCTTGGTGCCAGTACACAACCTTGTTTAACCCTTGTTTGGATGGGGAAGAACTCAGACTGGGTACCATTGTGGAGGACACTGCCGTTCATGCCATCGTGGAGTTGCCTCACAATGCCATTGAATTTTGGTGGGCAACCAAAACGACGGAGGGCTTCCCTGTTGACCGAGTCGAAGGCCTTAATACGGTCAATGAAGGCCATGTGCAGGTCACGACACTTTTCTTTGCACTTTTCCTGTATCTGGCGGGCAGCAAAGTTCATGTCAGTAGTGCTGTGTGATGGTTTAAAGTAAGGATCCCTCTGTACATATATGCGTAATGCGCATTGCGTGACGCGCGATGCTTGGTGCGTATTCACTGCTCCCATGTGTCAGTCAAATTTGATGCGTAGTGCATGAAAGTTCTTTTCATGGCAAGGATTCATTTCATCATCCCTGGCGTGATACGTGTTCACTGCCCTTGGGGCCGGTGAATACTCAACACACAAGACACTATACCTCACACAATATGTGTATATGTAGAATCACCAACCTGTTTTCAGTGATTTTTAACTATACGCATCACGCAATGTGCGTTCTACACTACAAGCACATGGAATCCTAGCTTCAAGCTACAATGAGATTCTGGGAGAAAGTTTTCGTCCTCAGCAGCGAGATCCCACAGTAGCCTGACTGGTCTCTCTTATTCTTATAAATATTGAGGATAGAAGCATCTTTAACATCTTGGGGGATTTCCTCCTTCTCCTATATATTCTCTAGGAGAGAGTGGAGACGGCTGGTAAGCAGAGGTCCTCCTGTTTTATACACCTCGGCTGAAATTCCACTAGACTCTGTGGTTTTGTTATTTTTCATCTTCTTGGAGGCAGTAGCTACCACATCACGGGATGGGGGATAGCTGAAGTGGGTCAGTTCTGGGTGCTCAGGGACCTGCTGGGTAGTCAGGACATTCACATCGGTGTTTCGGTTGAGCAGCAAATGGTGGTGCTCTTTCCAGCACTGGTAGATGCTTTCTTCATCATTAATTCGGGAGTTACCGTCGAATGAGCGGAGGAGGGCCACGCCATGAGTAGGTGGGCCATACATTGTTTTAGTGGCATTGAAAAATTCATGCATCTTGTGTTGATCCACAATTTTTTGCATTTTACACACTTTATTTTTCTACTATTCATTCTTGAGATTGCAAAGTTCTCGCTGGGCAATTGCTTTCTTCTGGTGGAAGGTATCAGCTTTTGTCCAAGACTGAGGGTTGTTCTGCCAGTCAGTGATAGCAGTACGTTTGCCATTGACGAGTACGTCAATTTCCTGGTTATTTTCGTCAAACCAATCCTGGTCTTTTCATTTCCATTTTGCTTTAATTTTTTGTGATGACAGAGTCGAGGATACCCGATTCGGCACTCCGTTTTAGGATGTTTGTTGTTGGATTGTTTATCAGCCCATGTACGAGCAGCTCTCCTAAAGCATGTGCTACTGCTGGATCCTCCATACACTTGGTGTTAAACCTCTCCTGGAGGCTTGTTGCCTTTGCCTTTGGGGGTGACGTGAAGAGAAAGTTTGGCTCTGTCACAGTGGTCTGAACCACTCATGGCTCGGGTGATGAAGACCAGGACATCGAGAATGTTGTTTCTGGTTGCTCACGATGCCGTCCCCTCCTCCCTAAGTAGCAGAATGAGCCCTTGTGGCAGGACGACGACCCGCCAAGAAGAGTGTTCGAGTCAGTTTCTGCTGATTACTTTCATGTGGCTGGCCGTACCTACAGGGTATCTGGTGTATGTCGACCGTATGTCCGGGTGGCCATATGTGTCATCGTATCCTTGGACAGCGTCAGCGGTTCATCTTGTCAGTGTCCTGCGGTCTGTCTTTGCAGACACGGGTGTGCCCGTCGTCCTAAGGACTGATGGAGGTCCCCAGTTCACGTCTTCTGCATTACTCCATTTCCTATCTCGGTGGGGAGTGGAGCACCGGGTGACTTCTCCGTACAACCCTCGGGCCAACGGACACGCAGAAGTTGCAGTCAAGACCGTGAAGAAGCTCATAATGTCGACAACACGGAAGGGACACCTGGATGAGGACGAATTTTCCCGTGGACTGTTGGAGCTGAGGAACACGCCTGGCACTGAGGGGAGGTCACCAGCGCAAGTACTGTTTGGTCACCCCATGAGATCGGCAGTACCTGCATACCATCTCTCGTTTGCTCCAGAGTGGCAACGCGTAGCTGATGAATGTGACTCCAGGGCTGAGCACTTCAGAAGAAAGGCGAAATCACGACACGACTCCATGGAGGCACAGCTCTCCTGGCCGCAGCTTGGCTCCTACGTCGACGCGCAGGACCACGTGAGCAGTCGATGGGACCACGTAGGTGTTGTTGTGGGTATAGGATCTCGTCGGGACTACCTTGTCAAAATGGGTAGTGGCCGTATCCTGTGGAGGAACGGAAAGTTCCTCCTTCCCTATTGTCCGTTGGTGCCAGAGAGTTTCTTGGAATCTACATCCGAGGCAAGGGCTCCACCGGAGCCAGACAGCATCCAGAGTCCTGCACCACGCCCACCGCCTTGCATAGGTTCAGAGGAGCATTTAAGCCTGCAGCTTCCGCCACGCCGTAGTGGCCACCACCGGCGAGCGCCACAGCGACTAGAGATGCGATGGGATTCTCAGACTTACGGCGATGAGATGAAAACAGGAAGCCAGACATCATAGATCCTCAAGTCGACCCCAATGTTTTGGTTGACTTTAAGCACCACCAACTTCTGATAAAATACAAACGGAATTAAAAACTTGCGAATAACAAACAGAGCAACACATGCGTGTTCACAATTCACCAATAAACTTATGGCTGCTTCTAGCCCGTGACAGCTTCTAAACAGTGACAGCCTCTTAATAGTGACAGCCTCTAAACAGTGACAGCTTCTAAACAGTGACAGCCTCTTAATAGTGACAGCCTCTAAACAGTGACAGCCTCTAGACAGTGACTACCTCTAAACAGTGACTACCTCTAAACAGTGACTACCTCTAAACAGTGACAGCCTCTTAACAGTGACAGCCTCTTAACAGTGACAGCCTCTTAACAGTGACAACCTCTAAACAGTGACAGCTTCTAGCCCGTGACAGCTTCTAAACAGTGACAGCCTCTTAATAGTGACAGCCTCTAGAGTCTAGACAGTGACTACCTCTAAACAGTGACTACCTCTAAACAGTGACTACCTCTAAACAGTGACAGCCTCTTAACAGTGACAGCCTCTTGACAGTGACAGCCTCTTAACAGTGACAGCCTCTAAACAGTGACAACCTCTAAACAGTGACAGCTTCTAGCCCGTGACAGCTTCTAAACAGTGACAGCCTCTTAATAGTGACAGCCTCTAGAGTCTAGACAGTGACTACCTCTAAACAGTGACTACCTCTAAACAGTGTCAACCTCTAAACAGTGACAGCCTCTTAACAGTGACAGCCTCTTAACAGTGGCAACCTCTAAACAGTGACAGCCTCTTAACAGTGACAGCCTCTTAACAGTGGCAGCCTCTTAACAGTGACAGCCTCTAAACAGTGACAGCCTCTTAACAGTGACAGCCTCTACACAGTGACTACCTCTAGACAGTGACTACCTCTAGACAGTGACTACCTCTAAACAGTGACTACCTCTTAACAGTGACTACCTCTAAACAGTGACAGCCTCTAAACAATAACAGCTTCTAAACAGTGACAGCCTCTAAACAGTGACAGCCTCTAAACAGTGACAACCTCTAAACAGTGACAACCTCGAGACAATGACAGCCTCTAGACAGTGACAGCCTCTAAACAGTGACAGCCTCTAAACAGTGACTGCCTCTAAACAGTGACTACCTCTAAACAGTGACAGCCTCTAAACAGTGACAACCTCTAAACAGTGACAACCTCTAAACAGTGACAACCTCTAAACAGTGACAACCTCTAGACAGTGACTACCTCTAAACAGTGACAGCCTCTAATCAGTGACAACCTCTAAACAGTGACAACCTCTAGACAGTGACAACCTCTAAACAGTGACAACCTCTAAACAGTGACATCTTCTAGACAGTGACAACCTCTAAACAGTGACAGCCTCTAAACAGTGATAACCTCTAAACAATGACAACCTCTAAACAGTGACAACCTCTAGACAGTGACAACCTCTAGACAGTGACTATCTCTAAACAGTGACAACCTCTAAACAGTGACAACCTCTAAACAGTGACAACCTCTAGACAGTGACAACCTCTAAACAGTGACAGCCTCTAAACAGTGACAACCTCTAAACAGTGACAACCTCTAAACAGTGACAACCTCTAGACAGTGACTATCTCTAAACAGTGACAACCTCTAAACAGTGACAACCTCTAAACAGTGACAACCTCTAATCAGTGACAACCTCTAAACAGTGACAACCTTTAAACAGTGACAACCTCTAAACAGTGACAACCTCTATCCCGTGACAGCTTCTAGACAATAACTTCCTTGGTATGTGAGAATTGTCCAGTTTTCGTGTCGGGTCCCGTTACGGAGTGCTGAGTGTACCAGACACTTGTGAAGGGTGGACTCTGACCCCCAGTTACGTGGTCAGTGTTCAGTATATCTTTATATTAGGGTAGGTAAGTGTACTTGATAAGACCTTGAGTTCATCTGTCCTCATATCAGCTGTTATCGTTTTATGGGAGACCATGTACAGTAGTTCTCTTTCTGTTATCACATGTTTATACAAAGGTACTGGTGAAGTAGGGAGGGAGGGAGGGAGGTTCGCGTCTCCTCTCCACAGCTGGACGAGTTCAAAGCCACCACTATATACTTGTCTTACCTGCATGCCCATCACATGAACTTGGTTCATCCAGGTTCATTCTCGAAACACCTCAACGAGACACTAACCAGGAACAACATTGCACCTGTTGAAATAAGCGACAAAGTCCCTTCAAAAGAAATCCTGAAGGCAGTAACCCACTCAACGACTTATCGACGACCTCAACCCACGCCAGAAATAGACCATGACCTCCCTGACTTAGGCAAAAGTCAGTATAACCGCAATCTCGACGTGGCCAGTCAGTCCCCCTGGGATCACAGCTCCAACGACACCGTAAATCTCCGTGACCCCAATACATGCACTCCCAGCGACGACAGTGACCACCGGACTGGAACCACAGTCAATGGTTGCGACCAGATGATGGCGACTTACTCCACAGAGGAACAAGACCCTCGAGCTGCAGCGTCAGCAGATTACTTCGACAGGCAGGCCCAGGACCTGAACACCTTCCTGTACACGGGTGACGAGAAGTTCGAGGGTCTGCCATTAACTGACAAGCCGATGTCCGAAGGTTCTGCTAAGAAGTTCCGTCCCCCTAGAAATGGCAGAAGCCGAGGAAAACACTTCAAGCGACGCCCCAAGCTACAGTCTCCGAAATGGCAGTCGTTAGCAGAATGAAAATTGTCCAACATAATGTCCTACACTGGTCCCTTAATAGACGTAACGAACTGTCTATCTTATACTATCAATTAGACCCAGACATCATTCTGTTAAACAGTACTGGCATAAAGGACGAAAGGAAGCTGAAAATTGTTGGCTACACTGTACACCAGAGGAACATGATGGGTGAGCTGAACGATGGTGTCGCTGTGGCCGTCAGGTCACGGATGAGTCACAGAGTGTTGCCAGACTTCAAGGATTCAGTTCTGGGAGTGCAGGTGGAGACAACTAGGGGACCTGTTATCATATGCACAATGTACCTACCTCCCAGACGTCCTTACTTACCCGAACAAGACCTAAACCAGTTGCTACGCCACAGAAAACCAGCATGCATCAAAGGGGACTTAAATGCGCGCCACGCCATACTAGGACACGGTAATGAGAACAACGTCGGTGTGGCGCTGTATGACAACATCAGAAAGGGAAGACTGCAACACCTCGGGCCAGATTTCCCGACATTGATCAGACGTGCCAGTGCCACAACACCCGACATAATCCTCTCTAACAACGAGGCCGTCCTGAACAGGCACGTTACCGCCGGACCCATCAGTACCAGCGACCACCTGCCAGTCGTCGTGACGCTCTCATCCAATCCCATTATGATCCCCGCCAACATCAGGTCAAACCTCAAACTGGCTGACTGGGACTCCTTCAAGGAGTCTCTCAGTCTAAAGCGGTCGAACAATGGTACACGGATGTAAAGACGGAGATGGACAACAACATCCCGACCACCACTCACAGGACCATTCCCCATCCTCACACTAGTCACCCGCTGAGGCAGCTCAGTGTCCAGTACGATCACGTGCCAGTATCCGCGGGTGGACGCAGGAGCTGAGAGACCGGTACCGAGAGCTACAGACGGACATCCAGCACGAGAGCAAACGTCTACATGAACAAAAGTGGGCCGCCTTGGTGTGGGAGGAAGCCAACAATTACCGCGACTCTGCTGCAGTCTGGAAAGGGATCAAGCGACTGTTGGGTTCCACCTCTAGCACGGTCCCTTACCTGCTCGACCAAAACAACGTGAAAATATTCGAGGAGGAAAACCAAGAACAACTACATCGGCGATATTTACGGAAGATCTTTACCATTAGTGAACAGGAGAACGAGGGCTTCGACAGGGAATTTGAGGAGGGCATTTTAGGTCAGTTGCAGGACCATCAGCACCTGCTCCAGCCGCTCCCACGGACTGACTTCACCAGACTGGTGGACGGAAGCTACCTGACTGAGCGCATAGTTCCTGCAGATGTGTCAGCCGTCATAAAAGGGTTTAAAAACAAATCACCTGGGCAAAGTCACATTAACAAGAAGATCCTGGCTCAACTGCCCGACAACATGATAGAGAGGCTTGCTCTTATATGCAACGCCTGCTTCGCCTCTGGATACTTCCCTAAGATGTTCAAAATCGCCGTTATTCGCCTCATACCAAAAGCAGGGAAGCCTCCAAACAAAGTCGAAAACTTTCGACCAATATCGCTGCTAGAGGTACCTGCCAAAATATTCGAAAAAATATTAAACAAGCGGTTGCGGATGTATCTGGAGAACGAAGACGAGCATCATCCCCGCCAGTACCGAGGCACATCCACCGCCATAGCCCAAGCCTAAGGGGCAGATCGCCAATGCCATGACTGGCCGCCTGCAGTGCAACATAGTACTGAGGGACGTCAGCAAGGCGTTTGACAAAGTTTGGCACGCGGGGCTGCAGTATAAGATCATACAACTGGGGCTACCCGAAAACCTGACGCGCCTGCTGTGCAACTTCATTACGGACCGCAGAGCCAAAATCAAGATGCAAGAACATTGTGGAGAAGAATTCTCACTCTCAAGCGGCGTGCCTCTGGGCTTTTGTCTCTCACCAACCCTTTACACGCTCTACACGGCTGACCTGCCACCCCCAATCGTCAGCAGTGAGTACGTCATGTATGCCGACGATGTAACACAGATCCTTGACCACCGAAGGGTCAAGACGTACCTGGCGCTCCTCTGGGAGCAGCCAGGTCAACTGTTATGTTGACCCATACCAACCCCCTCCCCTGAACCCTCCTCCCCACCGGAATATCAACAAGTTCTCGCCAGAAGTTACAATTTCATTTAGGAAAGGAATGAAACCAGTGTTAAACAGAGGTGAACAGTGGTGAACAGTGCTTAAGTCAGTGAGAACAACTCAACAGTAACAGTCGTACCCAAGTTAACCTTCACACAGTGAGGTCCCAGGTACCCAGTGATAACGGCCCTTGAGACCCAACAACAACCAGTGATGTGTTAATCCGTCTACGATAGGAAGGCCTGGGACCACACCTCACTCATATAACACCATCTGTGAGGGAATTACTACACCAGGTCAGGTCCCCCATAACACCATCTGTGAGGGAATTACTACACCACGTGAGGCCCCTCATAACACCATCTGTGAGGTAATTTTCACACCACGTGAGGTCCCTCATAACACCATCTGTGAGGGAATTACTACGCCACGTCAGGTCCTCATAACACCATCCGTGAGGGAACTACTACACCACGTGAGGTCCCTCCTAACACCATCTGGAGGGAGTTACTACACTACGTGTCTGCTGTTCAATACCTCAGCTTGTATGTATATTATGTATGTTGTAGGTATACCATGTATGTACTCTATTTATATACATTACTTCTCTAGTCAGTAGCGTGTGGTAATGCCCCTGTTTCATGTCACCACACGCTTAGATAATGTGCCTGGCGACATCTGGAAGCTGCTAATGTACCACATACCACACGTCGCCTGAGAGGTCAGGGAGAGGTCAGTTGGCCCAATAGAGAGTGTAGGGACTACCTGTGCTTGTAAGCGCTCCCTTGTATATTCCGTTAAATAGAACCTACAAAACTCTACAGGTGTTTGTGTTCGCTCCTGGAGTTAGAACTAAGTACCCCGAACATCTCCATTGTCTACTAAAATAACCATTGTGCAACCTCATCCTAATTCCTAGGTTAGCTTAGTTAGCCAACAAACTTTGTAATATGTAAAACAAGGGGTGTCGTCCTCCTCTGTTTGACTCATTAAACTTCTTTTCCAACTTTTCCCCCCACTACTATATGTTGTGACTCCTCTATCCCTCATGACTGGCTGTGCCTTGAGTCCCAGCATGCCTTCCATCCATTCCCCACCTAAAAAAAAAAAAAAAAAAAATGAGGGAGGATTTTGTGTTGAGGAGGTAAAGATGATGAGACAGCGTAACAAACAACACGTCGTGGTAGTATATGTGTTATGGTCATGGTACAGATTGAAGGATTAGTACACGTACAAATACATGTACGAATACAAGTATTGGTATAAATATAGATGCAAAAACAGGTACAGATACAAGTACAGGTACAAGAACAAGAGACGACCTCCCACTACCAGATAGATAATGGCCACGATCAGTGGGAATTTAACAGTCGCCGACAGGAGCTGGCCGTGTGATATCCATTCTTGACACTGAGGGTGATATCACTGTTCACTGTCACGCAGGACAGAGGTTCATATACATTAGGAGTCATATTCTATTTGAGGACTAATCAATGTGGACTAGCAGCAAATTTTGGATTAAGAGCAAGAATGTCCTCAAGCACCCCTGATTCAATATAGTAATTACATAGTTCATGATACAATAAACCAGGTGGCCTGAAGTCTTTGACAGTGTCACATCAATAATATAGTGTTCAAGTGTATGTTTAAAGGTTTATCACAAAGTTTACATGTTGAGTGTTCCGGTATGGGTACAGCGTTACTAACTTGCCAGATGTGTCTGTATCCTAGCCTAATTCTGGCCACGACTACATCACATTGTCTGGTTCTGTCCTTATGCTGGCCATACCAGTACCTCTTGTCACAAAATTTATCATATTTACTAATGCTACAACTGCCAGGTCTCTCTGCATTTCTCACTTCTTCTAGATCAGAGTTCATGATTCTGACTTGAATGTTTTTAAGTACAGCATTGGACAGGCCAAGATCACGGTCAACATTTTCTTTCGTACATTCTTCATTGGCCAGTCTATCAGCACGGTCATACCTCATTCCAACATGGAGTGAAGGCCGGTCACTGGGATACTGGCTTCACTACTGTACTGTTGATTATATTTATTACTTCCTTATGGTTTCACTAGGAACAACAAGTAGTGTCTGTTTGTGAGAATACTTAATGTAAACACAAACACTACATGGTGTTTCTTAGTCTATTTCCAAAATATATACACAGTGTTACGAACCCCTCCACCGATTGTCTTCATCTACCTACCCAGCACCACGAGCAACGCCATCTAGGGACGAAACACGAGTATGGCTCGTCTTAGTTACCACTCCCGGGTTTCCCTTCTCCATATCCTGGTTGTTGCGTCACTTCCGCCTCAGTCTACTTTGTCAGCTCCAATTCGAGGAGAGGATACTTGACTCTGGGAAGCGACCACAGGATCACCTATCCTGGAAACCTACGGCACAGTGACTACCTACCGTCTTCTACCATACTCAGCCTTGCTCGTCAGCCATCTCAGCTCCTCACTTAAGTATTTGTAATCTTGTATTGCCTCTCCACCCTCCACATTGCTTCACTATTGTTTTATGTTTTATTACTATGTATATACTGTTCATGTTTAGGTTAAGTTTGGTTAAGGGTAGTTTATAAGCTGAATATTTTGTTAAGGAATTTCTGGTACTTTATTATACACAACAAAAACTCGCATCCTTTGTCTACCCTTTTATAGTCCGATTGTCTTTGTTTTTTTTTTGTTGTTACCTGTTGGGATCTGGGTAGACGTATAACTATATTCTAAATCCCCAACTCGTAACAAATGGCGACCGTGACAGGATACGACCTTAAGTACCATATTCCTTCCTCCCTTGTTACTCAGTGTTAATTACCCCTCCCAGTCACTTCTGTTTACAATTGCTTTTACGGTGGTTTAAAGTTTCCTTCATATGTGTGTGCATATATTGGTATTATCGTACAGTAAGAGTGACAGACGTAGGATAATAGGTTCCAAGTGTCGTAAGGCTTACCTGTTATTACACGTGGCAGTCGTGTGGTAAGTCTTATCGAGTGTAGGGAAGAATCCGGATCTGTTTAATGCCGTACCCTCACTCCAGAGTAGGCTGTTCCATAGTTACTAGTTTAGAGTGAAGTGATATCTTGGGACGCCCCGCTCTACCAGGACCCCATAATTATAAAGCCTCAATTATTGTTCTTCTCATTATCTCATTCAGGGCTGTTAATCCGGATCTTTATATAAATGCCGTAATACGCCCTACCTCTTTCAAGTATATCAGGGTTGTTAATCCGGATCTTTATATTAATGCCGTAATACGCCCTTCCTCTTTCAAGTATATCAGGGTTGTTAATCCGGATCTTTATATTAATGCCGTAATACGCCCTACCTCTTTCAAGTCTCTTGTCCTTATCTAAGGATCTTCTCAGAAGAACAATAATCATAAGTGTAATTTCCCTAGGTATAACTTGGTTAGTTTCCGGGACTTTCTGGTTATCCACTGCCGTGATATTTTCTAGGGTTATCCACTTATCTTATCTTTTGACCATTAGTTAATTTATCCTATTTTTCTTAACAATGGCCACCTCAGGTTTTGATCTTCAGGATTTTATTGAAAATCCTTCCGTAGCTAAATTACGTGTTAATATCCTGAAGAAAGAATGGAAAGAAATAGCCAACTATTACAATATCCCATTTTCACAGCAACTGACTAAGGAAATGTTAAAAAATCATGTGATTGAAGTGTTGGTTCAACAAGAAGTTTTAAAAGAATCCGCTGTTGACAGATTAACGCCCATGTCCAAGAAACTTCAACCACTATCCACCACCCCTCCTCACTCAGAAGTTGCCTCAGGTCTGGCTAGCCCTCAAGAAGAAACACAACGAATAGACCCCTTAGAACTAGAACGAGCTAGGTTCGAGTTCCAAATCAAAATGAAAGAACTCGAGTTGGAACAGGCCAAGTTGGAGCAGGAGGCCAAGTTGGACCCTAAAGAAAGGATGGAACAGGCCAAGTTGGAACAGGCCAAGTTGGAGGCCAAGTTGGACCATGAAGAAAGGATGGAACAGGCTAAGTTGGAACAGGCCAAGTTGGACCATGAAGAAAGGGTGGAACAGGCCAAGTTGGTGCAGGCGGTTAAACTGAAAGAACTACAGGTGAGAGAGACAGAAGTCACCTTAACATCGGAGTTTAAATCAAAAGAAGTGGCATTAAAAGAGAAACTCGCTGCTTTTAACCCTGCTACTGCTTCTTCCCTTGTTCCCGGGTTTGATGAATCCGATATGGACGGGTCATTTAGGACTTTTGAGAAAATAGCCGCGAAGAATGAGTGGCCAAAGGACCAGTGGGTGTCAGTGTTAGTTCCTAAATTATATGGTAAGGCTCGTAGAGTTTATAACTGTTTAGACCAGACTGATGACTATGATAACGTAAAAAAGAATATCCTCACCTCTTATGCTATCACGCCAGATGGATACCGGCAGAAGTTTCGTAAACTAACCAAACCATTTTCACACACATTTGTTGAGTTTGCTCAAGAAAAGCTTAGGTTTTTTAAGAAGTGGTTAGAGGCTACAGAGACCTCCACATTTCAGGATTTGTTAAATTTGGTAGTCCTGGAGGAGTGGAAAAGCAAGATACCATTTCACATCTTGAAGCATGTGGAGGAGCGTGGAGAGGTTAATTTAGGGCGTGCTGCTGAGCTGGCTGATGCGTACGCTTTGTTGGTGGAGTCACTGGGCAGTAGAGAACGTGGTACTTCCCGACATGTTAGGTCCTCCTCTGATGATAACCTTGGGGACGTGAGTGGTAGGTCGAAAGGTCCCACACCTACTCCCCCCGATGCAACCAAGCTTACTTGTTCTTACTGTAAAAACCCAGGCCATACGATCCAGAATTGTAAACACCCAAAGTGTCGAATTGCTAAAAGTAGTACCCTGGATCCCAAATCCAAACCAATAGCAAATGCCAATGTGGAAAGGCCCCATCAGGATCTCTTCTCTTCATTCACCTATGAGGGAAAAATTTCAATCATGGAGGGGTCTCGTTCTTTCCCTATTCGTATACTACGTGATACGGGCGCAGCACAATCTATCCTCCTGTTTAACGTCATTCCTGATATATCTACCGCATTTACAAATGAGAGTGTTCTAATTTCAGATCTCTCGTCCCATTCTTCCTATCCTTTAGCTAAAGTGCACCTCCACTGTCCCTTGATTACTAGGGAAGTGCAAATAGCCATTAGGAAAGACCCAATGCCTATGTGCGGCATTCATTTATTATTGGGTAATGACTTGGTAGGAGATCTAGTGGTTCCTAACATAAAGACAGTCGACTCTCCCTTACCTGTGAACTCCACCACTGACCTTAAAGAAACTATTCCTCATCTTTTCCCATCTTGTGCTGTCACCCGGTCACAGAGTGTGCGAAATGGGCCCTCTTCATCTAAAACCACCTCCAATATCTTCCTACCCACAGAAGATCTGTACAATAAGACCATTAGTAAGGATGAGCTCATTTCAGCCCAACAATCTGATCCATCTTTGTTCAAACAGGTGATGAAAGACCTCAGTGTGGACCATTGTACATCTTCGGCTTACCACCCACCGTCCCAAGGTTGCTTGGAACGGTTCCATGACCACTTTCAAATCAATGCTAATAAACTATCTCCCCTAAACTATATAGTCCATACTCCTGATAGCAGGAAAGATTCACAACTTGTTTCACATTTATCTCATGAAACTTTACCGTTCCAGGCAGTCAGAGGAAGACATCCCAGAGGCTGTAAGCCTACCTGTATTGCATACGGTTTTGTCAGAGCCGGAGACAGATGACATGGACCTATTGGAGAATTTAGACTTCCCTCTACCTAAAGAGAACCCTGCTAACAGTCACATACTCAACAACTTGGATGAGTATTTTTCTGTTCTGAATCCATCTCCAGCAAAAGATCTCGCTAAGTTATTATCAACATTTCCTAAAGTCACAGCAGACCTCCCAGGGTTTTGCAAAATACTTAAAAATGATATTAAGCTAATCTCAGATGATGTACAACCCATTAGGCAATCGGCATATCGTCTAAATCCACAAAAAAAAGAGATTATGAAAAAGGAGGTAGACTTTTTGTTAAAACATAACTTAGCTGAGCCTAGTACCTCCCCCTGGGCTTCACCTTGCCTTCTCATTCCAAAACCCGATGGCACCTTTCGTTTCTGTACAGATTATCGTAAAGTGAACCAGGTCACTGTCTCTGACTCCTACCCTTTACCTTTGATTGAAGATATAATAGACAGCATAGGCTGTGCCCAATTTATCAGTACCATAGACCTGTTGAAAGGATATTATCAAGTAGGACTCACGGATAGGGCAAAAATAATCTCGGCATTTATAACTCCATTTGGTCTTTTTCAATATTTAGTTATGGCGTTTGGCTTTTCTAATGCTCCGGCCACATTCCAGAGGGCCATAAACTACCTTATTCAGGACCTAGGTGGGACGTTCGCCTACCTGGATGACCTGGTGGTGGTGTCAGACAGCTGGGACGAACATCTGGTGCGTTTGGAGATACTGTTTGCACGACTGCAAGAGACTGGATTCACCATAAACCTGGCTAAATCTGCTTTTGGCCGGGCCTCGGTGACTTACCTGGGACATATCGTTGGGCATGGTATGGTGAGACCCAAGGACGCAAACGTTGAAGCCATCTTGTCCTTCCCCACTCCAAGGACGAGGAAGGAACTCCTGCGCTTCCTGGGGATGTGCGGCTACTACCGTCGGTTCTGCAGTAACTTCTCCAGCGTGGCCGGACCCCTCACAGACCTTACCAGTTCTGCGGTCCCTTACATCTGGAACCAGAAGTGCGACCAGTCTTTCCACCGCCTCAAAGCCTTCCTTGCCTCTAAGCCTGTAGTCCACCCCCCTGACTACACCTTGCCCTTCCATCTACAAATCGACGCTAGTGGTGTCGGAGTGGGGGCTGTGCTCCTACAACCCGACCCAACCACTGATGTCCTTCACCCTGTGGCATATTGCTCTGCCAAGTTGAAAAAACATCAGACCAACTACTCGACCATAGAGAAGGAGGCCCTGGCTCTGGCGTTGGCAGTAAAGAAATTTGAATGTTACCTCCAGTCTTGCCCACAAACAACCCTAGTCTTCACCGACCATAACCCACTCACGTTCATCCAAACCAACAAGACCTCCAACCAGCGAATCCTCCGCTGGGCTCTCCTCACCCAGCCCTATAATCTACAAGTCCGGCACATAAAGGGGGTGGACAACCTGATTGCAGACTCCTTATCCCGAGCTCCAGTGGAAATGTAGCAGCTACTCTCCAGACGCACCAGGTGATCACCTCCTTCGCGCCCGCCCTACGAAGGTCTTTGGAGGGTGGGTGTGTTACGAACCCCTCCACCGATTGTCTTCATCTACCTACCCAGCACCACGAGCAACGCCATCTAGGGACGAAACACGAGTATGGCTCGTCTTAGTTACCACTCCCGGGTTTCCCTTCTCCATATCCTGGTTGTTGCGTCACTTCCTCCCAGTCTTCTTTGTGAGCTCCAATTCGAGGAGAGAACACTTCACTCTGGGAAGCGACCACAGGATCACCTATCCTGGAAACCTACGGCACAGTGACTACCTACCGTCTTCTACCATACTCAGCCTTGCCCGTCAGCCATCTCAGCTCCTCACTTAAGTATTTGTAATCTTGTATTGCCTCTCCCACCTCCACATTGCTTCACTATTGTTTTATGTTTTATTAATATGTATATACTGTTCATGTTTAGGTTAAGTTTGGTTAAGGGTAGTTTATAAGCTGAATATTTTGTTAAGGAATTTATGGTACTTTATTATATACAACAAAAACTCGCATCCTTTGTCTACCCTTTTATAGTCCGATTGTCTTTGTTTTTTTTTGTTGTTACTTGTTGGGATCTGGGTAGACGTTTAACTATATTATAAATCCCCAACTCGTAACAGGACTAATCAGTGTGGACTAGCAGCAAATTTTGGATTAAGAGCAAGAATGTTCTCAAGCACCCCTGATTCAATATAGTAATTACATAGTTCATGATGCAATAAACCAGGTGGCCTGAAGTCTTTGACAGTGTCACATCAATAATATAGTGTTCAAGTGTATGTTTAAAGGTTAATCACAAAGTTTACATGTTGAGTGTTCCGGTATGGGTACAGCGTTACTAACCTGCCAGATGTGTCTGTATCCTAGCCTAATTCTGGCCACGACTACATCACATTGTCTAGTTCTGTCCTTATGCTGGCCATACCGGTACCTCTTGTCACAAAATTTATCATATTTACTAATGCTACAACTGCCAGGTCTCTCTGCATTTCTCACTTCTTCTAGATCAGAGTTCATGATTCTGACTTGAATGTTTTTAAGTACAGCATTGGACAGGCCAAGATCACGGTCAACATTTTCTTTCGTACATGCTTCATTGGCCAGTCTATCAGCACGGTCATACCTCATTCCAACATGGAGTGAAGGCCGGTCACTGGGATACTGGCTTCACTACTGTACTGTTGATTATATTTATTACTTCCTTATGGTTTCACTAGGAACAACAAGTAGTGTCTGTTTGTGAGAATACTTAATGTAAACACAAACACTACATGGTGTTTCTTAGTCTATTTCCAAAATATATACACAGTATGTTAATGTAATGACGAATTAACTGATGATTGGTAATTGTCTTTTTAAGAGAGAATATAGAAGGTTATTTACAGAGCTTACAATACATATATCTTGTCTGAGATACAGGGGTTAAGGCCACTGGAGGCTGGGCACTTGTCCTTAGCTGTGTGAAACAGACGTGCTTGGAGGTCACAATGCCATTTGCAGTGGGACAAGAATGATAACCTATGATCAGTTGTTCTTTATGTATTTAAGTCGGGTTATGCAAATTATACAATCAATACTTGTAAGTAACCAACATTTATATAATCATTCTTTTTTTCTCTCTCTCTCTTCTTGCTCACCCCTTTTGCCGCTTCCCACCTTCCACCATTGGTTACCAGCGGCCAGATCGTTTATACAGAAGCAGTAGATATATCACAAGTCTCCGGTAATTTCCCGACGATTGGTATCGGTGTACAGACAGACAAACAACAGGTAGGTAGATTTTCACCAGGTTACAGAAACACACTTGTGAACTGTAGTCTTCACAACACTGTTTACAGGGTACGTCTTTACAATTGGACTTCACACTTCGAATATACAGTATATACAGTCAGCACACTACCAGGGTACAATTCCTAAAGTCTTTTCACTTTACATCGGTCACAATAATTGCACAACAATTATCTTTATCTGCCAATGGGCTTGTACTTCACACCCTGTGCAGAAACAATTGACTGACTTGACTACCTCATCAGACGATCCTAAAACATCCTAGCACCACCCAGACACGCCTTGTAGGTTCTAAAACGTTCTACTCTGATCTAGGCTCAAAATACATTAGTAAATCATAACAAAAATGATGCAATACATTCTAGAAAATTCTTACATAGGTAATACATCAATATATACACGAAAATCTCCCTAAAACAGCCAAAATAACTGCTGCTTGGAATAGAAAATAATCAAAACACGTAGTTAACAAAAATTATAATACTAAATTATGCCTCGTCAAAACACTACCCCCTCCCTAATCCGCCACAACTATTCACTATTTACATAATCCCGAAACTTGGTGGGGTCTCCTCTTCTTCCGGTGCTGCCGCCGACGTATTGGGATGTCTTCTGAGTCCTTCCTCGGTGCAGTAACCTGAGTCACATCCTCAGATCGGTCCCCCTCTCTTGCCGCTTCCAATTCCGCTAAGAGTGAACGGTGGTCCTCTTCCTGGTCCATGATCAGGCTCCCCCCATCAGTACGGCCCTGAGTTCTTCCAGGATTTCTGGTCTGGTCCTCGTCGATGGGAGGTGACTGTTCCTCAGTCTTCCCAGGTGTACTGACCTGGCCCATGATACTGCCACAGGCGATTAACGTGGAATACCTTCGGCTGAGCTTTCCTTCTTCCCCTAATCCGGTAGGTCATCTCTGAAAGGCGTTCCACTACAGTGTATGGTCCTTCCCAGGGACTGTGCAAAGTCGGTGATTGACCCTTCTTCCGTGGAGGGTCATACAGCCAGACCTTAACACCGTCCTCGTAACAGACCTGGCTTGCTTTGACATCATGGTTGCGCTTCATCACTTCACCCAAGAACTCCAGAGCTACTCGACCTTAATGGTGGACCTCCGTCAACCTTTCTTGGAGGCTTTTGACGTAACTGGTGATTTCTCAGAAGTTCTTCATCAGGTAGTCTTCCTGTCAGCAGGTCCACTGGCAGCTGCAGTTTTGCCGGTGTGTATCCAGTTGACTCGTGGGCTGCCAACCGATATGCCATGAGCGTAGCAGGCAGCTTCTGGTCCCATTCTGTCTGCCACTCAACACAGTACTTGGCCAGTTCTTGTCTCAAGGTCCAATTAAACTTTTCTACCATTCCGTCTGACTGGCCGAAGTGGAGTTGTCCTTCCTTATGCCTAACAGTTTGCAGCACTCGCTGAACACAGCTGACTCAAAGTTTTTGCCCTGATCCGAGTGCAACTCGTGGGGCACACCAAACAGGCAGAAGAACTGGTCAACCAGCACCCAGGCTACAGTCGTGGATACTTGGTTTGGGATGGCATATGCTTCTGGCCACTTAGTGAAGTAATCCATGGCCACACAGATGTACCTATTCCCATCTGCAGTGAGTGGCAGGGCTCCCGCAATATCCACTGCGACCCTCTCCATTGGTGCGCCTGCACTGTACAACTGCAGCGGGGCACGCAGGTGTAGCTTTGATCTCTTCATGGCGCAACAGACATCTCATGAGGTGCGCCATCCTTCCACATCCTTATGTATGCCAACCCAGTATAGCCTTTGCCGCAGGCGAATCAGGGTCTTCTTCACTCCCAGATGTCCACTGGCCAGTACCTGTGGGGACATATGTAGTGTGACGACTCTGTCCCCTCCTCACTCAACCACCATAACCACCACTTGCTCCAACTTGACACCAGGAGAAGAAACTACTTCACTAAACTACTCGACCCCAGTGAGCACCGATCAGAACCAGTATCCCATCTGACTATGAGACCGAGGTATCGAGGCAAGTGGGTCTGCTTGGTAAGCTGAGTCTCTTCTCAGCGGCCTACGGCGTTCCTCTTCTCCCGGGGTGTGGATTGTATATTACTGACTACTGCTGGTG
The DNA here is from genome assembly GCA_958450375.1 of Homarus gammarus. Taxonomy (NCBI): domain Eukaryota; kingdom Metazoa; phylum Arthropoda; class Malacostraca; order Decapoda; family Nephropidae; genus Homarus; species Homarus gammarus. The sequence continues at coordinate 730,961 of CAUDMG010003049.1, read as the reverse complement.
GTGTGATGGTAGTGGACTACGGCGTTAATCCCTGGTTCCTTGTGGTTGGCCATCGCAACCTAGACTTGCTACCTAAGCTGCCATTTCTATCAGGTTTTTGTGTTGTTGTATATAGTATGTGAATTTAATGTTTAAAGTAAGAATAATTGGGTAATATTCTGGTGCGTTTTGGTAGATGCATAGTTGTTACTTTTGTTTTGATAATTGCATATTTTGTATTTTACTTGTGTTATTTAATGTACTTAATTCACTAAGTTAATCAATACTTAATATAAATGTTATTAAATTACTTAGTTTCCATGATAATCTTCTTATCTCTTTCATAAATTAAATTTATCTGTCAGGATAACAGTAATTCTTGTGTGTGTTCCTTGCTCGCTGCATCCACGTATTTCAACCTCTAGATTATTCACTCTGTATTTTTACTTGTCAGGTTTGTCTTTACTCAATGTTGTGGGTAGCAAGGAAGGATATCACAGTAGTCACCCACTGGCGCTGCAGCAGACCATCCTTCAGCCGAAGAACCTCCTACTTTGCCCAGTAGTTTTTAGTCGTAATACTTGTTCCAGAGATCGTTTCCCACGCTGGCCGCACTGAGCTCTGGCTCTTCCACTCGACCACTGGTCGCAGGTCTCCGTCTTCTTGCTGCAACTTCTGAAGGCCTTTTTCAGCAACGGCTGGATCCTCCTCCACTGTGGTGCGACTACACTTCTTGGGAACTGCCTCTCTCCGGCAACACGGCTGACAGTCAGGCTTCACCACTCCCAGACGGGTATGCAAGACACCGTTCACCTTGCATGGCAATCGCACCTATGATCTTGTAGGAATAACTACTGCCCGCCTAGCTCTAACCTTAGCACTTGCATGCTTCACATTTTTCAGCGGTACCCACTTTCCTTTTCTTTTCAAATGCATCGAGCCAAGGTCCAGTTGACACTTGGGAGGCAGGAGGTGGTCCAGGCCCAAGATGCAAGGGTCTGCTATATCTGCTACATAAACCTGTAGGGTTTCTTCTCCTCCCAGCTTGATGCTGTTATCCACTGGTTCCTTTAATACTGTGCATTGTCCAGTTATCCCGCACAGCTGCTGCGACATCTCAGGTAGTTGTCGATGACTAACTGCGTCCGGCCTCACAAAAGTAAGCTCCGAAGCTGTGTCGATCACCAACGGACACCTTATGTCCTCTATCTCACCTTCAACCTGGACACTGCTTACAGTGGCTCGGTTGTATTTTGTCAATAGTGGGGCTACTGTATGGTGAGACAGGCTGGTCGTTGCCCCCCAGCACCAGCCATCTCTAGTTTCCCCGTCTAGTGGGCTGCTCTTCTTTCCCTTTCTTGGAATTCTGTGGACAATTAGTCTGGAAATGTCCATTTTCTCCACACGTCCAACATCCTCTCTTCTCCTATTCCTATCTGCATTGCCCCGCTCTAGCTCTCGTTTCCACTTGTAACAGTCCTCCTGTTTGGGGACAATCTTCTCACAATACCAGCAGGTGCCTTTAAATCTCTGTCTCTTGTACTTGACCCTTTCGTGCTTTAAACCCAGAGCTAGGCTCCGTCCTGAAGCTTGGTAAACTTGACCCCACGTAAGATTCAAACTCCAGGGCTCTACCCAAAGCTTCCTGTGCAGTTACAGGGTGGGACTGCTTCACCTGAAACTTGAGCTGCGTGCTGTCCAATGCGTCTACAAACTGGTCCCTCAACAACACGGCTAACAGATCAGGTGATGCTCCAGGGTACGCCTTATGAGCCATACTTCCTAGGTCTTGAGCAAACTGTTGCAGTGTTTCACCTCGATTACGGGTATGAGAACGGAATTTGCCCCTGTAAACCTCATTTTGGTGCTTGGTTCCATACCTTCGTTCCAGTACCTTTACCTGTGACATGTTGTAACCGATTTGCTCTGTTCGTGTCACCTGGTTGATAAGGGGGTGCTGGTGGTAGAGCGGTACTGCTCTTGCCTCGTAAGCAACATGTCACAGGTTCGATTCCCGGGCCGGCGGAAGTTGTTTGGACACTCCTCCTAGTACCCCTGGTCCCTGTTCACCTAGCAGCACCTAGGTACCTGCTGTAAGTCGAAAGTAGCGAATTCGTATTCAGGGACAAGTTGTTGGAGCTTCCAATAACTTGCTTAGACATAAACCATTGACTCGTCAGGCTTCTACGCCCTTAACTCATAAAACATAAGGCAAGCATGAACTTAGCATGCTTCCCTGTTGGGCGCTGTAAACGCTTCTGCGCTTCACCTTACACAAGGATGTAGGGGGGTGCCCAATAATAAAAAAAAGCCTGATAACCTCCATAGCCGGGATGTGATTTCTCTGTTTCTTTTTCCGGTTTTCCCTTTTTTTTCCTCCATCGTTTTAGGTGACCCACGTGAATCACGTAGATCCGTTGAGATTTTTTCTTGGGGGGTGGGGGGGGGGGGCATGACCATGGCGAGAGATATTTTGACAATAAATAACAAATAATTGACCCTCTAACCTTAGCACTTGCCTATACACCCTCCCCCGCCACCACTGGCGGGGGAGGGGCTAAGCATTTTCCAATATAACAAAGTTTCTATAACCATTTTACACATTTTGATGATCACAATTTATTCTGTAACCCGTGACACATATCATAGTGTATAGGGAACTCAGTAGGGCATGTGTGTGTGTGTCCCCCAGGGGGTCAGGGCTGTAGGGCATGTGTGTGTGTGTCCCCCAGGGGGTCAGGGCTGTAGGGCATGTGTGTGTGTGTCCCCCAGGGGGTCAGGGCTGTAGGGCATGTGTGTGTGTGTCCCCCAGGGGGTCAGGGCTGTAGGGCATGTGTGTGTGTCCCCCCTAGGGGGTCAAGGTTGTAGGGCATGTGTGTGTGTGTGTGTCCCCCAGGGGGTCAGGGCTGTAGGGCATGTGTGTGTGTGTCCCCCAGGGGGTCAGGGCTGTAGGGCATGTGTGTGTGTGTCCCCCAGGGGGTCAGGGCTGTAGGGCATGTGTGTGTGTCCCCCAGGGGGTCAGGGCTGTAGGGCATGTGTGTGTGTGTGTCCCCCAGGGGGTCAGGGCTGTAGGGCATGTGTTTGTGTACCCCAAGAGGGGGACCTATGATGTGTAGCAACATAAAACTCTCCAGCAGTAGGTATAGAAGCATGTTAAAACAGAAGAGGTTGAAGCCGGAAGAAAATGAAGAGGAATTTTTTTTTAAAGAAACAGAATCAAAGAAAACAGAGTGAGAGGAAATGGCTCAAACATCAAGGAAGAGCAGAGAGACCTTCCAGCAACTAAAACAGAAGTGTTTACTCTCCCTGAAAACACTAGCTGATGCAATTAAAACTCTGAATAAAACATAACCAATTTAGTGAATATTACATGGGAAAGAAAACTAAATATTTTGTTTGTATATATCATGGAACAGCTTATTTTTCTCTTTTTTTGTACTACATATGGTACTGAAACCCCAGTTGCTGGTGTTTAAGCCCCGTCCACACGATCGAACAGCGCCCGGCGGGCTTTGCTCGTTTACTGGGCAAAGCTTGTGTGTTGTTGTTCACACGGGGGTGGTTGGCGGCAGTCATAGTCGGGCGCCGGTAGCTAGTAGGTGGTCGGCAGTGGCGGGTGCGGTTCGATCACCATGGTGTGTCGCAGGAATAATCGCCGGACAGTTAAAGCGAAGAGCATAGCGTTGTGTACTATAATAATTGCTTCTATGTGCAAAAGGAAGAACCAAATGCAGAAAAGGAAATGGTGCAAAGAGTGGTTAGGTCGAAGAAAAGTATTGTGAAGTGATGCCACGATTTTACGTGAACTGCAAGATGGACATGAGCAAGACTCCACCAGTTACATGAGAATGGACCCCAACACCTTTACAAACTTCTAGCGAAAGTGGAACCATATATATAAAAACAGGATACCAATATGAGGTAGAGCATATCTGCAGAGGCTCGTCTAGAGGCAACACTCCTATATCTTTAAACTGGGTGCACCTACACGTCACTTCAGTATAGAACGAGGATATCAAAACAAAGTTTGTCTCGCATAATACCTGCAACTTGTCAAGCCATGTATGAAGTAATCAAGGAAGATAACTTGCAGGTGAGATTTGTAGTACATAAAAATTCATTGAATAATGTTAGAATTATGATATGCATAGACAGGAAGCTATGGGACTAGAGTGTGGGGAGCGGCAGGAACGAAGAACACATACGAATGTTCCCATTACATAAACAATCTCCCGTTTATTGTCACGCCAATAATGTACATTGCATAAGCTTATTTGGTTATACACTGGACATCTGGACCGAGCGGGGAACATATACTGACCACATTTGCAGTACTTAACTCAGGTTTTACAAAGTGCTAGCATATGTTCTGTGTTCTGTCAGGATCTCTGTTCACACCTCACCGACTTGAGGACCCGACCCCCGAGGTCAGCGGTGGCGTAGTGATCAGCTGTTTTTGACAGTCACCTGAGGTTCCAATAATAACACGTGTCTTGTATTGCAAGCTTGTGTAATGTTGAATATTAATGACAATATTATAGGAATTTCGGTTTTCCGGTTTTATCGATTATTAATAATGAAAATAATATTAAAACATATTAGTATTTGTGATGGGGTTACCCTGCCATACACATGTGATACATGATGGACCTGTTTGGGACACTAGGTTGTTTACAAATAATTGACACAACTAGTATAGAGACAAACTTGATTTCATATAATAATTACATACACCCATCGTATGTAGTCCCAGGGTCAACTTCGTTTGTCTGGCACAGTCGTCGCTCCATATCCGGCACCAAACCACCAGGCAGGCGGACCATAATTTCGCCCCCCTGGGCCCTGATGTGGGTCAGTGACCTGTGCTCGGGTGGGCTAATCCCCGTAAAAAAACAAAAAAACTCTACACCACGAAGATGCCGAAAAGTCAGCTTTTTAAAGCGAGACAGATTGTATGATTATGGAAACACAGAAGAAGGCAGAGTTTTCCACAGTTTAGCTTTGTGAGGAAAGAAGGAAGTACTATAATGGGTTATTCTACTGTGACCGACATCCACAGAGAAATGGTGGGCACCGCCACTGTCTGTGATGTACATTGAAATTCCCCTAGGTAGAAGATCTCGGTGTTGGGGTGTGTGGATAGCAACGACTCATGGCAAGAAGTGAGATAGTCAAAGAGTTCTAAATAGTTGGTAGAGTTGGGAGAACAGTATAGGAAACAAAGAAAAATAGTCATAGTTGGTAGAGATATTTTGAGCCAGATGACATAATAAAGGGAAGATTCAAGATCCGTGAGTTGAGCTATAGATGCACAGTCAGCCAATAAATATTCTGCACCCCCTTGGTTTGATGGCCTCTGCAGCGATCACTGACTGAGGCCATGTTAATTTGGTAAGGTTGGTATTTCTGGTTGTGTGATGCATTGTATAACCAGTATGATGCACTTTTTATATCACATATAGTTAATAAAGAGAAATTAACAGGAATCACCCGCGTAAATGAGTGTTGTTCAGAATTGTGTAACACCATAAATGTGCAGGTTTTTTTGTTGTTGACTATACGTGTGTTGCAGTAGGCGTATACACCTTCCTTAGAACGGAAGGAGGTATAAAGGTTGTAGTTGGAGACTTGAAAAGGGTTTGGGTTAAGCTGCTTTGGTCAGTTGAAGTTCAGATAGTAATAAGAGGTCAGGGGAAGAGGTTAATAGATGGTGCTCCACGGAAGGAAAATTAGATTTCAGGCAGCGAATGTTGGAAAAATTAAGTGTGAAAAAAGCCGATCCTCTAGCAACCGCGGTGACGTCAGTTGAGGCCTCAGGAGTTTGATGATGATCAGGTCGGCCCCGGGGTCCACAACCTTCCCGACCAGTGGGACCCATCCGAGAAGGTCCCGCTTTAATATTATTGTCAATTGACATCATAGGAGAATAGAAAGAATAGAACTGATCAAGAGTGAGTACGGCTACATTTGTTGTGTTGTCAATAGTAAGAGAAACAACCGAGACCCTGCAATTGTGTGTAAATGAGGCAGAAAGACAGATCAGCAACCTGGGACTTGGTCACAATTTTCGTGATGCCATATGGCAGCAGGGTCTACCGTTAGACAATACATTATGCTTCCAACATCTTCTCAGGCGGTAGTACCTTCCTGTTTGGTTGCTGCCTACTACCATTAACCTAACCTAACTTAACACTAACTTAACCTAACTTATCCTAAACTAACACTATCCTAACCTATTGTACTGTAACTTCGCCAATGAGTTTTTTCCGTGTACTCTGACGTTACGGTTGAAAAATGGCACTTTGTTGGGTCGTGTGGTGGACAGTGTGCAAGCAACTATCTCATCTTTCTAAAATCTATGAATATCCACATCCAGGGGAAACAAGATTATTATTTTATGTGATAATTTTCAAAGAAACTTTTTTTTCTCTGGATTTTTTTCTCTTCCCGGAATGAGAACATTTATCATTAAGTACGTTTCAGTTTTATATAATTTATTGTATTTATTTTTTCATAAAGATGTAAAAGAGACAACTCGCATCCATGAACACTTGGGCCGTCCCGTTCGAACAGGCCAGTTAACCGCACAACCACCACATTCAGCTATTCGTAACCACTCCCACCAACATGACCACCCATTTTCGCAGTCTGATTTCTCAGTTCTTGGCAGGAGCGACTGTGATACAGACCTCATTATGGAGGCATTACGCCAGTATAAAGCAAAGCCATCCCTTTGTGACATGGCCTCTAGTGAAGTGTTGTGTTTTTCTCACTAAGGCTCGTCCGAATTAAGGTAATAGCCCCCTGTAAATTATATTTCATACTTTTTATTCCTGATTTTAGCTTTGTATGTAGGTCTCTCGTCATTTTTGTCGGTTTTGAATTGGATTGCTCTTTTTTAAATTTGTAAAGTTTATCGAAGCCCACATGGTCAAGATGTTTGTGTTTACCCTGGTTCTCCTCTTCGTTATAAAACTACGCTTTCCACGTAACAAGTCTATTGCTGTAAAAGAGATGCAGTACATAGACGAAGACAAATGTGGCGGAGTGGTTATCGTACTGCTCTAGCAACTAAGGATCCATGGTTCACCCTGTGTCTGTTATGTGACGCCAGGCCCACGTGACAGACACCCTGGGTTGACTGTCTCACCCTGTGTCTGTTATGTGACGCCAGGCCCACGTGACAGACACCCTGGGTTGACTGTCTCACCCTGTGTGTGCTATGTGACGCCAGGCCCACGTGACAGACACCCTGGGTTGACTGTCTCACCCTGTGTCTGTTATGTGACGCCAGGCCCACGTGACAGACACCCTGGGTTAACTGTCTCACCCTGTGTGTGTTATGTGACGCCAGGCCCACGTGACAGACACCCTGGGTTGACTGTCTCACCCTGTGTGTGCTATGTGACGCCAGGCCCACGTGACAGACACCCTGGGTTGACTGTCTCACCCTGTGTGTGCTATGTGACGCCAGGCCCACGTGACAGACACCCTGGGTTGACTGTCTCACCCTGTGTGTGCTATGTGACGCCAGGCCCACGTGACAGACACCCTGGGTTGACTGTCTCACCCTGTGTGTGTTATGTGACGCCAGGCCCACGTGACAGACACCCTGGGTTGACTGTCTCACCCTGTGTGTGTTATGTGACGCCAGGCCCACGTGACAGACACCCTGGGTTGACTGTCTCACCCTGTGTGTGCTATGTGATGCCAGGCCCACGTGACGGACACCCTGGGTTGACTGTCTCACCCTGTGTGTGCTATATGACGCCAGGCCCACGTGACAGACACCCTGGGTTGACTGTAATAAATAATAATAATAATAATAATAATAATAATAAGAAACAGTTTATTAATAGAGTTGCAGCCGGTGGCTGAAAATATACAGACTTACATTTGATTTAGACATAATGATATAATATGCGTTGAATACATTTACAGGGCTGCACAGTACATAAATGAGGAGTTGTTTATTATTTTAACAATAGATGGGATGGTGCTGTTCTTATATCTATCTGTGCGGGCTCTTGTGGGCTGAATTTTGTTGTAGTGGCGGACTGCGCGAGGTGGGTGGGGGGTTGCCGGTGGCAGGTGGTGACGAGGATGGTGCAGTAGTCCGCTGCCAAACCTTGCTAGTGCTTGGTGGTGGAGGTCACTGAGGGATAGCATTTCCAGGGTGGAGAGAGCGTTGGTGTAGCCGGAGTAGTCTGCGCCGAGCATGATTCTGCAGGCCCTTTTCTGTACCTTCTCTAGCCGACGTTGTTGGGTGACGTTGAGAGAAGACGACCAGGCTGGTGATGCATACGTTAGTTTGGGGAGAATAAAGGCGTTGTAGATAGTCCTCAGCTCTGGCGTGGGTGCCCCAAGTGACCTAAGTCGTCGTAGCATGTAGAGTCGGTACGAGGCTGCCTTGAGAGTGTTGTTTACATGGGCCTTCCAGTCCAGTTTGTAGTCTATGGTAACACCCAGGAGTTTGGCAGACTGCACCAGCTGGAGAGGATGAACCCACTGTGACTGCTGGAGCTTCCACTGGAGTGGTGGCGGTATTGATGTGCATGACTACGGTTTTGGTGTGCTATGTGACGCCAGGCCCACGTGACAGACACCCTGGGTTAACTGTCTCACCCTGTGTGTGCTATGTGACACCAGGCCCACGTGACGGACACCCTGGGTTGACTGTCTCACCCTGTGTGTGCTATGTGACGCCAGGCCGACATGACTAACACCCTGGGTTGACTGTCTCACCCTGTGTGTGCTATGTGACGCCAGGCCCACGTGACGGACACCCTGGGTTGACTGTCTCACCCTGTGTGTGCTATGTGACACCAGGCCCACGTGACGGACACCCTGGGTTGACTGTCTCACCCTGTGTGTGCTATGTGACGCCAGGCCGACATGACTAACACCCTGGGTTGACTGTCTCACCCTGTGTGTGCTATGTGACGCCAGGCCCACGTGACGGACACCCTGGGTTGACTGGCATGTTTCACGCTGTACTCAATGAACCTTTCCTAAATGTAGATCACATCTTTAGAGTTCACAGTAATGTGTTCCTCACTTCATCCACCGCAAAGAGAGAAAACGACAGAATGCTATGAGGAAAAGGCAAGACGAAACTGGGAATAAAAACTTGTGTTGGCAGTAAACCATTTTCGCAACTCAAAACGAATTACCGAACCAAACGCAGAAATAAAAAATGTAATTCATTGGAAGAGTAAAAGAAAGAGAAGTGTGATAAATGACAAAATACAAGTACGGTGACCTGCAGGTTATCCCATTCTCAGGAGCAATAAGAGTGACCGGCGATGCTCATCTGTTTAGTTTTTCTGGGCTAAACATGGACACTGATCCAGGCAATAACAACAACTTGATTTTTTTTTATTTTGCCGCTTACAGCGACTACTTACTGCGCACCCAACACTCATCCTGTGAGCGGTAGCGGAAAAGGATTACAGAGTAGGGTTTACAACGGGTCATAATAATTAACCCCCGTTGTCAGGATATTATGGCACTGAATGTTACACAGTATTTCATTTACATTATTTGTTTAGTTCTATACATAAAGGGTAACTTATTCACAAATGCGTGAGAACAGGCGTGTGAGGCAGTATGTCTGGCCTCACACTTTGTTATTCACATTTACGTGGGAGGTATTCAAACACATTGCGTATTTGGTTCTGTACATGAGAACTGATATAGTTACTAAGTGCAAAAAAGTGGATGCAATCTTAATATGTCGGCTATCTTGCCATTAGAGATGAAGTGTTGTGCCATTTCACACACAGTGTGCTTGGACCTGTCCCTAAAAGGTTCTATCTTCACACAGTCGAGGACGTAGTGTTCAAGTGTGTGGCCATATGTATGGCCACACACTTTACATTTAGTTTTGTTTACATCTGCTTGAGGAACATGCTGCCAAAGGTACTTATATCCTAACCTTAATCTAGCGGTTACAACATCTTGTAATCTAGTGATCTTGTTACTTGCTCCATATACATGTTTCACTTGATACATCTCATCATGGTAAACTATGGATCGACTAGTGCCTGTTTGCACTTGTCTACTTCCGTCAAACTCATCAATAAGTTCTTTCCTAATTACAGTTTTAAGGGTTCTTTTTGACAGACCCAAATTGTATTCAACAGTGTCTGTTAGACGCGAGTTTGGCGAGGGCATCAACTCTGTCATGTTCTTTGAGGCCTATGTGAGAGGGGATCCACAACAGTTTGACCTTGACACCCCGGTCAACAAGGCACGCATATTTGTGTCTGGCTTCAGAGACAAGAGCGTGACAACCTGTGTCGAGGGTACCAAGGGCAAGTAGTGAGGATAGAGAGTCAGTGATGATGAGACTGTCAGTAACAGTGGTTTCAATGAATTTAATAGCTGTGAGTATGGCAACTAATTCAGTTTGTAGAGTGGATGCCCAGTTGTTAATTCTAACTCCTTTCTCAATTATATTACCGTCAGGTTGAGTCACAACAATAGCACTTCCAGCCCTCCCACAGGCGGTGTTAAGAGATCCATCAGTGTAGATGGACTGTGTGATATTATCATCAGTCTGTAGAGTGTGTATGTGTTCAAGAGCTCTCAATTTGGCAGTGTTGGAGATAAATGCTTTGTATAATTAAATTTTTAGGCGGATATGTCGGTATTGTGATATCGAGGGGAACTGTCCGCCAGGGGGGCAGGAAGCACTGTTGTGTCTCAACTTTGTACAGGTGGTCTAGTCCAAACATCTTCCTATGTGTAGCTGTAGTTTGGATCCATTTAGAGTCAACAGTCCCTCAGGGCTATCATGAGGTTGACTTCAATTATTCTATCTTTAACATTGGGTATACCTAGTTCTTTCCTCATATTAAGTACTTTAGTACTCATGGGACATCCTAGGATAATTCTGAGGGCTTTATTTTGCTTTTCCTCGAGCTTGTCAACGCCTTTTCCGTCACGAACTACGACCTGTGTGTGTGTGGGGGGGGGGGGGGGGTATCCAATTACTTTTAGTGGCTGCTCTACGTGACTTGCTTCTTCCCGGAGTCTACAAATGGTTTGCTTCTGGCATTATTTGACCACGTAGTATATCACAGGAGAGGAACTCCCTAATCTAATGGGTACTAGGGTCCATGGTAACAAATGATACGGTATTCCTTGAGTTTCTTAAGAATTTAGATGTCACTTCGCTACCACTCTTTCCTTCACTGAGACGTTTGATGGCTTCTGTTTCCTGGCAGACTACACAGATGGGGGGAGGAAATCCTTGGCGAGAAAATGATATAAACAGTGGCCAGGTGTGTTCCTCAGCGAGACCTAACATCTTTCTGATCTTGGCGGGTATCGATCTGAGGGTACGGTAGGTGGACGATGATCATTGTTGTCTCTCATATCTCTCCCACGTCTATAATCCCGATAAGAAAAGTGACTCATGAAGTCATATCATCGTCTCTCTCTCTCTCTCTCTCTCTCTCAGTTGTCATTGTCGTGTTGAGAGAAAGGAGTAACACTTCCTTCTGCTAGTGTCGTGTTAGCGGGAGTGTTGGTACTGTGTGAGTGACGGATCAGTGTATCGTACTGTGAGTGACGAGGCAGTGTATAGTAATGATTTTAAACACATGAATTTCACCTTAGAATGAGAAAATCCCTAAACCAAATCACAACAGTAAAAGCACTTGACATGAAAACAAAACCAAGGGAATTCAACATCAAAGTCAAATTCCAAAACAAAAGACAATCATCAATAAACACATCAATTCAACAACATCCGCGACAACGAAATCACCAAAATTCCAAGAAAAACACATGTATAAAATCCCGAATCTTGGCATGGTGTTGGATACTATAAAAAAGGGGGGGGGGGAGGGGCGGGAAGACGCAGAAATCAACAGAACAATGGGGTCGTTCTTCGTGAGGGTAAACCCATTGAGTGAGTCAGTGAATGTGGAGACGAACGGTTCCTGGCGCGTGATGAGGTTCCCGGAGACACTCCCAGCTGGCTCAATGATAGTTGGGATGATCCTCTCCCTCCTTTTCTTCTTGTCTTTTTTCCTCTTTTCCTTCTTCCTCTTCGTTCTTCTCTTACTGTTCCTTTCTTCTTTCTCTCTCCTTCGTCTTCCTCTTCCCACCTCTTTCTCCTCTTGTGTTCACTTCGTCCTCTGTCTCTCACACAGACAGCAGAGCTCAAGTGACTTCCTCCTAACCTTGTGAACGAGATTTTGTTAACTTTACGGACCCAAACATCTTGGTATAGATGAGTTTCCCCTGCGATTCCTCCTTTCGTTTTCTTTGTTTTTTTGTTTTGTATGGTGGCAAGTTTGTTTGTTTGTATAATTGATTGTATAGCCTTCTGGTTTTTTTTAATTTGGATGTGACATGGCAACGTCTCTCTCTCTCTCCAATATGAAACTCTTGATTATTACACCTTAAATAAACCCAACTTAAATCAAGATCCTTAAAGAGTTATGGCCCCCCCAAAAAATAAAAATAAAATAAACAATAAATATCTACAATATTTGATTATTATTAGTGAAATGTTAACAGATAAGGGAGGGAATGATCGTACGTCTGGCATCGTCTTGACCGTGTAAAAGTATAAACAAACTCGCCCTCACACACGCCTTGGACAGCTTGATGTGACACGCAAAATCGATTTTTTTTTTTTTTTTTACCTTTTTTGATCACCCAGAGACTTTATGGCTCGTTATAGTAAGTGTCTCATTGACTTAAAATAAACGATGATTACACAGAAGTAAGAAATTAATTGGATAAATAGTGAAAAAGTAGATAAATAGGAAAAAATAGTCGTAAGGTGGATAGTTTTTTTAGGAGAGTGATTGATGGATATATTGTAAGGAAGGTTGATGAAGAGGTCGTTTGCAGATGACGAGAGAGAGAGAGAGAGAGAGTTGATTAGGCAATTATACATGAACATCAAAGCAATTCTGGTTCAAGACTGTCATGATCCCGTCTAATCTTCCTCTGTTTATCCTTCTATCCGTCTACCTATCCCTCTACATTCATTCAGTCCATCTACCTTTCTCATTATTCCCTTATTAACTCTTATCAATACTTTATTTGGTTCTTCTATTCTTTCTATCATCTATCTGTTATTCTCGTCAATTATCCTATTCCCTCCCCCGATTTCTCTTTCTATCTTCTTTCCATCTTTATTCCAATACTTCTTCCTTCCTTTTTCTCTCATCATTTTCTCTTCCTTCTCTCCATCTATTCAAGTATCCTTCAGCCGTCTCTCTTTTACCATTCATCGATCTAATATTCTCTCTCTCTCTCTCTCTCTCTCTCTCTCTCTCTCTCTCTCAGCGTCTGATTGTCCCTCCTCCCTTCTCCCTTCCATCCATGCCTGTCACTGTTTATCTTTCTCCCCTTCACTCTTCCTCCCACCCTATCCCACCCAGCTCTAAATCTCTCTCCCACCCTCCCTCCCAATCTCCTTCCCTCCCTCCCACACCAACCCCCATCCACACTGTACCCTTCCCATCCCACCCACACCAACCCTCTATCCCACCCAAACCAACCCCCCTTATCCTACCCACACCATCCCCATCCTACCCCACACCAATCCCCATCCCAACCACAACAACTCCATACGACACACACCACAACTACTACTACTTTGCTATCACTTGAAATCGAATATGACGATCATCGAGCTATGATACAATGATTTGAGTTATTAAAGATGTCACCTTCGTTGGTGAGCTCTGAGTTGACTCGAGGGGCCGATAAGGGACCAGCAGGGCCGTCCACAGATGTTGCACACGTGGAGGGCTACGTCTGGTGCGGGTGAGGCAGGGGGAGCGGCAGCATCTTTCTGGCATCGGCGTTTTTCTGCTTCGGTATGTAATTAGGCTCTCTCGAAAGTATTGACAGCTTCTGGTGTGGTGTTCCTTCAGGCATTACAGTGTGGAGTGATTGTCTCCCAAAGGAGTGGGTCGATTGGGCAATTGCTCAGGTTTGTCATAAGACTATCCTTATACCTTTTCCCTTGCCTGCCAGCGTTAGGTTTACCATTCGTTAGGTGACTCGCAGTCTCCTGTTGTCCAAGTAGGTAACATGGCCAGTCGAACGTATTTGTTCGTGGATAATGGCAACCTCGATGCTCCTATAGTTGATGTCAGCGAAAATACTGACATTTGTTCCCTTGTCTTCCCAGCGAACTCAGAGGATGGAACATAGACTACGGTGATCAATGTTTTTATGTGCCTTGAGGTTGCCTCCTGTAGGTGTCCCATGTCTCGCTGCCATACAGTAGGGTGGGGAGGACCATTGCTGGATACACGTCCAACTTTGAAGATCATTTCAGCTCCCTACAGCTGAAGACACGGTTACAGAGTCTATTAAAGGCTAGAGAAGCACATCTGATCTGATGTTGAATCTCTTCAATGATGTCTGCAGTGGTGGAAAGGTGGGAGCCGAGTTACTGGAATTGGGTAACATTAGAGAGGGCAGTGCCTTTAACTTGGAGGGGTGGTGGAGGTGTGGTTGAACCGGAGGCAGGCTGAAAGAGAATCCAACTCTTACGTGCATTCACCTCAAGGCCGACGTGTGCATTTGCATCTGCGTAGGTGTTCAGGATCTCCTAAAGGTCGCGTTCAGTGTGAGCGACGAGGCTGAGGGCGTCTGCATACTGAATCTCAGTAATGGAACCTGCCGACACCTTTGTTCCTGCCCGGAGTCATCATATTTTGAAAAGTCCCTTCATCCAGTGCTGGATATCCACCCCACCAGCTAAATTGGCACTGACGCGAATAAGGAAGGCAGCCAAGAATAGGAAAAGAGAGTTAGTGCCAATACACCTCCTTGTTTTGCCCCCAATTGGATGGGATGGAACAGGAAGAACTCAAACTGGGGTGCCATTGTACAGGGCACTGCCGTTCATGGCACCATGGAGTTGCCTCACAATGGCGATGAATTTTGGTGGGCAACCAAAACGACTGAGGGCTCACCAGAGAACTTCCCTGTTGACTGAATCGAAGGCCTTAGTAAGGTCAATGAAGGTCATGTACAAATCACGACATTGTTCTCCGCACTTTTTCTGTATAGCGGGCAGCAAAGATCATGTCAGTGGTGCAATGTGATGGTCTACAGCCACAATAAGATTGTGGGAGGAAGCTTTCTGCCTCAGGAACAAGTCTGTTAAGGAGGACTCGAGCAATAATCTTACCAGCTACAGACAGTGAGCAGTGAGGTCTCATGGTAGTTGCCTTTAGAACTTGAGGGGCATCCTCCTTCTCCCATTTATTCTCCAGGAAAGAGTGAAGCAGAGGTCCTTCTGTTTTATACACTTCGACTGGAATTCCATCAGAGCCTGTGGATTTGTTATTTTTCATCTGTTTGATGGCAATAGCTACCTCATCCAGGGATGGAGGGTAGCTGAGGTGGGTCAGCTCTGGATGCTGAGGGACCTGCTGGGTAGTCAGGACATCCACATCGGTGTTTCGGTTGAGCAGTGAATGGTAGTGCTCTTTCCTAGCGCTGGCGGATGCCTTCGACTTTAATTAGGGAGTTACCATTGGGTGAGAGGATGCTGGACGCGCCATGAGTAGTTGGGTCATACATTGCTTTAGAGGAATTGAAAAATTCACACATCGTGTGTTGATCCACAAATTTTTTCGTTTCATGTGCTTTATTCGTTCTTTAAATTGCGAAGTTTGCCCTGGGCTATCCCTTTATCTGGTCGGAAGGTATCAGTTTCTTCCGAGACTGAGGGTTGTTCTCCAATCAGTGAAAGTAGTTTGTTTACCATTGACGAGGATGCTGAGTTCTTGTTATTTTCATCAAATTGATCCGGGTGTTTTTTTTTCAATAAGGTCAAATGTCAAACTGCAGCTTTTTGTGATGACAGTGTCGATGATACCCCATTCGGCTCTCGGATTTGGGCTGGTTGTTCATGGGTTAATGAGCCTATCATCGAACTGCTCTCTGAAAGCATGTGCTACCTTTGGATCCTCCACACTTGGTGTTAAAACATCTTCTGAGCCACTCATGGCTCGGCTGATGAGGACAACTCGGCGATCTCTTTCTCTGACAATAATGTAGTCAATGGGATGCCATTGTTTGGATCGCTGGTTTTGCCAAAAACCCTTGAACATAACGTTCTGACTGAACAAGGTGAGGTTGTGTTTGCCATACCTGCTGAGGAGGAGTAGGCCGTTAGGATTGCACTTGCCTACTCCGTTCCTCCTTATGGTTCCCTGTCAAATGTCAACATCTCTGCCAACTCTGGCATTGAAGTCACCAAGGTGCACAACCTTATCTTCTCTGGGGATAGAGGTTAGCACTCTGTCAAGGTCGACATAAAAGGCCTCATTGATGTCATTCTCTTCATCCAGTGTTGGGGCATATGCACTGATGAAGAAGGCATGATGTTAGTGATTCAGTGAGACTCGGAGCATTATGAGGCGCTCGTTGACCCCACCAGGCTTACCCTTCCAGAAGAAGGTACAGCCAGATCCCTGTTCTGTTAGTCGACCTTCGTCTGGGACCCGGGACTCACTAATAGCTACAATGTCGATATAATATCTTGACAGTTCTTTTGCCACAAGGGCAGTTCTTCTTTCAGGACGCTCATTTGTTCCAGTATCCAGAAGGGTCCTGACATTCCATGCAGCGACCATAAGAGGTTGTACAGTTTGTTTTTGCTTTGATCTGTGATTATGTTTTCGACTGCATTAAGATGACCTTACTTGGTGTGATTGCCCAGTCAGGTTGGTTTTTTAGGCAGGCTATGTTTATTTAGAACACCTTTTGTCGCCCCCCCCCCCCCCTATGTGGAGTGAACAGATGAACAAGTGGCCCCTGGAAAGGGCTGCACACTCGCACAGATTGGACCGAATTGCACTGCTGCCTAGATCCCAGTGCATAAACGACCATCTTATCTGTGCCGCCCGTGTGCAGACTTGTGACTAGTGACTCCCGGCAGTCATCTCTGCCTGTCCCCGTCACCATTCCTCTGGTGCGATCGGACTATTGGGAGTTCTGATGATGATGAAAGGTATGATGGGCTGGATGATGGCTGCACGTGAGTTGATTTATGTGGTGAGGCAGGAGCGTAGGCTGCAACCACACATTTTGGCTCTCCCTTTTTCTGCTCCAGTGGTGCAGGTAGCTGCAACAACTGATAGCTGATAGCCCAGTTTCTTGGGGTTCTCCTTAGTAGCCTACCCATGTTACATTGCCTTCTTCCGCCAGTGTAGTCGTTGGTTCCCATATTGGTCACCTCTTCCGCCTATACCGCAGTTGGAGCTCTGTAAGCATGTCTGCCTGACGCGGGGCTCCATGGCAGATTTTTCGTTCTAGATTTACTCCCGTAGGCTTATACCTACCAAGGTATACAAGGCAGCGGGGCAGTGGTTCGTAAGCACCAGGACGTGTCCACATGCCAGTGGGCCTATGCGCCGTCCCTCTGGGGCCCACTGCTGCTCCAAGATCCCCTGCTGGTCTAGCCTGGGTCCACGAAGCACCCAGTTACCTTGCGTTGCCACGAGGAGACACAGCAGGAGTCTTGATGGTGAAGAGGCTGTGTACTGGCAGAGGAAGACCTATGCAAGGATGCTTCTCTGTTCACCATGAGGGGTTGCCTGAGGCGATAGCTCAAAAAGAGAGGAAGCAAGCGGAGCTTGCACCTTAACGCTAACATAGTGCGGCCACGTAAGATACATTACACCACCCTGTGTGCGCGCGCGCGCACACACACGATCCACAACAACCCTCCATCCCACCCACAACAACCCCCACCCCACCCACACTAACCCCCATCTCACCCTCCATCCCACCCACATTGACCCCATTTTTTCCACCTCCCCTCCCTGTCTCCTACACGGCCCCTCACAATTCTTTCCCACACACTAATTAAATTGGCCAGGTAAGAATAAGCACTTAAGAGAGGTATTGCTACATTCCGCTTATTCTCATCCTCACTCGAGTGGGACTTGAAGGGTGTAGTGGCGTTCTTCAGAGCGCAGGTATTTTACAGTGATACTTGGAGAGCCTCGTAATCACCAGTTATGTAACGTTGCCTCTCCTTCACCTTATGGAAGTAATTTGCATATTGCCGGAGTTTATTGGAGTCTAAAGCATTTATCATTGCCATTGTTATTATTGATATTGTTATTACCGCTGTTGTCACAATTATTATATTTTTACTATTGTTGTTATTTCTACGGACACAGTTTAATTAAAATTATTTATTGACTATATCTAACCTTTAAAGTCGTCAAAGCAAGCTGATGTTGATTCAGTATATACATAGACAATTCAGGTATACAATATGAACAGTTAGTGCAAGTGACTCTGTTTTGTCTAACCTGGGACCTGTATAATGAAGTTTAGCTAAATTTGAAGCGTTATTTCTAAACTCGCCTCTAGGAATAGTGGAGTAGGGGACACACACACACACGTCCATAGCCACACACACACACCCACACGCACGCACGACTCGGTTTATCCTTATCGACTAATACCAAGTTCGGTGACTGTACAAATCACTGATGATGATTCCGAGAAATTTGTTAAGACCAGCCCTGTCTATATAGATCTATCAATCTATCTGTCTGTCTAATTAAAATCCCCCAGCTATCGTTCAGTTTAGACTAGAGTGAACGATATAACCTGGTACTTGGGAAAAAAATAATTCCTTGATGATAGATTAAACTCCTCTTTTTGATTATTTTTTTTTCTTTTTCTGCAACATTTCATTGAGTTCTCATAAATTTCCTGCCTTTGGGTTATATGCTAATTATCTATTAAACTTATTGGTGAGAGTTTAATTAAATTTATTCATCGTTTATAATTATCATCCCATTACAATTATTTATTTTATTCTTTTTGTGTGTGTGTGTGTGTGTGTGTGTGTTTTTCTCTCTCTGGGTTATATAGTATGGGAAGAAATTAACCAAATGATGTGGATTTCTTTTTTTTTCAAGATTTTGTCAGTATTCAGAATAAATTATTAATGTAAAGACAAATAAAGAAAACAAAGAAAATAAATCAACAAAAACACAAAGTGAATAATTGTTTATAAAAAGAGACCAATAATGAATGAATATGTGGATAATTAAACACGTGAATAAATAAACACTTGATTAATATTAAATAAAATAATAATTTCCTTTCCTTCATCTCCTTCCTTCCTTTCCTCCCTCCTTTTCTTCTTTTCTTTCCCTCCTTTCCATTTTTATCTCTTCCTGCCCTCCATTTCTCCCTTTCCTTCCTTCCCCCTCTTCCCCTCCTCCCTCCTTCCGTTTCTCCATCTTTCTTCTCCCCTTTTTCACTCTCTCCCTTCTCTTTCCTTCCTTCCTTCCTTCCTCTTTCCCTTCCTTCTTCCCTTCCTCCTCTCCTACCCTGCCTTCTACCCCTTCTCCCCACCTTCCTTTTCTCTCTCTCTCCCTCCCTCCTTCCTTCCTCCTTCCTTCTTCCCCCTTCCTTCCTTCCTCCCTCCTTGTTACTCCTAGTCGTGAGGGTCATGACGAGAGAGTATTTGCGGGTGTAATGGAAATTTTGCGTTTTAGCCCAAATGCGATCGCAAACAGTGAGGGGGGGGGGGGGAGGTATGGGGGGAGAGAAGAGTAGTGATGGGTGGTGAAGGAGGGAAGGAGGAAGGGGTGGGTAAGGAAGGGGGTGAGAAGGAGGAAGGCTAGGTAGAGAGGATAAGACCATACATCCAAACCCCAATATTCTAACAGGGATTCGAACTCAGGCAGGATCTTCAAGAGGGAACCGGTAATGGCAGTTGTTCTGATAAATAATTTTGGCGAAGGAAAGTTGTACCTCATAGAAAGTATTGTGACTGACAATTATTCGCCTTGATATTAGTTTAGCGAACTAGATATATGTACTATTGAAAATTTAGTGGATAATAGTTGTACTGTACATGATAATAGTTTGGCGATGTGAATATGTAGTCGTTCTAAAGTTTGACGGCGACTTGTTGTATAAGATAAAAGTTTGGCGAAAGACAGATGCATTTTATGAAAGTTTGGCGCAGAATAGGAGCATTTTATGAAAGTTTGGCGCAGAATAGGAGCATTTTATGAAAGTTCGGCGCAGAATAGGAGCATTTTATGAAAGTCTGGCGCAGAATAGGAGCATTTATGAAAGTTTGGCGCAGAATAGGAGCATTTTATGAAAGTTTGGCGCAGAATAGGAGCATTTTGTGAAAGTTTGGCGCCGAATAGGAGCATTTTGTGAAAGTTTGGCGCCGAATAGGAGCATTTTGTGAAAGTTTGGCGCAGAATAGGAGCATTTTATGAAAGTTTGGCGCAGAATAGGAGCATTTTATGAAAGTTTGGCGCAGAATAGGAGCATTTTATGAAAGTTTGGCGCAGAATAGGAGCATTTTATGAAAGTTTGGCGCAGAATAGGAGCATTTTATGAAAGTTTAGCGCAGAATAGGAGCATTTTATGAAAGTTTAGCGCAGAATAGGAGCATTTTATGAAAGTTTGGCGCAGAATAGGAGCATTTTATGAAAGTTTGGCGCAGAATAGGAGCATTTTATGAAAGTTTGGCGCAGAATAGGAGCATTTTATGAAAGTTTAGCGCAGAATAGGAGCATTTTATGAAAGTTTGGCGCAGAATAGGAGCATTTTATGAAAGTTTGGCGCAGAATAGGAGCATTTTATGAAAATTTGGCGCAGAATAGGAGCATTTTATGAAAGTTTGGCGCAGAATAGGAGCATTTTATGAAAGTTTGGCGCAGAATAGGAGCATTTTATGAAAGTTTGGCGCAGAATAGGAGCATTTTATGACAGTTTGGCGAAAGAAAGACATACAACAATAAATAATAAGTATTATCTTGATGACTGAGTCTAGGGTTTAACTTAACACATTATTTTCACTTGATTCTTAAACATATTTTTTTATTCTCTAACAAAATCTTTAATTTTTTTCGATAAAAATTTGACTTTTTTCTTTGATTCTTTAACAAAATCTTAACTTTTTTCGTGATTCTTAAACGCAATTTTCTTCATTTTCAAACATAACTTCCATCTTACCTGACTCTTGATTCCCTCAGACATTAATACCACTTAAACCTAGACGCTATTGCACCCTATTGCACCCTATTGTACCCCCCCTTGTGTCACCTGACCTTTATCATCGCTAATTCCCTTCTACCACATCTTTATTCCCCTGTGTAAAATGGTTCCTTTTTATCATCCTTAATTGCTGTAATTAATCTTCGTAGTCTCATATTTCTCCCGTGATTTTCCTTGCTCTATTATTTTTAATACTGAGAGAGAGAGGTTCAAACGAAATGTCTACGCAGATAAGATATAATGCGTCCTTATTAACTCACAAAGCTTCATCATATGATAACTGTTTTATAATAGGTAACTTAAGTCGTCTGGTTCGTTCGTGTTGATATAAATCTCCTTTTCTCCATCACACAAAAAAGTGGAAATAATGAAAATGGCCTCAAAATTTCCACCATTCCTGACAACTTGGGACAAACTATGAAAGGGAAAAATTTACTTTGGTAAAATAGAACTTCCATTTAGCAGAAGAAACTACAGGTAAAATGGCTTTGACAAATAATAAATAACTTTAATATTTATCGTGTAAATGGCGTAGAGTATTTTTTTCCTTAACATAATTGAGGTGTCGTTTAATTGCCATTTAGTTATTTTCTCGTTAAAAGGAACAAATGGCATGATAGTGATGTTGACAGCTTGAAAGTTATTGTGCAGCTTATTTTGAAAGTAACTGTGCAGCTTATACTGATTCTTATTATACAGCTTGATAGTGAAAGTTACTGAGCAGCTTGATATTGAAAGTTATTGTGCAGCTTGATATTGAAAGTGACAGCTTAAAATTGAGAGTGACAGCACCTCCCACAACTGATCAAACCTGCGTTAGTACTAGAACTGGTCAGGCAACGTGTGTAGTGAGGCATTTAAATTATACTCTCCCTAAGCCGGAAAGAAGGTAACTCTCCCTTAGCCGGAAAGAAGGTAACTCACCCTCAGCCGGAAAGAAGGTGTAGCTGGTCAAGTCAGTCAGTCATGAAAGGCTGATGTAAGATCTGTCTCACACAACCCGTCCTGTGAGAGTGCACCTTTCCACTCCCCTCCCCTCCCCTTCTTTCCTTCCACATCTTCCCCCTTCCCTCTTCTCCTCCTCTCCCTCTTCCCCTCTCTCTTTTCTCCTCCTCCTAGTCACCTCTCCCTTCTTCCCCTTTCCCTCTCCCCTCCCCATCATCCTCTCCCCTTCTTCTCCTCTTTCTCTTCATCTTTCCCCTCTTTCCCTCCCCCTCCTCTCTCTTTTCACCCTCCTCCTCTTCTTCCCCCCTCACCTCCCTCCTCATTTCCCCCTCACCCCCCTCATCTCCCTCCTCATTTCCCCCTCACCCCCCTCATCTCCCCTCCCCTTCCTCCTCCTCCTCCTCTCTCTCCCTCTTTCTCAACCTCTACCCCCAACCTCATCCCATTTTTCTTTCCTTCTCTCCCCTCCTCTTGTCCTCTCCTCCTTCCATTTTAACCCCTTTCCCCCCTTCCCTATTCCCCCCCTCCCTTTTTACCCATCTTCTCCCCCCTCCTTCTTCCTCCCTTTCCTCCACTCCAAATATAGCTCCTAAGGATACCAAGTTCTGGCTCATATTAATGCTAACTTTAATGTACGTAAATATATAACTGCTTGATAATATTAACTCTAAAGATATGAGTGGAAAAAAAGTTTGAATTAATGAATATTTATCGTGACAGATTGACGCTTTTCTTTTCATTAATTATTATGTTTATCAAGACAACATCCAAACATGAATGAAATAAATAAAATCTATTAATAAAAAAAGGTTCGGTAATTATATAAAAATATGACCGCAACGCCTTAAATGAGAATGGCTCTGTTAACAATAGTAATTAAAGCCATTTATTCCTTTACTGAAAATATAAAGGACATTGTGATTGATATTAATAATTTGTTTTTTGTTTTATTTCCCCTAAATGAAACATACAAAGGAGTGTTAGTTACAAGACTTGCGAGGTCATCCTAAAACTATATCTTGCTCCGTATTACAGAATGGATATAGAATCCCTAGAAGGAATCCAAAAGGAGATTGACAAGACTAATCCCGGGCATTAGGATCCTTGAGTACAGAGACAGGTTAAGGCATCTTAATTTGCACTCCCTCGAGAGACGTACTGTAGAGTGAGGGGAGATATGATAGAGGTGTATAAATGGACGTCAGGGCTAAGCAAAGGGGACATTACAAAGGTACTCAAACTATCCAACCAGGAGCGAAATCGTAGCAATAGCTTTAAATTAGACAAATTTAGGTTTAGGCACGAAATAGGTAAACATTGGTTTGGAAATAGAGTAGTGGACGAGTGGAACAAGTTACCAAACATCATCATTAACTCGAATACGCTGGATAGCTTCAAACATAGGTTGGGTGGATAGATGAGCAATAGAGGTTGGGTGTAAATGGGGCTGACCAGTATGGGCCACTAAAAAAAATAATGAAAACAATATACTTGTTTATATTTCTAAAACGAATTAATTCTATACACAAGGTTATATTTTTCCCTTTCCAACAATTGTAAAAACAAAGCTACGAAAACAATACCACATTTTTTTTTACTTCCAGCAATCGCAAAAACAACATTGTCTATAGAAAGAAACAATAGCCACCAAAATATAATACATCCAGAGAAACAATAACTAAC
The DNA here is from genome assembly GCA_958450375.1 of Homarus gammarus. NCBI lineage: Eukaryota > Metazoa > Arthropoda > Malacostraca > Decapoda > Nephropidae > Homarus > Homarus gammarus. The sequence goes on along the minus strand of CAUDMG010003049.1, from coordinate 707,306 downwards.
AACACCCCGAAAAATATAACCACTAAAACAATAGCCAGCAACATATCTTCATTCCCACAATCGCAAAAAGGAAAAAAAATATCCGTACAGTGAATCGCAAAACGTGGGAATTGGACGACAGAAGAACAACATAGAGGCGAGACGTGAGGTAATTGAGAGGGGATTAGCGACTTAATGCTACGATGCCATAAGAGAGAGAATACTGATGACCTAAGGCTCAAGCCCACCTTTAATAATGATACAGGATTTTAGACCTAACTGCTAGGGTTAATAGGAGCCAGAGTCCAATAATCCGACGTCTACTTCTCTAAGCTACTCCAGACCAGCAATTTACGATGTTAATTTACAATAAAAAGAGTGGAAGGTTTATCTGAGCTCTCTCCCTCTTCCGCCCCGCGCCTTAGTCTCACTCTAAATTTATCGTACGATTTTTTTTATTATATTGTTTGTATAATTTGTGTGCTGTGTAAAATTACAAGATGAAATTATACATAATTTGTATTATTAATGTATTTTTATTTAAGTGGGTTATATAATTTTTCGGAATGAGTTTAAAATTAATTGCTTTTTTCAATTTGTATTTCATTATTATTTTAGATTCTATTTTTTTTCTCAAACAAAAACAGACAGCCAAATGTGTATAATTTGGTTCTTTTGTGGTATTGATGCCTGTACCTGTACCTGTACCTGTACCTGTACCTGTACCTGTACCTGTACCTGTACTTGTATTTGTAACTGTACCTGTACCTGTACCTGTACCTGTACCTGTACCTGTACCTGTACCTGTACCTGTACTTGTACCTGTACCTGTACCTGTACTTGTATTTGTACCTGTACTTGTACCTGTACTTGTATTTGTACCTGTACTTGTACCTGTACTTGTACCTATACTTGTATTTGTACCTGTACTTGTATCTGTACCTGTACCTGTACTTGTACCTGTACCTGTACTTGTACTTGTACCTGTACTTGTACCTGCAACTGTACCTGTACTTGTACCTGTACTTGTATTTGTACCTGTACTTGTACCTGTACTTGTACCTGTACTTGTATTTGTACCTGTACTTGTAACTGTACTTGTACCTGTACCTGTACCTGTACTTGTACCTGTACTTGTATTTGTACCTGTACTTGTACCTGTACTTGTAACTGTACTTGTACCTGTACCTGTACTTGTACCTGTACTTGTACCTATACTTGTATTTGTACCTGTACTTGTAACTGTACCTGTACTTGTACCTGTACTTGTATCTGTACCTGTACCTGTACCTGTACCTGTACTTGTACCTATACTTGTATTTGTACCTGTACTTGTACCTGTACCTGTACTTGTACCTATACTTGTATTTGTACCTGTACTTGTAACTGTACCTGTACTTGTACCTGTACTTGTACTTGTAACTGTACCTGTACTTGTATCTGTACCTGTACTTGTACCTGTACCTGTACTTGTACCTGTACTTGTACCTGTACTTGTACCTGTACCTGTACTTGTACCTATACTTGTATTTGTACCTGTACTTGTAACTGTACTTGTACCTGTACCTGTACTTGTACCTGTACCTGTACCTGTACCTATACTTGTATTTGTACCTGTACTTGTACCTGTACTTGTACCTGTACTTGTATTTGTACCTGTACTTGTACCTGTACTTGTAACTGTACCTGTACGTGTACCTGTACTTGTACCTGTACTTGTACTTGTACCTGTACTTGTACCTGTACCTGTACTTGTATCTGTACCTGTACTTGTACCTGTACTTGTATTTGTACCTGTACCTGTACTTGTAACTGTACCTGTACCTGTACTTGTACCTGTACTTGTATCTGTACCTGTACTTGTACCTGTACTTGTACCTGTACCTGTACCTGTACTTGTACCTGTACTTGTACCTATACTTGTATTTGTACCTGTACCTGTACTTGTACTTGTACCTGTACTTGTACCTGTACTTGTACTTGTACCTGTACTTGTAACTGTACCTGTACCTGTACTTGTACCTGTACTTGTACCTGTACTTGTACCTGTACTTGTACCTGTACTTGTACCTGTACTTGTACCTGTACTTGTATCTGTACCTGTACTTGTATTTGTACCTGTACCTGTACTTGTAACTGTACCTGTACTTGTACCTGTACCTGTACCTGTACTTGTACCTGTACTTGTACTTGTACCTATACTTGTATTTGTACCTGTACTTGTACCTGTACTTGTATCTGTACCTGTACTTGTACCTGTACTTGTATCTGTACCTGTACTTGTACCTGTACCTGTACTTGTACCTGTACTTGTACTTGTACCTATACTTGTATTTGTACCTGTACTTGTACCTGCACTTGTATCTGTACCTGTACCTGTACTTGTACCTGTACTTGTATCTGTACCTGTACTTGTACCTGTACTTGTACCTGTACCTGTACTTGTACCTGTACTTGTATCTGTACCTGTACCTGTACCTGTACTTGTATCTGTACCTGTACCTGTACTTGTACCTGTACCTGTACTTGTACCTGTACTTGTATCTGTACCTGTACTTGTATTTGTACCTGTACCTGTACTTGTACCTGTACCTGTACCTGTACTTGTACCTATACTTGTATTTGTACCTGTACTTGTACCTGTACTTGTATCTGTACCTGTACCTGTACTTGTACCTGTACTTGTATCTGTACCTGTACCTGTACTTGTACCTGTACTTGTATCTGTACCTGTACTTGTACCTGTACCTGTACTTGTACCTGTACTTGTATCTGTACCTGTACCTGTACTTGTACCTGTACTTGTATCTGTACCTGTACTTGTACTTGTACCTGTACTTGTAACTGTACCTGTACTTGTACCTATACTTGTATTTGTACCTGTACTTGTATCTGTACCTGTACTTGTACTTGTACCTGTACCTGTACCTGTACCTGTACTTGTACCTGTACCTGTACTTGTACCTGTACTTGTATCTGTACCTGTACTTGTATTTGTACCTGTACCTGTACCTGTACTTGTATCTGTACCTGTACCTGTACTTGTAACTGTACCTGTACTTGTAACTGTACCTGTACTTGTAACTGTACCTGTACCTGTACTTGTAACTGTACCTGTACTTGTAACTGTACCTGTACCTGTACTTGTAACTGTACCTGTACTTGTAACTGTACCTGTAACTGTACCTGTACTTGTAACTGTACCTGTACCTGTACTTGTAACTGTACCTGTACTTGTATCTGTACCTGTACTTGTATTTGTACCTGTACTTGTATTTGTACCTGTACCTTTTACCTGTACTTGTACTTGTACCTGTACCTGTACCTGTACTTGTAACTGTACCTGTACTTGTACTTGTACCTGTACCTGTACTTGTACCTATACTTGTATTTGTAACTGTACTTGTACCTGTACCTGTACTTGTACCTGTACCTGTACTTGTATTTGTACCTGTACCTGTACTTGTACTTGTACCTGTACCTGTACTTGTACCTGTACCTGTACTTGTAACTGTACCTGTACTTGTACCTGTACTTGTATTTGTACCTGTACTTGTACCTGTACTTGTAACTGTACCTGTACTTGTAACTGTACCTGTACCTGTACCTGTACTTGTACCTGTACCTGTACTTGTAACTCTACCTGTACTTGTACTTGTACCTGTACCTGTACTTGTACCTATACTTGTATTTGTAACTGTACTTGTACCTGTACCTGTACTTGTACCTGTACTTATACCTGTACCTGTACCTGTACCTGTACTTGTACCTATACTTGTATCTGTACCCGTACTTGTACCTGTACTTGTACCTGTACTTGTAACTGTACCTGTACTTGTACCTATACTTGTATTTGTAAGTGTACCTGTACCTGTACTTGTATTTGTACCTGTACCTGTACTTGTACCTGTACCTGTACTTGTAACTGTACCTGTACTTGTACTTGTACTTGTACCTGTACCTGTACTTGTACCTGTACTTGTATTTGTAACTGTACTTGTATCTGTACCTGTACTTGTACCTGTACTTGTATCTGTACCTGTACCTGTACTTGTACCTGTACTTGTATTTGTACCTGTACTTGTTTCTGCACCCGTACTTGTATATACTGTATATCTATACTTGTATCTGTACCTGTACCTGTACTTGTATCTGTACCTGTACTTGTACCTGTACCTGTACTTGTACCTGTACTTGTTTCTGCACCCGTACTTGTATATACTGTATATCTACACTTGTATCTGTATATATGATCATAAGAATGGAGGAAACTGCAGCGGGCCTATTGACCCAAACTGGGCAGTCCCATTTACACCCAACCCCTATTGCTCATATATCCATCCAACCTATGTTTGAAACTCCCCAGTGTGTTCGAGTTAATGATGATATTTGTTAACTTGTTCCAGTCGTCCACTACTTTATTTCCAAACCAATGTTTACCTATTTCGCACCCAAATCTAGATTTGTCTGATTTAAAACCATTGTTACGAGTTCGCTCCTGGTTGGATAGTTTGAGTACCTTTGTAATGTCCCCTTTGTTCAGCCCTGCCTTCCATTTAGACACCTCTATCATATCGCCTCGCACTCTACGTCTCTCGAGGGAGTGCAAATTAAGATGCTTTAACCTGTCTCTGTACTCAAGGTTCCTAATGCCCGGGATTAGTCTTGTCATTCTCCTCTGAATTCTTTCCAAGGATTGTATATCCATTCTGTAATACGGTGACCAGAATTGAACTGCGTAATCCAAGTGAGGTCTCACAAGCGCTAGATGTAGTTTTAGGATGACCTTGCTAGTCTTGTAACTAACACTCCTTTGTATGAACCCAAGTACTTTATTAGCCTTGTTTCGAGCAAAAACACATTGTTTACTTGGCTTAAGGTTCCTACTTATCATTACTCCCAAAAATCTCTCGCAGTCGGATTTCTCAATGGCATCGTTGTTCATCTGGTAACTGGTTTCCCTGTTTACATCTCCTATACTGAGTACTTTACATTTGTCCACGTTGAATTTCATCTGCCATTTTTCAGACCATTCGAAAAATTTGTTTAGATCTTCCTGTAGTTTTGTGGAGTCCTCGTCAGATTTAATAACACGTCCTATTTTAGTGTCATCAGCAAATTTGCTTATGTTGCTGTCTATGCCGATATCTATGTCGTTTATGTATATAATAAATAATAATGGCCAAGTACTGAGCCTTGGGGAACTCCACTTGTGACGTTGCTCCAATGGGACTTAGTGCCGTTAATGCTCACTCCCTGTTTCTTGTCTTGTAACCACGCCCTAATCCATTTAAGGATATTACCTTTGATGCCATGTGCTTCTACCTTTCTAATTAGTCATTCGTGGGGGACTCTGTCGAAGGCTTTGCTAAAGTGCTAATTGTGCCCCTCGTCCACCGATTCGAAAACTGATGAAAAGAATGTTAATAGATTAGTCAGACATGAACGTCCGCTTGTGTAGCCATGCTGGGAATCATTGATCAATACTCTGCCTTATTTCGAACATTAACGCACTGTTTTCTAGGCCATAGGTCCGGGCTTACAAGTACCCCTAGGTCTCTTTCACAAGTCGACTTCTCTAGGTTGATATTGTTAAGGCTGTATACATTATCAGTATTTGTTCTTCCAATATTAAGTACGCTGCACTTGCTGGTGTTGAAATTCATTTGCCATTTTTCAGACCACCCCTGCAGTTTATTTAGATCCTCCTGTAATGCATTTGCATCCTGCCCTGAATTAATCTGCCGCCCTATTTTGGTGTCATCCGCAAACTTGCTTATGTCACTGCTGATCCCAGTATCTAGATCGTTTATGTAGATTATGAACAAGAGTGGGCCTAGTACTGACCCCTGGGGACCCCCACTGGTTACACGGCCCTACTCAGATTTAGCACCATCTACGCTGACCCTCTGCGTTCTATCGGTGAGCCATGATTTTATCCAATTTAAAACTTTCTTCTCGATACCATGAGCCTTTATAATTTTTCTCGGAAGCCTCTGATGCGGTACTCTGTCAAATGCTTTGCTAAAGTCTAAGTAAATAACATCGTAATTTTCGTCATTATCTACTACCTCGAAGACTTTCCAAAAAAACGTCAACAGATTTGTTAGACAAGATTTTTCCTTTGTAAACCCATGTTTAGAGTCGTAGATTAATTTGCTTTTCTCTAGATGTGATCGGATGCTATCTGCTATAATTGATTCAGGCAATTTCCCCACTACTGACGTCAAACTGATCGGCCGGTATTTTGACGCTGATGCACTGTCTCCCTTTTTGAATATGGGTACTACATTTGCCTGTTTCCACAAGTCTGGCACAACTCCGGTGTCTAATGATTTTGTAAATAAATTTACGAGGGGTCCGCTAATCTGCTCCCTACACTCTTTCAAGACTCGAGGGAAAATTTCGTTCGGCCCTGGGGATTTTGTCTTCTTTAGTTTATTTATCCTCTTAAGAACCTCCTCTTTTCTGATAGTGATATTCTTTAATTTCTCTTCTTCCTTTCCCCTAAATATCAGTTCCACCTCTGGAATTTCCTTGCGAATTCCTTCTGTGAAAACTGATGAAAAGTAGCTGTTCAATGCTTTGCTTATTTCTTCACTGCCATTTATCACTTCTCCCCTCCCTGACTTTAAAGGCCCAACTTTGTCCTTGACCTTTGTTCTATATACCTGGAAAAATCCCTTGGGATTCGCCTTGGATTCACTTGCTATTTTGATTTCATAGTCTCTCTTTGCCTTCCTTACATTTTTCTTAACATTCCTAGATAGTTCATTATACCTATTTCTGAGCTGCTCCTCCCCTCCCTTTAATTTCTTATAAATTCCTTTCTTTATTCCCATGTCATGTTTAAGTTTTCTGGTCATCCACCTTGGCTCATTCTTATTTGACCTAATTTTGTTGTGTCATCTATGACCTCACCCCTTCCTACTGGGGACTGACGTGACTGTTCCCAGGTGACCTCACCTAGGTAACTTCTTAACCTCTGAAAATCCACCAACCGAAAGTTTGGGACTCTGACCATATTGTCATTGTTTTTTGTTTCCCAATTTAAGGTGAACCTGATTTCTCTGGGATCACTGTTACCTAGTTCTTCCCCTACTGTTATATCTCTGATAATATTTTCTTTATTTGTTAATACTAGGTCTAATATATTGTCACCTCTAGTAGGTTCTGTAATTAGTTGTTTCAACAAATTGTCCTGTACTGCGTCTAGGAAGTCTTGAGATTCATAGTCACCTACAATGTTGTCCCAGTCAATATTTCTGAAGTTGAAATCCCCCGTAATGCACAGGTTGTTATATTTTGCTGCCCTACTCATTTCCTGCCATATAGGCTGAGCTGCTTCTTTCCCAAGACTTGGGGGCCTGTAATTCACTCCCATAATTAGTTTTTCTCATCCTTCCGTGATTTCTACCCACACAGACTCGGTTCCTATTTCACCCTTTATTGAATTATTAATACAACATTTTAATGTATCTTTGACGAAGAGTGCGACCCCTCCCCCCTTCCTACCTTCCCTGCTCTTGTGAAAAAGGTTGTACCCTTCTATGTGGTACTCTGATAAAAAAATTTTGCTCGCCAGATTCATCAAAGTTTCGGTGATTGCTATGACGTCTACATTCTCGGTACATACAGCCACTCTCAGCAAGTCTATTTTATTTCTAACGCTCCTACTGTTTGTATAGTATACATTTAAACCTACCCTTCCCTGGTCTTGTTTTACCCCTTGTCCTGAGAAACTAATTTTACTTCCCGGGACCTGCTTGTTTTTTTGCTCCCACTTTCCCCGACCTCTCTCTACCGGCGAAACCTTCCCTTTGGAGTGACAATTTCACGCTCCAAGGATGCAGACAACGTCTTTACCCCCGCACGAGACAAGTGTACTCCGTCACAACTGTACAGGTAGTCGATGCCATAGAATCGTGGCCAGCTATCAATGAATGACAAATCAATGTTTGCACAATGTTTTTCCAGTCGGCAATTTATAGCAATTGCCCTGGACAGCTATTCACGACCAACCCTTCTTCTAGGCAAGACACCACATTCTATCGGGATCCCTCCCCTATTTCTAATCTTCCCCAGCGCCTCCCTATACCTCTTGAAAAGTTCCTCACTCCTAACCTTTCCTATGTTGTTTCCTCCCACACTAAGACACACTACTGGCTTGGTACCCTCCCGTGACAAAACCCTGTCTTAACCTCTCGGCTACATGCCCTATCCCAGCCCCAGGAAAAACCCTAGTCCTACGTTTCCTATCTCTTGTACAAAACCTATCTCTCGCACAGGCGAATGTCTGCAGACCAGCTCCCAAAAGTACCAGTCAAATGTTAATCTCCATGTTGACTCTATGTTTCTGTATTGAAAGCGTTTGTCAATCAAGTGACCCACTCTCCGATTCCACCATATGTAACTTATCCCTGTTAATTGTAAATTTTCAGCCTTCGGGCTGCCATGTTATCTTAATAAACCGTTAATTATTATTATTATTATTATTATTATTATTATTATTACACAGGTACACTGCTACTACTTTGCTGTCACTTTGATAGGAGTCTGACGATCATCCAGCTATGAGACAATGGTTATGAGTTATTAAAGATGTCACCTTAGTTGGTGAGTTTTAAGGTGACTAAAGAGGCCGATACGAGACCTGCGTTGGCGCTTGTCTTCCTCGGTTTGCAGTCGGGCTAATTTGAAAGTATTGACACCTTCTCGTGTGGTGCTCCTCCAAGCGTTACGGTGTGGAGTAATCGTCTCCCAGGTGAGGGGTCGACTTGGCACTCTTTCAGGTTTTCAGTTGCTAGCAATATGTTTACTATTCGTTAGTTCACTGTAAATTAGCTGCTTTGGCAGTCTACCGTCGTCCATGCCGGTAACTTGGCCAGTCCAGCGTAGTTGTTCATGGATAATAGTAGCCTGGATGCTCCTACAGTTGGTGTCGGCGAGAATACTGGCATTTGTTCTCTTGTCTTCCCAGCGAACTCAAGTGCCTTGAGGTGCATACTGTATGTGACCTATGTCTCGCTGCCATACAGCAGGGTGAGGAGGACCACTGTTCGATATACGTGCAGGTTTGTAGATAATTTCAGCTCCCTACAGCTGAAGACACGGGTATGGAGTCTGCCAAAGGCTTGAGATGAATATCTGATTCGATGTTGAATCTCTTCATCGATGCCCGCGGTGGTGGGCAGGTTGGAGCCGAGATACCGAAAGTGGGTAACATAAGAGAGGGTAGACCGTTAAGCTGGATGGATGGTGAAGGTGTGTGTGAACCAGGGGCAGGTAAAAGAAAATCTGAGTCTTTCGTACATTCACATCAAGGCCGAAGTGTGAATAGGCATCTGCATTGGTGTTCAGAAACACACACACACACTTTCGTCATCACCTGTCAATCGTTTGCTCTAACCTAACCTAACCTAACCTAACCTAACCAAACCTTATCTTACCTGACCTCACCTAACCTAACCTTATCCAATCTAACCTGACCAATCAGTGCTATAGATCGTACCCACTGACCTGACCTTACCCTACCTATATACCATGACCCATCATCATCCTGGGTTATTCACATTCCTATTGGCTATACATTATCATTTAAATAAAATACTCGACTCGACCCGACCCGATCCCGATTTGATCTGTTTCGCTCATAATCGCTAATGGCAGTCTTCATTTGCATATAACCCGGAATTAAAATGTCAGGTTCCCTTCCATAATTACGGTAATAATATCAAACGCTTACACGTAAAACCGTTTTGCATGAAATGTCGAGGCGATACTCCTAATGATCCAATTTAAAATCAGCTGGAGAGATAAATGCACAATTCATCAGGCATAAACATAGTCGATATGCGGCCCTTAATAAATACGGTAATCAGAGTTTGTTCAGCCACGCTTGGTATATGTGTGTGCATGGGGTAGGGAGGACTGGGGGTCGTGGTGGTCGGAGGGAACGGAGGTGGGGGTGGTATGTGGGAGAGGAAGGTGGTATGTGAGAGGTGTGTGTGTGTGTAATAATAATAATAATTAGCGGTTTATTGAAAAAGCATGACACTCAGAAAGCTGAAAATATATATTAACATAATTGAGGAATGGTTTACTTTATTGATAAATAATATACAAGTAACATAAGTGATACAAATGTAACATAATAACTAGGTGGGGAGAAGGTTATACTACAGGGCATTTCATCACAGTAACAGTACAAAAAGGTAAGATTAACTGGGAGTGAATACACTGGTTGATTACGAGTAGTTGATATTTTTTACAATGGTTGGGACTGGGCTGTTGTTATAGCAATCAGTGCATGGTCTTATGGGCTGAACACGATTGCGGTGTCGAACAACAATTCGCGGACGAGGATGGTGCAGAAGCTTCTCACCACATTTGCAGATGAGGTCGTGGGGATGATCAGAGAGAGCCGAGAGGGTCAGTATGTTGAGCGCTTGTTGATATGTGGAGTAGGAAGGGGAGAGAATAATCTTGCACACCCTCTTAAGACATCATTGATAAGCATAAGGAAGCAGAGCTGTCCCATCTAGGTGCCTTGGACGCCACAGATGAGTGACTAGTGAAAACAGCCCCTCGGAAGCGTACGGTTTGGCGTCGGTCATTATGGAAATCGGAAAGCCATGGTATAAGACTTCTTCGAAACCCGAGGTCGATAGTTTTGTTGATTAAATTGTGGTCGACTAGGTCAAATGCTTTGGTGAAGTCAATGAAGGCGACAGCCACAATCGTCTTTCGTTTTTCCAGATGGCAGTATATGTAGTCGAGAAAGCTGACAAGATTGTAATAATAATAATAATAATTAACGGTTTATTGAAAGAGCTTGGCAGCCAGAAGGCTGAAAATATACAGTTACATATTTGGGGAATGGGTTACGAATTACAAATAATATACAAGTAACATAAGTGACACAAATAAGACATATAATAACTTAGATGGGGAAAAGCTCAAACTACAGTTCATTTCAACATAGTGACAGTGTTACAGTATTACAAGTTATTGATTTGTGTGTGTGTGTGTGTGTGTGTGCCGAGATGAGAGAGAGGGACGTCTATATATGAATTGACGGGAACAAATACCAATGCTGCTCTGAGTATTGCCAAGATACAGGTTGATTCACTCGCTGGTAGCTCCGGAGTTTCGCCAAGAAGCAAGAAAACAGACAGACAGACTCTCTGTTAATCTGTCCGGCGTCTCTGTCTTTCCAGTTTACTTAGTGCTTCCGCAGCTCTGATAGTGTTGGTCCTACCCGCATCAGACTAAAGCACGTTTGGCGATGGTACTTCCGGGTATGGTTGTACGGAGGTGAAAATTATGATGGGATTTAAGGGGGTAAAAACTATATCATAAGTCCTGAAGGTTACTGAAAGAGTAGAAGAAGAACCCCAGAGAACTGCCAGTTGTTCCGATCCCAAACTGTTGTTTAGAACTAACAGCCGGGTTGGAAATGACAATAAGACAGATTGTTTATAGAAGTACTGATGATCGTTTTCTATAATCTCCTCGTGTTGTTTCACGATGGCCGATAATCGAATAAAATTCAAGCAACCTAACCTAACCTAACCTCGAGTAAGAGAGAAGTGACAAACACAATTTTTGGGTCACCGCAGGAGACACAATGACGAGATTAGGTTACTATTAGTCACGGTGTTCAGCGAAGCACAACACGGTGTATATAGTCTGTAATTCAACGTGTTTCTCACATAATCCCGTACAAATGCAACCTTGCTCAGGGCTTAGATATGGCGCTGTGTAATTAATATTTAAAATACCTGTATAATATAAATTTTCTCATGATCCTTTTAATAAATCACTATAGCATCAGGTCCGAATCGTGAATATCTTTTAAGTCATAAAGTACATAGGACTATTTCTGTCATAGATCGTAATAAAAATGTATACTGGACTCCTCTCACCTCCAAGGGCAATAATAAAATCTGCCACCAACAATAATTTCAAGAGAGAACATAGGCGACCACTTGATTGTTTCGAGACTTTTATACCTCCTTTGGCAGCCACAAAAGAGAATACAAGACGACCCGGTGCTTCAATCACTTTCTCGAATCATATAAGTCGACCCTGTGTTCCAGTCATTTTCTTGGAGCTTCGAACCTCTGAATTGAATCAATCATTTCCTTAGAGCTTTGGATCTCTGGACTGAATCATATATTCTTCCTGTCTTGCGTCTCCATATTTCCTATTCAGCTTTTTTGGTGCTGTTGTATTTGGTTTATTTATTGTTGTTGTATTTTTTTGTATCAATTATTGTTGTTTTATTCGTCAGTCTATTTGTCAATATGTCCCATTGTTGTTGATGTTTTCGGCATTATTTTTATTCTCCACCTGATTTTGGGGATGACAATCTGGCATATGAGAGACAGAGAGAGAGAGAGAGAGAGAGAGAGAGCAATTATCACACACACACACACGAACTTGAATCACAGTGTTACACCATCCATAACCACTCCCCCCTACCCCTCCTTCCCCCCGTCCCCTCCTTCCCCCCCCCTCCCCTTCTCTTCTATTACAGCAGAGGATCTCCCTCCCGCCCCCCCCCCCACTCCCTCCTGACGGCAGTAACTCTAAAACACCAGTAATATCTGCCCGGTGCAAGAAGCGGGAAAAAACTTAGCTGCTCTAACCATCTGGCGACCCTCGATGATGCCAACCAGAACCAGCTGTCTCCAACTAGTATCCCTCGTCCTTCATCCTCCCGATTCCATATCTTCCTCCTTCTCAACGTCCTTCTGCTTCTTCCTTATTCTTTCTACTCCTACTCTTTCTCCTCCTGTTCCCTCTGTTCCCCCCCCCCTTCCTCCTCCTTGCCTCCAAAACCCCTTTCTTCCTCCTCCTCCTCCTCCTCATCCTCCTTGACCTTTACCCTCTGCTCCTCCTCTTTCCCCCTTCCTCTTCCTTGCCTCCTAACTCCGTTCTTCCTCCTCCTCCTCCTTGACCCCTACCTCCACTCCTCCTCTTACACCCCCTCCCCTTACTACTCTCCTCACCCCCTCCCTGGTAGAGTGTTGCCTTACCAATGGCCAGAGATTTATCAAGCGAGCCAGCTGGTGCAGTGGTGGAGTTGGCTTATTATTATACTGTGTGGAGGGAGGGAGGGGGAGAGCAGTGAAGGAGAGTGGTGAGGGAGAGTGGTGAGGGGAGGGAGGGAGAGTGGTGGTGTGAGTTAGGAGGTTAGGTTAAGTTAGGCGTGAGGGAGGAGAGTGGTGGTGAGAGAGGATGTGAGGGAGAAAGAGGGAGGGTTGGGTGACGTCTGACAGTTACACCAGTCATCTTTGTTTTAATCCCGGACGCGTTATGATAAAGAGATGACGGTGTTATTAGTTGTGTTACGGTGTTATTAGTTGTGTTACGGTGTTATTAGTTGTGTTACGGTGTTATTAGTTGTGTTACGGTGTTATTAGTTGTGTTACGGTGTTATTAGTTGTGTTACAGTGTTATTAGTTGTTAGTGTTATTAGTTGTTACGGTGTTATTAGTTGTGTTACGGTGTTATTATTTGTGTTACGGTGTTATTATTTGTGTTACGGTGTTATTAGTTGTGTTACGGTGTTATTAGTTGTGTTACAGTGTTGTCAGGTGTGTTACAGTGTTATTAGGTGTTACAGTGGTATCAGTTGTGTTACAGTGTTATCAGTTGTGATAGTGTTATCAGTTGTGTTACAGTGTTATCAGTTATGTTATGGTGCTATCAGTTCTGTTATAGTGTTATCAGTTGTGTTAGTGTTATCAGTTGTTACAGTGTTACCAGCTGTGTCAGTGTTATCGATTGTGTTAGTGTTATCAGTTGTGTTATGGTGTTATCGATTGTGTTAGTGTTATCGAGTGTGTTAGTGTTATCAATTGTGTTATGGTATTATCAGTTAGTGTTATGGTGGCAAGAAATCGTGTGTGGCTCTCTGGTGTCTATCAGCAGTATGGTAAAAAGTATGCGGTGGCTGAGTGAATACAAAGCTCACATCCCATCCTAAAGGCCTCTGGTTCGCTCTCAATGCACCCTTTAGTCTACCTACTGTAGTTACGAATGGGTACCTAACTTTACAGCTGAGGAGGAAAACACGGTCGAGTACATAATACAAACACGTTCATTAAGTCAACTCGAAGTATTATGAAAAAGAATTTTATGAAAAATGAACAGTGTAAAACTTTTTTCAGTGTTCAACAACCTCTTAACATTTGATTATCTCTACCTTAATAGATTAATGAACGTAGATATACGATCTTCGTCCTGATTCACAAAGTTTCGTCCAATGAACATGCCTCGTAACTGAAGACGTAAGAATGTATTGAATAAACCCAGGTATAAATGGTCAGATAATTACAATGAGACTCTACAGTATGGAGTCTACACTAAGAGGATAATTTCACTTGGCATCGGGCAGAATTAAGGTATAAAGTATTTAAAGAGAGTTAATACTGTTATTTTGTCTCTTAACTGGCGCTAAGTGACGTTATTATCAAGATGGATATACAGTAGGAGAACAAGCATGAGAACCCGACTAGTGTCTGACCATCGACCCGTGTTTAGCTGCTGCTCGACCACTGCTCGACCCCGTTACCTGATCTCCCGACTCGATGTTCCGGACCTTGAGTCATGGATCGTGGATTCATTGGAGGGTTCATAGCTTGATGCTCTTAGTTAGGTGTTCCGGAGCCCCGTATCTGTGTTGTTCAGATCTCGAACGGAGGTGTAATGAAGCGGTACAAGAGGGATGAGGGCAGAGCATTCCTGGACGGACGAGGGTGTGGAGCTGGTGGTCGCTGGAGGTTGATAGCAAATTATGTTACTTTGGCTTTGAATATAATGTAAGTTTGTAATGTTTGTGTGCCTTTGTATGTGGTATGATTGTGGTGATTGTTAGTGTATTGTTGGATATTTATATAACGATGTATGTTGTATAAGTGTAGCGATTGTTAATGTTCGATTTTTGCTGGGTGTTGGTGTCCTGGTAAGGTGTCTAGCTCAGGAACAAAGGCTCGTAATATAATAACAAATTAAAGGAATTACATAGCGTAATTTAGTGAACGTATTAATAAAAAATATACTCGTTCATATATAAGTATAATGTAATTAAGGGAACGTATAAATACCGAACTAGTAAACGTATCTAATGTAAATTAATAATATACCGTATTAAGAGAACATACACTAAATATTTGAAGTATTTATGTAACGTATACTTGTGATAAAGGTAGGAGAGGTAGACGGTGCTTATAGCTGAGAGAACAGCTGGGAGAATATTGTGTAGTTTGATGTCTCTTATATCATGTGGAGAATTGGTACTGGGGGTCTCTCTCTCTCTCTCTCTCTCTCTCTCTCTCTCTCTCTCTCTTACGTGAGTCAGGTTGGGATGTTGGCAAGGTAGTGTTGTGAGCCTCCTCCTGTCTACTTGTATAATGGACAGGTAGTGTTGTGAACCTCTTCCTGTCTACCTGTATAATGGACAGGTAGATGGACAGGGTAGACTATTTTCTAACAGCACTGAGTTTTTCACAATAAATACTTAGTTTACCTATTTTATAGACGAAGACTTACACACACACACACACACACACACAGGAAAAGTTCTGATCTACCCAGTACTCGTCCAGTCATCTCTCAGTAGTCAGTACCCTTGTGTGACGTAATGAACAGCTCATGTGTTTTGTTTCATCTTGATTTGAGTGATTTCCCCGTCCACCCGTCTACCCGTCCACCCGTCTATTCGTTTATTTGTCTATCCGTCTTTCTGTTCGTCTTTCTATTTGTCTGTCTACCTGTCGATTTATTTTCATTAATTGGATCAGCTGTTGGATATAAACATTAAAGAGTCAGCTGTTGTACACGTGGATCAGCTGTTAGATATAAACATTAAAGAGTCAGCTGTTGTACACGCGGATCAGCTGTTTGATGTAAACATTAACAGCTGATGTATAGGACTTAACTAAACAAATCAGACATAAAAACAAGCAAAAACACAAATAAAACTAACGAAAAGAACAAAAACACAACGAAAATAAAAGAAAACAAAAAAAAATCCATCAAATCCTAAAATCAGACAAATTGCCAAGACGTAAAAGTGAAGATTTTCGTGTATATAATTAAAGACCAAAGAGGTAAATTATCAATCAAGAGAGTAAATAACTGCCTACCTGGGTGATTGATGACTTGGTGGTTTGTTATTTAGGTGATAAATGACTCGCCATTATGCCATAAATCCCAGTAAAGTAAGTTTGCTGCTATGTGTCTCAGCCTGATATATTGGGAGCCACACCTGTCTCTATTCCAGCCTCCTTTAACATCTTGTGGTGGTGGTGGTAGGGATAGTGGTAATCGGGGTGGTGTGGTGTGGGGTAGTGATAGTAGTAGTGTTGATGGTGAAATGATGGTGTTAAGGATAATGAGGATAGTAATTATGCTAGCAGTGATGATTAGTAATAGTAATTATGCTAGCAGTGATGATGATGATAATAATTATACCTCACTGAGACACGATTAACCACACCTGCAATTATCATCTTCCCTCACTTCAGAAAGACAAATGGTCGGACAGACAGACAGACAGACAGACAACTAGCTAGCTAACGACTATACCCGTCAAAATACCGTGACGTGTAATATTCACTAACAACTGAACTACTGTAAGCTAACGATCACTTACAAGCTAAGTAACAGCATACCATAAATACAGTACACGTCACTAGGTTAAATAATATACAGTATTTCAATTGTGTTCCCCTTTCGTTAATCTGTAGTGGAGTTTCACGTGATATTGCACGGTGGGTGGAAGTGTGGATGGGTGAGTGGGTGTGTGGATGGGTGAGAATATGTGTGTGAGGGTGGATGATATTAGGGCCTTGGTATGTACCGAAGAAATCGATATAATTGCATTCACTGAAACATGGATCAACCTAGACACACGTGAATTACCAGTCGAATACCAAATTGCGGGTTACAAACTGTTCCATACCGATAGGCAGACCAGGAAAGGAGGCGGAGTAGCAATCTATGTTAGGGATAATCTGAAGTGTGAAATAAATAAGGAAATAAAAACTGAGAGGAATACAGAAACAATTTGGATAGAATTAAGCGACGGTCGGGAAAAATTAATCACAGGAGTAATATATAGACCCCCCAATCTTGACAGAGTCAATGAGCGACTTATCTGGGATGAAATGCGCAGGGCTTCCATACACAACAAAGTCTGTATAGTAGGCGACTTTAACCTTGGCCAAATAGATTGGACCGACCTTACGGGAAACTCAGAATCAGAGGATTTTCTCGAGACGATCCAGGACTGTTTCCTAAGTCAACATATAACCGAACCCACACGGGGTAATAATATATTGGATTTAGTTTTGTCAAACAGAGAAAACCTCATTAGCAATGTCGAGGTAGGGAACGAACTTGCAAACAGCGATCACAAAGAAATTCGATTCCAGTTAGATTTTCAGGGCAAACGTAAGGAAAATTCCACTAAAGTACCAGATTTCAGAAGGGCAAACTTTGACAGTTTAAAGAGGCAGCTGAGAGAGGGGGTGTCGCGCTTGGCCGTGAACCTGACAGATGACACCGACCTGATAACGAGA
Source organism: Homarus gammarus (assembly GCA_958450375.1). Classification (NCBI taxonomy): domain Eukaryota; kingdom Metazoa; phylum Arthropoda; class Malacostraca; order Decapoda; family Nephropidae; genus Homarus; species Homarus gammarus. The sequence continues at coordinate 689,733 of CAUDMG010003049.1, read as the reverse complement.
TCTGAGATTGCCGAGTTCCACGACAATTTAAATAGTGAGTTACTTAATGCACAAAGGCAGAACATACCATACAAAAAACTCAGATCAAACAACAATGACCCTAAATGGATAAATAATTATTTAAAGAACATCATTGGCCAAAGGAAGGCTATAGGTAGAAGGATAAATCGTGGCGAAATTCACCTCCGGGACTATTATAGGGTATTGGCGAGTAGGGTTAAAACCGAGATAAGGAAAGCAAAGAGGAATAATGAGGTAAGGATAGCAAGGGAGGCAAAGACAAACCCCAAAGGATTCTACCAAATGTACCAAACTAAAACACGAGAAAAGATTGGACCAATACGGTCAGACTCCGGCGAGCTCACTGATAACGACGGAGAAATGAGCAATAATTTGAATAAATATTTTTCAACAGTTTTCACCAGCGAAAATTTAAACATGATACCCGAGGCACCGACTCTATTCAGAGATAGTGAAGAAAACAAATTAAGTGAGATAGTAGTGACTAGTAACGATGTTAGTAAGCAAATAGACAAACTAAAGCCTAATAAGTCACCTGGTCCCGATGAGATATTTGCCAGAGTATTAAAGGAATGTAAGGAAGAGCTTAGTATGCCCTTAGCAAAGTTGTTTAACATGTCCTTAAAAACAGGTGTAGTACCAGAATCCTGGAGGATAGCGAATGTAATACCGATCTTCAAGAAGGGGGATAGATCACTATCCTCTAACTACCGCCCAATCAGTCTAACATCAATAGTAGGCAAATTACTGGAAGCAATCATTTCAAACTCTATTCGAAATCACCTGGAGAAGCACAGATTGATCAATGATTCCCAGCATGGCTTCACAAGCGGACGTTCTTGCCTAACTAATCTATTAACATTCTTTTCATCAGTTTTCGAATCAGTGGACGAGGGGCACAATTATGATGTGGTATATCTCGACTTTAGCAAAGCCTTCGACAGAGTACCCCACGAAAGACTAATTAGAAAGGTAGAAGCTCATGGCATCAAAGGTGACATCCTTAAATGGATTAGGGCGTGGTTACAGGACAGGAAACAGCGAGTGAGCATTAACGGCACTAAGTCCCATTGGAGCAACGTCACAAGTGGAGTTCCCCAAGGCTCAGTACTTGGACCATTATTGTTTATTATATACATAAACGACATAGATATCGGCATAGACAGCAACATAAGCAAATTTGCTGATGATACTAAAATAGGACGTGTTATCAAATCTGACGAGGACTCGGCAAAACTACAGGAGGATCTAAACAAATTTTTCGAATGGTCTGAAAAATGGCAGATGAAATTCAACATTGACAAATGTAAAGTACTCAGTATAGGAAATGTAAACAGGGAAACCAGATACCAGATGAACAACGATGCCATAGAGAAATCCGACTGCGAGAGAGATTTAGGAGTAATGATAAGTAGGAACCTTAAGCCAAGTAAACAATGTGTTTTTGCTCGTAACAAGGCTAATAAAGTACTTGGGTTCATACAAAGGAGTGTTAGTTACAAGACTAGCGAGGTCATCCTAAAACTGTATCTTGCTCTTGTGAGACCACACCTGGATTACGCAGTCCAGTTCTGGTCACCGTATTACAGAATGGATATAGAATCCTTGGAAAGAATTCAGAGGAGAATGACAAGACTAATCCCGGGTATCAGGAACCTTGAGTATAGAGACAGGTTAAAGCATCTTAATTTGCACTCCCTTGAGAGACGTAGAGCGAGGGGCGACCTGATAGAGGTGTATAAATGGAAGGCAGGGCTAAACAAAGGGGACATTACAAAGGTACTCAAATTATCCAACCAGGAGCGAACTCGTAGCAATGGTTTTAAATTGGACAAATTTAGATTTAGGCGTGAAATAGGTAAACACTGGTTTGGAAACAGAGTAGTGGATGAATGGAACAAGTTACCAAATATCATCATTAACTCGAATACGCTGAATTGCTTCAAACATAGGTTGGATGCTCATATGAGCAATAGGGGTTGGGTGTAAACGGGACTGCCCAGTATGGGCCAATAGGCCCGCTGCAGTTTCCTCCATTCTTATGTGCTTATGTGGGCGTGTGGGCGGGCGGATGAGTGGTAAGGGCAGCGAGAATACTCAATATCCTACAACATTTTCTCCCTGATAATAAGTAATTAAACTTTAATTATAATTCTAGGCCAATATTAGCTTGGTCAAGGATGAGTTTCAGTGAGTTCCGCCAAGTTACGGTCACTCTTCAACTCGGAAAATTTTCGCGGGTCGACTCGCCGTGGTTGTGTGGGTTATAGTGTATAAACCACCTCTAAAACAGAATGCATTATATATAATTTAAACCCAACGAAAAAGATTATATACATTTTAATAATTATAGCTAGACTGCGGTATTAATATCGATAATTGCACAGGAGGGAATATTTTCACTTTTTAAATTTTTTTAATCGCGATGACGCAGATCATATCTCTCACGTTTTCTTTCATTCACTTCTCGGGGTGACTCTTTCAAACTCTCCTCCCAAGACATCGATCATAGTACATCGCCTCGCTATTATCGTATCGTCCCTGGAGGAGCATCATCCCTTGTATGGCGCCAGACTCCGCCTTTTGTTTTACGTTTCGTCCCCAAAACTCGCCAGATTTTTGCTGACTTGTGGAATGTGTCGACCACTAGCCAGCCTCCTGGTGATTTCCCAGATGGTGTGTTGGTTCAATAATCGTCCCAGATGACTCCGGTCCTCAGGGTACACACGCCCTCGACTCCCTAAAGGTCTTGTAAGTATATCTATTTCACTGTAACTGGGGATGAGAGTACGTGTTGAACCGGGAAGCCAGATAAGCGAAGACAAATCCAGTTAAAGTTACATCCAAATGACACTAAAACTACGATAACAAAGTAGTTTATCCTGTCTTCGGTATATGGATAAGCAAACAAAACCTTTGAAGCTTTAAGTACATCCATCACCTGTCAAAATCACACGAGTGACTTTCAACGAGGTAGTTAGGGGTATTTATCTCAGTGTTAATCACCCCATTAATTACTAGACAATCAGGCCAATCAGTTTTAGGAAATCCGTAGGTAATAAGAGTCTGAATGGATGATTAGATATTCTGATTGTTCGCTATAAGTAGTGAGGATTCTGATTCGCATCATTCTGGTTGTCAAACTAATCTGGTCTGCAAATTAATCTGATCTCTTTGTCTATCTTATTTCCTTACGTTTCTTTTCTTCTTTATTAATTTTTCTCGTTTATTTTAATTTAATTTATTGGTTCATTTGAAGATTTATTCCTTCTATTTGTTTATTTTCCGGTTTATTCACAGATGGTGTTATGAGGGGCCTGACGTGGTGTAGTAGTTCCCTCACAGATGGTGTTATGAGGGACCTGACGTGGTGTAGTAATTCCCTCACAGATGGTGTTATGAAGGACATCACGTGGTGCAGTAGTTCCCTCACAGATGGTGTTATGAGGGACATCACGTGGTGTAGTAATTCCCTCACAGATGGTGTTAAGAGGGACCTGACGTGGTGTAGTAATTCCCTCACAGATGGTGTTATGAAGGACATCACGTGGTGCAGTAGTTCCCTCACAGATGGTGTTATGAGGGGCATCACGTGGCATAGTAATTCCCTCACAGATGGTGTTATGAGGGACATCACGTGGTGCAGTAGTTTCCTCATAGATGGTGTTATGAGGGACCTGACGTGGTGCAGTAGTTCCCTCATAGGTGGTGTTATGAGGGACATCACAGGAAAAACACATTTTGCATAATTATTGATGACTTGGAGACAGTACGTGCTTGGAGACAGTCTAAGTGTTGAAGCACAAAAAAATAACAGGAGACAGAATTTACCATAAGATAAGCTCCACCACCCTAACCTAACCTAACCAATTTGCTTGCCGGTAATTTTGCAAAATAACCGTAACATATATATTTGAAAACACTCTCTCTCTCTCCTCTCTCTCTCTCTCTCTCTCTCTCTTTCCTTCCTTCCTTGCCCCCCCCCCCCTATTCCCTCCCATCATCTCTACTCTCTCTCTCTCTCTCTCTCTCTCTCCTTCATCCCGGTGCCCACAATCTGCTACCCCAGTAAATAGAAGCACAGTGTTAAATATGCAGGAAGGGAAAAGCACCACCGTTGATTTAACCGGACCAGCGCAATCACAACCACGGGAATTTATCGAGTATTATTTAGGCACTACGTCGCATTTTTAGTCCAAGCTTCAATTACCTACATTCCACTGTTTGAAAACGGATCCATATTGAAGCTTGGGGGGAAAAAATTACTTACGCCGCTGTTGAAATATGATGGTTGGATTTTAAGGTTACTATATCGCTGTGTGTGTGTGTGTGTGTGTGTTTTAATCTGTTTGTGATGGGATTATTATGTCTTTTGTCTTTCTGTCTGTCTTTGCCTATTGTTCAAACTTTTAACAATAAGTTGTATTTATCTAAGTGATTATCTCTCTCTCTCTCTCTCTCTCTCTCTCTCTCTCTCTCTCTCACCCTACGAAATTAAGTGGCTAAAGCACAAGGGGAGAGGAAGAATACTTTGAAAATTCAGTAAATATTGACGGTGTTTATCTATATAGGTGAGAGGTGAGGGGGATTGAAAGGAGAAGAGGGGAAAGTGAGTGGGGAGAGGTGGGGGAGAGTGAGAGGCGATCACTGTGTATTTTCTCTCTCTCTCTCTCTCTCCCTCTCTCTCTCTGTCACATGACGTACTGTACCTACCACAAGACGTACTGTACCTACCACATGAAGTACTGTACCTACCACATGACGTACAGTACCTACCACATGACGTACAGTACCTTCCACATGACGTACAGTACCTACCACATGACGTACTGTACCACATGACGTACAGAACCTTCCACATGACGTACTGTACCACATGACGTACAAAACCTTCCACATGACGTACAGTACCACATGACGTACTGTACCTACCACATGACGTACTGTACCTACCACATGACGTACAGTACCTACCACATGACGTACTGTACCTACCACATGACGTACTGTACCTACCACATGAAGTACTGTACCACATGACATACTGTACCTACCACATGACGTACTGTACCTACCACATAACGTACTGTACCTACCACATGACGTGCTCTACCTATGACGTACTGTACCTATCACATGACGTACAGTACCTATCACATGACGTACTGTACCTACCACGTGACGTACTGTACCTACCACATGACGTACTATACCTACCACATGACGTACTGTACTTACCACATGACGTACTGTACCTACCACATGACGCACTGTACCTACCACCTGACGTACTGTACCTACCACGTGACGTACTGTACCTATCACATGACGTACTGTACCTACCACAAGACGTACAGTACCTACCACATGACGCACTGTACCTACCACGTGACGTACTGTACCTACCACGTGACGTACTGTACCTACCACGTGACGTACTGTACCTACCACATGACGCACTGTACCTACCACGTGACGTACTGTACCTACCACGTGACGTACTGTACCTACCACGTGACGTACTGTACCTACCACGTGACGCACTGTACCTACCACGTGACGTACTGTACTTACCACATGACGTACGGTACCTATCACATGATGTACTGTACCTACCATACGACGTACTGTACTTACCACATGACGTACAGTACCTACCACATGACGTACTGTACCTACCACATGACGTAATGTACCTACCACATGACGTAGTGTAACTACCATACGACGTACTGTACCTACCACATGACGTACTGTACCTACCACATGACGTACTGTACCTACCACATGACGTACTGTACCTACCACATGACGTACTGTACCTACCATACGACGTACTGTACCTACCACATGACGTACTGTACCTACCACATGACGTACTGTACCTACCACATGACGTACTGTACCTACCACATGACGTACTGTACCTACCACATGACGTACTGTACCTATCACATGACGTACTGTACCTACCACATGACGTACTGTACCTACCACATGACGTACTGCACCTATCACATGACGTGCTCTACCTATGACGTACTGTACCTATCACATGACGTACTGTACCTACCACGTGACGTACTGTACCTACCACGTGACGTACTGTACCTACCACATGACGTACTGTACCTATCACATGACGTACAGTACCTATCACATGACGTACTGTACCTACCACGTGACGTACTGTACCTACCACATGACGTACTATACCTACCACATGACGTACTGTACCTACCACATGACGCACTGTACCTACCACCTGACGTACTGTACCTATCACATGACGTACTGTACCTATCACATGACGTACTGTACCTACCACAAGACGTACAGTACCTACCACATGACGCACTGTACCTACCACGTGACGTACTGTACCTACCACGTGACGTACTGTACCTACCACGTGACGTACTGTACCTACCACATGACGCACTGTACCTACCACGTGACGTACTGTACCTACCACGTGACGTACTGTACCTACCACGTGACGTACTGTACCTACCACGTGACGCACTGTACCTACCACGTGACGTACTGTACTTACCACATGACGTACGGTACCTATCACATGATGTACTGTACCTACCATACGACGTACTGTACTTACCACATGACGTACAGTACCTACCACATGACGTACTGTACCTACCACATGACGTAGTGTAACTACCACATGACGTACTGTACCTACCACATGACGTACTGTACCTACCACATGACGTACTGTACCTACCATACGACGTACTGTACCTACCATACGACGTACTGTACCTACCACATTACGTACTGTACCTACCACATGACGTACTGTACCTATAACATGACGTACTGTACCTACCACATGACGTACTGTACCTACCACATGACGTACTCTACCTATGACGTACTGTACCTATCACATGACGTACAGTACCTATCACATGACGTACTGTACCTACCACGTGACGTACTGTACCTACCACATGACGTACTATACCTACCACATGACGTACTGTACCTACCACATGACGCACTGTACCTACCACGTGACGTACTGTACCTACTACGTGACATACTGTACCTATCACATGACGTACTGTACCTACCACAAGACGTACAGTACCTACCACATGACGCACTGTACCTACCACATGACGTACTGTACCTACCACGTGACGTACTGTACCTCCCACATGACGTACTGTACCTACCACGTGACGTACTGTACCTACCACGTGACGTACTGTACCTACCATGTGACGTACTGTACCTATCACATGATGTACTGTACTGTACCTTCCACATGACGTACTGTACCAACCATACGACGTACTGTACGTACCACATGACGTACTGTACCTACCACATGACGTACTGTACCTACCACATGACGTACTGGCACCTACCACATGACGTACTGTACCTACCATACGACGTACTGTACCTACCATACGACGTACTGTACCTACCATACGACGTACTGTACCTACCACATGACGTACTGTACCTACCACAAGACGTACTGTACCTACCACATGACGCACTGTACCTACCACATGACGTACTGTACCTACCACGTGACGTACTGTACCTACCACGTGACGTACTGTACCTACAAACGTGACGTACTGTACCTACCACGTGACGTACTGTACCTACCACGTGATGTACTGTACCTACCATATGACGTACTGTGCTTACCTTATGACGTACTGTACCTACCACATGACGTACTGTACCTACCACATGACGTACTGTACCTACCACATGACGTACTGTACCTACCACATGACGTACTGTACCTACCACATGACGTACTGTACCTACCATTCGACGTACTGTACCTACCATACGACGTACTGTACCTACCATACGACGTACTGTACCTACCATACGACGTACTGTACCTACCACATGACGTACTGTACCTACCACATGACGTACAGTACCTACCACATGACGTACTGTACCTACCACATGACGTACAGTACCTACCACATGACGTAATGTACCTACCACATGACGTAGTGTAACTACCATACGACGTCTGTACCTACCACATGACGTACTGTACCTACCACATGACGTACTGTACCTACCACCTGACGTACTGTACCTACCACATGACGTACTGTACCTACCACATGACGTACTGTACCTACCACATGACGTACTGTACCTACCATACGACGTACTGTACCTACCACACGACGTACTGTACCTACCACACGACGTACTGTACCTACTACATGACGTACTGTACCTACCATACGACGTACTGTACCTACCACATGACGTACTGTACCTACCACATGACGTACTGTACCTACCACATGACGTACTGTACCTACCACATGACGTACAGTACCTACCACATGACGTACAGTACCTATCACATGACGTACTGTACCTACCACATGACGTACTGTACCTATCACATGACGTACTGTACCTACCACATTACGTACTGTACCTACCACATGACGTGCTCTACCTATGACGTACTGTACCTATCACATGACGTACAGTACCTATCACATGACGTACTGTACCTACCACGTGACGTACTGTACCTACCACATGACGTACTGTACCTACCACATGACGTACTGTACCTACCACGTGACGTACTGTACCTACCACGTGACGCACTGTACCTACCACGTGACGTACTGTACCTATCACATGACGTACTGTACCTACCACAAGACACACTGTACCTACCACATGACGCACTGTACCTACCACATGACGTGCTGTACCTACCTCGTGACGTATTGTACCTACCACATGACGCACTGTACCTACCACGTGACGTACTGTACCTACCACATGACGTACTGTACCTACCACGTGACGTACTGTACCTACCACGTGACGTACTGTACCTACCACGTGACGTACTGTACCTACCACATGACGTACGGTACCTATCACATGATGTACTGTACTGTACCTCCCACATGACGTACTGTACCTACCACATGACGTACTGTACCTACCATACGACGTACTGTACTTACCACATGACGTACTGTACCTACCACATGACGTACTGTACCTACCACATGACGTACTGTACCTACCACACGACGTACTGTACCTACCACATGACGTACTGTACCTACCACACGACGTACTGTACCTACCACACGACGTACTGTACCTACCATACGACGTACTGTACCTACCATACGACGTACTGTACCTACCACATGACGTACTGTACCTACCACATGACGTACTGTACCTACCACATGACGTACTGTACCTACCACATGACGTACTGTACCTACCACATGACGTACTGTACCTACCACACGACGTACTGTCGTTAATACCCTGATAACATTCTCTCTCTCTCTCTCTCTCTCTCTCCTTCCTTCTCCTCCCCCCCTAACCCCTCTCTCCTTCCTTTCTTGTCTTCCCTCTGTATCTGTCCCTTTATTTTCCCCCTCCTCCCTCCTTCTTTCTCTCTCTCTCCTCTTCCCACCACCACCTCCCTCCCTCCCTCCCTCCGACACTGACTGCATTATACACACCAAGGGCAGGCCGTCATGTACTATATATCCGGGTGATATTACCTGCGGCACCTACATGCAGTAGCTCAACCCGGGGCAAATAACACAGCCCAGTCAGGATACTCCAGATATTTTCAGTATAGGATTTCGATAATGTTGTTTCAAATGGTAGGATCGGTTTGTGATAGAGTCATGTATTTTGCATATATTTTTTCATTGCGTTTTTATTTGATGGAAGTAAGATACAACAAGTAATGGTGGAAAGGTAGTGAAGATAGTTTGAATAAGTGAGTGAAGAAATATGAAATAAAGTGAAGAAACGTTAAATACATGAAATGGATAGTGATTGGTGGTTCGATGTTGTGGTGAAGAAAGTAATACGAGTGAATGAGTCGATGAATGAATGATTATATTAATAAATGAATAATAGTATATTTTCATTTCTTAGTCGATCCAATCTATTATTTTATTTATTAACCTTTACTTTTATTTCTTGTTGACTGGACAGTAGTTTGTTTTTCATTCTCAAGTTAAGGTGCACACACAGACACACACACACACATACAAGCATACACACATACTTACTGTGACGACTCTGTCCCCTCCTCACTCTACCACCATAACCACCACTTGCTCCAACTTGACACCAGGAGAAGAAACTACTGCACGACGCTACTCGACCCCGTAAGCTCCGATCAGAACCATCTTCCTAACTGACTATGAGACCGAGGTATCGAGGCAAGTGTGTCTGCCTGGTAAGCTGAGTCTCTTCTCTGCGGCCTACGGTGTTCCTCTTCTCCCGGGGTGTGGACGACGAATTGTATTACGGACTACTGCTGGTGGTGTTGTGATGGTTTGGTGGTAGTGGACTACGGCGGTAATCCCTGATTCCTTGTGGTTGGCCATCGCAGCCTAGACTTGCTACCTGAGCTGCCATTTCTATCAGGTTTTTGTGTTGTATATAATATTTTTTTTTATTGGGCACCCCCCTACATCCTTGTGTAAGGTGAAGCGCAGAAGCGTTTACAGCGCCCAACAGGGAAGCGTACAAAGTTCATGCTTGCCTTTATGTCTCACGAGTTAAGGGCGTAGAAGCCTGAAGAGTCAGTGGTTTATGTCATCAAGTTATTGGAAGCTCCAACAACTTGGCCCTGAATACGAATTCGCAACTTTCGAATTACAACAGGTACCTACTTTACTGCTAGGTGAACAGGGACTAATGGGGGCTAGGAAGTAAGTCCAAAGAACTTCCACCGGCCCGGGAATCGAACCTGTGACATGTCGCTTGCGAGGCAAGAACGGTACCGCTTCTACCACCGGTCCCCCTTGTATATAGTATGTGTATTTAATGTTTAAAGTAAGAATAATTGGGTAATATTATGTTGTTTCGATAATTGCATAGTTGTGTTTTAATTGTGTTATGTAATGTATCTAATTAATTATATTAATCAGTAATTAATACAAATGTTGTTAAATTACTCACTTTACTTAATAATCTTCTCATTCCTTTCATAGCTTAAATTTGTCTGTCACGATAACAGTGACATTTTTGTGTGTATGTGTTCCTCACTTTCTGCATCCACGCATTTGAACCCCGAGGTTATACACTCCTTATTTTAACGTGTCAACTTTGCCTTTCCTTAATGGTGTGGGTAGCAAAGAGAGATATCACATAATGGGGGCCTGTCTGGGAGCTATCTGAACTCACACCAGAATTTACCAATTACGTCTTGCTTATTTGACCCTGTTATCGGTCCTAAGTGTGGTTGTAAAGTAATTTTGCTTCCCGATACCAGTAGTTCCTTTTCGCACTTGGCCAGTGTGGAATGTGCTACAGTCACCTGACAAATCAATGGTAACCAGTTTTTGACTTAATACACTTTACTCCACTACACACTGTCACACAGTTATCTTTTTAGAGTAAACTGAAAAGAGAACCTGTCCTCCCATATAAGCTGACCTGAGACTCGCTTTTTCCGTAACCTTCGTATTTCATCTATTTCTTGAGACAGAACTCACCTCTATAAACATCATTTTGCTAAACAAGCAACAACTCGGTTGTAGTAGTGACCACATTAAATTTATTTAAAGTACATAGCTGGTGTCTCTTCGTGCGTATTATGGGAATACAGCCTGATGCATAAAGCAACCGGCACTCTATAATTCGAAGTTACTGCCTGCTTTAGATTTAAAGAATGACCAATGTTTTAATGTAGTGAAGTAAGTAGTAGGCAGCTAACAAACAGAGAAGTACTACCGCCCGGGAAGATATTGGAACCATAGTGTGCTGTCTCATGGTAGACCCTGCTGCCATATGGCATCACAAAAATTGTGACCACGTCCCAGGTTGCTGATCTGACTTCTGCTTCATTTACACACAATTGCAGGGTTTCAATTGTTTCTCTTACTTTGACAACACAACATACATGCAGTTATATCGTTTCTCACTATTGATTTTTTTTTTTTTTATGCCTTTTGGAAGGAGGAATAGTCCAGCCACCATCCAAAGACTTGTGTGTACTTGGATGACATTATGGTCCTTTCAGAGACTTGGTCCCTCCATCTAGTACAGCTGTCGACCGTCCTGCAGAGGTTGGAGGAGGCGCACCTGACCATCAACCTGGCCAAGACCATCTTCTGCAGAGCTACTGTAACCGACCTAGGACACGTGGTCGGCCAGGGCCGGGTCCGACCAAAGAAGGCCAACGTCCAAACCATCCTGAAGTACCCTGCCCTACAACTCGGAAGGATCTCATGCGCTTCCTGAGCATGGCGGGGTTTTACCGTCGCTATTGCCCTAACTTCGCCGCTGTCACCGCTCCTTTGACCCATCTTACCAGTGGGAAAGTCTCCTTCCGCTGGACTACTGTCTGCCAGGACTCCTTTGAACAACTGAAGCAGTTCCTGGCCAGTAATCCTGTGCTGACGTCCCATAACTTTGATCTTTCCCTTTATCCTTCAAACCGACGTAGCCAGTGACCTGCTACAGGGGCCGTTCTACTGCAGGAGGATGATAAAGAGGTCCTGCATCCTGTCTCCTGTCATACTGGAAACTCAATAAACACCAACTGGTATACAGTACCATTGAAAAGGAAATACTCAACATCATCTCTACCATAAAAAGTTTGAGTACTACCTATAAGGAACTCGACCCCTGCTCATTTATAGGAATCACAACCCCTTCACTTTCCTGGTTCGGAACAAGTTTTCAAACCAGCGTTTGCTCCATTGGTCCTTATGTCTGCAACCCTACGACATCACAATACTGCACATCAAAGAGAAAGATAACTTGATAGCCGTCGCATTATCCAGAACCAGCTCATCATCACTCGTCAGGACATCATCTTCATTTTCATAGCTGAAGTTTCCCAAGAAGGTCCGGCTTCAAGGGGATAGATGTGACGACTCTGTCCCCTCCTCACAATGCTGTTCTCTGCACTTTCCCTATATCTGGCAGGCAGCAAAGATCATGCCAGTGTTGCCACATGTTGGTCTAATTCCACATTGAGATTCTGGAAAGAAGTTTTCTGCCTCAGGAAAAAGTCTGTTTAGGATTGTAGGGACTCTAGAGTGAGCCACCCATGGCTCGGGTGACAAGGACATCTCGACGATCTCTCTCTGACAATGATGTAGTTAATGAGATGCCAATGTTTGGATGATGGGCATTGCCACGAACCCTTGAACTTGTCGGCCTGCCTAAACAAGGTATTGGTGATAGTGAAGCTGTGCTCAGCACACTTGCTGAGGAGGAGTAGGCCGTTGGCATTACACTTGCCTTTTTGTTTCTCCCTATGGTTCCTCTGCCAACTCTGGCATTAATGTCACCAAGGAACACAACCGTATCTTCTCTGGGGATAGAGGTTAGCACCAAGGAGGTTGAATGGATGGAAGCGGTGTTCGCTGTAACAGAGGCGCGTGAAGCAAGGCCGCCATCTTGTTCAGGGCAACAAGGCCACAGTTGCCACAGCAACTTACGAACAAACGTTGGTAGGTAGTAGGTATTAGGTAGCTACCAAACAGAGAGGTACTACCGCCTGGGAAGATATTGGAAGCATAATGTGTTGTCTAATGGTGGACCCTGCTGCCATATGTGACCAAGTCCCAGGTTGATGAGCTGACTTTCTGCCTCATTTACACACAATTGCAGGGACTCAATTGTTTCACTTACTAATGACAGCACAACATACGTATATTGTTTCTGACTTTTTATTTTTTTTTCATTTTTGTGTTTCTCTATGGTTCTTTATTATTATTTTTTTTATTAGTATTATTATTATTAAATTTTCGCCTCCCAGACCCTGATGTGGGTCAGTGACCTGTGCCCATTTGGCTAATCCTCGTAAAAAATAAATAAATAAATAAATAAATAACTCTGCAGGATTTATACTATTGTTTTATTTATTATGCACATTATAGAGGGACCAACCAAGGAGGATGAAGTCACTGAGAGAAAATGCACTGCCATATTGGTGAAGGCATCAGTCACACTCAGTGACTTTACTTGAGGACAGTGGGTGCCGCCTCCATCCATTCAACCTCCTTGGTTAGCACTTTGTCAAGGTCGGCATAAAAGATTTCCTTGATGTCATCCTCTGCTTCCAGTGTTGGTGCATATGTACTGATGAAGAAGGCATGACGTGAGTGATTTAGTGGGACTCGGAGCGTCATGAAGCACTCGAGGATCCAAACAGGCATTTCAGTTAGACTATGTAGGATGGATTGGCGAATGGCGAAGCAAACTCTGTAAATGCGGTCTCTCTCCACAGCAGCCTTACCTTCCAGAAGAAAGCATAGCTGCACCCCTGTTCTGAGAGTCAACCCTCGTCTGGGAGCCGGGACTCACTAATGGCTGGTATGTAGATGTCATACCTAGACGGATCTTTTGCCACAAGGGCGATTCTTCTTTCAGAAGGGTCCTGATATTCCATGCAGCAACCATAAGAGATTTAGTTTTTTTTTGCTTTGATCTGTGATTGTGATTGTTTTTGAACACATAAGGATGACCTCACTGGGTGCGGTTGCCCAGTCAGGTTGGTGCTTTAAGGCCGGCAGGAAATTTATAGGGCACCTTTTCTAGCCCCCTCCCCATGTGGGGTGAGCGGAGTGGCTCCTGGTAAGGACTGCTCAATCGCACAGACACGACCGGATTGCACTGCTGCCAAGATCTCAGCGCATAAACGCGCATCTTATCTGTGCCGACCATGTGCAGAGTTGACTAGAGACTCCCGGCAGTCATCTCTGCCTGTCCCCATCGCCACTCGTCTGTTGCCATAGGACTTCTGGGGGTATACGGATTTTGATGATGATAAGTATGATGAGCTAAATGATAGCTGCACGTGAGTTAATTTATGCGGTGAGGCAGGAGCCCAGGCTGCAATCACCCTTTTCCTGATCCAATGGTGCATGTGTTGCAACGACTGTGGAGTTGGAAGAGTTGTATTGGACTGTCGATAGCCCAGTTTGTTGGGTTTCGCCTTAATAGCTTGATAGCATTTTGCATTGCCTTCGTCCGCCGGTGTAGTCGTTAGGTTCCTATGTTGGTCACCTCTTCCGCCTATATCGACGTTGAGGTCTTACTGGAGATCTGTAAGCATGTCTGCCTGATAAGGGGCTCCACCACAGATTTTTCGTTCGAGTTTTACTCCCGTAGCCTTGTACTATGGTAGACAAAAGTTCCTTCCCTCAGCCAGCCATAATGTGACTAAATCACCTGAGGTTCGAAGAACGAAGCAACTGAAGGAAGTGGTGTAATCGTCCAACAGATGGTTCACTGTTTAGTGCTTTTGACGGGGGATGGGGACCAAAGGGGGGATGGGGACCAAAGGGGGGATGGGGACCAAAGGGGGAAAGAGAGGGAGGGCTGAGGGAAGGGACTTTTGTCCACCATAGTACCTAACAAGGTTAATCCGCAAAGCAGCGGGGCAGTGGTTGGTAGGCGCCAGGACGTGTCCACATGTCAGTGAGCCTATGCGCTGTTCCTCTGGAGCCCACTGCTGCTCCGAGATCCCCTGCTGGTCTAGCCTGGAGCCGCGAGGCATCCAGTTACCATGTGTTGCCACGAGGAGGCACAGCAGGAGTCTTGATGGTGAGGAGGCTGTGTACTGGTAGGGGAAGACTTATGCAAGGCTGCTTCCCTGTTCACACGAGAGCTAGGCAGTGGCGGTAGCTGAAAGCGAGAGAAAGCAAACAGTGCCTGCACCTTAACACTAACATAATGCTGCCACACTAGACGCATTATACCACCCTGTGTGATCACATACATACATACATACAGCATTTCTCAAAAAGAAGTGAACACTAATCATTATAAAAAGCAATTCATATCGGAATGGATTATACGCTCGTACAGTACTAAATAATAGAGAAAAACCACCAAGGCTCTGTCGTAGTTAAAATGTTTATCACCTCGAGGGATAGCATCCTCCTTGACCTAACTTAATGAGAAATAACCATGATTTTAGGTTTCAATTAGGACCAATTAGCTAGTTTAGTGCCCCCCCCCCTCCTCGTCATTTTTCCTGTGTGCCACGAGACATTAGTGAACTTGAAACGTAGGATCACTGACGTTGACTCGATATCACCAGAGACATGCTGGCAAATGTCTGGGGGGTGAAATCAAATATCATCTTCAGGGATTTCCAGCATAACTCGCAGTGCTCACATTAAAAGTCAATTGCTCTAACTCTGTAATAAATACTTTGATGGTTTCTTTATTATACACACTGTTTAAAATATGATACGTTATTGGATTGGATTTGTTGATTCTGTAATGGAGTTTCTGTGTCTGTTCTTGTTTTGTCAACTAAAGATAATTCACTGGTATTTAAATCTCCCAGGCTGCATCAGTGTCTGGTTGTTAAGATATATATTATGACATGAGCTGAGTTTGTAGAGAAAAGCGTTGTGTGGAAGTTTTGTCTATTGATGTTCATTATTTCTTCCAAAGGTCACATTCAGGCTCAGAATGATACTTTTAATATTTAACTGAAGATTGTTTCAATACCCTTTTCATCGGGTTAACTTAAGATTTGCCACCTCTTGGTTTTGTCACGTGAAGAGTAACCTAACCTAACATTAACCTAACCCCAGGTAGTGTTGGGGAGGGGGGGGGGGGGAATCTTCAGGTAAAGGTAATCTGGCGATCCATATCATTTGGATAAGAAAGAGTTGTGTCGCCATCTTATTTTGGTGGTTCACGAAAACGATAAATAAGAGTAGGTGAAAGAGAATCGCCCTGTCTGACTCCATGATTGTACAGTACACAACTAACTATATAATACACTTGTCTGTCCTGCGACGACCACCATCGCCACCATCATACAAACACCACCACCACACTACCACCATATGACATCGACCACCACAACACCATCACTCTACCACCACACCATCACTCTACCACCACACCATCACTATACCATCACACCATCACTATACCACCACACCATCACTATACCACCACACCATCACTATACCACCACACCATCACTATACCACCACACCATCACTAAACCACCACACCATCACTATACCACCACACCATCACTATACCACCACACCATCACTATACCACCACACCATCACTAAACCACCACACCATCACTATACCACCACACCATCACTATACCACCACACCATCACTATACCACCACCATATAACAAAAGGTGGGTTGCGGCCTCTGGTACCGTACCGTATATTATTCAACACATGGGAGGTGCGTGCGTTGTGGTCAGGGCTCTGAGAATCCATTAATACTATGGTTTATGGAGACGAAAAAATATTTGATGTCACAGAAAACTTATTGTATGAAATAAAGATCTCAAACAATACAAAAGAGTGAATTGTAGTGTTATAGATCTTAAGAATAAATTAGCGTGTAGTAAATTCAGTAGTTCAGATAATGAAATATTTCGTTTCAAAATGACGTAGTTGGGTCAATCGCTTCTTACTAATTATATAAATACGATAGATGATTAGTGAAAGGTATGGAGCCCTGGAAGAAGATTTTAACCTGAACTAAAACGAAACAAACCTAAAATGTAAAAACCGAGAAGAGGGAAGACAAGAATAACAACAAGAACAGAGACATAGTCCCAAGAATCGAGGGGAGGGGGGGGGGGGGGCAAAGGAGGGGGTGAATAAGTGAGTGGTCTTATAGGTCGCGTGGAGAGAGATGGCCAGCGTTAGGAGTAGCCAACTGTGAAATTTAAGAGCCTCAAAATTCATGAATCGCGAAATTATAGTTTTATAAAATTCACGGAGAAGGAACTGTCTATTTAGTGTAAGTGTGTGAGTGTATGTGTATGTACGTGGAAAAGTTTGTGTAAGTGTGTGTGTATGTATGTATGTGTATGTCAGTGTAACTGTGTGTGTGTGTGTGTGTGTCCGCAGGCTAGCCCTCATGGCGAACAGGGGAGCAACTTGCATAAGTCATCCCCTGCCAGTACACAGCCTCTTCACCATCAAGACTCCTGCTGTGCCTCCTCGTGGCAACACACGGTAACTGGGTGCCTCGGGGACCCAAGCCAAACCAGCAGGGGATCTCGGAGCAGCAGTGGGCCCCATAGGGACGGCGCATAGGGCCACTGGCATGTGGACACGTCCTGGTGCCTACCAACCACTGCCCCACTGCCTTGCGGAGTAACCTTGGCAGGTATAAGGCTACGGGAGTAAACCCCCTAACGAAAAATCTGCTCGGTGGAGCCCTGCATCAGGCAGACATGGTTAGGGTGCTCCAACAAGACTTAACGGCGGTACAGGCACAAGGGGTGATCAACATGGGAGCCCAATGACTACACCGGTGGACGAAGGCAATGCCTGACGGACAGGCTACTAAGGCGAAACCCAACAAACAGGGCTATCGGCATTTCAGTGTAACTCTCCCTCTCCCTAGTCGTTGCAACACTTCTACCACTGGATCAGGAAAAGGGAGAGCCAATATGTATGGTTGCAGCCTGCCCTCCTGCCTCACCACATAAATCAACTCGTGCACGGCCATCATCCAGCTCATCATGCTTCTCATCATCATAAAAACCCCTATACCCCGCAAAAGTCCTATGGCGACAAGTGGCGACGGGGACAGGCAGAGATGACTGCTGGGAGTCTCTTGTCACAACTCTGCAAATGGGCTGCATAAATAAGATGGCAGTTTATACACTGGGATCTAGGCAGCAGTGCAATCCGGTCCTGTCTGTGCGATTCAGCGGCCCTTTCGAGCAATCACTCTGCTCACCCTACATAGGGAGGGGGCTAAAAGAGGTGCCCTAAACATAGCCTGCCTAAAGAACCAGCCTGACTGGGCAACCACACCCAGTAAGGTCATCCTTATGCGGTCAAAAACACAATCATAATCACGGATCATAACAAAAACAAACTATACAAAGTCTTATGGTTGCTGCATGGAAAATAAGGACCCTTCTTGATACTGGAACAAATTAGCGTCCTGAAAGAAGAACAGCCCTTGTGGTAAAAGAGCTGGCTAGTTATAACATCGACATAGCAGCCATTATTGAGTACCGGCTCCCAAATGACGGTACACTCACAGAACGGGGGTCTGGCTCTATCTTCTTCCAGAAGGGTAAGCCTGCGGCGAACGGGACTCGCATTTATGGAGTTGGCTTTGCCATCCGCCAATGCATCCTACATAGGCTAACTGAAATGAATGTTGGGATCTATGAGCACCTCATGACGCTCCGAATCCCACTGAATCACTCTCATCATGCCTTCTTCTTCAGTGTATACACCCCAACACTGGGTGCAGAGAAAGACATCAAGTAGGCCATTTATGCGGACCTTACCAGAGTGTTAACCTCTATCCCCAGAGAAGACAAGGTTGTGTTCCTTGGTGACTTCAATGCCAGAATTTGCAGAGATACTCACATTTGGCAGGGAATCATAGGGAGAAATAGACTAGGCAAGTGTTTTCCCAACGGTCTATTCCTCTTCAGCAGGAATGCTGCACACACCCTCACTATCACCAATAACTTGCTTATGCAGGCCGACAAGTTCAAGGGTTCGTGGCAACACCCATGATCCAAACACTGGCATCTCATTGACTACATCATTGCCAGAGAAAGAGATCGCCGAGATGTCCTCATCACCCAAGCCATGCGTGGTTCAGACGACTGCAACACTGATCATTGGCTCGTCAGAACCAATCTCTCACTTCACGTCGCCTTCAGAGGAAAAAGCAATAAGCCACCAGAAAAGGTTTTAGCACTAAGCGTCTGGAGGATCCAGACGTAGCACATGCTTTCAGAGAGCAGCTCGAACATGGGCTGATAAACAACCCGACAACAAACAACCCAAATCCCAATGCAGAATGGGATATTCTCGACACTGTTATGGCAAAAACTTGTAGAGACCCTCGGCCAGATCGAAAGAATACACCAGGACTGGTTTGATGAAAATTACCTGGAAATCAATGCACTAGTCAATGATAAACAGGCTGCTGTAATAGACAGGCAGAACAACCCTCAGTCTCGGACCTTCCGCAAGAAGAAAGTGGCGGCCCAACACGAACTTTGCAATCTAAAGAAAGACTGGTTTAAAAATAAAGAATGTGAAATGCAAAAACTTGGAGATCAACACAAGATGCGCCAATTTTTCAATTATACTAAAAAGTTTAATGGGCCAATCAATCATGGCACAGCCTCCCCCCCCACCCCCCCCCCCCCCCCCCCCCCGCTGATTCGATGGTAACTGCCTTATTAAAGACGAAGAAGGCATCCTTCAGCGCTGGAAAGAACACCACCATTCACTGCCCAACCAAAACACCAATGTGGATGTCTTTGACTACCCAGCAGCTCCCTCAGCATCTAAAATTGACTCATCTCAGCTATCCTCCATCCCTGGATGAGGTAACTGCTGCCATCAAACAGATGAAAAATAACAAAGCCTCAGGGCCTGATGGAATCCCACCCGAGGTAAATAAACCAGAAGGACCTCTGCTTACCAGCCATTTCCACTCTCTCCTGGAGAATATATGGGAAAAGGAGGCAATCCCCCAAGCTCTATAAGAACAAGGGAGACGGGTCAGACTGTGGCACCTACCGCAGGATCTCGCTGTTGTCTGTGGCTGGCCAAGATTATCGACCGAGTCCCCCTCAACAGACTTCTTCCTGAGGCGGAAAACTTCCTCCCAGCATCTCAATGTGGCTTTAAACCATCATGTGGCACCACTTACATGATTTTTGCTGTCCGCCGGATACAGGAAAAGTGCAGAGAACAGCGTCGTGACCTGTACATGGCTTTCATCGACCTAACCAAGGCCTTCAACTCGGTCAACAGGAAAGCCCTCTGGCGGACCCCGTTTTGTCTGCCCACCAAAATCCATCGCCATTATGAGGCAACTCCACGATGGCATAAACGGCAGTGTCCTGCACACTGGCACCCAGTCTGAGTTCTTCCCCATCCAGACAGAGGTAAAACAAGGGTGTGTACTGGCTCCAACTCTCTTTTCCATTTTCTTCACTGCCTTCCTTACTCATGCCAGTGCCAATTTAGTCGGCAGGGTGGAAATCGAGTACCTGATGAAGGGTCTTTTCAACATAAGACGACTCCAGGCAAGAACAAAGGTGTCGGCAGCTTCCAATACTGAACTTCAATATGCAGACGACCTCACCCTTATCACTCACTCTGAACGCAACCTACTTTAGATCATGAACACCTTCGCAGATGCGTATGGACACTTCGGCCTGAAAGTGAATGTACTTAAGACTCAGATTCTCTTTCAGCCTGCCCCTGGTTCAGCCACACCTCCACCATCTATCCATTTTAATGGTACTACCCTCTCGAGTGATACCCACTTCGGTATCTCCGCTCCCACCTGTCCACCACCGCGGACATCGATGGACAAATTCTACACTGGATTAGATGTGCTTCTCAAGCCATTAGCAGACTCTGTACCCGTATCTTCATCTGTATGGAACTGAATTATCTACAATGTTGCACGTATATCGAGCACTGGTTCTCCCCATCCTGCTATATGGCAGCGAGACATGGATCACATACAGGAGGCACCTCAAGGCACTTGAAAACTTTCACCAACGTAGTCTAAGTTCCATCCACTGAGTTTGCTGGGAAGGCAAAAGAACAAATGCCAGTATTGTTGCTGATACCAACTCTAGGCGCATCAAGGCTACCATTATCTATGAACAACTACGTTGGACTGGCCATGTTACCCGCATGGACGACAGTAGGCTGCCAAAGCAGCTACTTTACAGTCACCTAACGTATAGTAAACGTAACGCTGGTGGACAACTGAAAAGCTATAAGAATAGTCTAAAGACATACCTGAAAAAGTGCCAAATCGACCCCCTCAAGTGGGAGACGATTACTCCACACTGTAGCGCTTGGAGGATCACCACACGAGATGGTGTCAATACTTTCGAATTAGCCTGACTGCAAACAGAGGCAGACAGGCGCCAACGCCGGAAAGACGCTGCAGCCGCCCCTCCCGCACTTGATGTAGCACTCCACACGTGCCACATCTGTAGACGACTCTGTCGGTCCCGTATCGGACTCTGTAGTCACCTCAGAACTCACCAACGAAGGTGACATCCTTAATAACTCGTATAATTGTATCATAGCTGGATGATCGTCATCCTCGATTCCGAGTGACAGCAAAGTAGGTGTGTGTGTGTGTGTTTGTTTGCGTGCCAGGGTTATATCGTTCATGTGTATACGTAAATGGGTCAAGGTTACATGGTTTTATTTGCTATAACTTCATGTTCTTCCTCTGTAAAAGCAATTTTGTTCATATATCAAAACTATGTTCCGTTTAACTATACCAAGATTATGTGAATGAAGAACTACCATGGAAGTACATATTTAATGAAAATAAATCGTTTTTGACGTAAATTATCTGAAAGAGGAGAAGGGTTCACACACACACACACACACACACAGGACTCATTATCCTATTTTGTGGACCTACGAATTTTTCAGACCAACAGGTGAAGTAAAGTCGGGAAAAAAACCCGACCTCGTATCGCTAATGTGTTCATAAAGGTCCATACTCTGAATACTACGGATATTATTCTCTTCGGGAAAAAAAAGACAAATTTGGTCTGCATCTATAACGTAAGAGTGAAAACATTTGTAAATTAGACATTGTGTTTGTTTTTGTTTTGTTTTTATAAATTTTATGAAAGTAAAATACCCGATTTATTCTCCCCAAAAAATTCTATTGATCATTCTCTTTCTTATATCTAAATTCTTCACACTATTGTCTCTTCACATAACAGTACTCTCCTCACCCCTGCACATTAACCACTCAGTCTCCCTCACCTCCACAACACTATGTAGAAAATTACACTTTACTCAGTGGTCAACAGTATGGGTTCTGTAATGGCCGCACTATGAATGATCTTATCTAACTCCTCACACACTCAACCTTTAGAAACCCTTGTTGAAACTCCCGACATTTCCCAATAATTTAACCAGTAAGGAGTCTATAAATGCAAGATTGCTTTCCCATGTCATTTCTTTCATAGTCCGTTTGATTTATTATTCTTTTTTTTCTTTTTTTTTCTTACCCAGACTCTCACCATCGTTACTGGAGTTCTTCAGAGTTCTGTATTTGCACCAACGCTATTCCTTATTACACATTAAAGATCATCTCACAAACAAACAACTCTCTTATACAAATGGTCTCAACCCTCCATAGATCCTTCACGCTGCCACAGTCTTACCAGATAAACTTTTTAATGTCAAAGAACAGTCACTCTTTTCTCGACAAATGGACCTCACTGTTCGGAGCCCTTGTTCCTGAGCTAGACACCTTACCAGGACCCGGGCGGTAACAGAGCCCACCGACTCAAACGGGTTGTTCACTTACTTTCATGATCATGTTTAGCATATTGCTCCTTCACTACTGAGCATTACTCAGGTATTATATATGACTAGGGCCCGGATAGTTATTCACTAAAAAACCATGAAATATGCATGCAAATATGCACTAAAAACAGGGGAAATATGCATTTATATGCACTAAAAAATGTCACTTATAAAGCCAAGAATGCAGGTTATATGGAAACAAAATAGTTAATATAAAATAATGTTAATGTTTATTAAGCAATATACGTAATGTATTTAACATATATATGTGAAAGTGCTTCAAAAAATATATATGAACATGTATTTACATTATAGACTGACATATTTTCAGACATTACAGATTGTGGTTGCATTTGATGATGACATGGTGGCATAGCTTTATATTCTGAGAACACCCTTTCTACATCACACGAGACGATTGGTGCATGTTTCATACATAGGAGGTCTGACATAGTGAGTGGCTGTACCGTCTCGTCAATAATAGCATCACCAGACATTATCTGACTGACTTTTTTCAGCTTTTCAAATCCCTTGTTTTTGTACAACACGTTATTCAGTTTACCATAGTAAGCATCAGACTGCAAACTTTTCAGTTCTTCAAGAACACCATTAACCAACGAAATTGCCGAGGACAGCAGTAGTCCCCTTTCTTCAAGTCTAGTAATTGTTGATTAAAGCGACGTTACCTCACCTCACTTCACCTAACCACACCTCACCTCACCTCCCAGTACCACGTGTGCTCATTCAGTGGCAACAAAGAGATACTGCCAGATGAATATTTTACCAAAATATGCATTTATATGCAGTTATCTAGGTAATATGCACTTATCATAGAAATCACGCAAAATATGCATTTGCATATGAAATATGCAAATGCATAACCATCCGGGCCCTATATATGACTACAGAAGAGGAGTAGTAAAGGCAATGTATAATATACAGTACTGACAAGACACACCAACAACCAGCAAAAATCGAACATTAACAATCGCTACACTTATCCAACATACATCGTTATATAAATATCCAACAATACACTAACAATCACCACAATCATACCACATACAAAGGCACACAAACATTACAAACTTACATTATATTCAAAGTCAGAGTAACACAATTTGCTATCAACCACCACCGACCACCAACTCTACACCCTCGTCCGTCCAGGAATGCTCTGCCCTCCTCCCTGTGTTGTTCGAGATCTGAACAACACAGATGCAGGACCCCGGAATACCTAACCATGAGCCCAAACTACGAACCATCCCATGAATCCACGATCCAGGACTCAAGGTCCGGAACATCGAGTCAGAAGATCGAGTAACGGGGGTGGAGCAGTGGTCGAGCAGCAGCTGAACACGGGTCAGGCATTAGTCGGATCTTCAAGCTTGTTCTCCTATATCCAACTCCATAATAACACACACAGCTGAGTGGGGAGCATCCAACTTGGCTTCCCACAATCTTCCTAAAACATGATATATAACATTGTTAACAGGCGTGATATTATACAGTTCAACATAGATTTTGACATCAGCCTCACCCAATCATCACACAACATTGAGACCCTTGGCATCACCCTTACTTTAGGTCTATGGACTCCTGTTCAAAGTCAGGACCTACGTTACTGATCAACAACTGACAACAAATTAGGAAAGTCATGTACACTCCCAGATAGAATACTGTTGTTATCTGTGGGCTGGGTGTGGTGTTGTGGCACTGTAGACTGGATGTGATGTTGAGGCACCGTAGGCTGGGTGTGATGTCGGGGCACTGTGGGCTTCGGTGCATAAAAACAATTTTGTTTAACACAATTAACAATAAGGGCCATACCCCCCCAAAATATCCGCCATTGTAACATTTTATTACTGTCCCTATTCTTTACATAAATACTTCCACAGTCGTTGGTCTGGCGAGCTTCTCTCAACAGTGCCACCACCACAAACCTTTTGTCTGCCAACGATGGCATCTAAGAGTGCCAGATGAGATTCCATTCTGCAGGACCTCCACCAACCTAAACTAATTTTTACCCCAGATTAACACTGTGGAACTCCCTGTTACAGTGTTTTTCTTAAGCGTAAAACATCTAATAGTTCACAACACTGCTTCAAGGGGACGCCTCGGTGAGCAGATTTAACAACGAAACTTGTCTTATGTCTCTCTGCATCTTTTTATTTGTTGAAAAAAAATTATCAAACTCGCCCAAGTCCTTGTGGCACCAATGTTCCGCCAAGTTTCAATAAAAGCTCAAACACCTTCAAGAGTTGTGGTCACGTTCACACGGAGGAGACGCCACACACATGCACCGTGAATCATCCATAATATTCCTTAGTGGTGTTATAGCTATTGTGGTGCTCTCGAGAGACGACACATTTTATTTTTCATTCGAGAACCCTAAATGATTACTATACCTTAGGACATACAATAAACAGGAACCTAAAAATCAGTAGGATTAAAGTCTAATCATATGATTGGGAAGAACGTAAATGTACTATACTCACGCAGAAGCCACGCGACAAACTACTGTAATACTCTCACAAGGGAAATAATTATCTCCACATCGTGACTCGAACCCACGACTAACAGATGCCAGTCTCAGGCGATAACTACTCGGCCACCAGACTGGTTTCAGCATCAGTTAGTGCCAGAGTTCTCCATTAGAGTATTACACTTACATTGATGTATGCGGACAAAGTGTTTTATTCAAAGTTATAAGTCACGTATATTTACCTCACTGCACAAAAATGTCTCGTCTCGAAGGACATTTTCTTTGTCCTCAGACCATCTGTAACAAGAGCTATATTACCTGCGATGTACTTAACTGGCTCATTCACGTGTTTGAAAACCATAATAAACGAACTATTTAAGCCGTTAAGCCTGATGTACTTTGTAAATCTTCATTAATATATAATGCAACTGGAGCTCTATATAATAGTAATAATAATAATAATAAAAAAATATTAAAAACTAACAAAAATGACTATAATAACAATAAAGACAACAATAATAATAATAATAATAATAATAATGACAATAATAATAATGACAATAATAATAATGAAAATAATAATAATGACAATAATAATAATGAAAATAATAATAATAATAATAATAATAATAAATAACAATAATAACGATGATAAAGATAATAATTATAATAACAATAATAATAATTACAAAAAACGACAATAACAACAATAATAGTAATGACAATTGTGATGACATAAGTAACTACAACTATTACTCCAACTACTACTATTTTTTTAAACGTGGCCTCTAGCCTCCCCCAATTGCCACACCTGTGTTGCCATAATATTGTCTTAAAATTAAATATCTTAATACAAAATTACTACCCTGGCTGTGTTGAGCTAGTTGCACAACAGATCTATGAGGCATTCATTGACTGTTGCCTCAAAATCAATATCTGCGGCCGTTGTCGGCTTTGGGGCCGAAGATCTCGTTATCCCTGAGGCAAAGTCATGCAGACCTAAGCAGACAGAAGGACCGTCGACATCTCAACCAGGCTGCAACGTGGTTTCGGGTTGCTGCTTCTGCTCAGACAACACCTTGGCCAGTCTTGCGTAGAAGCGTCTTGCACTTGGCCCCATCCCGCTAGAGGTTGTGAACACCGTGATCTACATTCTGAATTCTCTTTCCCCCCCCGCCCCAATTTTGGCGTTCTCGTTTCTCTTTATGTGCAGCCTCAAGGGACAAGTTATGGTGACATGCGGCCATGGGGTCGAATATCCTGACATCAATGAAGGCTCGCTGTCCCCATGTCCTGGATCCTCGAGCGCTGACGTCTACAAGGGCTTCGTTAGATGTGTTGGAAGTCCTGTGATAGAGTTCTTACATGCCGATGGAAGGAGGGTCGGTTCCACAGTAAATTTGCTGTGAGATCCCTTATTTCGTCATGCCTCATGCATACGAAGCCCCTTTTTTACACACCATGGCGTAAGATGAGTCATACATGCATTGGGAGGGCAAACCTTCTACTTCCCAACCATACCTGAGAACAATAGCATCTGTAAATTCTTGTTTATTAAGGCTGAAACCTGTTGTCTTTATCAGTAACGTTGTTAGCCAGTTTGAGGCATCCACCTCCTGCGCTGTAGCTAGTTTTTTGTTTATTCCAGTTCTCTGACAATTGTTATTGAAGTTTATCACTTTGGGTGTGCTGCCGTGTTGCCGTGCCTGCTGAACAAAAATCCAGGATGTAGGCCTGTAGGGGTGGGGGAAGTGATTAGGTGCATCATTGGAAAATGCATAATGGAGGTAGTCATTGATGATATCAGGGCAGCTGCAGGGAACCTGCAAGCATGTGCTGGCCACCAGGCTGGGGGTGAAGGTGCTATTCACGCCATCATGCCACGAGAAAGATGTTTGAGCAGCGTTATTGTGACGCAGTACTTCTGGTTGACGCTTCCAACGCATTCAACATAATCAACCGCAAGGCTATACTGTACAACATCAAGATCAAGTGTCCAAGCTTTGCAATGTATGTTGAAAACACCTATAGGAACCCATCAGACCTCTATATAACAAGCTTCAAGGCCCTAAGAGGAGATACCACCATATAGTCAACTGAGGGAATAACACAGGGGGATCCAGTAACCATGGCAATGTACGCAATTCGTGTCCCAACACACAATAAACTATGAAACAACCGAGGCGTATGCTGATGACCTTACAGGAGCAGGAAAAGTGGAGGACATCAAAAAGTGGTGAGACCTGATAACATCACGTGGTCCACAAATAGGGTACCACACAAATGTCAGCAAGTCCTTCCTCATTGTAAAGCAAAAATACCATGACCGGGCTATAGAAGTGTTCGGCGGAAGTGAGGTCAGAATAACAAAGGACGGCCAAATTACATCTAAATGCGGTAAAAGGCACGATCGATTTCAAGACCGGGAAAGGTAAATAAGAGGGTGAAATAAATCCAAGCTCTGTTGCAGATTGCTAAAACTGAGCTGCATGCTGCTTTTGCGGAAGTCACCCATGGAGTCAAGCATCGCTGGAATTATCTGACGGGCACTATCCCGATATCTGACCCCTCCTCCACCCCCTGGAAGAAGTCATCAGGGTCGCTTTTATCCCAACACTAGTAAAACACATTCACTTAACACCAGCAAAACGGTCAGAATGCAGCAAGTGAGGTGGATACGAACGAATTAAACAAGATTCGACGGTCCATTACGACAGAACGACAACACACACAGTTATAAACTGCAAAACTGATGCTGCAAGTGCCAGAGAAATTTAAGAAAAAAAAAAAGTTATGCAACAGGAGGTGGGCGCCGCGAACTGGCTAAGAAAGTTACCAATAAGGGCAAAATGCTTCAGCCTTAATAAACAAGAATTTAACAGATGCCATTGCTCTAAGTTATGTTTGGCCAGTGGAAGATTTGCGTGTGTTGCACATCCTACAACGTCACTGTGGAACCGACGCTCCTTTCACTGGTCGGTGAGACACAGGACTTCCAACTCACCCAACGAAGCCCCTTGTGGGCATCAGCGCCGGAGAGAATGCAGAATGTGGATTCACAGCAGCTTCATTTCTATGGTGTTAACAACCTCTGGTGCAGGGGTCACCAAACTTTTTTCACAGTGGGCCGGATAACTGAAAGAATGACGAGCACGGGCCGCATAATCATTCTGTTCAATACTTACAAGCCAGAACGAAAGCTCTGGTAACGTCAGAGTGTAGGCGGAGCTACCACGAGCCGGGGAAGGACTTGGGATCCGGCCCGCGGGCCGTAGTTTGGTGACCCCTGCTCTGGTGGAAGGGACCAAGTGCAAAGGATAGGGTACGATTCAGCGCCACCGTTTCAGCGAGAGGGGTCAGTTGTTTAGTTGCTGCTCTGCTATATAGTATTTGAGGTATTTTCTAATATCCAAAAAGATGGTAATGATATCCTTAATATGTAAACAATCGAAACTTTAGCTGTTCCGTTCTTTTAAGGCGACCGATTACTCTCTATAAATGCCCAACGTCATATGTTGTCGTTAATGGGGAAACTGTTTGCACCTTGTATCCCACCACCCCTCCCCATCCCCACGTCCAACGGTTATACAGCAAAGACACCTGTTATGGCTAATGAGGAGTTGGTTCATCATAATATCCTGTAATTGATATTACGTTACAAACAAAGGCGCAATATCATTGATGAAAATTAGTTTGGTTAAAAAATAAACAATAATAGAATTTCAGATTCAACCAGACAGACGTAGCAAAACCACTCTCACTCACTCTCTCTTAATCTCTCTCTCATTCATAACACGAAATATTAATAAGTTGAATACAACATAATATACAGTATTATACCACGTTAATGAAAGATGGATAGTTTCCGAGTTGAACGGAACGCACAGGCACTGAAAGGTCCCGGCGATGAATGGTCTGGCGCTGAAACAGCGGCGCTGAAACGGCTGCGCTCAATTGGCGACGCTGAATTGGGCCATCTCCAAGTGCAAGGTGCTTTTAAGCAAGACTGGCCGAGGCATAATCTGAACGGAAGCAGCAGCCCAGAATCCATGCAGCTGCTGATGCTGCTACTGATGCTGCTGCCGTGTTCCCCGAGGTAGTAAAGTAATGTAAGATGATGGTGTCCCGGGGTAGTACTATATAATGATGGTGTCCCGGGGTAGTACTATACAATGATGGCGTCCCGGGGTAGTACTATATAATGATGGCGTCCCGGGATAGTACTATAGAATGATGGTGTCCCGGGGTAGTACTATACAATGATGGTGTCCCGGGGTAGTACTATATAATGATGGCGTCCCGGGGTAGTACTATAGAATGATGGTGTCCCTGGGTAGTACTATAGAATGATGGTGTCCCGGGGTAGTACTATATAATGATGGCGTCCCGGGGTAGTACTATAGAATGATGGTGTCCCTGGGTAGTACTATAGAATGATGGTGTCCCGGGGTAGTACTATATAATGATGGTGTCCCTGGGTAGTACTATAGAATGATGGTGTCCCGGGGTAGTACTATAGAATGATGCTGTCCCTGTGTAGTACTATAGAATGATGCTGTCCCTGGGTAGTACTATAGAATGATGGTGTCCCTGGGTAGTACTATAGAATGATGGTGTCCCGGGGTAGTACTATATAATGATGGTGTCCCTGGGTAGTACAGTACTATATAATGATGGCGTCCCGGGGTAGTACTATAGAATGATGGTGTCCCTGACTTCCATTTATACACCTCTATCATATCGCCCCTCACTCTACGTCTCTCGAGGGAGTGCAAATTAAGATGCTTTAACCTGTCTCTGTACTCAAGGTTCTTAATGCCCGGGATTAATCTTGTCATTCTCCTCCAAGTGAGGTCTCACAAGCGCAAGATATCGTTTTAGGATAACCTCGCTAGTCTTGTAACTAACACTCCTTTGTCTGAACCCAAGTACTGTGTTAGCCTTGTTTCGAGCAAATACACATTGTTGTCTTGGGTTAAGATTCCTACTTATCATTACTCATAAATCTTTCTCACAGTCGGATTTCTCTATATCAACTTAATATAATTTAACCAAACCTTCCCAGGTAAATATAGGCTGGGTAGCTAATCTTCAGGTGCTTACTACCTAGTTAACACCTGTGTGTGGATCACCTTTACGTATCTACGGTATATTTAAAGTTTATCTCATCACTGGCTGTTTCAACGCCTCCACAAGCCAATCTTTACTGTCATCTTGGTTTCCTTAGTTCTTATTGGCTCTCGTCAAGGCGAACCTTATGCTGATTGGCCCGCCGGGAAATTACTACTTGGACGATGTTATTTTCCTCAGACTTCATCTCAAAGTTAATTTTCTTTCTCGTTCAATCCAAGACAAGATGTTCTCACGGAGGGACGGACCGAGCCGGTTCTTCCTGTGCTCTTGAACAAATACCGTCAAACCTTTCTCCAGGGGTGAGCTTGATGCTGATTGGTTAACCTGGAAATATGGTCGAAGCTGATTGGCTAACCTGGAAGTGAGGGTGATGGTGACTGGGTAACCTGGAAATTAGGTCGAAGCTGATTGGCTAACCTGGAAGTAAGGATGATGACGATTGGTTGATAAAGAAGTAATAATTATGCTCATTGATTAAAATTGATACAAACACGACTTTAATTAGTTAATCTAATGATGATACCAATGGTGTACCTGAAGTAAAATGTTTGTTAATTGGCTTAGCAGGAAATAATCTTCCCACTGATTGGCCAACAGGAAGTTCTCTATACGTTGATTGGTTAGCCTGGGACTAAACTTCCTTCCAATTGACTTAACAGGAAATAAGCTTTATGCCAATTGGCTGAAGTAAATCTAAACATTCTGCCAGTACTGCACACACACACACACACGTCGTTTTGGTTTCTGGTGTGAAAACCTGAGGAATTTGAGGCAACTGGATCACCTTAGTGGCCGACACGCAGAAGAGAGGGAGGGAGGGAGGGAGAGGGTGCATAAACGGAGAGAGTGAGGGAGGCAGGAGGGATTATTATAGGGTAAGGGGGGTGAATAAAGGGAGAGAGAGAGAAAAGGGAGGTAGTGATTAAAGGGAGAGATCAAGGAAGAGTGCAAGGGGAGGAGAAAGGGAGGGAGGGGCAATGAGAAGGTAAGAGGAGCAATGAGGAGGAAGGATAGGCAATGAGAGGCTCATTTTTACCATTCCTGGACATCTTACAGGTCAAAGTCTACAATGACAGCCATCCTCACAGGTCAACCTCACACACCTACGTACAGTTGTCAGAAGAGGTCTAATGCTAACTTTTTATCTATTAATGTCTCAAGAATTAACCCCAAAATAGCAAGAAATAGCCTTTTTGTCATGATTTTGTAATAATTATAAGAATTGAATCCCAAACTGTAGGAATTGAACATATTTCCCTCACTATTGTTTTATATTATGGCGAGACGTAGACTATTATTACTTTCCTTGTTTTTAAATATTACTATTGTTTTGCTCTTTTTTTTACTAATATATTTTTTTTTTCAGACTAAATGATATCTTGGGTGATTTCAGCTTTAATGGCCAAGGCTTATCCACCAGACACACCCCCACAAGGTATGGCCTCCCTTTATGTTGATACAATTGTGTGTGTGTTTTTTTTTTCCTTGCTTCCTTGTCTAATGTTGAGTTGGTATTTTTCCCTCCTGTGTTTTCCCGTTGATGATGTTAAGAGCGTGTGTGTGTACTCTCTCTCTCTCTCTCTCTCTCTCTCTCTCTCTCTCTCTCTCTCTCCGTTCTAAAGACAGGAACCGTTCACAATAAACATGTATTTTACATCTTTTGTCCACATCATAGGTAAATGTTTACATTATTCGCTTCTTGGTCCAGAATTCTCAAAGGTTCGTACGTTTAATTTTCCTCGTAATTTGACCCATAAGAACTTGTTTAACTGACGGATTAAGCTTAAAAATAACCTCAATCCTGGCATTAAAATTAGACTGAAACTCTGCCTTGACTATAAACCTCTGACTCAGCTTTAGTTATAGGTTTAAGAAGTAAAGTGGTGGCCGAGTGAATACAATGCTTGCCTTCATCCCTTAGAAAACGATACCCTGACCTACACCACAAAGTTGTGACTGAGGACATCGATATTGTGTGTCTGCAGGAGTGTCTCACACCTAATGGTAAGCCCCCACCAAGTCTGCCCAATTATGTGTATTATGATCCTAGTTCTACTCACACATGTTTGATGTATGTTAAGAAGTCACTCCCGCATGTACCTCTTGTATCCAAAAAGACTACCAACCTTCAGTACCATGGGATCACTATCCACCTGGGCAACTCCACACTCAACGTGCTAAACGCCTATGCTCCCTCAGATCAGCTTCAATACACAGATCTCCCAGACTTTTTACACACTGAGCCCACTGTCCTAATGGGTGACCTGAATACTAGACACAAGAAATTAGGTGACTCCACCACTAACACCAATGGTAGGAGACTTATCTCACTTCTCAGCGCATATGAAGATGTTCAAATTATAGGTAATAATGAACCAACACACATCTATGGCGGGGGTCTAGACAAATGTATTGGCTTTAATCTATCATACACAACTCATAGCTCTGATGTTGTCACTGATCTTATGTCTGACCACAGCCCAATCCAAGCTAGTATACATGTAGCCAATGGCACCCCCACTGGTGGTAAACTCAACAGACGTAGAATCACAGTCAAGCAAGAACATGAAAGCCAGTTCATAGACTTCATCCATGACTGGTACAAGGACTACAAGCCTGACAACTACCAAAGTTTCCATGACGATCTGATAGATAGGACTTATGTATACTTCACCAACAATGCCTCCACCAAAAAAAGGAGAAAACGTGGTCAGCATAATGGGAACAGGCAACAGCAGTGCTATAATGACCCTGAGCTGAAAAAACACAGGGCTAGGGTCAGGAGGGTGGGTAAGGGTTACAGACAATTTAGAACACCTCAAATGTTACAATTGTATCAAGCTTCCCTTGCTGCTGTCAGGGAACGTGTAAACGAACTCAGACAAAATGCATGGGAGACATATGTCAACAGCCTGAACCAACACACATCCCTCAGCAAAGCCTGGAAAGACATAAACATAATCAGAGGTAAAAACAGAAGACACGTCTCCCATCCAAACCCTCTGCAAAAGTCGAATGAGCTAATAACAAAGTGGGCTCATGTGTCGAGCTATGACATGTTACCAGCTAGGACTCGGGGACTCCTTGATGCGAAGTCTGTAGAGAGAAGTAATCTTATTAGCTTTATGCTGGGCAAACAGCACGATGAGTGTGATGTTCCATATACTGAGTGGGAGCTTGACGCCGCCCTCGCCAGGGGTAGGTCTACTTCCCCTGGAGAGGACGGGGTCACCTACAACATCATTAGACTACTAAGGCGCGTGCCAGGCAATCCATTGTTGGTATTGTACAATATGAGTCATGCCGAGGGCCAACTACCCACATCATGGACCAGCAGTATTGTTGTACCAATACCGAAACCAGGACAGCCTGATGCCTTTCGTCCCATATCACTAACCAGCTGCCTGTGTAAAACCTTTGAGAGGATGGTTCTTGGCAGACTCTTATATAGAATCAGAGAACACATGTCTCCTAACATAAATGGCTTCACCCATGGTAAAGGTGTACATAATTGCATCACCACATTCCTAACTGTGCATGGTGATGAAAGGCACAGATACACCACATTTCTTGACCTAAAAGCTGCATTTGATATTGCCAATAGGCAACTGATATTGTACGAACTAGCCAAAATGGATATAGGAGGTAGGCTGTTACACTGGATAAGTGGTTACCTAACCAACAGAAGGGCTGCTGCACTGTTTCAGGGATACAAAAGTGAAGTTAAAGATATGCAACTTGGTACCCCTCAAGGTGGAGTACTTAGCCCCACTTTGTTCAATGTTCTTATGAATGCATTATTAAATTTAATACCAGACAACCCCAGCAATATCTCAATCAGCTATGCTGACGATATTCTTATACATACTAAAACTCATCGTGAAATGCAAACCACCCTGAACCATGTATACGCAGCCTGTGAACACCTCGGTCTTATTATCTCCACTGACAAAACTAAGGTGTTCAACAAACAAGCTGGGAACCGCAAACGCGGCCCCGCCAAGTTCAAGATAGGTAACAACACTATTGACTATGTTTCTTCTTTTAAATATCTTGGTGTTTCCGTCCCTTGTACCCTACCTGCCATACAACAGCTAACCCGCCAATGTACTGACAGACTGAGACCTCTTAGAAGTGTAGCGGGGTACAGCCCGCACTATGGTGCTAATATTAGAATTGTTAAAACAATGTACCTAGGCTATATAAGATCTCTGATAGATTACCACGCACCAGCCCTGGTCATTCGTGACGGGAAAGGCGTTGACAAGCTCGAGAAAATGCAAAATAAAGCCCTCAGAATTATCCTAGGATGTCCCATGAGCACTAAAGTACTTAATATGAGGAAAGAACTAGGTATACCCAGTGTTAAAGATAGAATAATTGAAGTCAACCTCATGATAGCCCTGAGGCTTCTGCGTGGTGATCCTGATAACATTGTTTCCTTAAAATTGCTAGAATGTATGAACCATGGGACTACTGAGTCTAAATGGATCCAAACTACAGCTACACATATGAAGATATTTGGACTAGACCACCTGTACAAAGTTGAGACACAACAGCGCTTCCTGCCACCCTGGCGGACAGTTCCCTTCGATATCACAATACCGACGTATCCGCCTAAAAAATTAATTATACAAAGCATTTATCTCCAACACACTGCCAAATTGAGAGCTCTTGAACACATACACACTCTACAGACTGATGATAATATCACACAGACCATCTACACTGATGGGTCTCTAAACACCGCCTGTGGGAGGGCTGGAAGTGCTATTGTTGTGACTCAACCTGACGGTAATATAATTGAGAAAGGAGTTAGAATTAACAACTGGGCATCCACTCTACAAACTGAATTAGTTGCCATACTCACAGCTATTAAATTCATTGAAACCACTTTTACTGACAGTCTCATCATCACTGACTCTCTATCCTCACTACTTGCCCTTGGTACCCTCGACTCAGGTTGTCACGCTCTTGTCTCTGAAGCCAGACACAAATATGCGTGCCTTGTTGACCGGGGTGTCAGGGTCAAACTGTTGTGGATCCCCTCTCACATAGGCCTCATAAAACATGACAGAGTTGATGCCCTCGCCAAACTCGCGTCTAACAAAGACACCGTTGAATACAATTTGGGTCTGTCAAAAAGAACCCTTAAAACTGTAATTAGGAAAGAACTTATTGATGAGTTTGACGCAAGTAGACAAGTGCAAACAGGCACTAGTCAATCCATAGTTTACCATGATGAGATGTATCAAGTGAAACACGTTTATGGAGCAAGTAACAAGATCACTAGATTACAAGATGTTGTAACAGCTAGATTAAGGTTAGGATATAAGTACCTTTGGCAGTATGTTCCTCAAGCAGATGTAAACAAAACTAAATGTAAAGTGTGTGGCCATACATATGGCCACACACTTGAACACTACGTCCTCGACTGTGTGAAGATAGAACCTTTTAGGGACAGGTCCAAGCACACTGTGTGTGAAATGGCACAACACTTCATCTCTAATGGCAAGATAGCCGACATATTAAGATTGTATCCACTTTTTTGCACTTAGTATCTATGTCAGTTCTCATGTACAGAACCAAATACGCAATGTGCTTGAATACCTCCCACGTAAATGTGAATAACAAAGTGTGAGGCCAGACATACTGCCTCACACGCCTGTTCTCACGCATTTGTGAATAAGTTACCCTTTATGTATAGAACTAAACAAATAATGTAAATGAAATACTGTGTAACTTTCAGTGCCATAATATCCTGACAACGGGGGTTAATTATTATGACCCTTTGTAAACCCTACTCTGTAATCCTTTTGCGCTACCGCTCACAGGATGAGTGTGGGGTGCACAATAAAGTAGCCGCTGCAAGCGGCAAAATCAAAATCAACCCCCCCCTAGTCTCCCCGTCTGTGAATTAGTTCCTGACTTTACACTTGGGGAAATGTAAGTAGTCGAGTTCAGTGCAGACGGTAAGCTTATCCTCGGAGTGAGAGACCAGGTACTCAAGGTGACTAACTGGTGGTCACTCATGGTCGTGTTGATGGTCGTCTCCGGGAGCCACGACTAGACCATCAGCTGCGACTGTCTGTACCGTCTGGAGTCATCATTATAAGAGCGTTAGTTTTTTCTTGCATAAAACATTAAGTGTGGGTGAGAGGTGTTGCCGGAGTGTGTGGGTGAGAGGTGTTGCAGGAGTGTGTGGGTGAGAGGTGTTGCTGGAGTGTGTGGGTGAGAGGTGTTGCCGGAGTGTGTGGGTGAGAGGTGTTGCCGGAGTGTGTGGGTGAGAGGTGTTGCCGGAGTGTGTGGGTGAGAGGTGTTGCCGGAGTGTGTGGGTGAGAGGTGTTGCCGGAGTGTGTGGGTGAGAGGTGTTGCCGGAGTGTGTGGGTGAGAGGTGTTGCCGGAGTGTGTGGGTGAGAGGTGTTGCTGGAGTGTGTGGGTGAGAGGTGTTGCTGGAGTGTGTGGGTGAGAGGTGTTGCTGGAGTGTGTGGGTGAGAGGTGTTGCAGGAGTGTGTGGGTGAGAGGTGTTGCTGGAGTGTGTGGGTGAGAGGTGTTGCAGGAGTGTGTGGGTGAGAGGTGTTGTTGGAGTGTGTGGGTGAGAGGTGTTGCAGGAGTGTGGGTGAGAGGTGTTGCAGGAGTGTGTGGGTGAGAGGTGTTGCAGGAGTGTGTGGGTGAGAGGTGTTGCTGGAGTGTGTGGGTGAGAGGTGTTGCTGGAGTGTGTGGGTGAGAGGTGTTGCTGGAGTGTGTGGGTGAGAGGTGTTGCTGGAGTGTGTGGGTGGGAGGTGTTGCTGGAGTGTGTGGGTGGGAGGTGTTGCTGGAGTGTGTGGGTGAGAGGTGTTGCTGGAGTGTGTGGGTGAGAGGTGTTGCTGGAGTGTGTGGGTGGGAGGTGTTGCTGGAGTGTGTGGGTGGGAGGTGTTGCTGGAGTGTGTGGGTGAGAGGTGTTGTTGGAGTGTGTGGGTGAGAGGTGTTGTTGGAGTGTGTGGGTGAGAGGTGTTGCAGGAGTGTGTGGGTGAGAGGTGTTGCAGGAGTGTGTGGGTGAGAGGTGTTGTTGGAGTGTGTGGGTGAGAGGTGTTGCTGGAGTGTGTGGGTGAGAGGTGTTGCAGGAGTGTGTGGGTGAGAGGTGTTGCTGGAGTGTGTGGGTGAGAGGTGTTGCTGGAGTGTGTGGGTGAGAGGTGTTGCTGGAGTGTGTGGGTGAGAGGTGTTGCTGGAGTGTGTGGGTGAGAGGTGTTGCTGGAGTGTGTGGGTGAGAGGTGTTGCAGGAGTGTGTGGATGAGAGGTGTTGCTGGAGTGTGTGGGTGAGAGGTGTTGCTGGAGTGTGTGGGTGAGAGGTGTTGCAGGAGTGTGTGGATGAGAGGGAATCTCACACACACACACTATTACTACTACTTTACCGTCACTCGGAATCGAGTATGACGATCATCCAGCTATGATACAATGATATGAGTTATTAAGGATGTCACCTTCGTTGATGAACTCTGACGTGACTAGAAAGGCCGATATGGAGATGTTGCATGTGTAGAGGGATACATCTAGTTGCGGGAGGGGTGGCGGCAGCGTCTGCCTCGGTGTACAGTCGGGCTAACTCGAAAGTAATGACACCTCCTTGTATGGTGCTCCTCCAAGCGTTACGGTGTGGAGTAATCGTCTCCCAGGTGAGGGGGTCGATTTGGCACCTTTTCAGATTTGTCTTAAGACTATCCTTATACCTTTTCAGTTGCCCGCCGGCGTTACGTTTACTATTCGTTAGGTGACTGTAAAGTAACTGCTTTGGCACTCTACTGTCGTCCATGCGGGTAACATGGCTAGTACAGCGTAGTTGTTCACGGATAATGGTAGCCTCGATGCTCCTACAGTTGGTGTCAGCGAGAATACTGGCATTTGTTCTCTTGTCTTCCCAACGAACTCTGAGGATGGAACGTAGACTACGATGGTGAAAGTTTTCAAGTGCCTTGAGGTACCTCCAGTATGTGACCCATGTCTCACTGCTATATAACAGGGTGGGGAGGACCGCTGTTCGATATACGTGCAACTTTGTAGATAATTTCAGCTCCCTACAGCTGAAGACACGGGTACGGAGTCTGCCGGATACGGTGGGAGCCAAGATACTGAAAGTGGGTAACATTAGAGGGTGACCGGACAAAACCCCAACTGACAAAACCACACAGTCTCGTATATAAAATAAAAAATAAAC
Source organism: Homarus gammarus (assembly GCA_958450375.1). Lineage (NCBI taxonomy): Eukaryota > Metazoa > Arthropoda > Malacostraca > Decapoda > Nephropidae > Homarus > Homarus gammarus. Next base: position 650,551 of record CAUDMG010003049.1, on the reverse strand, counting down.
CATTTTTATGTTAGGTTAAGTGCTTCTATATGTCGCTTTGTCGGTCTGTCGGTCGGTCGGTAGAAAACTGTTGGGGTTTTGTCATGGATTCCATTAGAGAGGGTAGTACCGTTAATCTGGACACACACACACACATCAACGCCGAAAAATTCAATAAAATGACTGACTTGTATAATACGTTGGTTCTCTGCCCCTCCGGTGTGACATACAATAATGCAGAGGACGTGTGACCAGTCTTGTACACACTGTTTACTGATGCAGTGAGTGAGTAAGGGGTGACCCGCCCCAACTGTTGACTCTAGTGGACACACACACTACCTCACCACGGTAAACCTCGCATCATATACAACAAACACGTACGTGATGGGTTGGTGATAGGATTTTAGGGGAGGTGATGGGTTGACAGTGGGTTAGTGGTAGGTAGTTATGGGCTGATGATGGATGGTGACAAGCTGTTAATGGGTTAATTGGGTAATGATGGGTGGTTATGGGGTAGTAATGGGTTGTTGATGGGGTAGTGATGGAGTTGATCATGGACCTTTGATAGGTTGTTTATGGGTGGCGATGGGGTTATGGCTTGATGATGGGCTAATGGTTGGCTAGTTATGGGTTGCTAATGGGCTAATGGTTGGCCAGTTATGGGTTGATTATATGGCTAATGGTCACCACATAACACAACGACATAAGTAAACTTGGCTAGCACTCTGGGACCCCGCATACTTATTCTATAAAAATCGGGAAATTCTGATATCCGCCAAATTTTATTGTAACTGGTGATATGAGGTTTTCTGGGGTCAATTGGTGTTAATGATTGTTAGGTTGTTTTGAAGGAGGGTATCTGCCTTTTAGGAGGATGTCTGCCGTTGAGAAGGATGTGTCGTGGTCGTGTGCTGACGATGACTGCCGCCCGAGGGTTTAGTGCTATTTTAGTGGATTAAAAGATAACTTAGCATTCATCATAAAGTATAAGGAAAGGTTATTTTAGCAACATAATTTATAAAAAAAAATGATAGATTTGAGATCTGGAGATTTATTTGAATTAAGAGCATGGGGCAGCGTTAATGACCGGTTCAGTGTGACCTCCAAGGTGTGTCAGTCACGTATTTACTCTGACGGCAAAGTTTGGTGTCATCCTCTTGCATGTTCAGAGGCGAGATGGATCCAACGGACTCTTCATCAGCTTTCTTGAGCTGCTGAGTGTTATGAGTGTTGTCTTTGCCATAGACCAGCTGAAAGGAGTCCACTGGGTTGAGGTCTGAAGAATAAGGAAACACGATCTGTTTTGTCTTGAAGGAGATTACCCTGTCATTGGATTTTTCTTGCGACGACGGCGAGAGATGGAGAGAAATGGCGAACTTGCGGATGACATTACGATATAACTCCTGGTTCACCGTCAATGCAGCACAGTAGTCCTCTAGTATCACAAGAGGTCATCACAAACCAAGCTGTACACTTCACACTGCCACTACGACATTAAAATGGAAGTGTGTGCTTAGTCTAGAAACCACACCAGGTCAACCTACAGTAGTTTGCCTCCATCATCTCATTGAGCCATTGACACCTGGTTATTCTAGCAGCCTTGTCTTTGTGCGTAAAGATAATATTTGCTCTGCAGTTTGTATGGTAAAGATGCAGGTCTTCTCGGAGTATGTGTGACTTATTCACTTAAAGTTTTACGGCCTCACTGTTCTCTTCTGGACGTACGTACTTTTTTCTTCCTGTTTCTTGAGGTTTGTGAACATTACCTTGATTATGGAACTTTTGAGTTTGTGAAGAATACAGTTCTTGCGTGATGGATCTCTCAACAGGGAAATGTTTGTGGTAAGGCCATTGAGTCTCCTCCACATAACGTTCTATCACTAAACCTTTCTACCATTTGACTTAATTGTTTGATTGTATACGATATAATTACTCCAGACTGATGAGTGAAAGATAAATAAAGTTTCCCAACATTGTAGAGCATAATCTGAAATGGAAAAAAAAATTATAAGTGTCCCTAGAAACAAAATATTAATGATACGAAGACTTTTTAAACTTTCAGTCATGTTTTGTTTTGATGGCGCCAACAGTTGAAGAATATGTGTGTGTGTGTGAGTGTCTGTGTCTATGTCTGTGTGCCAGGTGAAGGAAGGCTAGTATGGTCACGTAGTGTACATAGCATACCTGAGACTGTATAGACCAACACTCGTGACTGGGAAGGAGGAAGGAGAGATCCAGTCCCTCGTAATTCACCCTTTAAAGTCACAGGATGTTCGAAATGTCTCCGTGCAGCTATGATAATTAAAAATATAGTTATTTACCCCCTTTCTTCTTACAGTCAGTGGAACAAGATAAAAAAAATGTCGGTATAATAAGCAATAACTACCTGTATATTGGTAATTATTGAAGGTGCACAGTGACTTTTCTAACACCCTGTAGTACTTCCCTGCGCCACCTAACTACTGTCCATAGCTACTATTGTTTTGACAGAGGTCCGGTTAATACCACCAGCCAAGCCAAAGAGTATATGTAATGTCTTCTGTGTGACAACATTTATATAACCTACACAGTTTCTCTTCTGTATTATAATTCAAAGACAACTTAGTATTGACAGACTAAAATTCCAGAGGAGTGTTGCTTTTCCTTTTGGTGTTTAACTTAAAATTTGTGAAACAATGTGTGCGAGGACAGGTAGGAAGAGGAGCATTTTTCTATTTGTTTTGCCAAGTGTAAAGACTATTTTCTGATTGATGTATCCGTTGGAGTGTTCGCGAGGTAAACAATGAACTCGTTCCACCATTATGTAGATTGTTGTGTTTGTTTTATTGTCAACTCTAGTCAGTCTTTTTAAAACTCTCTAGTGTGTCGTTCTCTCTCCCCTCCCCTCCCCCCTCTCTCTCTCTCTTCCATGTGCCTCAGTTATTTAACGATTTGTGGAACACGTTTTTTGGTAATAATTTTTGTATGAACGCCACTGGGGGAAGGCGGGGTGTTGATTGATCGCTGTCTGTGTGCTTGTCGGTCTGTGTTTTCGTGTCTTTGTCTGTGAAGGAATGCCATCTTTCAAAAGTAGATTGTTGGGTGATTTGGCCTAAGGTTTATGTAATAGACAAGAATTTAAAATCGAGAGGTTAGGTTAGGTTAGGCTAGGTTAGGTTAGGTTAGGTGAGGTGGTAGACAAGCATTGCAAAGGAGGGGTTTGAGGTGACCTTCCCTGACTAGTGGATGGGGGAGTCTCAACCGCGGGTGGACACAACGGCTGGACATAACGGCAGTATAAAATCTCACCGGACAATAAGTCATTGGACAAAACTAATGAGAGGACGAGAGGGTGGGAGATGGTGGAGGACGAGAGGGTGGGAGATGGTGGAGGACGAGAGGGTGGGAGATGGTGGAGGACGAGAGGGTGGGAGATGGTGGAGGACGAGAGGGTGGGAGATGGTGGAGGACGAGAGGGTGGGAGATGGTGGAGGACGAGAGGGTGGGAGACGGTGGAGGACGAGAGGGTGGGAGACGGTGGAGGACGAGAGGGTGGGAGACGGTGGAGGACGAGAGGGTGGGAGACGGTGGAGGGCGAGAGGGTGGGAGACGGTGGAGGGCGAGAGGGTGGGAGACGGTGGAGGGCGAGAGGGTGGGAGACGGTGGAGGGCGAGAGGGTGGGAGACGGTGGAGGGCGAGAGGGTGGGAGACGGTGGAGGGCGAGAGGGTGGGAGACGGTGGAGGACGAGAGGGTGGGAGACGGTGGAGGACGAGAGGGTGGGAGACAGTGGAGGACGAGAGGGTGGGAGACAGTGGAGGACGAGAGTGATAGATGGCAGGGTGTGGTAAATGATGATGAAACTGAGAGAGAAATTATCTTCCTTATCTTCTCTCCTCTCCTCTCCACCTATCTCTTTTTCTCATTCTCTTTCTCTCCTTCCTCTCTTCTCTCTCTCCCATCTCCCTCCTTCTCCCACTCTTTCTCCCATCTCCCATACCCTCTCATTTGTCTTTTCTCCACCTTTCTTTCCACTCTCGCTTTCTCCCTCCCTCCCTCCCTCCCTCCCTCATCCACTCACAGATGGCACAACAGTTTTAATTAAAGGCTCCTGCAACAGATTTCCAGCAGCGGAGATGATAGTTATTGTGGCCACAGAAAACGACACGTGTAAATAGTGACGGGGAGACTCGCCTAGTAGTGCGGTGTTGTCATGGCCCTGGTAAAAGATGTGTTTTATGGTGTTTATTATACAGCGGGTGTTTTAAATGGTGATGTGAGATGTTTGTCTGCTGTTGTATCTTTGAAGGAAAGTATTGATATATAGTTACGTGTCATAGTATTGTATGTGGTTTATACAGGAGATACGCGAATTCTGTATAGACGTGTATACAAATATGAACGAATGCATACATACATACATACATACATACATACTAGTAACTTTGCTGTCACTCGGAATCGAGGATGACGATCATCTAGCTATGATAAAATGATATGAGTTATTAGGGATGTCACCTAGGTCAGTGAGTTTTAGGTGACTAAAGAGACCGATACCGGACCGGCAGAGTCGTTTACAGATGTTGCACATGTGGGGGGCTGCATTTAGTGCGGGAGGGGCGACGGCAGCGTCTTTCCGGCGTTGGCATTTGTCTGCCTCGATATGCAGTCGGGCTAACTCGAAAGTATTAACACCTTCTCGTGTGGTGTTCCTCCAAGCGTTACGGTGTGGAGTAATCGTCTCCCAGGTGAGGGGGTCAATTTGGCACTTTTTCAGGTTCTTCTCAAGACTATCTTTATACCTTTCCAGTTGCTCGCCAGCGTTACGGTTACTATTCGTCTGTTGACTGTAATTTAGCTGCTTTGGCAGTCTACTGTCGTCCAAGCGGGTAACATGACCAATCCAGCATAGTTGTTTATGTATAATGGTAGCCTCGATGATTCTACAGTTGATATCAGCAAGAAAACTGACATTTCTTCTCTTGTCTGCCCAGCAAACTCGGAGGATGAAACGTACAGTAGATTATTTTGGTGAAAATTTTCAAGTGCCCCCTGTATGTGACCCATGTCTCGCTGCTATATAGCAGGGTGGGTAGGACCAATGCTCGATATACTTGTAACTTTGTATATAATTTCAGGTCCGTACAGTTGAATACATGGTTTCGGAGCCTGCCAAAGACTCGAGATGCATATCTGATCCGATGCTGAATCTCTTCATCGACGTCCGCGGTGGTGGGAGCCGAGATACCGAAAGTGGGTAACATTAGAGAGGGTAGTGCCGTTAAGCTAGATGGGTGGTGGAGGTGAGGCTGAATCAGGGGCAGGGTGAAAGAGAATCTGAGTCTTCCGTACACTCACCTCAAGGTAGAAGTCTGCATACGCATCTGCGTTGGTATTCAGGCTCTCCTGTAGGTCGTGTTCAGTGTGAGCGACAAGGGTGAGGTCGTCTGGATACTGAAGCTCAGCAATGAAAGCTACTGACATCTTTGATCCTGCCAGGAGTCGTCTTATGTTGAAAATATAATTCATCTGGTACTGGGTGTCCACCCTAGTGACCCTACCAGCTAAATTGGCATTGGCACGAGTAAGAAAGGCAGCCTAGAAAATGGAAAAGAGATTTGGTGCCAGTACACACCCTTGTTTAACCCCGTTTGGATGGGGAAAAACTCAGACTGGGTGCCATTGTGCAGGACACTGCTGTTCATGCCATCGTGGAGTTGCCTCACAATGGCGATGAATTTTGATGGGCAGCCAAAACAGCTAAGGGTCCACCAAAGGGCTTCCATGTTGATTGAGTCGAAGGTCTTGGTTAGGTCGATGAAAGCCATGTACAGGTCACGACGCTGTTCTCTGCACTTTTCCTGTATCTGACGGGCAGCAAAGATAATGTCAATGGTGCCACGTGATGGCCTAAAGCCACATTAAGATTCAAGGAGGAAGTTTTCCACCTCAGGAAGAAGTCTGTTTAGGAGGGTGATAATCTTGCCAACTACGGACTGCAGCAAGATCCCGTGGTAGTTGTCAAAGTCTGACCGGTCTCCCTTGTTCTTATAAATATTTCACGATGGAGGCGTCTTTAAGAGCTTAGGGGATTTCCTCCTTTTCCCATATATTCTCCAGGAGAGAGTGGAGACGGATGGTAAGCAGACGTCCTCCTGCTTTAGACACTTCGGCTGGGATTCCATCAGGCCCCGAGGCTTTGTTGTTTTTCATCTCTTTGATGGCAATAGCTACCTCATCCAGGGATGGAGGATAGCTGAGGTGGGTCAGCTCTGGATGCTAAGGGACCTGCTGGGTAGTCAAGACATCCACATCTGTGTTTCGTTTGAGCAGCGAATGGTAGTGCTCTTTCCAGCGTTGAAGTATGTCTTCAACGTCTTTAATTAGGAAGTTACCGTCAGATGAGCAGAGGGGAGCTGCACCACAAGTGATTGGCCCATAAAATATTTTAGTGGAATTGAAAAATTCACGCATTTTATGCTGATCTGCAAATTCTTGTGTTTCACATGCTTTAATTTTAAATCAGCCGTTCCTTAGATTGCGAAGTTCTTGCTGGGCCGCCACTTTCTTCTTGCTGAAGGTATCAGCTTTGGTCTGTGAGTGAGGGTTGTTTTGCTAGTCATTTTAAGCAGCACGTTTATCATCGATGAGTGTACATTGATTGCCGGTCATTTTTATCAAACCAGTCCTGGTGTGTTCTTTCGATCTGGCCGAGGTTCTCTGCAGATTTTGTCATGACAGTGTTGAGAATATCCCATTCGGCACTGGGATTTGGGTTGTCGGGTTTCTAATCACCCCATGTTCGAGCTGCTACCGATTGATTCTCCAGATCATTAGTGTTAAAACCTCTTCTGGAGGCTTGCTGCCTTCGCCGTTTTGGGGCGACGTGAAGTGATAGCTTGGCTCTGACGAGCTGATGATCAGTGTTGCAGTGGTGTGAGCAACGCATGGCAGGGGTGATGGGGACATCTTTGTGATCTCTTTCTCTGACAATGATGCAGTCAATGAGATGCCAGTGTTTGGATCTTGAATGTTGCCACGAACCCTTGAACTTGTCGTCCTGCCTAAACAAGATATTGGTGATAGTGAGGTTGTGTGCAACACACTTCCTGAGGAGGAGTAGGCCATTGGGATTACACTTGCATACTCCATTTCTCCCTATGGTTCCCTGCCAAATGTTATCATCTCTACCAACTATGGCATTGAGGTCACCAAGGAGCATAACTTTATCTTTTCTGGGTATAGATGTTAGCACTCTATCGGGGTCGGCATACAAGGCTTCCTTGTTGTCATCCTCTGCATCCAGTGTTGGGGTGTATGTACTGATGAAAAAGGCATGACGTGAGTGAGTCAGTGGGACTTGGAGCGTCATGAGGCGCTCGTTGATCCCAATAGGCATTTCAATTAGCCTGTGTAGGATGCGTTGGTGAATGGCAAAGCCAACTCCATAAATGCGGTTTCTCTCTAAAGTAGGCTTACCCTTCCAGAAGAAGGTATAACCGGACCCCTATGTTTAGGAACACTTTTTTTAGCCCCCTCCTCAAGTGGGGGTGAGCAGAGTGGCTCCTCGAACAGGCTGCTCAGTCACACAGACAGGACTGGATTCGACTGCTGCCTAGATCCCAGTGCATAAACGACCATCTTATCTGTGCTGCCCATGTGCAGAGTTGTGACTAGAGACTCCCGGTAGTTTTGTCTGCCTGTCCCCGTCGCCACTCGTCCGTCGCCAAAGGACTTTTGGGGGTATAGGGGTTTTGATGATGATAAGTGTGATGATGGCTGTGCGTGAGTTGATTTATCTTGTTTCTCGTTTGTTCTGATCCAGTGTTGCAAGTGTTGCAATGACTGGGGAGAGATAGAGTTGCAATGGACTGCCTATTGCCCAGTTTGTTGGGTATTACCTTAGTAACCTGTCCATCGGACATTGCCTTCGTCCGCCAGTGTCACGTCTTCTGCCTATACTGCCGTTGGGGTTTTGTTGGATACATTTATACAAACATACATACATACATACATACATACACATATATAGATTCACATATACTGTACATAAACACACATGCGGGCTTACACGCACTGTGCATGTGTAAAAGCACAAACGTAAATACATTCACATACACATATACCATTAATTATTATTATTATTATAAGGACATCCGCATACAAACACACAAATGCTACACACACACACACACACACACACACATATATATATATATATATATATATATATATATATATATATATATATATATATATATATATATATATATATATATATATATATATATATATATATATATATATATATATATATATACAGACTCTGTGCTCACCCCTGAAGATGTGAATTACACGAAAACGCTTGGGAACTTCGTGTTTTCTTCTTTCCTTGTGGTTATCAGCATATACCTAGATCACGCGCACCTACAGTGATTTACTTGCATATATATATATATATATATATATATATATATATATATATATATATATATATATATATATATATATATATATATATATATATATATATACAAATGCCTCTAACATATATAACAACAAAATGAAAGTATAAACAGAAAAATTAATTCGTGTGTTTACGTGTGAATACGCAATCAAAATGTATTCATGGAGAATTTTGTTTGTTGAAGCACTGAATAAAAAGCATTATACCCCTATTTATATGTTGAGCTGCGTGTTAGGAGTGACTCTCTCTCTCTCTCTCTCTCTCTCTCTCTCTCTCTGGTAATAAGTCGACTACTCCCTGGTATCAATTCGACCTCTGCTTGTTTTTCAAGTAATCCTTTCTTAAAAAAGTTAAAATTATTGGCAGCTGAAACACAGACATTTTCACACAGTATATAAGTCTTTCCTTCAGCCTTACAATCTGTTCAATACATTTTCACCGAAGTGGTAATGTTAGTGACACCTGCCCTCCTCCTCACTGCTCCCTCCCTCTCACTCTCCCCTCCATCTCACTCTCCTCTCCCCTTCTCACTGCCCTTCGCTTCTCCTCCTCCCCTTCACTCCTTCCTTCTCACCCGATGCTTGCCCCTCATCATCTTCCCATTACCCCCCCTTTTTTTTTGAGAAAGGAGGGGTGAAAGAAGATTAGAGGTGGGGGAAGGAAGTTATAGTTTGGAAATTGAAGAAGTTTAGGAGGAGGTAAGAAAGGGCGGGCTGACCGCCTAGCTAAGTTAATGGTATGTTAGGGTTGTGTCCTGGGTTAGTTATTGTCTGTCGGTACAGGCACTAGACACCCTACCCCATCCCATATATGGGTGTTTTAAGGGCATTATTTCATATTCCACCGACCCTACTGGCGGATGCTGGTCGAGGGAGGTTGTCTGTTGCCTGGCCGTGTAGATCGGGGGTGGTAATGGACTTTTTGGGATTTGATAACTTTTTGGGAACCATGTATTGTTGTTGTCGTTATCTGGTGGGAGTCTTTGAAGGAGTTCTTGGCCTGCTCGTTCTATCTTTTGCTAGACTCAGGCTGGCCAGGGTGTGCAGCTGCTGGTTGATGAGTTTTATTCTCAAGTCTCTATGTATCTCGTCTGTGGTTCTGGTGAAAGGGTATCTTTCACCTGTGACGAATCTTCGGGCTTCAATTTGGACCACCTGTAATTTTAATATTTGAGTGGTGCTCATAGTATGAAGAGGTACTGCTGGGTAAGTTAATATCGGTGTGATAAATGATGTCACCAGGCGGAGTTTTATTTTCTCAGGAAACGCTTTATAGCGGTATAGTTTTCTCAGCTCTCTTCTTGCCTTTTCTTTCCTGGTGTGGACATGATGGGAGTAACCTGTCGTGGATATATGCAGGCCCAGGAGGGTGCCTCTGCTTTTGTATTCTATCTGGGAATTATTGGTTACTAATGGATGGGTTTTCCTTCTGCATAAGGGTATCACTGTGAATTTCGGGAGACTGGTTTGGATTTTCCATTGTTTTTCGTAATTATTTACCCTTTCTAATTCCCGCCTGGTGTTGTCGACCTGTAACGCTCGCGATTTTCCTTGATGTGTTGTTATTTGAGTGATGTCATCTGCATACATAATATCTTCGTTACCTATTCTAGTGGGAGGCGGAGTGTCACTTGTGTAGATAATATATAGGGTGGGGGAGAGGACGCTCCCCTGAGGGACTCCACTCATGAGTGGGAAGGTCTCTCCTGTGTGTTGTCCTACCCTCAGTCTGGCATTTCTGCCGTCAAGAAAGTTGCAAAGCAACTTTTCAATGTTGGTGGGAAGTCCGAGTTGGAGGATCTTATATTTTAGACCGTCGTGCCAGACTTTGTCAAATGCCTTCGCTACATCCCGGAGAGTTAGATTACATTGTCTACCACTCGCCGCGGCTCTGGCTATGTTTTCACATGCCAGGGCTATCGCTGTTGTGGTAGACTTTCCTTTCCTGAACCCGAATTGTCTACAGTTGACTCTGTTGATTGTTTCCAGGGGATTTCTCAGACGGCTGTTGATGATTTTTTCTAGTATTTTTCCAGGTACTTCGAGGAGGGAGATCGGTCTGTAGTTTAGTGGGACGGCGGGGTTCTTTCCTTGTTTTGGTGTTAGGGTAATAATAGCCTCTTTGAATTTAGCTGGGAAGTAACCCGAGGCCAGGCAAGCGTTCGTGGCTCTCAGTCATTCCATGGCCGGGTTGTTTACGTGGCTGAGGATCTCTGTTGAGGCTGGCTAAGGGTGTTAAGGCACGTGGGTGGGGGACCGAAGGGAGGCTGTGGTCAGGAGTGGGGGACTACAGTTGGCTCTCACGTCAAGGGAAGACTGAGGGAAATATGAAATAGTTATTACTTAGGGCTCCCTGTATTACTGCTTACCACTAAAGATACTTAGAAAGGACAATACTCTACTCCATACACAAGAGAATTGAATTGAATTTCAACAGTTTATTTAGCCAGAAAAACACAGATACAGAGTGGATAATAATAACAATATTAACATGGCTGAGCCAGTTGAGAACCTGAGCTCTCTTTGAGGTACCTGATACATACTATACATTTATCTCAAGGAAGTATTATGTAACATTTAGTATCATCTGGAATAGTACAATAGCATGGTGGTAATAAGAACATCTCATAGTGTTACCACGGTTATCACTTCAATATTTATTTATTTTATTATTTATTATTTATTATTCTTCGTTTATTAATGACGTTACTCAACATGAACAGTTGCACTTCAAAACAATAGCCTATCTTCCTAGCTAGCTAACCAGGGGTCACATGAATCACAATACATTTCGTGAAATGGATAAAACCTAGAAGGTAATCACACTATTCCCCGCCGTATGAGATGGCACCCACACTTAACTCTCTCCACAACCCGACTGTCTTTTTAAACTGAATCACCTACAAAAGGGCGTCACCTCTTCATGACGTCACGTCTCACAGATTTTTCTTAACGGTTCAAGCCTAAGGCATTAAACCTCACAGGTCCCTTGTGACTGGCTCGAATATATGGGAAAAGGAGGAAAATCCCCCAAACTCTTAAAGACGCCTCCATTCGTCAATATTTATATGAACAAGGGAGACCAGTCAGACTGTGGCAAATACCGCGGGATCTCTATGCTGTCCGTAGCTGGCAATATTATCGCCCGAGTCCTCCTGAACTGAGTACAATACTTCATGAGGCAGTAAACTTCATCCTAGATTCTCACTGTGGCTTAAGACCACCATCCGGCACCACTGACATGATCTTTGCTGCCCGTCAGATACAGGAAAAGTGCAAAGAACAGCGTCGTGACCTGTACATGGCTTTCACCGACCTAACCAAGGCCTTCGACTCGGTCAGTGGGGAAGCCCTGTGGTCTATCCTTAGCTGTTTTGGCTGCCCACCAAAATTTATCGCCATTGTGAGGCAACTCCACGATGGCATGAACGGCAGTGCCCTGCATAATGGCACCCAGTCTGAGTTCTTTCCCATCCAAACGGGTATTGAACAAGGGTGTGTACTGGCACCAGCTCTCTTTTCCATAATTTTTGGCTGTCTTCCTTACTCGTGCCAGCGCCAATTTAGCTGGCGGGGTGGACATCGAGTACCAGATTAAGGGTCTTGTCAACATAAGACGACTCCAGGCAGGAACAAAGGTGTCGGGAGCTTCCATTACTGAGCTTCAGTATGCAGACGACCTCACTCTTGTCGCTCACACTGCACGCGACCTGCAGGAAGCCCTGAACACCTTCGCAGATGCGCATGCACACTTCGGCCTTGAGGTGAATGATGTATGTAAGACTCAGATTCTCTTTCAGACTGTCCCTGGTTTCAGCCACACCTCCACCATCCATCCAGCTTAACAGTATTACCCTCTCTAATGTTACCCACTTACGGTATCTCGGCTCCCACCTGTCCACCACTGCGGACGTCGATGAAGAGATTCAGCACCAGATCAGATATGCATCTCAAGCCTTTGGCAGACTTCGAAACCGTGCCTTCAATATTAGGGAGCTAAAATTATCTACAAAGTTACACGTATATTGAGCAGTGGTCCTCCATACCCATCTATATGGCAGTGAGACATGGGTCACATACAGGAGGCACATCAAGACGCTTGATAACTTTCACCAACGTCGTCTACGTTCCATCCTCCGAGTTCGCTGGAAAGAGAAGAGAACAAGTGCCAGTATTGTTGCTGACACCAATGTAGAAGCATCGTGGCTAACATTATTCATGAACAACTACGTTGGACTGGCCATGTTACCCGCATGGTCGACAGTAAACGCCAAAGCAGCTACTTTATGGTCACCTAACGCTGGCGGGCATCTGAAAAGGTATAAGGATAGTCTTAAGGCAAACCTGAAAAAGTGCCAAATCGACCCCCTCACCTGGGAAACGATTACTGCACATCTTTACGCTTGGAGGAGCACCACACAAGAAGATGTCAATACTTTCGAGTTAGTCCGACTGCGTAACGAGGCAGACAAGCGCCAACGCCGGAAAGACGCTGCCACCGCCCCTCCCACACTAGCTGTAGCCCTCCACATGTGCAACATCTGTGATCGACTCTGCCGGTCCCGTATCGGCCTCTTTAGTCACCTCAGAACTCACCAACCTAGGTGGCATCCTTAATAACTCTTATTATTGCATCATAGCTGGATGATCGTCATACCTGATTCCGAGTGACAGCAAAGTAGTAGTAGTAGTAGTAGTAGTAGTAGTATTTGTGTGTGTGTGTGTGTGTTTTGTTTTCCAATATAGATGAATATCCTTAATATAAACTGGTTCCCCTGTTGTTATTTACATATAAAATACTTATATACATAAACAATTAAATTTATACTTATCCACACACTTGTATCGTAGACATATAACATTCGTATTAGATATAGCCTACACATATAACCAGACTATATTTATAATATTTAATATATAATTATATGTACTATTATTTTATTAATTAGACTTACACACATCCAAATTAATATCACTTTATCATATATTTCCCTAAAAATCACAAGTACATCAAAGAATTAATAATACAGGTGGGAGGAATTCCAGGGTAAAATCGACAAAAAACGAAGAGAAGACATAAGATAAACATTGTAGTAGGTAGACAGAGAAAAAATATCGCATGTTATGGTAACTTGGCGGAGTATGATAGAGAGAATTGACTTGATTAAAGCCTTTTCTCGATGTTAATTTTATCTCATATATACAGAGCCATGGACCCAATGGAATGATTGTATTCTGTTAAGGTAAAGTCTGGGCGTAAATCTGAGGCCATTTTGGAAGTTATTTTCCGTCGTATTTTTATTTATTTTTTCATCTGTAGCTAAGGAGAGAATATTAACGTGCGAAACCGTCTAAAGTACGAGATTTAAGGGAACTATGATTATTTATTGCGAGTTTCAATAAAATTTGAGTAAAACTAAACAAGAATCTAAATTATAGCAAAAAATAACCGAAATTCGAGGAGAGAAAAGTCAGAAAAATATATCATGGCAAATAAGGCATTGAACACGAGAGAGAGAGAGAGAGAGAAATTCTTTTATATTATGGCAACACTGGGCAACACCAAGGTAAGGTGTGACGTCACGGCCGCCACACACCGCCCACTGATGGCTCCGTTTACGGGAAATTGGAGCGATTTTATTTTAATGGGAAAACTGGGAACCAATAAAAATGTTGAGGGGGACGATGACACGAGCTGAGGGAAGCCGTTGGTGTGGTGATGCATGGTGACACGTGTGATGTGGTGATACAATGGTGACACGTGTGATGTGGTGATGCAATGGTGACACGTGTGATGTGGTGATGCATGGTGACACATGTGATGTGGTGATACAATGGTGACACGTGTGATGTGGTGATGCATGGTGACACGTGTGATGTGGTGATGCATGGTGACACATGTGATGTGGTGATGCATGGTGACACATGTGATGTGGTGATGCATGGTGACACATGTGATGTGGTGATACAATGGTGACACGTGTGATGTGGTGATGCATGGTGACACGTGTGATGTGGTGATGCATGGTGACACGTGTGATGTGGTGATGCATGGTGACACATATGATGTGGTGATGCATGGTGACACATGTGATGTGGTGATGCATGGTGACACATGTGATGTGATGCATGGTGACACGTGTGATGTGGTGATGCATGGTGACACGTGTGATGTGGTGATGCATGGTGACGCGTGTGATGTGGTGATACAATGGTGACACGTGTGATGTGGTGATGCAATGGTGACACGTATGATGTGGTGATATAATGGTGACACATGTGGTGATGCATGGTGACACGTGTGATGTGGTGATACAATGGTGACACGTGTGATGTGGTGATATAATGGTGACACGTGAGATGTGGTGATACAATGGTGACAGATGTGATGTGGTGATATAATGGCGACACGTATGATGTGCTCATATAATGGTGACACGTATGATGTGGTGATATAATGGTGACACGTGTGATGTGGTGATATAATGGTGACACGTGTGATGTGCTCATATAATGGTGACACGTGTGATGTGGTGATATAATGGTGACACGTGTAATGTGCTCATATAATGGTGACACGTGTGATGCGGTGATATAATGGTGACACGTGTGATGTGCTCATATAATGGTGACACGTGTGATGTGCTCATATAATGGTGACACGTGAGATATGAACATAAGAATGGAGGAAACTGCAGCGGGCCTATTAGCCCATACTGGGCAGTCCCATTTACACCCAGCCACTATCGCTCATATATCCCACCCAACCTATGTTTGAAGCTATCCTACGTATGCGAGTTAATGATGATGTTTGGTAACTTGTTCCACTCATCCACTACTCTGTTTCCAAACCAATGTTTACTTATTTCGCGCCTAAATCTGAATTTGTCTAATTTAAGACCATTGTTACGAGTTCGCTCCTGGTTGGATAGTTTGAATACCTTTGTAATGTCCCCTTTGTTCATCCTTGACTTCCATTTATACACCTCTATCACATCGCCCCTCACTCTACGTCTCTCGAGGGAGTGCAAATTAAGATACCTTAACCTGTCTCTGTACTCAAGGTTCCTAATACCCGGGATTAGTCTTGTCATTCTCCTGTGAATTCTTTCCAAGGATTCTATATCCATTCTGTAATACGGTGACCAGAATTAAACTGCGTAACTCAAGTGAGGTCTCACAAGCGCAAGATTTAGTTTTAGCATGACCTCGCTAGTCTTGTAACTAACACTCCTTTGTATAAACCTGTTAGGTTCTGAATAATAAGTTCTATATACAGGAGAGAACACAAACACCTGTATAGTTTTGTAGGTTCGGTTTACTGGATAAGAGTATGTACACAAAGGAGAGCAGCACTCTCTCTTGACTAGGCTCCCGGTCAACTGCTATAGGCGACGTATGGCAAGTGATACATTAGCAGCTTCCATACGTCGCCAGGCACATTAATTAAGCGTGTGGGATATGGTAATAACATTGCCACACGCTGCTAGCTAGGCTGAATAAATAATACATAAATGGAGCACATACATAATATACATACATGATATATAATCCAGCATACATAATATACATACACCTCCCTCCCCCCTATACGCTCATAGCAAAGTCTTGAGCGGACCTTTTCTTTTGGATCCGTTCTGAGCGTCGAGGGACTTCATCACTGGGAAGGGTATGGGACTCAACACTGGTGGCGGGGCCAGCAGAAGGCATTGTTACGGGTCGGAGAAAACGGCGGTTCCTCCACCACACACGACCACTGGGTAACCGCACCTGGTAGTCCCGTGACCTGCCGAGACCCATGACTACGCCTACTTTGTCCCAACGTAGGGAGGTCGGGTCCTGAACACGGACTTGGGTGCCGACACTCAACCTGGGGAGAGAACGGGCGTGGTCATTGTAGCGGGCGACGACGTCCTGAACACGTTCGGCGGCTCGGCGATCACAATCCTCTGTCTTGGCCTGCCACTCCTTGGAGAAGGATTGAGGGTGAGCAGGGACACAAGAACGAAGGGGGCGTCCATACAAAACCTGGGCAGGGGAGCGTCCGGTGTAGTTAGGTGTGTTGCGGAGTTCAAGAAGACCCCTGTCGAAGGCCTCGCAGTCAATGTTCCCAGAAGGGGCCACCTTAAGGATGAGGTGCTTCAGGGATTTGACAGCAGCCTCAGCGTGGCCGTTGGACTGCGGGTAATGGGGCGATGACAACACATGCCGGACTCCCCATCGGTCGAGGAACACAGCAAAGTCCCGGCTTGTGAACTGAGGCCCTCCGTCGGTTCGCAGGCGTACAGGAACGCCCACGTCACGGAAGTAGTGGCGGAACTTGCTGATGGTGGCGGCAGACGTCGTGTCATTACCGCACTTGATGACAACCGGCCAACCAGAGAGACGGTCGACGATAACGAGGAAGGACTTTCCTGACACACAGAAAAAGTCGGCCGACACAGACTCAAAGGGGCGGGTGGGGTTGTCGTCACTCATAAAGGGTTCCTGCTGCTGGCTGGGTTGTAATACTTGGCAGGGCTCACACGCACGGACAACATTGGAGATGTCGGAGTTGATGCCGGGCCAGAACACAGTCTGTCGTGCACGTCGTTTGGTGGCCTCAGCTCCACGGTGACTGTCGTGAAGGCGGGCCAAGGCGTGGGGACGTGATGCAGCAGGGACAACTACACGTGCTCCGTACAGAACAAGGTCTCCGTCGCAGTAGAGTTCATCGCGGAGTTTCCAATACGGGAGCAGGGTGTTGTGAAGATCGTAGCGGTTGCTAGGAAATCCATTCCTCACACACTCGACGAGTCGGACATAGGAAGGGTCATCTCGGGCCGCTGTTCGAAGGTCCTCCATTGCCTTGTCGTCATCTGGTGACAGGTCCGAACGAAGGGATTGGACGGCATGGAGAGTGACCACAGTCCTGACGGAAAGAGCGAGGTCGGCGTCGAGTACATGGTCTTCTGGAGTAGGGCGGCTGACAGGGGAGCGGGATAAGGCATCAGGGATGCAGAGCTCCTTACCAGCACGCCACACTGCAGTGAAGATGTACGCCGAGAGTTTCTCTTTCAGACGCTGGAGGCGAGGGTTCTCAACGGCGTCTAGCGTGTAGTGGTTGAGGATCGGGACAAGCGGGCGATGGTCGGTCACTAGGTGAAAGTATTGCAGGCCTATGAGGTAAAACCTGCACTTGGACATCGCCCAAACCGCAGCCAACAGCTCCAACTCAATAGTGGCATAGCGCGTCTCAGTGTCAGAGAGGAAACGCGAGCCACACTGGACGAGCCGGAACTGCCCTCCACCATGATCCTGCAGTAGGGCGTATCCCACGCCATACAAGCGTGAGGCATCTGTCTGCAGAACTGTCGGCAAGGCTGGGTCAAACGTGGCGAGGACAGGTGGACGAGACAGGGCCTGTTTCACTTGCTGGAAGGCCTTGTCGTGGTCGGGGGTCCACAGGAATGTCCTCTTGGGGCTCATCAGGGGGCGAAGTGGTTGAGCAGCTGCGGAGATGTCCGACGAAAACTCTGCTAACTGGTTGACGAGACCGATGAAGGACCTCAAGTCGGTCAGGTTAGCAGGGGTGGGAAAATCCGTAATGGCGCGGACCTTTTCCGGGTCAGCTGCGATACCATTCCCTGAGAGGGTGTACCCACAAAAGTCAACTGAAGAGCTGGCCAGAACAAACTTGTCGGCATTTAGGGTAATGCCGTGCTTCCGGCACCTGTTGAGTACCTCGTAGATACGGCAGAGGTGATCCATATAATCCTCGTCGTACACGAGTATGTCGTCGACCACTTTCACGCAGTTTGCCAGACCTTGTAGAGCCATATCACCTCGAAGACAGAAAGCGTCTCCTGTAGCGGCGAATCCCATGGGGCCACGGCAATAACTGTAACGTCCATGCGGGGTGATGAACGTTGTGAGTGGTCGGTCTTCCTCGGCAAGCTCTATCTGCCAGTATCCACACAGGGCGTCCATCGTCGTGAAGAAGCGCGCCTTCGGGTTCACGCTGCGTATGGCTGCAAAGGGCGTGGGAGAAGGGTGCGCAGGACGAGACACCTGGTTGTTGAGCTTGGAAAGGTCAGTGGTGATCCGAACACCACCTTTAGGTTTTGCGACGACAACCATCGGGTGACACCATGGAGACGGGTCATCGCCGGTTGGTACAATAATTTCTTGGGCGACCATGGAGTCCAGCTCGTTTTTGACCGCCTCGCGGAAGGCCAGGGGAACCAGTCGAGGGGTGTAAATAGCGAATGGCTTCGCGTCGTCCCTCAGGTGGATCCTCATGGGGGGGCCTGCCATCTTCTTGAGAGGCTTGGATTCCAGAGCGGACTTGGTCACCAGAACGTCGCTGAATTCCTTCAGGAAGTACTTCCGAGCATCCGAAGGAGAGGTGTCACTGGCAAGAGGCAGGGGTAGGGCGGCAGCAGGGTCGTTGCTGCTCCCTTTTTGCACCCTGTTGGCGTGTTTTACCTCAAGAATAGGTTTGGGGAAGTCCTGGGAGATGATGGCCAACTCCTGACAATGTCTGTAGGACAGTAAAGGAGTCTGGACACCGTTATGCACATCAATCCAGGCTTGACACGACCTGTTGCCAAAGGTGACTTGTGCTTGGAGTGAACCCAGGGCCGGGGTCATCTGTGAACCATCTGCCATAAAGCGGAGATCCTTGGGGGGCGGTCCTAGATCACTTGGAGAGAGCCCCAAGCATTGCAAATGCTGGGGGCCGATGACTGTAGCATCAGCGCCGGTGTCGGGCAACATCTGAAGGCGGGATGACACACCGCCGTAGGTCACGATGACGCTGATGTACTGGGGGACTTTGGTCCTGGGACGCTGGGGGGAGCACACATTCCTAATGTGGCTCGAGCGTTGTCAAGAGTCGTCGTACCTCTGATTGGAAGACTGTGGGCGGCCCTCTCTGGTGGAGGGGGGCTGAAGCTTCCGCCGACGCGGTCCCTTGGGTATGTTGGAAGGGCAACACTTGTCATAGTGGCCCAGACGACCACACACATTGCACTGGACGCGTTTGGCTGGGCACCGTACTGTGAGTGACCAGTGGCCCTTACGGTCACAACTGTTGCAGGTAGACTGAGCAGCTGGACACACCTGTGTTCCGTGCTGCTTACCACAGTTGTTGCAAAATAAACCAGGCGTGGACGTGGTGGGCGAAGGCGTAGGAACAGACTTCTTGTCCTTCTTGTACCGGGACACAGCGCGTACAGCTGTAGGGGGAGCACGGATGGCAGAGGTGGCACACCTGGCAGCCTCATAGGAGCGACATATCGTCAACACATCCTTAAGAGAAGAGGAAGAGTCGAGGGAGGTGAGGCGTTGGACAAGTTCCTCGTCCTTAACACCCATCAGGATCACCTGCCTCAACTGGGTCTCCTCGCACTGCTGGTGGTGGCCTGGACATATATCTACCTCTTCCGAGGCTCTCTTAAGACGCACGTAAAAGGCATCAAAAGACTCACCCTCCATCTGTCTGCAGCTAAACAATTCCCTCCTGCGCAGAGCTTCATTCTGCTGTCCTTTGATGTGCCGTTGTAGAACGTCCAGTACCTCCTCTACAGACAGCAAAGAGGTTGGGGGTACCTGCAACGTATGTTCCAAGACACGCTGAATTTCCAAGGACAGGCACATGCGCAGCTGGATGAGTTGTTTAGGCTGTGACAAACTCTGGAGATCCACCATTGTAGAGTAGTCAGTCCACCGTCGCCGCCATTCACGAAAAGTCTGGAAAGTCTCATCAGGCTTCAAGATGGGCGGCGTTTGAGCTGCTGCTTTAGGTGGGGCTGGGGGGTGTGAAGGAAGCATGGATGAGGTATCTGAACGAGTCAGTACCGAGGCAGTGTTAGAGCCAGGGGCTTGGTTAACAGTGAGGCGAGATATCAAGGCTTCAAACCGTTCACTGTCTTCCAATCTCCGTTGGTTGTCTCGTTCTGCCTCTGCTTGCCTTCTGTGCTCATCCGCCAAACGTCTGTGGGCTTCATCCTCGCGTTTCTCATCTCTCATAAACTTCAGTAAAGCAATTATCTCTGGAGACAACGCTGAATATTGAGGTGAGGGACTGCGCGATGTGGGGGCTGAAGCGTCGTGGCCGGTCTGGTCATCCGTCTCTGCGGGGCTATCACCCGCCTGGGTCATCCAGACGCTGGGTCCACGGCTACGTAAGGCGTGAGACATAACTACTTCCTCTGTGTACTATGTCTTAATCAGTGTTGACCGGTCAGCCCGTCGTATCAACAAGATTTCAGACAAAAAATTAATTAAATACACAGATAAGTAGGTTATATATATAAAATATATATAAGGAAGCCGCGCGGTCAGCGAGTGTTAGTACGTGTGAGTGTGTGTCCTGGGCCGGCAAAGCGTCTCGCCCCAGCTGTGAGGGGGGGTGGAGGCGGCGCTGTGAGGGGGGGTGGAGGGAGAGGCGCGGCGACTCCCAGTCAGTCTAGTTACCCTCAGGACGCGGTCAGAGACGGGTGCACTGAACTTTACTCCTTACAAATGCCCAGAACGTGCCGTATACCTTGGGAATCCTTTAGAACAAGGTCACACATGAATGGCACGAACACACAATGCACTAAACACTTCACAGAAAATCACTGTCACTGCTCAAAGTTGCTGAAATTCTTCGAGGCGAGGTGACGCGCGCGGGAGTTGACCCAAGGCTTGACCCAAGACGGGAGGGAACCCTAGCCGGCTTTCTACAAACTTTGCACTATCACTCGTAATTATCCAGTAAGACTACGCACTGCGCCATGTTAGGTTCTGAATAATAAGTTCTATATACAGGAGAGAACACAAACACCTGTATAGTTTTGTAGGTTCGGTTTACTGGATAAGAGTATGTACACAAAGGAGAGCAGCACTCTCTCTTGACTAGGCTCCCGGTCAACTGCTATAGGCGACGTATGGCAAGTGATACATTAGCAGCTTCCATACGTCGCCAGGCACATTAATTAAGCGTGTGGGATATGGTAATAACATTGCCACACGCTGCTAGCTAGGCTGAATAAATAATACATAAATGGAGCACATACATAATATACATACATGATATATAATCCAGCATACATAATATACATACAAAACCCAAGTACTTTATTAGCCTTGTTACGAGCAAAAACACTTTGTTTACTTGGCTTAAGGTTCCTACTTATCATTACTCCTAAATCACTCTCGCAGTAGGATTTCTCAATAACATCGTTGTTCATCTGGTATCTGGTTTCCCTGTTTACATCTCTTATACTGAGTACTTTACATTTGTCCACGTTGAATTTCATCTGCCATTTTTCAGACCATTCGAGATTCTTGTTTAGATCGTTCTGTAGTTTTGCGGAGTCCTCGTCAGATTTAATTACACGTCCTATTTTAGTGTCATCAGCAAATTAACTTGTTGCTGTCTCTGCCGATATCTATGTCGTTTATGTATATAATAAATAAAAATGGTCCAAGTACTGAGCCTTGGGGAACTCCACTAGTGACGTTGCTCCAATGGGTTTTAGTGCCGTTAATACTCACTCGCTGTTTCCTGTCCTGTAACCACGCCCTAATCCATTTTTGAACATCACCTTTAATGCCATGAGCCTCCACTTTTCTTATTAGTCTTTCGTGGGGGACTCTGTCGAAGGCTTTGCTAAAGTCGAGATATACCACATCATAATTGTGCCCCTCGTCCACTGATTCGAAAACTGATGAAAAGAATGTTAATAAATTAGTTAGACATGAACGCCCGCTTGTTTAACCTTGTGAAGGTGATGATTTAACCCTTTTAAGATGATGGTTTCATCTTTTCAACACTTTGGTTTAACTCTTTAAATATTATGTTTAACTCTTTGAAGTCGACGATTTGACCTTTTGAATGCACTCACTTTTTCTTCCTCTATCCCGACCTAATAACTCTAAAGCCAACTCTCCCTCTAATAAACCCAGTCTCTTTGTCACCCTGTTCTCCTTTAACTCCACCTTAGACGATTCCAACTCTATCCCTCTTGCTCCTCCTACTGAACCTAAGCACTTTCCTATAATCTCCACTCGCAGGGTTGCTTGTGTGTTATTCAGGAAGGATGTGAGTAAGGCACATGGACCGGACGGAATATCCCCTCGGGTTCTGAGGGAATGTGCTGAAGTTCTGGCCTCTGTACCTGCTCGCCTCTTTCGCCTTTGCCTCAAAACCGAAACCTTTCCTTCTTCTTGGAAGCATACCTTGGTTCAGCCCATCCCGAAGAAGGGTGACCATTCCAACCCCTCTAACTATCGCCCCATTGCCCTAACTTCATCCCTCTGTAAAATTTTCGAAACTATCTTAAACTCGCCAGGTGAGATCTACTGGTGATCTGCTCTCCTACTGCACCCATCTTTGTTCATCCTCTCTTAGGGATTATGAAAAGGGCCACGACGAAAGATTTTTCGTCGTGGCCCTTTTCATCTCCAAAGCACTTGACAGGGTATGGCACAAGTCATTGCTTTCTACACTTCCCTCTTTTGGTTTCTCTCCCCCACTTTGTTCTCTAATTTCTAGCTTCCTTGAGAATCGTTCCATGGCAGTTGTTGTCAGGGATCGATCTCTCGTCCTTTCTTTACCAATAGTGATGTCTCACAGGGTTCTGTTCTTTCACCAACTCTCTTTCTTCTTTTTATCAATGATTTGCTTCACACTACGACTAATTCTACCCGTTTTTACGCTGATGATTCTATTCTTCACTCTTCACATGTTCCCCTTCCTCCTAATTCTCAAACTAGATCTATTTCTGGAGCTGATATCATTACATCTATCAATGCGGATCTGTGCAGCATTTCCGAATGGGTAGGTAGAAACTTGGTTAAATTCAATACTAATACTACTCAGTATTTCCCAATTACACTTTCCAAATTAGCTAATCTCCCACCAATCACATTTCAGGATGCTATCATTCTGCCAAATTCTAAAACAGATATGCTAGGCCTCACCATTTCCTCTAATATGTTATGGAAGCCATACATCCTCAACATTGCTAAAGCTGCCTCCCGAAAGTTGGGAATGCTGTATAGATGCCGTAGCTACTTCACTCCTAAGCAGTTGCTTCAAGTTTATAAGGGATTCATTCGTCCTAACTTGGGTATACTGCTCTCATATCTGGGGTGGCTCTTCTTCTGTTCAACTGTTAGATAGGGTGGAATGAAATGCATTTCGTCTTCTTAACTCTCCTCCTTTAGTTGACAATCTCTCTTCCTTTCTCTTTGCCGCAATGTTGCTTCACTCTCTCTCTTTTACAGGTACTTTAACGGCAATGTTCGGTGGATTTGGCATCCTGTGTACCGCCGGCAAGGCCGTGGGCTCGTAACGCACGTCTTGCCCGCGGTGCCCACCATTCCTTTGTGGATGTCGGTCACACTAGAATAACCTGTCATATTACATCCTTCTTTCCTCACACACCTAAACTGTGGAGTACTCTGCTTTCTTCTGTGTTCCCACACTCATACAATCTGTCTCACTTTATAAAGCTGGTTTTCGTGGTGTAGATTCATATATCCTTTTCCTTTTCTTTCTTTTTTTATTTTATTCCTATTTGTTTGTCCCCCAGGCCCCGATGTGGGTCGATAACCTGTGCCGATGTGGGCTATTCCCCGTAAAAAAAAAATAAATAAATAAAAAACAGAAGTAGGTACAGTAATATACGATCAGTAAGTATTGTGTTTTATTGGTGGGAACGTTCATATAAAGTAACTACTAAAATAACGTTTTTATTTTGTAACTACTAAAGAAACAGTATTAATTCTCTGTAGCAGGAACGTTTCTGTGTTAAAGCATCTCGTTTAAAAAAAGTAACAAGTTGAAGATCTTTATTATATTTTCCCTTGAGCCAGA
This sequence comes from Homarus gammarus, assembly GCA_958450375.1. NCBI lineage: Eukaryota > Metazoa > Arthropoda > Malacostraca > Decapoda > Nephropidae > Homarus > Homarus gammarus. The sequence continues at coordinate 626,279 of CAUDMG010003049.1, read as the reverse complement.
AGTGTCCGCTTGTGCCTCTCCTTAATGAGTAATGCGATTAGTTCCGTCCGTGATGAGTCTTGTCCCGTTTCCGACTGACTCTAAATCATTTTTCCACCAGATGCTAATGATTTGTCAATTTACTTTTGTCTGTGTGTGTGTGTGTAGCAGATAAATGTCGTTGGCGATACACACACACACACATACATGAATGTTATTTAGTATTGTGTTAATGTTTCGTTGGTGTAAGTAGTTTCTTGTTCGTGTGTTTGCTTGTTTGTTTGTTTTAGTGTTTAGCTTTTGTTTATGTGAAGATCAATTGTTTGTGTGTTTAAGTTTCACTGTTTGTAGGAATATTGAAGTGTATCGTTAAGTCATCCTGAATATTAGACGCCCTAACTAACTTGAGGAGTGAGGTTAGGTTAGGTTAGGTTAGGTTAGGTTTGGTTAGGTTAGGTTGGGGTTTAATTATCACGTTAATTAAGTTGGGGTGTCTAATATTTAGGATATCCTTATTATCTGAAACAGATTTTTTTTTTTTGCACTATACGTTAGCCTTTGACCTAATGATAAAAACTTAATTGATAACTTTCTGTCAGGGGACAAGTTAGAGGATATTTAAGTAAAAAAAAGTGAATAAATTAGATTCAGCAGTGAAGTACTCAGCAGGTGTCTTGGGTGAGCTGGGTGAAGTATGACTCGGTGTGCCATTACGAACTAAAGTATTGGCATATAATCTTGAGTACATTGCCTTATAGTTTATAATTAGAACAGATAAAGACAAAGATCTCTAAAGCTACATGTGTGGAGCAATGCATGAGTAAAACACAACCCAACTCAGTCCATTAAAGCACTACCATTTGGACGAGGTTTTGTCGGTTCGCTAAACTTTTGAATCTGCTTCGTTTCGCAGTTTCGGATTTATGAGAATGTCAACAGAGGCCTCTAACATGACAAGATATACACAGTGTTGTCTCTGCCTTAGTGCCGGTAAGGACGTATACGAAGGCTGCAGAGTAAAGTGTTCGTCGGTGTGGTAAAGTGTTTTGAGTCACAAAGTGTTCGTAAGTGTCGGAAAGTAGTTATAAGTACACGAAGGCTCATAGACAAACAAATACGTGGTGAAGTTGACGAGGACTGAAAAGTATCGTCAAGTGTTTATAAGTGCGATGAAGTGAATCAAGTGTCACAAAGTGTTTCGAAGTATCGTCAAATAATTATACTGTAAGTGTCTCAAAGTGGTCTGAAGTTTCAAAAAGCGATTTTAAGTGAAGTAATCACGTGTATCGTAACGTGTTAAGTAACATAAATGTTTATAAGTGTTGTAAAGTATTTGTGTTATGAAGTTGTATAAGTGATGTGAAATGTTTGTGTCATGAAGGGTTAGTAATGCCTTAAAGTAATTGTGGGCGCCAAAAACATCTATACTTTTCATAAGAGTATTGCAAAGTGTCGTAAAGTGGCATAAAGTGCTAGAGTGCCATAAGGTGTCACGTTATGTCACAATGATTCATATAATAAACAAAAGTTTTATAAAGTGTTTTTATGTGCCGGTAGGTCTGAAAAAGTGCTATTAATATAAAGTGTCGTATAATGTCGTATGATGTGGTACTCGATGCAAAATTGCTATGAAGTGTCAGGGGTGTGCCTTGAAGTATCCCACGGTATAAAAGTGTCCTAAATTGTTAAGAAGTGTCCTAAAGTGCTATAAAGTGTCATGAAGCGTTAAAGTGTCCTAAAGTGTCAAAAAGTCTAAGCAACATGTAATAGTGTCATACGGTGTCAAAACTGTCGTAAGGTGCCGTGAAGTCTCTTGTTGTAAAGGACTATTGACGTCGTAAAGTGTCAATAAAGTGCCATTGATGCTGTAATGGCTTGAAAAGTGTCGTAAAGTGTTGCAAAGTGTCTTGAACTATCGCGAAGTGTAAAGTGTGTCATGGAGTTCAGCAAAGTGTCGTCAAGTGCCATGAGGTGTCTTAAAAGTGTCAAGATGGTGCCAGGAGATGACCCTGTAGGGCTTCGCGATCACCAGCATAAAGTAACTACTACTACTGTACTGTTGTGTTCTTGACATAATTATTGAACAAGTTCTCTTAGTCGTACATTTGGCATAAACTAATGGTTAATATAATTGGTTCTGCCTTAGTTATTAGTGACTAACTGGAAATAGTTGACGATGATAATTATCCAACAGTATATTTTTAGATCTGTTAAAGGACTTTCTATTGAAACAAATCATTGATGCTCCAACGAGGAAAGGAAGTTAAAATGAACCCAGTTTACTAGGTCTAGTTATTGCGGATGTAAATGCTGAACTATTAAATATTGAGTATCAGGAGCCACTCGGTAAAAGTGACCATGCTGTACTGACATGCGAATATGTTGCAAAAGTTAAACATAGAGAAATCACCCCGAGATTCAATTATGATTTCAAGAGCTCAGGTTTATATGTCCCGGTAATCACCAGCAGTGCGAGGAGACCCAGTTGGAGCAGGTGATCCTGATGGGTGTTAAGGACGAGGAGCTTGTCCAACGCCTCACCTCCCTCGACTCTTCCTCTTCTCTTAAGGTTGTATTGACAGTATGTCGCTCCTACGAGGCTGCCAGGTGTGATACCTCTGCCATCCGAGCTCCCCCTACAGCTGTACGGGCTATGTCCCAATACAAGAAAGACAAGAAGTCTACCCCAACGCCTACGCCCACCACGCCCACGCCCGGCTCCCTTTGCAACAGCTGTGGTAGGCAGCAGGGAACACACGTGTGTCCAGCTGCTGAGTCTACCTGCGACAGTTGTGACCGCAAGGGCCACTGGTCACTTACAGTACGGTGAACAGCCAAACGCGTCCATACAGATTAATGTTTACATTGGAGGTCACGTAGATCATGTGCGCTGAGGTGTTGAACAGCAAACACGTGGCGTAGTAACTCCCTCACAGATGGAGTTATGAGGGGCATCACCTGGTGTCGTAGTTCCTTCACAGATGGTGTTATGAGGAACCTGATGATGTAGTAATTCCCTCACAGATGGTGTTATGAGGTGCCTGATGTGGTGGAGTAATTCCCTCACAGATGGTGTTATGAGGGGCATCACGTGGTGTAGTAGTTCCCTCACAGGTGGTGTTATGAGGTGCTTGAAGTGGTGTAATAATTCCCTCACAGATGATGTTATGAGGTGCCTGATGATGTAGTAATTCCTTCACAGATGGTGTTGTGAGGGGCATCACGTGGTGTAGTAATTCCCTCACTGATGGTGTTATGAGAGACCTCACATGATGCTGTAGCAACTCATTCACTACTTTGTGTCGTAGCATCATGGGGACACCACGTGGTCTGGTGCCACAGGACCTCACTCACTCAAGTGAGTGAGGTGTGGTCCCAAGCCTCCCGATCGTGGACGGATTAACACATAGCTGGTGTTGTTGAGTCTCAGGGGCAGTTATTACTGGGTACCTGGGACGTCACTGTGTGGGGGTTAGCTTGGGTACGACTCTGCTGTTACTGTCGAGTTGTTTTTCACTGATTTAAGCATTGTTCACCACTATTCAACACTGGCTCCATCCCTTTCGTAAGTGAAATAGTAACTTCTGGCGAGAACTTGTTGAAATTCCGGTTGGGAGGAGGGTTCAGAGGTGGGATTTGGTATGATCAAACATAACAGTTGATGTGGCTGTTGCCAGAGCAGCGCTAGGTACGTCTTGACCCTTCGGTGGTCAAGGATGTGTGTGTGTGTGTGTGGTGAGACTGTGGCAGCGTGAAGGATCTATGAAGAGTTGAGTCGTATGTATAAGAGAGTTGTTTGTTAGTGAAAGATTATCTTTAATGTGTAATAAGAAAAAGAGTTGGTTCAAGTACAGAATTCTGAGGAACTCCAGTATTGTAGCAAATTCTTTGTTGACACCATAAAATCTCGCCTTACAACTCCACTTTTCTCTCACAGTTTACAAAAAATAAACCGACTCTCCCAGCGTTGTTGTTACCGCCACAAAAATCCACCGCACAGTCCAGTATTTTACCACAATTTACAATGACTAAGTAATTAACTTGAAAGCTGCCGTGTCGGAGGAGTTTCTTTACCTCAAGATTTTGTGAATACCAGAATGGGAGGAATAAGTTGGCGGGCAGACTGTGGTATACTGTGTTGACTCTGGTGGGTGTGTTAAGGGTCTGATTACAAGGTGTTGTACTGTTTCTGTTGCAACACATGTGAAATTGCAAACGATTTTGACTATTGCTGTTCTTTATGTTTTCCTTGCTTGTTTTTGTTATTTTGTTCAGGAATCAAAGAACATCGTTTTGGATGGTCATGCCGCCGAAAAAAAAGTTGCGGGGCTCTGGCCGAGGCGACTCATCTTCGACGCGGGAAGACAATATGCCGTGAAACGATTCGACTATTGCATGCCTGTTTCAGTCTAAAGGCCTGGTATGAGCAGGCGAAACCACGGAAAACTGTGCTCAACTTCGACGAAAGACTGTGGTTCGCAGATTATCTCAGTGAATGGGACAAGGGCAGCTTCCTCCACCCCGCTGCCAGAGACGAGTTTTTCGCTTACGTGACCAAGAAACCAAATTCCCAAAAGAATCTTAATGAAGTCCCCGTTGAAGAGTACTACCGGTAGTCACTCAAAACTTCTGACTGAGTTGGTGTTTTTGTCTTTTTCATTGCCTGCCGCATAATGCGGGTGATGAAGCCGCGCGGCCAGAACTGGGACCGAGTGTATATCCACTAATAGATCTTCGCCCAGGGCGTCATTCCTTGCCTGAAGGACCCTACGAATATTCTAGACGTCGAAGAGGTGCTCTTTCTGCACTACAAAACTCTCTGCATGCAGGCTCTGTAAAACAATCAGCTGTTGCTAGACAACAATGTGGATTTCCTTGGGAACAATGAGTAGCTGGATAATTCACAGACCTGAACGTGTGCTAGCATGTGGGAGCCATCCTGAAGGACCGAGTGGAAGCCCTGATGCTTGCTAATCCCTCAGCCACGTGATTCTGCCGCCGAAGTCTCGAGTATGACACCGACCCTCACGAGTCTCTCCTCACCTCCAACCCTGGCCGAGTTGAAGCTGTCCACCAGGCACAAGTAGGCAACACCAACCATTGAATAGTTTTGTTTAGACGTAGAATTAAGTGTCTGAAAGATGTCACATTTAGGTTTTTGTAACTCTATCTGCTTCATCAGTGCAGTGGGGGGGGGGGGGGGGATCTTTGTTTGTTACCCCTTAGTGTTAGATGCACCCAGACTTCATCCTAATGGTGGGGACACACCAAACTCAAACATTGTTTGTAACATGTGTTGGCGACTCTCCCATCTTCAATTTTATGATTCACGTTCACACCAATGTAACAGCATTATCAATATTGTTGTAAACATTCCGGGCAAAAGTTACCAACAGTGTTTGTAACTCATATGAATACACTGTTAGGAAAATTATTGTAACCAATTTGGACCAACGCTGTTCCCAATTATCATGTAGTCAACATTTTCGTGAATTCGCCACAACATTGCTGATAACAATGTATCCAACACATTTTACCGACAATGTTTCCATTAAATCCATAACAACGTAACAATATTGGTAACATCGTCGGTAACTTTGTGGAATGACGATGTTATCATTGACTCGCACACCAGCAGTGTACACCAGCTGTTGTCCACATTGTTTCTAACCTTATCACCAACAAAGTTACCTTGGTTCTATTTCTTGTGGCAAAAAGTCATACAGTGGACTCCATTAAACTTGCAGCCACAGCAGTTGGTGCCACACGTATCACCGCATTCACATGTTGTTACAAGTTGCACGGGTAATAGTTTCAGGCACTTCGAGGACTTCAAAGAACCCTTTACATTATCCCATTTAAAGTCACTCGGGTCCAACATGCTTCCATTATGATTAACAAGAAGGGTGATCGCACCACATATCAGCTAGTGTGATCTTAAGATATGCCCTCGAATCACACTTGGCATAGGAGGCAGCTCATAGAGAGTTTTGGCAGTGGACTTTTGAGTATGACACTCAATTCGCAACTCGTCAAACATCGAGGCTGTCAGTTTGGACCTTGAGATTGACAATACTTAAACAAGGAAAGGTTCCACCGTCTGGATATTGTGCTATGTGCTTGCTGAGGACTCAGGATTATCCAAATTGGCTAAATAAGCCAGAGTGTTGCATAACGTGACACTACGCTTCATACTTATTTTACTAAAGGCATCATCACCGGTTGTAACGCGTGCTTTAACAAACACTTGACAAAATCCTGCCCCCAAATTCTCAGGCAGGACGTGTAGAGGCAAGAGCCGCCACTCTTCACTCACCCTAAACTGGACCCATAACTCCTTCACACCCTTGTTCATAGGGTAGCAAGCATAGCGCAGCAGCAAAAAGTCACTATCACTGTCGTTTGATATCACCACGACACGCCAGCACACCCACCCAACAGCCTAATTGGTGTGTGGAATGATGCGAGAATCCGCCTCCTCCAACCAGTCGCTGAGTTCTTCCATGTCAGCAGTATGGACTCGGGCTGCTCTTAGAGGCATGCTGGAAGGGCTTCGTCGTTTGTTAGGTTGGCATTCAGAATAAATGCTGTATTCTTGACATAAGGCACGACAATGACACGTGCAAGTAGCTGCGGGTTCAATTTGTTGAAAGACTAGGTCCAGAATTTCCCAATCTGTTGAGGTATTGGGACAGCTTCGTCCATCAAGGCCTGGTCAACAGAGCCAGCTGTGCCACTCTGACGACAACCTGACACTCTTTTATCGACAGCTCACTCTATCTGTCAAAGATGGCGTGAGTTTATTGAATTGGACAGACAAATCGTGCAGCTGGTAGCACAGATTTTCTGGATTGACTGCTCCAGCTTCATGTCTGCATCCACATCATTGAAGCCGTTAATGAAACAACTCACGTTTCTAAACCTCAAGAATTTGGTTCTCTCGAGGTACGATGAGCCATACCAGTGGTATTTGGTGGCGTCAAATTCTCGGAATATATACATGGCAGAGTTGATAGTAGATACGTTCAGCTCCCAGATGCCATCACGATCTGCCGCAGTGATATTTTTTGTGTGACTCATGATCCTCTGAAACACTATCCAGGCACGGCACAACGCGGACATGGCCTCACAATCTCTCATAAAACGTTGAACTTAACACATGAGTCGTTGTGCTGCCTTCTCACCAGAACAAGTTTTAATCCCACCACAGATGCAATAAATGGATGAGCCGTGTCATTTGTCTGCCAGAACGTTCTCCAGGTCAGCGTATCCAGAATTTCGGACATGATGAGCACCCATTGCAATGATCAAACGTCGTGACCACCAGCCAACGCAGACAGACGAGTGCACTTCCAAAAAAACCTCAGACTCGATAAGGGCGTCTTCCCTGACACTCCAGCTGATGTACAGCCTCCCACACTTCCACCTGCTACAGCTAGCATTGTCAATCATCGTCTCAGAAAGTTGTGAACCACGGGAGTATGAACCCGCGTCTGAAGCATTCGCTCGTGATGTGGAGTGGAGGGCCGGTGGGAGAAGGGGGTGACTGGCTGAGGGGGTAGAAGAAGGTAGGAGTGGAGGTGGGCTAGAGGAATTGTACGGCTAACAAGACTGTATTTTTTATTATTTAGAAGCTTATAATAAGTTAACCTCTCGCTTAATACCATGCTTCACTCATACTGGCTGTGATCTAATGTTTACTCATTCTTGCTTTCTGTAACCACTGTCACCAGAACAGATCCTCACAAACCATATTCACACCACACTCATAATAATGTCCAACAATATTCGCCTTCATCTTCCCTTACTTACAGGAGAAAATGGACATTAATTCACTGCTCTGGGCATCAGAAGCCATGTAGCACTGCTGTGAGAAGTGAGAACGGTACCTCTCCCACCTGGGGCGTGGCAGACGAGGGACAAGTGGAGGACACAGGCCCTCCCCGTCCTGGATCTAAATCTTAGCGAGAGTTTTATTCGCCTTAATGCCCCTTGTGCAGCCGATAGGCATTAACCTGTATGTAAAGTAATTATGCATGGCAGAACCTAATTACAGGGAACTACTGATATTTGTTTAATGAATATCCATGACACTGGCTGCATAACCAACTATGACAAGGAAATTAAAAGACATACTTCATTCATTTAACTTTCAAATTTCACGAAGATTATGCTACGAGGTGTAATATGGTTGTCGTATATTTAGGAAGCAATTGACTAATAGACATGCCAGTCTACAGTGGTGCACAGGCTAGCCAGTGGCCGGTCATGGCTAGATTCAATTTTGACTTATTCTCCATCATCCTCAAAGGTTACTGCGTTATGTAAATGAACACTTCTTCTCAATGACTGCCTGGAGTCTCTCAGACATTGAAGAGACGAGGTTCCTTAGGAGTTATGGATGTTGGTGGTACATTCCCCATTGTCTTCTCATATGGGCCATCATCTGTTGAGATGTCCTCTCTGTCTCAGGCTCCCACGTATTGACCATTGCCCCCCTATAGGTTTTATATAGGATTGTAGTCACAACCCTTGCTTGGCCATTATATGAGAAGCAAATTCTCTTGCTGTTGAAACCAGTCCGTGACTACTGTGGCTGTATGGATGGGGCAGCGACCGTGCATAAAAATGACTGGACCAGGTGGGAATGGTTAGTTTCGTTCTTGCAAGGAAGGAAGGAAGAAATTGTTCTGGGATGTCTATATTTCTGGGCAGTGAACCTTCTCTCAGTTTGTGTCACATCACCCACACCATGGCTGGTGATCCCCCCCACGTGTTGCAGGTAAAGTGTCCGCTGCGTGCTTCCTCAAAGATGCAGCGACGGTCGTATTTGCAAATGAAAACCCGCAATCCTAGTGCTTCCTGTAATACATTGTAAACTCCCCATGTAAGTTAATGACACTAATTTCATGCTTACGTTTAAGCTGATTAATAACTTACGCCAACGGATATCCTTAAGGCTGATTAATAACTTACGCTAACGGATATCCTTACGGCTCATTAATAGATAAACACCGTTCCTGCATTCTTAGCCTAAATACTATCAATTGGTTTCAGTATGAGCATAAAGAAGAGTATTTTAACATACCTCGTGTTATTCCGCCTCCACAAATGTATCTGGCCATGATTGGTCAGTTGATCGGTGAGGCGCTCTTTGCTTGCAAGAACCCTGTGTAATTTAGTTATTTACTATTTCCATATGAAGCGATAAATTATTAACAATTAGAGAGTAACAGACTTGCGATGTTTTGGTTGTAAATGAGAATAGTTTTTGCGGTGCGCATGTGTAGCAGCTTATGTATTTATTCCTTTAAGTAATTATATTATTCAAAATCTCTCTTGCCTGTGTTTGCCTTTTGATTTAAATCTGATACACGCGTAAAAAAAATGCCATTCAGCAGTTTCGCTGTCACAGATGTGCATAAGTTATTCAGTCCTCATGCTGCACTGAAATTTCTTTCTGACTGTAATGCAAAAATTATTATATGCATATTTACATTGCACAGATACATAAATGGTTAAGGACTATTCATTACCTTGCCCTACCTATGGTGGCTTCCTGCCTCATGCAGCCGTCTCATTGGATACGTTGAGCTGTAGTTCGTCTCTGATAGCAACAGCATTTGTGAATGGATTTTCTTTCGCCGCCCGCTGAATGCGCTCGTCTTCCTGGAGAGTAGTGACTCTGGAACGGGGTCTCCTGCCTGAAGGGAAGGGTAAAACGTTTATACTGACACAAATTTTCGTTTAAAATTACATAAAAAAATCAATCAAATTTCGGAGTATGTAAAATAATGCATAGAACATTTCTGCATTCATATACACCCAGTCAGTCAAGTTTACCGTCTCCTCCCATCTCTGTATCCACTTGGAAACAATCCAAGGCGAGACACCAAATTGGTGAACGATGGCCCTTATACTGAGGCCGTCGTCTCGCAGGGCGATGATCTGACCCCGTAAGATTAACCGAGTCCACTGCCTATCCATATGGACGTCAGAAAATGTGTGAGCATTCTTGACTGGGAGCCAGACAATACCTCTGCTTATCCGTGATTGGCTGTCTGGAAAACCTAGTTCTTACTCTGATTTTTTAAAGGGCTAAGAAACAGAGAAATTATTACACTGACGAACGACAGTTGAAGTATGGAGAGGAGGGTGAAAATCCAATATCACTTGGGGCTGCCTCCTCCAGGTTTTAGGGTGTTTTACCCAGATATGGACTTTCAGATATGTATAATATAGTTCCTTTACATTATTGTTATAAGTATATGTCCTGAATGTGGTAGATTCACTTACCCAAAAGTCGGTGTTTCCTATAATTGAAAGCTAGCGATGTCGACTTCAGTGAACATTTATTGTAACTTATGTTTGATAAAATTGTGGATAATGCTATTTTTTTTAATGAGTGTGGTGTGATTATGTTTTGCGTAAGGTTTTGTAACATGTCAACCTTAGAGCTCTCGTGAATGAATCATGCAAATAACGAACATGATATTAACTGTTAAAATTACAAATATCTTCATTAGGTCGAATGAGGTGAACTTAGACATACCCATTGAAATGTCTTCCTCCGTCAACAATAGCTGATTTTTTTTGTTTACCTATGTCAGCACTTTAGCATATGTTGACTAGCGACTATCATGCACAACCTCTGGTCCATTAGTAGTGTATCATTGAATCCCGACACAGATAAAGTAGCATACATGGTCTTATAACCCGTCTCCACCATGCAACGACACACATGTCTAAGGTTGGCCAAAGGTAACAAGAGTTTTGTGTAAACATAACTTCGAATAGAATGCAATAGCGTGTTTTTGGTTTATCCTAACCCAGACTAGTGTATTGGCTCCACATACCGAGCATTACTTACTACACACGACAGTATATTGGTGCTCTGACGTCCCCTCTAACCCCCTCCTGCTGACACCAAATCATCTCATAGGAGTGCTATCGTCCAGTAGACAATATATAAACCATTGAAGTTGTGTTTCGTGTTGTTGTTGGCCCGAATAACAAAAACACCGAGTCAAAATGTGGAACTGATTAGCAATCATAGTTGTGTTATTTCATGTGTGCTTATAGCCGTAATAAAATGCATCTCTTACTTATTATGTAAGAAAGGTCAACCCATAGGAAAAGAGAAATATACTGTATGTCCCTCAGGCTGGTGAGAGTTCCTCACATTTCTGTGGTGAAGGGAAAGACCTGGAGGAACAGAGCACGGCTGATGGGGGTGGCAGGAGAGAGAGTGTAGTATGATTTTGGCTTATTTATTGTCTCACAACAGTTGGTCAGTGACATATGAATATATAATTAATCACACCAGTAAGAGGCGCAGACTTCCTAATTTCCGATACCACATTACGTATTTTACCTTGTCCTTCCCCCATCCCTGTTGCCACTCCTACCCTCCTCACCCCGCTCCACTGGCCCATTACCCTCCTCACCCCGCTCCACTGGCCCATTACCCTCCTCACCCCGCTCCACTGGCCCATTACCCTCCTCACCCCGCTCCACTGGCCCATTACCCACCTCACCCCGCTCCCCTGGCCCATTACCCTCCTCACCCCGCTCCACTGGCCCATTACCCTCCTCACCCCGCTCCACTGGCCCATTACCCTCCTCACCCCGCTCCACTGGCCCATTACCCTCCTCACCCCGCTCCACTGGCCCATTACCCTCCTCACCCCGCTCCACTGGCCCATTACCCTCCTCACCCCGCTCCCCTGGCCCATTACCCTCCTCACCCCGCTCCCCTGGCCCATTACCCTCCTCACCCCGCTCCCCTGGCCCATTACCCTCCTCACCCCGCTCCACTGGCCCATTACCCTCCTCACCCCGCTCCACTGGCCCATTACCCTCCTCACCCCGCTCCACTGGCCCATTACCCTCCTCACCCCGCTCCCCTGGCCCATTACCCTCCTCACCCCGCTCCACTGGCCCATTACCCTCCTCACCCCGCTCCCCTGGCCCATTACCCTCCTCACCCCGCTCCCCTGGCCCATTACCCTCCTCACCCCGCTCCACTGGCCCATTACCCTCCTCACCCCGCTCCCCTGGCCCATTACCCTCCTCACCCCGCTCCACTGGCCCATTACCCTCCTCACCCCGCTCCCCTGGCCCATTACCCTCCTCACCCCGCTCCACTGGCCCATTACCCTCCTCACCCCGCTCCACTGGCCCATTACCCTCCTCACCCCGCTCCACTGGCCCATTACCCTCCTCACCCCGCTCCACTGGCCCATTACCCTCCTCACCCCGCTCCCCTGGCCCATTACCCTCCTCACCCCGCTCCCCTGGCCCATTACCCTCCTCACCCCGCTCCACTGGCCCATTACCCTCCTCACCCCGCTCCACTGGCCCATTACCCCCCTCACCCCGCTCCCCTGGCCCATTACCCTCCTCACCCCGCTCCACTGGCCCATTACCCTCCTCACCCCGCTCCCCTGGCCCATTACCCTCCTCACCCCGCTCCACTGGCCCATTACCCTCCTCACCCCGCTCCACTGGCCCATTACCCTCCTCACCCCGCTCCACTGGCCCATTACCCTCCTCACCCCGCTCCACTGGCCCATTACCCTCCTCACCCCGCTCCCCTGGCCCATTACCCTCCTCACCCCGCTCCACTGGCCCATTACCCTCCTCACCCCGCTCCCCTGGCCCATTACCCTCCTCACCCCGCTCCACTGGCCCATTACCCTCCTCACCCCGCTCCCCTGGCCCATTACCCTCCTCACCCCGCTCCCCTGGCCCATTACCCTCCTCACCCCGCTCCACTGGCCCATTACCCTCCTCACCCCGCTCCCCTGGCCCATTACCCTCCTCACCCCGCTCCCCTGGCCCATTACCCTCCTCACCCCGCTCCCCTGGCCCATTACCCTCCTCACCCCGCTCCCCTGGCCCATTACCCTCCTCACCCCGCTCCACTGGCCCATTACCCTCCTCACCCCGCTCCACTGGCCCATTACCCTCCTCACCCCGCTCCACTGGCCCATTACCCTCCTCTCACAACAGTTCCCGGTCCCCACTTTACGTCACAAGTGAATACATCGGACACAGGTTCATACTCCCGTGGTTCACGACACTCGGAGATTAGGATTGGCAAAGCTGACTGTAGCAGGTGGAAGTGTGGAAGGGTCACAGTCTCACCCGAAGGTTGGTCAACTCTCCCAGCCAGCTACTGCTGCACTGACTGCTTCAGATATTTGAAACTGTCTCAGTACCAACCAGAACATGAAACCGATACGAATGAATCTAAAGGTTCGAAGTAACAGACTCAAGTTCATACATCTGAATCAGGCAGTGCAGCAATAGCTGGCTGGGAGAGTTAACCAACTTTGGGTGAGACTGTACCTTCCAGCACAATGATGCGGCACCTTCACCTCGTGGAACATCCGTAGCAGAGGATATACCGTACATTATGGAAAAGGGTCGAGTTCGTTTTTATTGATATTAAATAAGATAATTTAACCAATCCAGTAAGTCGACTTTACCAAGTTTGCCTTTGTCCTGCTTCTAGTTCATTATTTTGAGTATTATGGTGTTCATCGAAAGCAGCCATATTGGATTTTCGGCTACAGATGACCACAGCTCGTAAACTAAACATGTCCAACGTGTCAGGCATGACAAAATTAGCCAAAATTTATATAAAATTTGTCATCCTATTAGCCCACTTAACGGGCCATTGCCACTAATCTCTTACTGTGTTAGTTTTGAAGTTTAAGAGCACACACACACACACACACACACACACACATACTATTGAATTGAAACAGTTTATTTAGCCAGAAAACACAGATACAGAGTGGATAATAATAACAATATTAACATGGCTGAGCCAGTTGATAATCTGAGCTCTCTTTTAGGCACCTGATATATACTATACATTTATCTCAAGGAAGTATTATGTAACATTTAGTATCATCTGGAATAATACTTCTACTACTTTGCTCTTACTCAGAATCGAGTATGACGATCCTACAGCTATGATACAATGATATGAGTTAATAAGTTTATCACCTAGTTTGGTGAGTTTTGAGGTGACCAAGGAGGCCGATACGGGACCCTCAGGGTCGTCCACATTCTTTGCACATGTGGAGGGCTGTATCTAGTGCGGGAGGGGCTGTGGCGGCAGCGTCTTTCCGGGGTTGGCGCTTGTCTTCCTCGGTTTGCAGTCGGGCTAACTCAAAAGTATTGACACCTTCTCGTGTGGTGTTCCTCCAAGCGTTACGATGTGGAGTAATCGACTCCAAGGTGAGGGGGTCGATTTGGCACTTTTTCAGGTTTGTCTTAAGACTATCCTTATTCCTTTTCAATTGCCCGCCAGCGTTACTTTTACTATTCGTTAGGTGACTGTAAAGTAGCTGCTTTGGCAGTCTACTGTCGTCCATGCAGGTAACATAGCCAGTCCAGCGTAATTGTTCATGGATAATGGTAGGAGCGATGCTCCTACAGTTGGTGTCAGCAAGAATACTGGCATTTGTTCTCTTGTCTTCCCAGCAAACACGAAGGATGGAACGTACCCTACGTTGGTGAAAGTTTTGAAGTGCCTTGAGGTGTCTCCTGTATGTGACCTATGTCTCACTGCCATATAGCAGGGTGGGGAGAACCACTGCTCGATATACGTGCAGCTTTGTCGCTAATTTCAGCTCCCTACAGCTGAAGACACGGTTTCGGAGCCTGCCAAAGGGTTGAGATGCACATCTGATCCGATGCTGAATTTCTTCATCAATGTCTGTGGCGGTGGACAGGTGGGAGCCGAGATACCGACACAAGGTAGCATTAGAGAGGGTAGTACCGTTAAGCTGGATGGTTGGTGGAGGTGTGACTGAACCAGGGCAGGTTGAAAGAGAATCTGAGTCTTAGGTACATTCACGTCAAGGCCGAAGTGTGCATGCGCATCTGCTTAGGTGTTCAGGCTCTCCTGTAGGTCGTGTTCAGTATGAGCAACAAGGGTGAGGTCATCTGCATACTGAAGTTCAGTAATGGAAGCTGCCGACACCTTTGTTCCTGCCTGGAGTCGTCTTATGTTGAAAACACCCCCCTTCACACGGTACTTGATGTCCACCCCGCTGGCTAAATTGGCACTGGCACGAATAAGGAAGGAGCCAAGAAAATGAAAAAGAGATTTGGTGCCAGTACACACCCTTGTTTAACCCCTGTTTGGATGGGGAAGAACTCAGACTGGTTGCTGTTGCACAGGACACTGCCGTTCATACCATCGTGGATTTGCCTCACAACAGCAATGAATTTTGGTGGGCAGCCAAAACGGCTAAGGGTCCACCGGAGGGCTTCCCTGTTGACCGATTCGAAGGCCTTGGTTAGGTCGATGAAAGCCATGTACAGGTCACGACGCTGTTCTCTGCACTTTTCCTGTATCTGACAGGCAGCAAAGATAATGTCAATAGTGCCACATGATGGTCTAAAACCACATTGAGATTCTGGGAGGAAGTCTTCTGCCTCAGGAGAAGCCTGTTTAGGAGAACTCGGGCGATATTCTTGCCAGCTACAGAGAGGAGCGAGACCCCACAGTCTCCCTATTCTTATAAATATTGACAAAGGTGGTGTCTTTTAGAGCTTGGGGGATTTTCTCCTTTTCCCATATATTCCCCAGGAGAGAGAGTGGAGACGTCTGTTAAGCAGATGTCCTTTATACACCTCGTTTGGGATTCCATCAGGCCCTGAGGCGTTGTTATTTTTCATCTGTTTGATGGCAGTAGCTACCTCATCCAAGGATGGAGGATAGCTGAGGTGGGTCAACTGTGGATGCTGAGTAGTCTGGACATCCACATCGGTGTTTCGGTTGAGCAATGAATGGCAGTTCTCTTTCCAGCGCTGAATGAGGCCTTCATCGTCTTTAATTATGAAGTTACCGTCAGACGAGCGTTTGGTGTGCGCCCTCTGCTCGTCTGACCGTAACTTCATAATTAAAGAAGATAAAGGCCTCCTTCAGCGCTGGAAAGAGCACTGCCATTCATTGCTCAACCGAAACACCCATGTGGATGTCCTGCCACGAGTGATTGGTCGGTAAAATATTTTATTGGAATTGAAATATTCACGCATCTTATGCTGATCTGCATTTTTTTGTATTTTACATGTTTCATTTTTAAGCCAGTCATTCTTTTTCTTGCGGAAAGTATCAGCTTTTGTCCTAGACTGAGGGTTGTTTTGCCAGTCGGTAAAAGCAGCATGTTTATCATCGATGAGTATTTTGATTGCCTGGTTATTTTCATGAAACCAGTCCTGGTGTGTTCGTTTGGTCTGGCCGAGGGTCTCTGCAGGGTTTTTTTCATTACAGTGTTGAGAGTATCCCATTCGGCACTGAGATTCGCGTTGTTTGCTGTTGGGTTGTTTATCAGCCCATGTTAGAGCTGCTCTCTGAAAGCATGTGCTACCGCTGGATCCTCCAGACGCTTAGTATTAAAACTTCTTCTGGAGGCTTGCTGCCTTCGCCGCTTTGGGGCGACGTGAAGCGAGAGTTTTGATCTGACAAGTCGATGATCAGTGTCTCAGTGGTCTGAGCCACGCATGGCGCGGGTGATGAGGACATTTCGGCGATCTCTTTCTCTGACAATGATGTAGTCAATGAGATGCCAGTGTTTGGGTGGTGGGTGTTGCCACGAGCCCTTGAACTTGTCAGCCTGCCGAAGCAAGGAATTGGTGATAGTGAGGTTGTGTGCAGCACACTTGCTGAGGAGGAGTAGGCCATTGGGATTACACTTCCCAAGTCCATTTCTCCCTATGGCTCCCTGCCAAATGTTAGCATCTCTGCCAACTCTGGCATTAAAGTCGACAAGGAGCACAACCTTGTCTTCTCTGAGGATAGAGGTTAGCACTCTGTCGAGGTCGGTGTAAAAGGCCTCCTTGATGTCACCTTCTGCATCCAGTGTTGGGGCGTATGCACGGTTGAAAAAGGCATGACGCGAGTGATTCAATAGGACTCGAATCGTCATGAGGTATTCGTTGATCCCAATTGGCATTTTAGTTCGTCTGTATTGGATGCGTTGTCGGATGACAAAGCTACACACACACACACACACACTCTCTCTCTCTCTCTCTCTCTCTCTCTCTATATATATATATATATATATATATATATATATATATATATATATATATATATACATATATATATATATATATATATATATGCTGATAACCACCAGGAAAGAAGAAAACACGAAGTTCCCAAGGGCTTTCGTGTAATTCACATCTTCAGGGGTGAGTCTGTACTCACCCCTGAAGATGTGAATTACACGAAAGCCCTTGGGAACTTCGTGTTTTCTTCTTTCCTGGTGGTTATCAGCATATACCTAGATCACGCGCACCTACAGTGATTTACTTGCATATATATATATATATATATATATATATATATATATATATATATATATATATATATATATATATATATATATATATGGAAGAGTGTAGAAGAGGCAAGACTAAATCGTACAGCTCAATGTAATAAAATGGTCATGATGGTGTGTGTTCGTCCACCTTTTGCCGCCACTGGTGGTCTCTTATGTACATCAATCCTTCTCTTTCCATACTATAATGACAAACTTATGTGGTCTACACCTGACGAACCTTCGTCCGACCGATGTTTATACTTATTGGCTGCGGAAGGAGAGGAAAATCACCTGAATATTAGCATCTCAGTTTTTATCACCAGTTGATTAAATACTCTAATGCTACGTGGAAAGGTTAGGTTAGGTTGCATCAGGTTTGGTTGGTTGAAGTTAGGTTAAGTTAGAATTGCATTAAAGTTGTTAATCTAAGGTGAAATAAGTTAGGGGCTAATCTTCACGTGATCTGGTGAGAACTCTGCCGCCTACTGAGCTCTATAATACTGTACACACGACCAGACTGTCACTATTAACTGTTGACAATGAATCCCCTCATTTCCTCCCTCTTTACCCTCTGTCACACCATTACACAGTTGTCATTATTAGTCATCATATGCCACTGGTTGTCGGAACGATCGTCATCAATAAGATAAAAGTCGTAATTGATATAGTGGTGGGCCAGTGTAGTGTTTCCGGTATGATATCCGTCCGTCCGTCTGACTGACTGACTGACTGACAGACACACGCCACAACTCCGGCAAATAATTTCACAAAGTTGTAACAGCACAATGGAACACCAACACCATTGCTGTAAATATCTGGTGGTATGTGAGCTGTGAAAATCATTGCGGAGGGGTGTGACGTCTGACGGACTGCCACTGTTGTTGTGACAGTTTGCTACGCCAGCCATGATCCGGGGGGCACTGAAGCGACCAGTTACACGCCATTAACTAGCTGTGTCCATCGTCACTCTGTTGACTGACTGTGACGCGATGCCGAGCCGATATGTCCACCTTGTTCATTGTTATGGCCTGGGTGCTCGTCCGTGACTATACCTGAGTGTGTTGGTGGGTGAGTGTGTGTCGGTGTGTGTTGGTGTGTTGGTGTGTGAGTGTGTTGGTAGTGTAGCAGCAGTTTTGCCTTTTATAAATATTCACCCATATGAATAGCACCAAGTTATTCACCAAGCTATTCACCAAGCTATTCACCAAGTTATTCACCATGTTATTCGTGATTGTTACCACCACAGTAAGATAAACTAGAAGAGAGAGAGAGAGAAAGGGTGAGAGGAGAAACAGAGCGTTGACAACGAATTTTGCTGAGGTGTTAAATGGCGCGTCGACCACATGTTACTAAGCGAGATGGAGCTTTAACGGAGGTACAGTCTATCGCCGTCTACTGTAAAGGCAACATCTTGATTCTCGCCCACAACAGTTTCCCGCAGGACATGGTGTTAGCTCTCGTTGGTCTAACCCTAGACCCTAAAACGTGAGTGTGATTGTGAACTGTTGAATCCTCTGAGAACTCTAAATAACTTTAATAAGTGTAATTATGTACTGTATATTGATGGTATTATTCAACCTGTGTCCTAATGTACCAGCAGTTGTTATATGTGAATTGTGTCCTGCACAAGCCAAAATCGCTCCTATGAGCGATTACATTGATGCTAGAACACTTTTTTTTTATTGAGCACCCCCCTACATCCTTGTGTAAGGTGAAGCGCAGAAGCGTTTACAGCGCCCAACAGGGAAGCAGGCAAAGTTCATGCTTGCCTTTATGTCTCACGAGTTAAGGGCGTAGAAGCCTGAAGAGTCAGGGGCGTAGAAGCCTGAAGAGTCAATGGTTTATGTCATCAAGTTAACGGAAGCTCCAACAACTCCCTGAATACGAATTCGCAACTTTCAACTTACAACAGGTACCTACTTTACTGCTAGGTGAACAGGGACTAATGGGGGCTAGGAAGTATGTCCAAACAACTTCCACTGGCCAGGGAATCGAACCCGTGACATCTCGCTTGCGAGGCAAGAACGGTACTGCTTGATCATTTTCGTATTTCCTTATCATCTTCATCTTCTTCTTTCGCCCCCCAGGCCCTGGCCCTGGGTAAAACAACGTTGATAACCCATCATATTTCACTCAAGCCGGACACTCACCCGATCTACATACCAGCATATCGGCTACCCCACAGCCAAAGGGCTGTAGTCAAAGAAATGGTGGAACAAGAGGTAATCCAACCTTCCTCATCACCATGGAACTCGCCTCTATTCATAGTTCCCAAGAAAGATGGAGGATGGTGACCAGTCATAGATTTTCGACGAGTCAACTAAGCAACTGTACCAGACAGGCTCCCAGTGCCTGTCCTTACTAACTTACTACAGTCTCTAGGAAAGGCAACGTTGTCTTCAATAACCTAGATTTTCTTAGTTGGGTACTGACAAATTCCCTTACATAAGGAATCCAGCGAGGTAACTGCATTCAGTACATCGATGAGACATTACAAATTCTTACAAATGGCATTTAGCCGGTGAAGCAGTTTCCTTGTCCCAAGAAGGCAGATCAACTTCGCAGTTTCCTGGGATTATCAGGACTACGGTTCTTTCATTGAAGGCTATGCCAAGTTAGCCTCACCACTGACTAGAGACTCCTCAAAAAGGATGTAAAATATAAGTGTAATAAAGACAAAAGGACAGTTTTATTGCCCTGAAGAGTACCTAAACGAACGCACCCAGTTACTGCGTGTTGCCCCGAGGAGGCACATAAGGAGTCCTAATGGTGAAGAGGCTGTTTATTGGCGGGGGAGGACTTATGGAAGTTGCTTCCCTGTTCGCCACAAGGGCTAGCCAGCGGCAGTAGCTGAAAGCGAGAGGAGCCAAGCAGTGCTTGATCCTTAACCCTAACATAATTTTGCCACACTAGACGCATTACATCACCCTGTGTGTGCATTCACTCCCATGAGGAACGAAGGTCGACCACACCTCGTGGAACTAAGGTCGACCACACCTCGTGGAACTAAGGTCGACCACACCTCGTGGAACTAAGGTCGACCACACCTCGTGGAACTAAGGTCGACTACACCACCTTGAACTATGCTCTACAACGCATCCTTGAATTAAGGTCGACCACACCTCGTGGAACTAAGGTCGACCACACCTCGTGGAACTAAGGTCGACCACACCTCGTGGAACTAAGGTCGACTACACCACCTTGAACTATGCTCTACAACGCATCCTTGAATTAAGGTCGACCACACCTCGTGGAACTAGGGTCGACCACACCTCGTGGAACTAAGGTCGACCACACCTCGTGGAACTAAGGTCGACCACACCTCGTGGAACTAAGGTCGACCACACCTCGTGGAACTAAGGTCGACCACACCTCGTGGAACTAAGGTCGACCACACCACCTTGAACTATGCTCTACAACGCATCCTTGAATTAAGGTCGACCACACCTCGTGGAACTAAGGTCGACCACACCACCTTGAACTATGCTCTACAACGCATCCTTGAATTAAGGTCGACCACACCTCGTGGAACTAAGGTCGACCACACCTCGTGGAACCAAGGTCGACTACACCACCTTGAACTATGCTCTACAACGCATCCTTGAATTAAGGTCGACCACACCTCGTGGAACTAAGGTCGACCACACCTCGTGGAACTAAGGTCGACCACACCTCGTGGAACTAAGGTCGACCACACCTTATGAACAGTGAAAAGCCAGTGCAGGTACAGCCAGGGGTCCCGTCCATTACACTACAAGTACAAGTTTGGTCGTGGTCATCACATTATGGTACAAGAGAGGTTCTATCGACACCCTGCCACACCCTTGTCTACTGAGAAACGAGAGATCCCTGAGCCACAATGCTGTAGTCATACAAAGATCCATCTATCAAGAAGCACTCGGAGTTGTTGCAACCTTGGTTGCAACGTCCTCACCAACACCACCATCTATCATGGAATGAATCCTCCTCATCCACACGAAGCTGTTTGACATCTTTTCAACAGCGTCATCGGGGCTAAACTAAGACCTGTTCACTACGGGGACGCCACTTTTAATATTTCATTTGGCTAACGACAGACGATTTTATTCAGATCAGAGGCGACCCTGTACACTGTGGTCAGATTGCAAGTCTCAATAAACTGTTTAATAATAATAATAATATAATAATAATAATAATAAATAATAATAATATCCATCATCTTCATCATCATCACACACAACCCTAGTCAGGAGTCTCAAATGCACTCAGGCTTATCTTCCTTTGAGCGAAAATATGAATATAGCACCGTATTTATCCTGAGACTACCGTGACAACCTTCGTTGTGACCATCACCATCTCCCTCTGGCGTCATATGAGCTTGGTCAGTGATACTGGTGTCTGTCAGGGAAGAGAATAAGAAATTATATATAGGAAGCACAGAGAATCGGGTACTGTGTGGAGGGGTGTCGTAGCAGCAGCTGGTGTACACATACACACACGCACACGGATGTATTATACATGAATGTCAATATAAGAGCAGATGTGGACCTCACGTGCCGGGCGGGTCATCTCCCACATTTGGCTTTGTCTGGTTATGACAGTCAAACTAGACTCTGTGATATGTTGGCTGCCGGGAGAGGAAAGCAGAACTGTACTATTACTGTATTATTACTATAGCTTCACTGTACTAATGGCATTATTACTGTAGTTTGCTATTATTGTTGTACTATTACTATTATTGCTGTAGTATTACTATTATTGCTGTAATATTACTATTATTGCTGTAATATTACTATTATTGCTGTAATATTACTGTTATTGCTGTACTATTACTGTTATTGCTGTACTCTAACAATTATCGTTGTAGTATTACTATGATTACTGTACTCTTGCTATCATGGCTGCACTATTACTATCATTACTGTATTATTTCTATGATTACTGAAATTTTATTCTACTATTACATTACTGTTATTGTAATATTACTTTACTATGTAATGAATGTAAACTCATATAGAAGGTACAGTAAGAGTTATGGTTGGAGGATTGTAAAGTGAGGAAGATTGGTAGTGTGGCCAATTAATTATTTAACCATTAACATACAGAATATTCTTTGGGGAAAATCTTCTGAACACCAATTCTATGTACAGCTATTTACTAGTTAACCGAATGGCACGAATACATTTATAGAACATTATACTGACGTTACTAGACAATAACTCCCGGACACAAACATGGAATGGATACACTTCCCACCAAAAGTAACTCACCCTGTGGATCGCTCTGACAGTCACTCAAGTGTAATCTGAGGGAGGCCCAGCGGCTGGGGACTCTTCTCTGCAGGGCCTGGTACTGCTGTGGAAGTCTCTGCTAGCTGGGGACTCGGTGCTGGGGAGGGAAGTCCCCCTGCCGACCTCGCCTTGTGACGAGTGTGGCAACGTCTGGCTCTGAGTTCTATCTCTCCCTGTCTGTCTCACGGAAGGAGCTGTAGGCCCCTTATATTTGAGGTTTCAGGCCATTAGATGTCGTGGGTGTCTCTGGCCAGGTGTTAGGTGTACTGGCAGGTAAGGTAGTTTCTTGAATTATCAAAGTCATGACGCCAGTTTGACTAATGGCACGGCGGTGAGAACTCTCTTTCACTGTGACCGTGACCTCTGTTGGGTCAGGTCTTAATCTCACTTTCATTACTGTTACTGTTATATTACTCTACTATTACACTATTACTGCTTTATTGCTGTACTATTACACTACTATTACTGTTATATTACTCTACTATTACACTACTATTACACTACTATTACTGCTATATTACTCTACTATTACTGTTATATTACTCTTCTATTACTCTATTACTGCTATAGTACTCTACTATTACACTACTATTACTGTAATATTACTATACTATTAAACAACTATTACTGTATATTACTCTACTATTACATTACTATTACTGTAACATCTTATATATGGCCATATATTTACATGCCATTAATATGTTAAGATGAGTGCTGTAGTTTTTTTATACCAGTCACCGTTGCAAGAGCAGTTTGGTTTTCTATGAAATATGTAAAAAGATGTATATGTCCTTTGAAATTAGTTTATTTTTGTATTTAAAATGAATTATATTGGTTCTATGTAATTTCTAACAGTTTGTAGTCATATAATATTATATACTTATACAAATAAGTTTTGAGTTAATATTATATATTGTAAAAGATGTATTGTTTGTATATGTAAAGACATTCTCTTCCTGCAAGGGTGTGGATGTGAGATCAAGAAAGTGATTGTAATCTTGTTTCATCCTTTGTATATCCTGCATTTTGATATTAATTTACTCACCAGCATTCAGGGCGATTACTAAGTATTTATGGGTCACAGGGAGGAATAGGGTGTTCCCTGTACGACTTCTAAGAGTGTTCTGCCAGTGAGGGTGTATGTGTATGGCGCCTGCTTCTTATTAACAGATAATTACATTCCAGCGTCTTCACCATGTCAACCAACACGTCCATCACCTCCCCTCACTACCTCTCTCTATCTCTCTCCCTTCAACTTCACTACCCAGTAATTTCAGAAACTTAAATATCTCCTAGTTCTTCTCATTGGTGGTAACACTCCCCCTGTTGAGCTCTCGCGCTCAAGAGACAGCAGAAGTCGAATGTCGCCACCCGTAAATCCTTTACATAAATACACGTACCAGCTCGGTTGACCGTAGGTGGAGCTCCTTCCAAATGACAAAGTCTTACTACAGGGCACACCCTTGCACCGCGTACAGTCTTTACCTCTATGTGACGTACAAGTCCATCATCATCTGGATTTGCTTCAATTATCCCATATTTTTATGTTGTCACAATGATAAACGATGCAATGGACACAGTCTACCTGTGTACACAATAAGTACAAGTTAAGCTTACGTGTTGAAAGTCTCAAGAGAAACAGGTTAGGTGTTGGCTCTATGACAGGGATAGCTACAGTGGCTGACTGGCTGTGCCCTGCCAGGCATCACAAGTCCAACCCTGGCTGGCCAAACTTGCTGCGTCGAGAAACAAGCTCCACTTACACCACCCAACGCCTCAACCTACTCTGGGTCTCACCATCTCAATACTCTGCATACTATATAATCATTACTGCTTGCCGTAACAGTGTGAGCATCACTCCTCATCATTCATCGTTAGCGTCGTCGGCTCATATTAATAAATATCCTCCTTTGCATCTCGTGTTGACTGAGTTAACCTGTTTCGTTACCAATTTCCATTATATGTTGGTGTCGAGGCTCGGCACAGTGACTCGCCGTAAAGTAAGGGTGAGACGTAAAATAAGGGTGAGACGGCCTGCTCACCCTCTGGCCTGAATGTATCAAGAAATTTTGACCCCGACCTACCCATTTACAGCTGGGTATACTAGGGGTGTCTCCGGATCGAACTAGTGACCTTTAGAACGAGAGGTGAATACCGTATCCACTAGACCATTGGTTCTTAAACTGTTTTGCCTCCCGCCCCCCGTTCTGCATAAGTCCTAGATCCCACCCTCCCCCCCCCCCCCAACCCTTGGTTATTATAGAGTGGGAAGGATGAGCAATCGTGTACCAGACTTTTCTTTCTGACCGCTCGCGCCCCCCTTTGGGATCTTCTGGCGTCTCCCAGTTTAAGAACCACTAGTCTAGACCAACGTTCACCGTTTTGCTGGAGAGTTGCCTCATAAAGTGAGGACAAATAATACATTAAACAGGATTTTTTTTCATTTTTTTTTTTTCAAATTTTGAACAACTTGTCACCCAGCACGTTTTAGGCGATGATGATCATGTTAAATAATGGTGGAGGAGATGGTGTTGGTGTTTATGAAGATGATTGTGGTGGTAATGATGATTATAGTGTTGATGATGGTGGTGGTGATAGGGATAGTGACAGTTATGGTGATGGTTGTGAGAGGGGTGGTGGTGGTGGTGATGGTTGTGAGAGGGGTGGTGGTGGTGGTGGTGATGGTTGTGAGAGGGGTGGTGGTGGTGGTGATGGTGGTAGTGACGGTGATGGTGGTGCTGATGATGATAGTGATAGTAGTGACGTTGGTGGTGGTGGTGGGGGGATGGGGGTGGTGGTTGTGGTGGTGGGGGTGGTAACGAGAGTGGCAGGCAACGTATCAGTATTCAGCCCAACATGTCGTGCTCAGCAGGCAAGTATAAGCACTCTCTCCCCCTTTTGTGAACGTCTCTACTCAATTACGTCTTTATCAACATGTGAGCACAGCCGGGCAGGCAAGTGGGCAGAGGGGCAATAAATGGAACAATGGGTAGATGGGCAATACATGAGAAGACGGAAAATAGGCATTAAGTGGGCAGGGGAATATGTGGGCTGAAGGACAGATGGGCAAGTGGGCAGTAGAGAAGACGGGCAAGTGGGCAGGAAGACAGGTGGCTAAGTGAGCAGGAAGACAGATGGGCAAGTGTACAGGAGGAAAGTTGGATAAACAGACGGGATGACAGATGGACAAGTTGGCAGAAGGTTTGATGGGCAAGTGTGCAGTGGGAAAGGTGAGCAAGCAGGCATGAGGACACAAGATGGGACCACTGATCGGACACTCCTCACAGGTGGAAGTACGCGGATGACTGCACTGTGGGGGTTACAGTGGACAACACCGCACCAGACTACTCATCGCTACAAGGCACCCTGGACAGGCTACAGGCATGGACTATGGAGAACAAGGTCACCATCAACCACACCAAAATTGTAGTCATGCACACCAATACCTCCACCACTCCAGTGCAAGCCCCATCAGTCACAGTGGGTGCCCATCCTCTCCAGCTGGTGCAGTCTGCCAAACTCCTGGGTGTAACTATAGACAACAAACTTGACTGGAAGGCCCATGTAAATAACACAGTCAAGGCAGCCTCGTACCGTCTCTACATGCTACGACGACTTGGGTCACTTGGGACACCCACGCCAGAGCTGAGGACTATCTACAACGCCTTTATTCTCCCTCAACTCCACCCAACAACGTCGGCTAGAGAAGGTACAGAAAAGGGCTTGCAGAATCATGCTCGGCGCAGAATACTCCGGCTACACCAACGCTCTCTCCACCCTGGAAATGCCATCCCTCAGTGACCTCCACCACCAAGCACTGCAAAGGTTTGACAGCCAACTAATGCACCACCCTCGTCATCGCCACCTGCAGCCACCTGCAGCCCCCCACCCACCTCGCACAGTCCGCCACTACAACAAAATTCAGCCCATAAGAGCCCGCACCGATAGATATAAGAACAGCACCATCCCATCTATTGTTAAAATAATAAACCACTCCTCATTTATGTACTGTACAGCCCTGTAAATGTATTCAACGCATATTATATCATTTTGTCTAAATCAAATGTAAGTCTGTATATTAATAAACTGCCTATTAATAAACCGTTTATTATTATTATTATTATCATCATTATCATTAACATTATTATTATTATTATTATTATTATTATTATTATTATTATTATGAATAAGTGGGCAGGAGAGGTGGGCAAGAGGGGTGGAGGAAAGTTGGTCAAGAAGGCAGGAGGGTTAATGGGTAAATGGGCAAGAGGTCTAGTGGGCAAGTGGGCAAGATGGACGTGCAAGTAGGCAGGAGGATAGATGATCAAGAGGGCAAAAGTATAATGTATTAAACTGACGATATGACGAAAAAAAATAAACAAATCTTGAGAGCCGACGGAGTGTTCAAGGACATAATGCGTGCTGGACTTTCTCTCACTAACTCGTAAAATGACCATAAAATAGTCTTTAAAATTGAAAATAAAATATCAGGAAAGTTATAGATAAAATTGTCCATATTGAGACCGGATTCTCGTATAGTTACGCGTTGTAAAATATTCCAAAATGTAAGATTATGGATTAAATATTTTACTTTTATTTGTTTTTATATTCCCGGTTTAAATTGCAGTTTATTTTTGTCCTCTTTTTCATGTACAATGTTAGAGAGAGAGAGAGAGAGAGAGAGAGAGAGAGAGAGAGATATTGATGGAAGTGTCACTTGTGTTGGCACGTCGATGTGTGGTGGTTGGGAGTGTTATGTCATCATTTATCTACAAAATGTCGAAAAAAACACAGAATATATATAGATAAAACACGCTGACCTAACCTAGCCTAACCTAAGGTAAGGACACTGGAGTACGTGTGGACATTTCTACTTGTTGATCGCAACTGTGTGTTGCCATATGTACACTTGGTGACCCACACACGCAAACGTGGAAAAGGAATAAAGATGACAGACAGACAGACAGACAGCTAATGGAAATAGTATCCCCTCCCAACAATTACTGTGACCATACCCAATATTTACTGTAAGTAGAAGGTAAATAACAAAGTAAAGGTGCAAGACGGATGTATTAGCCTCCGTCTAACAGACAGTAATACTTGTCTAAATGTGGGTTACATTCATTAGGTTTATATAATTACATAACCAACGGTAACTATGAGCCGTGAGTAGACATAAACTGGACATGTGACAGTGTATTCCCACAGAGTCATCAATGAAGTAGCCGGCTATCACCAGTTGAACTCCCGCCTCTGAGCCACCCAGACGTGTGCTCTAAGAAACTAGATATTCCCAAAGCTTCGTCCATTATTATCGCTCACAGCTTATAGTGCTAATTACGCTGATATCCCCGTTATCGTGCAATAGTTTATTTTCTTAAGAAATGGAGAAAAGACCATTTGGGTTTCAAAACTTAAACCATAAACATTTATGAATGTTGCTTCCAGTTCATCTCTAATTGGTGATTCCAAAGGTAATCGCAAACCACAACATAAGGTTACAGAATATTTTTTTCGAATCTATGAACAAAAACCAGCGTTTAGACAAAAACGAATGTTTTCGGTTGAAGTTTGACATTCTTCATTTTTACACTTGATATCTACCTTTCTGAGAAGCGGTAAATCTCAGTTAAACACTTGTGACGCCCCAGTATAATGTACAAGCTTGTTTTATTGTTATTTTAAGTGGCAACACTGTACAAACCGGCATTATCACACCCTGAACGTCTGTGCAACCCTACATTCAAGACGCTCTCAAGACTGTTTCAACTACTAAGCATAACAGCATCAGCAAACTTCTCCCAGTGAGCAGAAGCACACCAGCAGCAGGAAGCACCCAGCATCAAGCAGTGCCCCAGGCCCCCCCAGGGTGAGCCTACCCCAGTCTTCAGCCCAAAGTTGTTTTGATTGTCTCCATACTGAAGCTCACTATGAAAGCTGCCAACACCTTTGTTCCAGTCTGGAGTCGTCTTGTGTTGAAAAGTCCCTTCATCCGATACTGGATGTCCACCCCGGCAGCTAAATTGACGCTGGTACGAGTTGTTGCCAGTGCACATCCTCTTTTACCCCCGTTTGGATGGGGAAGAGCTCAGGCCGGGTGCCATTGCACAAGGGACTGCTGTTCATGCCATCATGGATTGTCTCACAATGACGATGAATTTGGGTGGGCAGCCAAACCGGCTGCTGACCAGTTCGAAGGCCTTGGTAAGGTCGATGAAGGCCATGTACAGGTCAGGACGCTGTTCTCTGCACTTTTGCTGTATCTGACGGGTAGCAAAGATTATGTCAGTGGTGGCGTGTGATGGTTTAGAGCCACATTGAGATTCTGGGAGGAAGTTTTCCTCCTCAAGAAGAAGTCTGTTTAGGAGGACTCGGGCTATAATCCTGCAAGGTATGAACAGCAGCGAGATCCCGTGGTAGTTGCCACAGTCTGATCGGCTTCCTCCTTTTCCATTATATTGTCCAGGAGAGAGTGGAGACAGCCGATAAGCAGAGGTCCTCCTGCTTTATACACCACATCTGTTTGATGAAAGTAGCTACCTCATCCAGGGATGAAGGATAGCTAAAGTGGGCCAACTCTGGGTGCTGAGTATCCTACTGGGTAGTCAGGACATCCACATCGGTGTTTTGGTTGAGCTGGGAATGGTGTTGATCTTTTCAGCGCTGAAGGAGGCCTTCCTCGTCATTAATTAGAGAGTTACCGTCGGATGAGCAGAAGGGGGCTGGACCATGAGTAATTGGCCCATAAAATATTTGTGACATTGAAAAATTCGCGTATCTTGTGTTGATCTGCATTTTTTTGTATTTCACATGCTTTATTTTTCAACCATTCCTTCTTTACATTGTGAAATTCGCGCTGGGCTGCCGTATTCTTCTTGTGGAAGGTATCAGATTTGATCCGAGACTGAAGGTTGTTCTGCCAGTCAGTTAAAGCAGCACGTTTATCATCGACGAGTGTATTCACTTATGGGTCATTTTTGATCTGGCAGAGGGTCCCTCTGCAGGTTTTTGTCATGATAATGTCGAGAATACCTCATTCGGCACTGGGATTTGGGTTTGTTTGTTGTCGGATTGTTTAAGAGCCCATGATCGAACTGCTCTCTGAAAGCTTGTGGTACCGCTGGATCCTCCAGACGCTTAGTATTAAAACATTTTCTGGAGGTTTGTTGCCTTCGCCGTTTTGGGGTGACGTGAAGTGAGACTTTGGCTCTGATGAGCCGATAATCAGTGTCACAGTGGTCTAAACCACGCTTGGCTCAGGTGATGAAGACATCTTTGTGATCTCTTTCTCTGACAATGATGTAGTCAATGAGATGCCAGTGTTTTGATCGTGGGTATTGCCATGAACCCTCGAACTTGTCGGTCTGCCTAAATGAGGTATTGGTGTGAAGTGAGGTTATGTGCAGCACGCTTGCTGAGGAGGAGTAGACCGTTGGGATTACACTTGCCTACTCCTTTTCTCCCTATGCTTAACTAGCATATGTCATCATCTCTTCCAACTCTGGCATTGAAGTCACCTAGGACCACAACCTTATCTTCTTTGGGGATAGAGGTTAGCACTCTGTTCAAGGTCGACATCAAAGGCCTCCTTGATGTCATCCTTTTCATCCAGTGTTGGGGCGTTATGCACTGATGTAGGAAGCATTGTGTGAGTGATTCAGTGGGACACGGTGTGTCATGAGGCGCTTGTTGATCCCAACAGGTATTTCAGTTCGCCTGTGTAGGATGCATCGGCGAATGGCAAAAGCCAAATCCATAAAAGCAGTTTCTTTCCTCGGCAGGCTCACCCTTCCAGAAGAAGCTATAGCCAGACGCCCGTTCCGTGAGGCAACTCTAGTCTTGGAACCGGGATCCACTAATGACTGCTATGTCGATATTATACCAAGTCAGCTCTTTTGCCACAGGGGCGGTTCTTCTTTAAGGATACTCATTTGTGCCAGTATCCAGAATGGTCCTGACATTCCATGCAGCGACCAGAGGAGTTTATATAGTTTGTTCTTGCTTTTATCTGTGATTATGATTGTATTTTTGACCGGCTAAGGATGACCTTACTGGGTGCTGTTGCCCAGTCAGATTGGTTCTTTAGGCAGGCTATGTTTAAGGACCTTTTCTTGCCCCCTCCCAATGTGGGGTGAGCAGAGTGTATAAACAACCCCCATTCTAATTTATACCGCCCACGTGCAGAGTTGTGACTAGAGACTCCCGGCAGTCATCTCTGCCTGTCTCTGTCGCCAGTCGTCCGTCGCCATAGAACCTTTGGGGGTATATCGGTTTTGAATATGATAAAGTCTGATGAGCTGGATGATGGTTGCACGTTAGTGTGGTGAGACAGGATTGCAGACTGCAACCACACAATTTGGCTCTCCCTTTTAATGGTCTAGTAGTGCAAACAGTTACAACGACTGGGGAGAAGGAGAGTTGCAATGGACTGCCGATAGCCCAGTTTGTTGGGTTTCGCCTTAGTAGTATCTCCATATTACATTGCCTTCATTCGCCTGTATAGTCGTTGGGTTCCCATGTTGGTCACCTCTTCTGCCTATACTGCCATTGGAGTCTTACTGGAGCTTTTTAAGCATGTCTGCCTGATGCCGGGCTCCACCGCAGATTTTTCGTTTGGGGTTTACTCCTGTAGCCTTAAACCTACCAAGGTTAATCCGCAAAGCAGCGAGGCAGTGGTTCTTGGGCACCAGGACGCGTCCACATGTCAATGGGCCGATGCTCTCTCTGGGGCCTGCTGCTTCGAAATCCCCTGCTGATTTTGTCTGAGCCCAAGAGACACCCAGTTACCGGGTGTTGCCACAAGGAGGCACAGCAGGAGTGTTGATGGTGAAGACATAGTGCAAGTTGCTTCCCTGTTCACCACGCGGGCTAGCCAGTGGCGGTAGTTGAAAGCGAGAGGGGCAAGCAGTGCTTGCACCTTAACACTAACATAATGCTGCCACACTAGACGAATTACACCACTCTGTGTGTGCAGACACACACACCTTCACCACCACAACAACTACCACCATCACCACAACAACAGCTACCACCTCCACCACCATTACCACAACATGTCCATCAACCACCACCACTACCACCATCATACCACCACCACCCCTCTTTACAACAACTACCATGACCATCAACACCACACGTTCATCAACCACCACCGCTACCAAAAGAGTCATGATCACACACACACACACACACACACACATGGTCAATTTGCTCCCTGGCGTGTTTGGTCTTTCATAGTGCTGTTAAACCATTTTTTGATATTTAATTGAAAAACGTCAGCAGTGGTCAAGGGCGTCAGTCATACGAGCAGTGTAATGGAGCGCTTTAGTCCTGTTGGGTGTTTTGTTTTTAGCAGTTTAATCTCTTTACACTGAAAATATAAAGACCTTAGTGGGATTTTATTTATTTATTTATTTTATTTATTTATTTATTTATTTATATTTATTTTTTTGAGTAAGTGTTGTGTAATCTTTCAATTGTTCAAATGTCTCGATATTTTACCAAGAGAAGATAACAGAAGACGATGTTTACAACTCGTCCTCACAATAGGGGAATATATCTATAATATAATATACACACTGGGCATACAACTAACACCCACATCAGCAAATTGGGACTTGGTCACAATTTTCGTGATGCCATGTGGCAGGGTCTACCAGGGTCATTATAACATCAGTGGTCAATATAACATCAACGGGCGATATTAACCACCAGTGGTCAATATAACATCAGTGGTCAATATAACATCAACGGTCGATATTAACCATCAGTGGTCAATATAACATCAGTGGTCAATATAACATCAACGGTCGATATTAACCACCAGTAGTCAATATAACATCAGTGGTCAATATAACATCAACGGTCGATATTAACCACCAGTGGTCAGTATTAACAACAAGAGTCGATATTAACATCATTGGTCAATAGAACATCAGTGGTCAGTATTAACATTTATGGTCAATATTAACATCAGTGGTCAATATTATCATTAATGGTCAATATTAACATCAGTGGTCAATATTAACATCAGTGGTCAATATTATCATTAATGGTCAATATTAACATCAGTGGTCAGTATTAACATCAGTGGTCAATATTAACATCAGTGGTCAATATTAACATCAGTGGTCAATATAACATCAATGGTCAATATTAACATCAGTAGTCAATAATGCGTGAGAAAAATATAGGTAAAATATTTCATCTGATTAATAACTACTAGTGGTGTTTACTGACGCAACAAAGAAATAGACATTCATGTTTATTTTCAGATATATAAAAACAATTCATATTTTATGCCATGTTTACAAGCGACAGACACAAATATTTTGTTACAGAAAATTGATTCCGGTTAACATATTTGACAAACGTTGTATGGTGAAATATTATTTTTCGGTAACAATTAACACCGTGTTTGAATTTAAGGCTACATTGTAAATTATTTTTTCTTAACTTTATATAATACTATTCCTCGTTAAGCCTCGAAAGACATACTGAGAAAAAATATGCTTAATTCTTTTGCCAACAATAAATTGGCAGAAACTTCGAGTGTTTGTTTTTTAAGGAAGAAGACGAACACTGTGAAACAACTTTATTGTGTGAAATATAGGTCACTTAGGCATAAAGTGTACTAATATGCCCCTTTCACACTACAGTGGTGCACCATACAAACACTATAGGAGTGCACCTCCACATACTACAGTGGTACACCTAAACATATTACAGTCGTGCACTTTCACACATTACAGTGGTACACCTTCACACACTACAGTGGTACACCTTCACACATGGCATTGGTACACCTCCACACACTACAGTGGTACACCTCCACACACTTCAGTGGTACACCTCCACACACTACAGTGGTGCACCTCCACACCCTACAGTGGTGCACCTCCACACCCTACAGTGGTGCACATCCACAAACTACAGTGGTACACCTCCACACACTAGAGTGGTACACCTACACACACACACTACAGTGGTACACCTCCACACACAAGAGTGGTACACCTCCACACACTACAGTGGTACACCTCCACACACTACAGTGGTACACCTCCACACATTGCAGTGGTACACCTCCACACACTACAGTGGTACACCTACACACACACACTACAGTGGTACACCTCCACACACAAGAGTGGTACACCTCCACACACTACAGTGGTACACCTCCACACACTACAGTGGTACACCTCCACACACTACAGTGATACACCTCCACACACTTCAGTGGTACACCTCCACACACTTCAGTGGTACACCTCCACACACTACAGTGGTACACCTCCACACACTACAGTGGTACACCTCCACACACTTCAGTGGTACACCTCCACACACTACAGTGGTACACCTCCATACACTACAGTGGTACACCTCCACACACTACAGTGGTACACCTCCACACACTACAGTGATACACCTCCACACATTACAGTGACACTACAGTGGTACACCTCCACACACTACAGTGATACACCTCCACACACTACAGTGATACACCTCCACACACTACAGTGGTACACCTCCACACACTACAGTGGTACACCTCCACACACTACAGTGGTACACCTCCACACACTACAGTGATGCACCTCCACACACTACAGTGATACACCTCCACACACTACAGTGATACACCTCCACACACTACAGTGATACACCTCCACACACTTCAGTGGTACACCTCCACACACTTCAGTGGTACACCTCCACACACTACAGTGGTACACCTCCACACACTACAGTGATACACCTCCACACACTACAGTGGTACACCTCCACACACTACAGTGGTACACCTCCACACACTACAGTGGTGCACCTCCACACACTACAGTGGTGCACCTCCACACACTACAGTGGTGCACCTCCACACACTATAGTGGTACACCTCCACACACTACAGTGGTACACCTCCACACACTACAGTGGTACACCTCCACACACTACAGTGATACACCCCCACACACTGCAGTGATACACCTCCACACACTACAGTGATACACCTCCACACACTACAGTGGTACACCTCCACACACTACAGTGATACACCTCCACACACTACAGTGGTACACCTCCACACACTACAGTGGTACACCTCCACACACTACAGTGGTACACCTCCACACACTACAGTGGTACACCTCCACACACTACAGTGATACACCTCCACACACTACAGTGATACACCTCCACACACTACAGTGGTACACCTCCACACACTACAGTGATACACCTCCACACACTACAGTGGTACACCTCCACACACTACAGTGGTACACCCCCACACACTACAGTGATACACCTCCACACACTACAGTGGTACACCTCCACACACTACAGTGGTACACCTCCACACACTACAGTGATACACCTCCACCAGGTCATTTTCACTGCTAAATTAATTACGTGCTCGTGACGTAGGTGACGTAAACAACTTCTACTAATTGCATCATCTGCCAGAGGTCTGTTTTGATATACTGTACACTACCACCATCACCACCACCTCCAGTACCACCACCACAACTACCACCATCATGACCACCACCGCCACAACTACCACCATCACCACCACCGCCAGTACCACCACCACAACTACCACCATCATGACCACCACCGCCACAACTACCACCATCACCACCACCTCCAGTACCACCACCACAACTACCACCATCATGACCACCACCGCCACAACTACCACCATCACCACCACCTCCAGTACCACCACCACAACTACCACCATCATGACCACCACCGCCACAACTACCACCATCACCACCACCTCCAGTACCACCACCACAACTACCACCATCATGACCACCACCGCCACAACTACCACCATCACCACCACCTCCAGTACCACCACCACAACTACCACCATCATCGCCACCACCTCTACAACTACTACACTCACTACCACTACCACTCCCACCACTACAATTACCACTATTACCCTCACCACAGCTACCACCAATCAGCAGCTAGTGGGTTACTCCACCACCCTGGCAGGATGCTGGTCCACCCAAGGGTTATTCCACCACAGACAAGCGCATCGGGTCGTTTATTAATTCTTCATTAAATTGTTTGTTTATCTGTTTATCTAGTTTATAAGACGTCTGTAGTGAACCAACACCCACCCAACACTATAATGTCCCACTATTAAAGCTACGACAATCGTCTTTTGTTTTAAGCTGATGTGAATTTGTTTATGACTTCGACGGAAAATGATCTTTATTTGAAACTTTTTCCCACTCATATATCTTGAAATTTAATATCTTCAAGCAGTTATATCTTTACATACGTACATTAAATTCGATATTCTTATCATTTATATATGAATTTATTTGCGATACTACGACTACTTTGCTGTCACTCGGAGGGCAGGGCTTGTACAGTCAACTAAAACAAAAAAGACTGTATATTGGGTACAGCTCGAGTCTAAAATCACTGATGCTTTCAAGATGTTAAACATAAGACCGAGTACAGTACAACAGTTGTGACCTTTTTAGTAACTGTCACGTCCTCTCGGCCCTGGTGATGGTCATGTCTTACTTGCAGTAGTGAACCCACATGACAAACCTTATGATAAGAACATAAGAACATAAGAATGGAGGAAACTGCAGCGGGCCCATTGGCCCATACTGGTCAGTCCCGTTTACACCCAACCCCTATTGCTCATATATCCATCCAACCTATGTTTGAAACTATCCAGCGTATTCGAGTTAATGATGATGTTTGGTAACTTGTTCCACTCGTCCACTACTTTATTTCCATGAGGTTATTGTCCAGGTGAGTTTTGTCCGGGTGAGTTTTTGTCCGAGTGAGTTCTGTCCGTGCTCAGACTCGTGTAGTGACTGACGGTCGTTAAAAAAAAAATCATTGTCTTTGATAAATCACCTCAACTTTTACCAGACTTTAACAAGAAAACAACTTTGGCTGTTTTTACCAAGTTTGGGGAAATCTGTATCACCCGCCCATGACACACACACACACACACACACTACTACACTACTACTACTACTACTACTACTACTACTACTACTACTTTTTTTTTTTTTTTTTAATAACGTGGCTTCCAGCCTCCCCCAATAGCCACACCTTCGCCACCATTTATTTACCTTAATATTAAATATCCTAATACATAAGAAGCTATCCTATCTGTGTTAAATTAGTTGAGCCGCAGATCTATGCGGCATTCAGTGACTGTAGCCTCATAGTCAATATCTGCAGCAGTTGTCGGAGTAGGGGCAGAAGCTCTCGTTCCCCTGAGGCAGAGCAAAGCCGACCGAAGGAGAGAGAAGGACAGTCGACATCTCATCCAGGCTGTAACATAACTTCTGGGCTGCTGCTTCTATTCGGAGATCAGCTCCTTGAGTCTGGCGTAGAAACATCTTGCACTTGGGCCCATCCCACCAGAGGTTGTGAACACTAGAGGAGTGAAGCTGCCTTGATCAACATTTTGTATTCTCTCCCCATATGCCCTTCTCTTGTCGTTCTCGTTCCTCCTATGTGCAGCATCGAGAGCTAGGTTACGGTGACATGCGGCCATGGGACCAAAAATCCTGATGTCGAAGAAAGCTCGCTGTCCCCGCGTCCAGAATCCTCGAGCACTGACATTAACACGGGCTTCGTTAGATGTGTTTGAAGTCCTATGTTGGAAGATCTCGCCATCCAATGGAAGGAGGGTCGGTTCTACCATGACATCCCGGCAGATTTCCTTCAACATATTTGCTGTAAGGTCCCTTACTTCGTCATGCCTCATGCATATAAAGCCCCCTTTCTTGCACACCATGGCGTGATCGCTGTCATAGGAAGAGCCACACATGCATTGGGAGGGCAAACCTTCTACTGGCCGACCGTATCTTAGAGCAATGGCATCTGTAAATTCTTGTTTGTTAAGACTGAAACCATTTGCCCTTATCGGTAACGTAGTTAACCAGTTTGAGGCGCCCACCTCCTGCGACATAGCTACTTTTTTTTTCAAATTTTCTGGAACCTGCAGCAACAGTTGCTGCAACTTATCATTTTGGCAGTGCTGTCGATCTGTCGTAATGGACCTATGAATCTCGTTTACTTCACTGGTATCCACTTCCCCTGTTGCGTTCTGGGCTATTATGTGGTCCGTGAGGGCTGCTGTGAGCTTAAGTGAATTTTAATGTTCGGTGGCTGCAATCTCCTCTGGATCGGTTAATCCCATCCCTCCCAGTTCTTGGTGGAAGTGCAAGAAGTTCTCTTTCTGCTGGGGTTAAGTCAGGGTGTTTCACTAATTTGGGAATGAACTTGACACTGATAGCTTCTTCCAGAGGGTGGAGGTGGGGTCTGATATCAGGGAAAGTGCGCATCAGGTAGTTCCGACGATGCTTGACTCCATGGGTGAATGCAGCAAAAGCCGCATGTGGCTCTGTGTTAGCAATCTCAGACAGAGCTTGGATTTCACTATCCCATTCATTCACCTTTCCCGCTACATACTCGGTCTTGAAGTCCGTAGTGCCAATTACTGCGCCTAGTTGTCTTTGGCCGTCCTTAGTTATTTTGACCTCACTTCCGCCAAAAACCTCCAATGCCCGTTCATAATGTTCTGGCTTCACGATGAGGAAGGACTAGCTGGTGTTTGGGTGGTACCCTATTTGTGGACCTCGCGATGTTACCAAGTCCCACCACTTTTTGATGTCCTCCACTTTTCCTGCTCCTGTAAGGTCGTCAGCATACGCCACTTGTTTGACCCCAGTTGTTTCAAATTTTATTTCTTTTTGGAGCACTAATAGGCCTATTGCATACATTGCCATTACAACAGGGTCCCCCTGTGTTGTTCCCTCGGTTGACTGTAAGTTGGTATCACCTCTTAGGGCCTTGTTGTTTACTATATAAAGGTCTGATGGATTCCTATAGGAGTTTTCAACGTACATTGCAAAGCTTGGACACTTGATCTTGATGTTGTGCAGCGCGGCCTTGCGGTTAAGTTGTCTCCTGGCGTTTTTAAACTTGTCCATTTGCTGTTGGTGGTCTTTAGTCGTACCTGGGCACAGGTCCTAGTAGACGAAGATAGTAGTGTCTTTCAGCTTAGTGAGCTGGTGGAAGACTGTCACAAACAGAAAGGGAAAAGAACTTTGTTATGATGTCTCGGGGGCAGAAGGACTTGCGTTTCCCGACGTGTTGAACACGGTCAAACTTGACTTCAGTAAGTTTTCTAATGTTTATTCAGCAGGCGTGAAACTTTGTGCTGGGATGACTCCCAGTTCTTGTCGGGACTCCGATAATCCTGAGATTGTTTCACCGCCCTATGTCGTCTACATAATCCACCCGATCCGCTATTGTCACTAGTTCCGTCTTGAGCTAAGGGTTCTCCTTGCTCAGCTGTCGAACTCGGGTTCTGAGTGATCAGTTCTCTTCATCTTCAGCGTTCAACTTTACTTTTAAGTCGTTTATTTCCCCTTGTGAGAATTCCAGGCTAGTTTTAACTTCATTCGGCTTGGTGGAGAGACGGCGGTCAGCATCCTCTAGTTCCCGATGGTCTCATTTTTCATATGTTGTGTGGCGTCCTGAACGAGTCTGTTGGTCATCCATTATTAGCTCAGCCAGCTGTTGTTTGAGTAGTGGAGAAAAGAGGAGAAGTAGTGAGAGAAATAGAGAGAAGGAGGATTAATGAGATAGAGGAGGAGAAGGAGCAGTGAGAGAAAGAGAAGAGGAAGAGTAGTGGGAGAAAGAGAAGAGGAGGAGAAGTAGTGAGAGAAATAGAGAGAAGGAGAGATGAAGAAGAAGTTGATCTGCAACACACACATACACACACACACACCCAAAGATAATATTTATACCCTAATTAGCTGACTGTAAATATATAATTTATTTTACCTTTTGTCTTCTTATACTTTCTACATTATCTTCTGTTATTTAGTGTCGTTTATCCTCTCTTCCTTTATCCAGCCAAAACAAAAGTAGAAGAGAAGGAAAGATATTTGATAAATAATATATATAACTTATTTTTTTTTAGTTATTTCAAATCTACAATTGCGTTTACAATCTCTCTCTCTCTCTCTCTCTCTCTCTCTCTCTCTCTCTCTCTCTCTCTCTCTCTCTCTCTCTCTCTCTCTCCACTTCTTCCTCTTTCTCACTTCTCCTACATTTAATGTTGTGTTGGATTACATTATCTGTTCTTTTAATGTAGTACAGTGTTCATGTTAAAATGAACTATTTCATTGATGTAAAAATAATTATTTTTATAGCATTTATAACTTTTTGTAAACCCCAGAAGTAGATGGCCAAGGTGAGGCAGGGAGTAGTATACTATCCTGGCCTTTTGATGTAATAGTTTTATGGTCATTAAAGTATTTTAATTTTAATTTCCTGGAGAGAGAGGTTTAGAAACGCTAGGACACAGAAGTGGAGCCAACTGTACATCAGGCTGAAGAATTTACATGGGGAGACTTGTTAAGTTGTTTTTGGCGAGTGGTTG
The DNA here is from genome assembly GCA_958450375.1 of Homarus gammarus. Classification (NCBI taxonomy): domain Eukaryota; kingdom Metazoa; phylum Arthropoda; class Malacostraca; order Decapoda; family Nephropidae; genus Homarus; species Homarus gammarus. The sequence goes on along the minus strand of CAUDMG010003049.1, from coordinate 586,212 downwards.
CATTGGTAGCCTGAGTGCTTGGTGGATCTCAACACTTGATTCTGGAGTGAGAACGGTTGTTAACTGTGTACCAACATACTTCTTCTAGTTCTTTTGTTATTACCTAAAACCTGTACACCTGCTGTGCACCTGGTATAGGCCGTCAAACATTTTACTTAAAAAAAAATCGCTGCCTGTGGCTTAGTTCCAACTTTTTCCGTACCAAAGGAGGAGTGACCGGACCCCTGCACCCTCAATAAATCCGCCATAGGCATCAAAGATGTACGGTACTCGATGACAAGGCTTAATAAAACTGTAATATACACTTGTTGAGGTCCCACATTTTCACTGTAATATTTCTTCAATTATTTTGTTACTAAACGTAATTGATTATGGTTCCATTTTGTAAGCAATAACAATTATTCAGCGATTTCTTGAATTTTGTTTATTAATTACATTCAATTACAATTACTCTATGCCCGGTGTGCTGTATTTTAGAATAATTGCTATTTCATTTTATTTAATATTAGCAAATAAGCTTAAAGAAACCTGCCACTGCGCCAGCCAGCCAACACAAAGCTTAAGCCGACTTACCCAATCAGCTTAAAGTTTGTAGCAGGAGAAAAATTTACTTTAGCACGACTGCCATGTCAAGAGGTGGATGAGGATGACACGCAACATGGCAGCAGTTCGTCACCGGACCAATCAGTCTTAAACATCCCCTGACGAGGGCCAATAAGGAAGCAGGAAACAAGGACGACATTAAAGGGTGTTCGTCAGTCCCTAGAGGCAGCCAATCAGCGATAAGTTTGTACCTCAACCAATCAGGGAGAAGGTTACTTATGAGTCAGGTATATAGGGGCGGGAATGTCACGACAGCCAACAAGTGACGGAGGGGAGGTAGAGGGTGACGGAAGGGAGGTAGAGGGTGACGGAAGGGAGGTAGAGGGTGACGAAGGGGAGGTACAGGGTGACGGGGGGGAGGTACAGGGTGACGGAAGGGAGGTAGAGGGTGACGAAGGGGAGGTACAGGGTGACGGAGGGGAGGTACAGGGTGACGGAGGGGAGGTACAGGGTGACGGGGGGGAGGTACAGGGTGACGGAGGGGAGGTAGAGGGTGACGGAGGGGAGGTAGAGGGTGACGGAAGGGAGGTACAGGGTGACGGAAGGGAGGTAGAGGGTGACGAAGGGGAGGTAGAGGGTGACGGAAGGGAGGTAGAGGGTGACGGAGGGGAGGTACAGGGTGACGGGGGGGAGGTACAGGGTGACGGAAGGGAGGTAGAGGGTGACGAAGGGGAGGTACAGGGTGACGGGGGGGAGGTACAGGGTGACGGAGGGGAGGTGCGGGGGGGAGGTACAGGGTGACGAAGGGGAGGTACAGGGTGACGGGGGGGAGGTACAGGGTGACGGGGGGAGGTACAGGGTGACGGAGGGGAGGTACAGGGTGACGAAGGGGAGGTACAGGGTGACGGGGGGGAGGTACAGGGTGACGGGGGGGAGGTACAGGGTGACGGAGGGGAGGTACAGGGTGACGGAGGGGAGGTACAGGGTGACGGAAGGGAGGTAGAGGGTGACGGAAGGGAGGTACAGGGTGACGGAAGGGGAGGTACAGGGTGACGGAAGGGAGGTAGAGGGTGACGGGGGGGAGGTACAGGGTGACGGAGGGGAGGTACAGGGTGACGGAGGGGAGGTACAGGGTGACGGAGGGAGGTACAGGGTGACGGAGGGGAGGTACAGGGTGACGGAGGGAGGTACAGGGTGACGGAGGGGAGGTACAGGGTGACGGGGGGGAGGTAGAGGGTGACGGAAGGGAGGTACAGGGTGACGAAGGGGAGGTACAGGGTGACGGAGGGGAGGTACAGGGTGACGAAGGGGAGGTACAGGGTGACGGAGGGGAGGTACAGGGTGACGGGGGGGAGGTAGAGGGTGACGGAAGGGAGGTACAGGGTGACGAAGGGGAGGTACAGGGTGACGGAGGGGAGGTACAGGGTGACGGATATGGTGGTAGCAGTGGTGGCTGATGTTGTGAGGGTTGTGGTAGTAGTGATAACGAGTTGATTTTTCAACACTTAGATGTAATCCTTCTTTCCTCACACAGCCAAACTGTGGAAGCTCTGCCTTCTTCTGTGTTTCCATACTCATACAATCTGTCTCACTTTAAAAAGCTGGTTTTCTGGCAAATTCGCGGTGTTAAAACCTCTTCCGGAGGCTTGTTGCCTTCACCGTTTTCAGGTGACATGAAGTGAGAGTTTGGCTTTGACGAGGCGATGATCAGTGTCACAGTGATCTGAGCCACGCATGGCTCGGGTGATGAGGGTATTTCGGCGATCCCCTTCTCTGACAATAATGTAGTCAATGAGATGCCAGTGTTTGGATCATGGATGTTGCCACGAACCCTTGAACCAGTCGGTTTACCTAAATACGGTATTGGTGATAATGAGGTTGTGTGCAGCACACTTGCTGAGGAGGAGTAGTCTATTAGGGTTACACTTGCCTTGTCCATTTCTCCCTATGATTCCCTGCCAAGTGTCAGCATCTCTGCTAACTGTGGCATTGAAGTCACCTAGGAGCACAACCTTGTCTTCTCTGGGGATAGAGGTTAGCGCTCTGTCAAGATCGGCATAAAAGGCCTCATTGATGTCATGTTCTGTATCCAGTGTTGGGGCGTATGCACTGATGAAGATGGCATGACGTGAATGATTCAGCGAGACTCTTAGCGTCATGAGGCGTTCGTTGATCCCAGCAAACATTTCAGTTAGTCTATGTAGGATGCATTGGTGGATGGCGAAGCCATCTCCATAAATGCGGTTTCTCTCCACGGCAGGCTTATTCTTTCAGAAGAAGGCATAGCCAGACCCTCGTTCTGTGAGTAGACTCACTGATGGCTGCTATGTCGATGTTATACCTAGCAAGCTCTTTTGCCACAAGGGTGGTTCTTCTTTCAGGACGCTCATTTAAGCCAGTATCCAGAAGGGTCTTGACATTCCATGCAGAGACCATAAGCGGTTTTATAGTGTGTTTGTTTTGATCTGTGATTATTGTGTTTTCGACCACATAAGGATGACCTTACTGGGTGCAGTTGCCCAGTCAAGTTGGTTCTTTAGGCAGGCTATGTTTAGGACACCTTTTCCAGCCCCCGCCCCATGTAGGGTAAGCAGAGTAGCTCCTCGAAAGGGCTGCTCAGTCGCACAGACAGGACCGGATTGCACTGCTGCCTAGATCCTAGTGCATAAACGACCATCTTATCTATGCCGCCCATGTGCAGAGTTGTGACTAAAGATTCCCGGCAGTCATATCTGCCTGTCCCCATCGCCACTCGCCCGTCGCCATAGGACTTTTGCGGGTATAGGATTTTTTATTATGATGATAAGTATGATGAGCTGCCTTTTCCTGATCCATTGGTGCAAGTGTTGCAACGAGTGGGGAGAGGGACAGTTACAATGGACTGCCAATACCCCTGTTTGTTGGGTTTCGCCTTAGAAACCTGTCCTTCATGCATTACCTTCGTCCGCCAGTGTAGGCACTGGGTTCCCATGGTGGTCACATCTTCCGCCTCTACCGCCGTTGGGGATTTGTTGGGGCTCTGTAACCATGTCTGCCTGATGTGGGGCTCCACCGCAGATTTTTCGTTCAGGATTTACTCCCGTAGCCTTATACCTACCAAGGTTAATCTACAAGGCAGCGTTGTAGTGGTTGGTAGGCGTTAGAACGTGTCCACATGTCAGTGGACTTATGCGCCATCCCTCTGAGGCCCACTGCTCCTCCGAGATCCTCTGCTGGTCTAGCCTGGGCACATGGGGCACCCAGTTACTGTGTGTTGCCACGAGGAGGCACAGCAGGAGTCTTGTTGGTGACGAGGCTGTGTACTGGCAGGGGATGGCTTAAGCAAGTTGCTTCCCTGTTAGCCACGAGGGCTAGCCAGCGGCGGCAGCTGAAAGCGAGAGGAAGAAGCAGTGCTTGCACCTTGACACTCAACTAATGCTGCCACACTAGCCGTATTACACACACACACACACACACACTAGCTAACTTAACACTGGCTAACTTAGCACTAGCTAACTTTATACAGCTTCCCGCACCGCTATCTCAACACAGCAAGCCGTATAGCTAAATTAATACAGCAACCTACTCAGCTAATTTAACTAAGTAACCAGTACAGCTAAATTAACACAGCAACATGCATGGGTAGCTTAACACAGCAACTTACACAGCTAAATTAACACAGCAACTTGCACAGCTAATTTAACACAGCAACCCGTACAGCTATTTTAATACGGCAACTCGTAAAGTTAACTTAACACAGCAATCTACTCAGGTAACTTGACCCAGCAACCTGCACAGCGAACTTAAAACAACAACCTGCACAGATAACATAACACAGCAACCTACACAGTTAGCTTAATACATTAACTTACACAGGTAACTTAACACAGCATCCTGCGCAGCTAATTCAACACAGCAACCTATACAGTACAGCTAATTTAACACAACAATCTACACAGCCAACTTAACATAGGAAACTACACAGCTAATTTAGCTTTGGAACCTACATAGCTAACTTAAAACAAGATTAGGTTAGGTCAGTATATACGTAAGAGTAGAGTCGTTTCCAAAATATTTCATGTTGGAGTCAAGATACTTGGAGCCGGTGGTTTGCTGAGATAAGACGTCTGAGTAAAACTAAAGATAAGATCAGTTGTCCCAGGGCGAGCAGCGAATGTATCAAACATTGTGAAGCAGTGGGGGCAATATCTGACTCCCGGGACGACTGGGAGATATATCAAGGCCCCTCGTAGATCCCGAGTGGAAGGGAAAATCTTGTGTTGTATTGAGTAGAAAGACCGAATTCCGGAAGCGTTTTGAAGACTTTTCAAAGATAAGAGAAGTATTTATGGTCTGAACATATCAAAAAATTTTAATCCATATGTTAGGTAGTAGGTAGTAGGCAGCTATCAAGCAGGGAGGTACTACCACCTGGGAAGATATTGGAAGCATAATGTGTTGTCTAATGGTAGACCCTGCTGCCATATGGCATCACAAAAATTTTGACCAAGTCCCAGGTCAATGATCTGACTTTCTACCTCATTTACACTCAATTGCAGAGTCTCAATTGTTTCTCTTACTTTGACAACACAACATACATATATTATTATTATTATTATTATTATTATTATTATTATTATTACTACATTTTCGCCCCCAGGCCTCGATGTGGGTCAGTGACTTGTGCCCGGGTGGATTTACCTCTGTAATAAAAAAAAACTAAATAGCCAGAGTTCTAATACACGAATTACGGAACCTGTATCGCTGCTTTTGATTCATAAAAATAAAAAAAGGTATTTATTCAATGTCGCTAGGTTAAAGACCCCAATGTATGTTTTCTGCGCTAAGAGGAAATTTAACGTAGGCTTCCTGAAGAGATTGGACCTAGTTAAGCTGACGTCCTGCGTTCTTGAGCGGTGATGTGTCGTGGCTTATTTTGTCCAAGGGTTTAAGGATCTCCTGAACACAAGACCTGAGATTTTTACTCTATTTATTTATTCATTTATTTATGTATTTATTTATTTATTTTTCTTTCTTTCTTTCTTTCTTTCTTTCTTTCTTTCTTTCTTTCTTTCTTTTTGTACCACTTGACATAGAAGAATGTATTAATGTATAAGACAATTAAATAAACATGTTAGAAAATAAAAGCAAGAATACAATGTTGCCAATTTTTTTTAAGCACTGCACGTACCTGTAAAGTAGCACCTCGGTGGCGTTTAAGTACAGTAAAACAACATCTCTGCAGATGAATACTCAACGATGTTCTTTGTTGTTTTAACCAAATAACATATTCATACTGTATGTACTGTATGTGTAAGCAATAAGATAATAAATGGCAAGAAATCATATTTAAACCAGTTGGCTCCTGTGCAAGGTCTCCTTTATAACGCTCTGATCTCGACCAAAACACTGCTCACCTGCGTTGTTTTGTGCTCCTCTGGTGAAGATAGTTTCATTTATACACTACAGATAATCGTAATTTGAACAAATTATCACGGGCAGTACTGTTCTTACTATTAATGGCAGGGCAAGTGAAATTTCCTTAGGGAGGATGCACCTAACCACAAGTTAGGTCTGTATTGTCATGATGTAGTCGTGTTTGTTGACCACAGTTTATGATTTACATCACAATCATTTATGAACGATGCAGTGTATTTTATGCTTATCATAATGACTGAAAAATATAATTACAGGGTTATTGCTAATACTTCACTGTACTGTAAGTAGTGACTGGATTTGCATAAAAGGGTTCCTGCTGTCAAATGTCATTGGAATTTTCATCAATGGGTTAAGTGAGAGGTGTATATTATAATTCAGTGTTTCATGAAATTATTGTTTGGTGTCGGGTTCATTTTTAAAGGCTCACTTGATTCTTGTTATGTATTGTCTATTAACTCCAAATGAAGCAGTTGTTGCGCATGGGAGGACTATATCGCGAGCCTCAGGGCAAGTTAAGTGTCGTGTGGCTGGTCAACCCACTTCCTCTTTTATTCATGGTGTAAGGTGGTGTTGACTGGTATAATTGCTCATCACTCTGTCCGTGGTGCCTTCTCTATCATTTGAGAGATAGCACACTGCTATTGATGAGCGCGCTTATAGCTTTGTAACTCCTGTAACGCACTCCACCATCTGTAGTGGCCGTGTTACCCGAGACTCCTAGAGGACACCCACTCACCATACATCCGCCGTTGTCAGCTCTCCAGACATAAAGCTTCATCATTATCTATTGTTTATATATTGTTATTGTTTTTCATTTGCTTTGAGTGTTAATGTGCCACCATTATTGCTCCATCCATTGTTTATACTGGAGACATTTAAATTATTTTAATGCAGTTTTTATATAAATGTTTATATTCATATCATTGGTTAATGTGAGGAGGTTCCGCCCGACAATAACATTAACACAAGGCTAGATCAACAAACCCCTGACAGGCTTCTTTTACTGAGTTTAATGAGAAAATTTTGATGTCCTGTTGTAATTATTGTAAATATTGAAATGAACATTATCATTATGTTAAGTTTACCACCATTTTGATTCATTTACTCCAAGTATAGTGTGTGGCGACTATCACCCCTCCTCACTCTGTCATCACTACAACCACTTGCTCCAACGTGACACCAGAAGAAACTGCTTCATACACCTACTCGACCTCAGTGAGCACCGATCAGAACAAGTTTCCCATCCGACATGAGACTGAGGTATCAATTCAATTTCAATTTCAATTGTTTATTCCTTGATAGAGGAAGCGGGATCCTAGTGCTGTCACTAGGTACCCCTGTACAATAACACCAGAAGCATCTGGCAAGTGTGACAAGTATATACAGTATAAACTGAGGTATCAATGCAAGCATGCCTGCCTGGTAACCTCAGTCGCTTTTCTGCGGCCTACTACGATGTTCCTGTTCTCCCGGGTTGTGGACGACGAATTGTATTACGGACTACTGCTGGTGGTGTTGTGATGGTTTGATGGTAGTGGACTACAGCGTTAATGCCTCGTTCCTTGTGGTTGCCCCATTGCAGCCTAGACGAAAGGCAGATTACAGATTGCCCCGGAGGGGGCTAGTTTATTGGGCACCCCCTTACATCTTGTGCAAGGTGAAGCGCAGAAGCGTTTACAGTGACCAAATGGGAAGCATGCGGAGTTCATGCTTGCCTTTATGACTCGTGCATTAAGGGCGTTTGAAGCCTGAAGGGTCATAGGTTTTGTCAGCAAGTTACATAAAGTGACAGAATGATGAGTGTGTTGGGGGGGGGGGGGGGGGAAATTCCCGGTACATTTCATCTGTTTATAGCAAAGCGTGGCAGGTCCCTAATAATGTCAAGTGCCAGGCCAGTGACTAGGAGGAGGGATATCTGGTCAGGGAGGGAAGAGGTGTTGGTAACGGCTGGGGACCTGTAGGAGGAGGTCATAGGGCAAGTGAGGATGTAGTGAGGGAGGGTGTGAGAGTCGGGTTGGCCACAAAGTTTACAAACAGTGCGGCCAGGCTCAGGGTTGCCAATGTACTCCCATAGGTACCTGTACCCTAGGCGCAGTCTCATGCATATAATCTGTTGAGATGGAGTCAGAGATTGAAACTCTTTGTACTGGCGGTTGGAGTCACCGGTTACAGCTTCATAGTGGCATAGTGTGACGCTGCCCCGTTGTTTCAGGTGTGTCCATTTTACGTCGAATGCTTCTCGTTGTGTGGCGTGTATGCGAGAGTTGAGATGATAGACGAAAGACTATATACGAAAGATAGGAAAGCTCGACCTTTTGGGTGTGCGTGTAGTAAGGGTCTCTGAGGCAGATGGCGGTGGCATCGGTGAGAACGTCGTCTGTTTGTTTACCGAATACTTCAACTTCGGTGGCGCCAAGTTTGTACACAGCAGTCATGCCTCATAATTAACACAATATATGAATATTGGGATGTGTGTGGCTGTTTGCCAACACTGTATCGGTCCCAATGGACGTGGAGCTCAGTTCAGGCGTAGCAGTTAAAAGTGAAGTCTAGGTAAAAATGAAATGTTTGCCCAACATATCGTACGGCACTCCCGGCAGAACGCTCTGAGATTCTATGGTGAGCAGAGCTGGTGAGTGGTGACTGGGAGTAGTATAAGTGTTGTACATCTCTCAGCTGGTATAAGTGTTGTACATCTCTCAGCTGTTGTAAGAGTTGTACATCTTTCAGCTGGTGTAAGAGATGTACATCTCTCAGCTGGTATAACTGATGTACATCTCTCAGCTGGTATAACTGTTGTACATCTCTCAACTGGTTTCAGTGTTGTACATCTCTCAGCTGGTATAACTGATGTACATCTCTCAGCTGGTATAACTGTTGTACATCTCTCAGCTGGTATAACTGATGTACATCTCTCAGCTGGTATAACTGATGTACATCTCTCAGCTGGTATAACTGATGTACATCTCTCAGCTGGTATAACTGATGTACATCTCTCAGCTGGTATAACTGTTGTACATCTCTCAGCTGGTATCAGTGTTGTACATCTCTCAGCTGGTATAACTGATGTATATCTCTCAGCTGGTATAACTGTTGTACATCTCTCAGCTGGTATCAGTGTTGTACATCTCTCAGCTGGTATAACTGATGTACATCTCTCAACTGGTGTAAAAGTTGTACAAAGAAAATCTCACATGGTGTAAGGGAAAAGATTAATCTATTTTGAGGCTGCTTCGTCGTGTTTGGCTGGAGAGAGAGAGAGAGAGAGAGAGAGAGAGAGAGAGAGAGTACCACGCCCAGTCTCTTCCCCTTCCATCCATCAAAAAACAATTGTATTAGTTCTCGATTTTTCCTGTCTAAGTTTAGTTTGTTCTCGGATCACCTAAGGATTAGGCACCCAGTTTATTTCACCTTAGGATTAACCTAACCTAACCTAACCTAATATTTCATGCTTGGTAAGTGTCTGAGGTTAGTGCTTGTTGAGTGGCCCACATCTTGATGCATGAAAAAATTATAACCCTCAAGTCTCTTTTTCTGGTATATGCATTTACAAACTGTTACGATCAACTCATGTTACGTCCTATGGTAGAAGCTCCATATTAGGCATAACGAAATATCTTATTCATAGATTGTTTAAGGAATAAAAAGTGGCATTACGCTCGATGAGTGTTTTAGTGTGAGGCTCGGTGAGTGGCCCTGCAGAACAATAGCGGGCTAATGGGCGGTAATCAGCTGAGTGTCGGGGTCTCTATGTTGCTTTATAATGCTCTGTGGGGAGTGACGTTCCCTATTGTCGCATTGTGCTCCTTCACTGAGGCATGAAGAGATTCTCCCAGTCCTCTTGAGACTAAATTTGTTTTTATCTCAGTGGAGGGACGAGTTGCCAGGTACTACTGGAGTAATGGTAGAGTTGCCAGGTACTGCTGGAGTAATGGTAGAGTTGCCAGGTACTGCTGGAGTAATGGTAGAGTTGCCAGGTACTGCTGGAGTAATGGTAGAGTTGCCAGGTACTGCTGGAGTAATGGTAGAGTTGCCAGGTACTGCTGGAGTAATGGTAGAGTTGCCAGGTACTGCTGGAGTAATGGTAAAGTTGCCAGGTACTGCTGGAGTAATGGTAGAGTTGCCAGGTACTGCTGGAGTAATGGTAGAGTTGCCAGGTACTGCTGGAGTAATGGTAACGTTGCCAGGTACTGCTGGAGTAATGGTAGAGTTGCCAGGTAATTCTGGGGTGATGGTAGAGTTGCCAGGTACTGCTGGAGTAACGGTTTATGTTGCCAGGTACTGCTGGAGTAATGGTAGAGTTGCCAGGTACTGCTGGAGTAATGGTGTAAGTTGCCAGGTACTGCTGGAGTAATAGTTTATGTTGCCAGGTACTGCTGGAGTAATGGTAAAGTTGCCAGGTACTGCTGGAGTAATGGTAAAGTTGCCAGGTACTGCTGGAGTAATGGTAAAGTTGCCAGGTACTGCTGGAGTAATGGTAGAGTTGCCAGGTACTGCTGGAGTAATGGTAGAGTTGCCAGGTACTGCTGGAGTAATGGTAAAGTTGCCAGGTACTGCTGGAGTAATGGTAGAGTTGCCAGGTACTGCTGGAGTAATGGTAGAGTTGCCAGGTACTGCTGGAGTAATGGTGAGAAAGGCATGAAGAAGTAAGGAATAATTATAGAGAGACGAGGAGAGTAGAGAGAGGGACAGAGAGGGAAGGAAGGGAAAGGGGGGAGGGGAGGGAGAGAGGAAGAAAGAGGGAAGGGAGGAAGAGAGAGGGAAAGGAGGGAGAGAGGAAGAGAGAGGGAAGGGAGGGAGAGAAGAAAAGAGAGAGACAGACAGACAGACTGTATGGAGAGATTTAGCAGGAATATAGATGGAGGGGAGAGTGAGAGAGGGTGAGAGGTGGGGAGTCAAACGCGCTTGATGAAAGAGGTCAACTGTGTGCGTGTGTACGTGTGCGTTAAATCTGTATATTTATGTCTAACTCAAACTTAACATGCAAGTTCAGCTTAAGCTTTTATTGTTTAACCCTCTGTGGACACTGTTTTAACCCGAGAGCAATGGTTTAACTTCCTGAATGTTTTTTTAACCCTTTGAGGACGATTGTTTAATTCTAAGCGTGATGAGCACAGAGGTTTAACCTGAAAACCACGCGTTAACCTTCTGGGGACAATGGTTTAACATTCTGAGAACGATGGTTTAACCTGAGAACACTGATTTAATCTTCTGGCAACGATGATTTAACCATCTGGGAACAATGGTTTAACCTTCTGAAAACGATGGTTTAACATGAGATTTTTTTTTAACTTGATAACACTGGCTTAACCTTCTGAGAAAACTAGTTTAATTTTCTGAGAACAATGTATTAACCTGGTAACACTGATTTGACCTCATGAGAACACTGGTTTAACCGGGGAGCGATGGTTCGTCGTATACCGTTAAGGACGATGTTGTAACCCTTTCTTCCTCAAAGCCCTTATGGTCAAATACACATTAGACGCCCAATTAGAAAGAAAAAAATAATAATAATAATAACATTAGTAATAATAATAAATCTCCAACACTCAGCACAGAAACCCGAGTTTGTTCAGATGTCGTTAAACTGAGTCTGGACGCGGCACTAACTGGGTCACCTCCGCACTGAGATTGATGCTTCCATTACCATACCCACTCACCATTAACGGTACGGGGAAGCTAATGGCGGGAACATCAGCAAATGTGCCTGTCACTTGTGGGGGAGGGTGACGTGGTGTAGCTTGTGGGGAGGGAGGGGAAAGGGGAAGAACATAAGAATGGAGGAAACTGCAGTGGGCCTAATGTCCCATACTGGACAAACCCATTTACACCCAACCCCTATTGCTCATATATCCACCTAACCTATGTTCGAAGCTATCCAGCGCATTCTAGTTAATGATGACATTTGGTAACTTTATCCACTCGTCCACTACTCTATTTCCAAACCAATGTTTACCCATTTCGCACCAAATCTAAATTTGTCTAATTTAAAACCATTGTTACGAGTTCGCTCCTGGTTGGATAGTTTGAGTACCTTTGTAATGTCCCCTTTGTTCAGCCCTGACATCCATTTATACACCTCTATCATATCGCCTCGCACTCTACGTCTTTCGAGGGAGTACAAATTAAGATTCTTTAACCTGTCTCTATACTCAAGGTTCCTAATACCCGGGATTAGTCTTGTCATTCTCCTCTGAATTCTTTCTAAGGATTCTATATCCATTCTGTAATACGGTGACCAGAATTGAACTGTGTAATCCAAGTGAGTTCTAACAAACGCAAGATATAGTTTTAGGATGACCTCGCTAGTCTTGTAACTAACACTCCTTTGTATGAACCCAAGTACTTTATTAACCTTGTTTCGAACAAATACACATTGTTTACTTGGCTTAAAATTCGTACTTATCATTACTCCTAAATCTTTTTCCAAGTCGGATTTCTCAATAACATCGTTGTTTATCTGGTGTCTGGCTTCCCCATTTGTATCTCCTATACTAAGTACTTTACATTTGTCCACATTGAATTTCATCTGCCATTTTTCAGACCATTCGAAATTTTTTTTTAGATTTTCTTGTAGTTTTGCGTTGTCCTCGTCAGATTTAATTCCACGCCTTATTTTAGTATCATCAGGAAATTTACTTATGTTGCTGTCTACTCTGATATCTATGTCGTTTATGTATATAATACATAATAATGGTCCAAGTACAGAGCCTTGGGGCACTCCACTAGTGACGTTGCTCCAATCGGATTTAGTGCCGTTAATGCTCACTCGCTGTTTCCTGTCCTGTAACCACGCCCGAATCCATTTTAGAATATCACCTGTAATGCCATGAGCATCCACTTTTCTTATTAGTCTTTCGTGGGGGACTCTGTGAATCCATGTTGAGAATCATTGATCAACTTGTGCATCTCCAGGTGATTTCGAATAAAGTTTGAAATGATTGCTTCCAGTAATTTGCCTAAATTTGATGTTAGACTGATTGTACGGTAGTTAGAGGATAGTGCTCTATCTCCCTTCCTGAAAATCGGTATTACATTCGCTATCCTCCATGAATCTGGTACTACACCTGTTTTTAAGGGCATGTTAAACAACTTTGCTAAGGGCATACTAAGCTCTTCCTTACATTCCTTCAATGCTCTGGAAAATGTCTCATCGGGACCTGGTGACTTATTAGGTTTTACTTTGTCTATTTGCCTACTAACATCGTTACTAGTCACTACTATCTCGCTAAGGTTAATTTATTTCTTCACTATCTCTGTATAGAGTCGGTGCCTTGGGTATCATGTTTAAATTTTCGGTGGTGTAAACAGTTGAAAAATATTTATGCAGATTATTGCTCATTTCTCCGTTGTATCAGTTAGCTCGCCGGTATCTGACTGTATTGGTCCAATCTTTTCTCGTGTTTTAGTTTGATACATTTGATAAATCCCTTGGGCTTTGACTTCGCCTCCCTTGCTACCTTCAGTTCATTATTCCTCTTTACTTTTCTTATCTCACTCTTAACCCTACCGGCCAATACCTTATAATAATCTCGAAGGTAAACTTTACCACGATTTATTCGCCTACCTATAGCCTTCCTTTGTCCAATAATATTCTTTAAATAATTATTTATCCATTTAGGGTCATTGTTGTTTGATCTGAGTTTTCTGTATGGTATGTTCTTCCTTTGTGCATTAAGTAACCCATTATTTAAATTGTTGTGGAACTCGTCAACCTCAGATCTCGTGATCAGGTCATCCTCAACCGTCAGGTCTCCAGGTAAGGTGAGGTCGCCCTCTGTGGGTACATTGTGTGAGGTCACCTCGTTTGATACCCCTTCTCTCAGCTGCCTCTTCAAACTATCAAAGTTTGCCCTTCTGTAATTTGGGACTTTAGTGGAATTTTCCTTGCACCTGCCCTGAAATTTTAATCGGAATCTTATTTCCTTGTGATCGCTGTTCGCTAGTTCGTTCCCTACCTCGACATTACTAATGAGGTTTTCTCTGTTTGACAGAACTAAATTGAGTATATTATTACCCCGGGTGGGTTCGGTTATATGTTGACTTAGGAAACAGTCCTGGATTGTTTCAAGAAAATCCTCTGATTCTGAGTTACCCGGAAGGTCAATCCAATCTATTTGGCTAAGGTTAAAGTCGCCTACCATACAGACTTTGCTATGTATGGAGAGGGAGAAAGGATTTTGATGTGGAAAAGGGAGAGAAGGTGGTTGTTTTTTGAAAGGAAAAGGGGTGTTGTGCTAGAAGTGGGATAATGGAGAATGGGATCAAATTACTGTGTTTTATTGACACTGACGTAGGTTCGAGTTTGTTGGAGGGAGACCTTATGTGTTGGGATGCCGGTGGGGGGAGTTGTGGAGCTGGGCGATATATAGGGAGAAGAGTGAGGGAGAGACGATAATTTTGAACGTCTTTACAATAGTTCAGGCTCTCAAAACAAGTACAGCTGAATCACATGGGGTTTGCTGGGAATAATTTACAGCGTTGACACAATTCTCGGGGAGACCAAGTTCACTATTACTGTAAAACCGTAAGTGGAGGCAACTGTATGACAGTCGGGGTCAAAGTTGGTGTGAAGCAGTGAAATTGTGTCCCGGGAACGAGTCTCCGAACTTACATACCCTGAATGTCGTGTATTGTTTTATCTCGTTTGGGGTCGATACTGCTTCACGCAACCTTTTGACCCTGAATGTACTGTACTGCACACACTAAACGTGTACTAGACATGTACTAGACGTGTACTAGATATGTACTAGACGTGTACCGCACATGTAGTAGACGTGTACTAAACTTGTCCTAGAAATGTACTAAATATGTATTAAACATTTACTTGATATGTACTAGACGTGTACTAGACATGTACTGGACGTATACTACACATGTACTGGACGTGTACTATACCTGTAGTGGAAATGTACTAAATATGTATTAAACATTTACCAGACGTGTACAAGACGTGTGCTAGACATGAGAAACACCTGTGTACGTAGTAGTAGTAAGACAACAGGTGTTTTGAGTTAATAAGCAACACACAACAGGTGTTTATCCCTCGCCAGGTATCCGCACGAACTTTCCTCTTTAATAATGTTTCTCTCCATCAGTCACCGTGTTCGACGATATTAAAAAACAATAAAGACCCAACGGAGAGACAGTGAGGAGTAATATAATATTTGTGAATAGTAAGAGTGTTGTAGTAAGGTCCTTTACACTCGTGTCTGAAGACCGTCATAATGTGTGGTGATGGATGAGCACATGTGCGATTTTGTTTATGAAATATACACCCTTGCCGAGACGCCCTCTGGAGGTGATCGTTTCTGAATCGCAAAACTCTGACGTCATTTGTTGTATTTTGGTGGTAATCGACGCTCAAGTTTCTATATTGAAATAGACACAAACTTTATTCATTTGCAATGAATCTGAGTTTTGAAACTGTTTTCCTGTTTTATTATATCAATGAATATTAAAAAAAAATTATATCCTATACGGGGTGATTCAGCAAAGAGTACGTTACAGGTAAATTGGAGGGTGAAATCCCTCGATAATTCTAAACCACAATGTCTCTATGGTAAGATGTCAGATTCTGCAAATACCCACGTATTCATGACAGGTGCGAGCAAATTAAACATAGCCCAGACATTCTGGAACGCGCCAGACAATCAATGGTACGACGTGTGCAGGCCTGCATTGAGGCAGAAGGGGGCAACTTTGAACATTTCCTTTAGGTTGTAACAGAGAGGGGGTCACACTGTAGAGATCTGTGCATAAATGATTACAAAAATCTCTTTAATACAACATCTTAAATGTATTGTAACATGGAATCTGACATTTTACCATAGAGACATTGTGGTTTAGAATTATTCAGGGAATTAATTCTCCAATTTAATGTACTCTTTGCCGAATCACCCTATAACCTATATAAAAAGTTATCTTAATCTGGTTTTATTGACTTAAGAATTTGTAATGAAAACAATAGATATAAAGTTGTGGTTATAGGATTTATGTTTTTCACATCATAACAACACGGCAGTAAACACAATCAGCTGAATATCGACAACAATACGTAATACACCAGCAAACACAATCAAATATCCTACAACAACAACAATAAGACTCTCACTAAATATTGAGGTTGTAGGCGGGAAATGGAGTGAGGTAAAAGTCATGTTTGTTTCACATAAAGAAGATGAGACACATTCCAAGTCAAACAAAACTGTTGGGTAATCTGGTGAACTGTGTCTCTGCCCCAGTGCCCCACCATCATAAGAACATAAGAACATAAGAAAGTGGGATACTGCAGGAGGCCGACTGGCCCATACAGGGCAGATCCCTTTCACACCCATCCCAGCACTTCCATGTGCCTATCCAACTTCGTCTTGAAGCTCCCTAGCGTCCCCGATCCTACTATAGCACTCGGTAGCCTATTCCACATATCCACAACTCTATTACCAAACCAGTGCTTGCCTATATCCTTTCTGAATCGGAATTTATCTAATTTAAAGCCATTTGTTCTAGTTATTTTGTTATTACTGAGCTTCAGAACATCTTCCATTTTACCCTTGTTAATCCCACTCACCCACTTGTACACCTCTATCATATCTCCCCTAACTCTACGCCTCTCTAATGAATGCAAGCCTAAGCTTTTCAGTCTTTCTTCATATGTAAGGTTTCTAATATTATGTATCATTTTTGTCATTCTTCTTTGTACTCTCTCCAAAGAATCTATGTCCATTCTATAATAAGGACACCAGAACTGAACCGCATAATCCATGTGTGGCCTCACTAATGCTAGGTAAAGTTTCAAGATAACGTCAGCAGTTCTGTTACTCACAGACCTAGATATGAACCCAAGAATCCTGTTTGCCTTGTTGCGAACGCTAATACATTGTTTTCTAGGTTTCAAGTCGTTGCTAACAAATACACCTAGATCTTTTTCACAAACTGAGTTTTCTATTTCCGTGTTACCTAGTTTATACTTAACGTTTGTATTCGTCTTCCCTATCTGTAGTACCTTGCATTTATCAGTATTAAAATTCATTTGCCAGTCTACTGACCACTCATGTAAGGTATCTAGATCTCTTTGAAGGTTTTCCAAGTCACTGTCTGAATTTATCACTCACCCCATTTTGGTATCATCTGCAAATTTACTAATCCTACTAGTTATGCCTAAATCAAGATCATTAATGAATATAACAAACAGCAGAGGGCCCAATACAGATCCCTGGGGAACTCCGCTTTTGACCGCACCCCAGTCTGACTTCAATCCATTTATGCTGACTCTTTGTTTCCTACCAGTTAACCATGACCTAATCCATTTTAATACTGATCCACCTATTCCATGTGCTTCTACCTTCCTTATCAATCTCTCATGAGGGACTCTATCGAATGCTTTACTGAAATCTAAATAAATTATATCATATGACTGATCATTATCTACCGCTTCATATACTTCTGAGAAAAAGCTAAGCAAATTTGTGAGACATGAACGTCCCTGGGTGAACCCGTGCTGAGAAGAATGAATTAAGTTGAATGTTTCAAGGTGGCTTCTGATTTTTGTAGCAATAATTGACTCTAGCAACTTGCCTATGATTGACGTGAGACTAATGGGACGGTAATTTGATGCAATTGATTTATCACCCTTTTTGAAAATCGGAACTACATTTGCAAGTTTCCAAGTTTCTGGCACTAGACCCGATTCTAATGACTTATTAAATAAAACTGCTAATGGATTACTCAACTCATCTCTACATTCTTTTAATATTCTAGCATATACCTCGTCTGGACCAGGCGATTTATGAGGCTTCAGTTTGTTAATTACTTTAAGCACATCGTTACTAGTAATATTGATATTCATCAACATATTTTCTATACTGTCGTTATATACCTTATGAACTTCTGGAAACTGTGCTAGGTTTTCATTTGTGAATACGGAGCGAAAATGACTATTTAGCGTACTACACATTTCTAACTCATCATCAGTCATTTCTCCTGTCGTAGTTTTAAGGGGACCTATTGTATCTCTAACCTTTGATTTATACAGTTGATAAAAAGCTTTGGGGTTATTTTTCGATTCGTTTGCTACCTTGATTTCATAATTTCTCTTTGCTTTCCTAATTTCTGTTTTTACCTGTCTTGTTAGGTTCTGATAGTAACCAAGTAAGTGATTTTCGCCTTTCTTAACTTTTCTATATACTCCTTTCTTTTTCCCTAGAAGATCTAAGAGTCTATTATTCATCCATTTTGGTTGGTTCCGTATCGATCTGAATTTTCTTTTAGGGATGTGTTTATTTTGAGCATTATTGATTGTCGCAATAAATTGTTCATAAGTAGCTGCTAAATTAAATTCGGGGTTATCCCGTCCTAAGTTGACCGTAATTAGCCTTCCTAAAATCCGGGATCAAGGCCGAATTTTCCTTCTTCCTGCCATCCCATATTATGTTAAAATATATTGCTTTATGATCATTGTTTCCTAGTTCGTCTCCAATCCCAACATCTTTTACTAGATTTTCATTATTACTGAGAACTAAATCGAGGATATTATTTCCTCTAGTGGGTGAGTTTACGAATTGATATAAAAAACTATCCTGTACTACTTCCAGAAAATCTTCAGATTCATTATCGCTAAGTTGATTTTTCCAATCTACGCCTGAAAAGTTGAAATCGCCTAGAATACATACATTGTTTCTATCAGATGCCTTCTTTATTTCCTCCCATAGCAATTTACCATCGTTCCTACTTAAATTAGGCGGTCTATATATAACACCAATGACTACGGATTCACTACCCTCACCAATCTCTTAACTCACATCCTTACTAAGAATTTCAACCTGTTGTATAGTATTGAGTACACGGTTGATTATGTGTACAACCTATCCTTACTGCGATCTGTACAAAAGTTTTTCGTTTTTGTACCCAGGCTGTTCTGTCTGTCGTGCACAAGACTGGGGCAGGTGAACAGGTGGTGGGGGAAACCCTCACAGCTTAACTTTTGGGGCAGAGTCGCCCCCCACCTCCCCCCAGTCTCCTGACGTTCAGCACCCGAACTTGTCCACCAATCAGTTCAGTCGTTACAAGACTACTACCCATTCATTCATTCATAAATTTGGCATTGCAGTGCTGTCACGTCAACGTCAACACCACCACAGAGATAAAGAAACACTTTGAGGCATCTGTACCTTGGCTATATAAAATCTCTAATAGGTTACCACGCACCAACCATAGAGATAAAGAAACACTTTGAGGCATCTGTACCTTGGCTATATAAAATCTCTAATAGGTTACCACGCACCAACCATCGTCCTTCGTGAAGGAAAAAGCATTGACAAACTCGAATAAAATGCAAATTAAGCCTTTAGGTTTATCCTAGGTTTTCCTATGAGCATTAAACTACTTAAGTCCGCTGGGTGGCTGGTGGTGTACTGTAGAAATCAGCGGTGTGTGGAGGACGGAGGGATGTCATCCAGCGCGTGAGAAGGAAGTGATAGGGTGTGTTTAGTTGTTTATCTAGTTAATTCGGGTAGTGTTAGCCATACAGTCTTGATATATGCATAGAGCCTATACTTATATTAGTACTATCGTTTATATGTTGACAGCGGCTATTGCAAAGTGACTGGACAAATACTTATTGAACAAAAACTTATCAGACAAAAACTCACCGAGAAAAACTGAGTGGACAAAAACTAATGGGATAAAACCTTGTCGAAAAAATCAGTGGACAAAACTTAGCAGACAAATCCTACTGCATAAAAATTCACGAGGAAAAACTCACTGCTCAATAACTAACCGGACAAAAGCATACTGGTCAAAAAAGTTATTGGACAATTGCTCACTCGACAGAAACGCAATGGACAATTACTCAATGAACAAAATAACTAACTTAACCTAACCTAACCTAACCTAACCTAAAGGAAATTTGTGAAACCTAACCTGTCCCATGAGGTCATTGTCCAGGTGAGTTTTGTCCGGGTGAGTTTTTGTCCAGGTGAGTTCTGTCCGTGCTCAGACTCGTGTAGTGACTGACGGTCGTCAACAAAAAACAAAACAAAACAAAAATCATTGTCTTTGATAAATCACCTCAACTTTTACCAGACTTTAACAAGAAAACAACTTTGGCTGTTTTTACCAAGTTTGGGGAAATCTGTATCACCCGCCCACGACACACACACACACACACACACACAACTACTACTACTACTACTACTACTACTACTACTACAACGTTTTTTATTGGCCTCCAGCCTCCCCCAATAGCCACACCTTCGCCGCCATTTTATTACCTTAAAATTTACTATCCTAATACATAAGTAGCTACCCTAGCTGTGTTGAGTTAGTTGAGCTGCAGATCTATGAGGCATTCAGTGACTGTAGCCTCAAAGTTGATATCTGCGACTGTTGTCGGCTTTGAGGTCGATCCTCTCGTTCCCCTGAGGCAAAGCAATGCAGACCTAAGCAGAGAGAAGGACAGTAGACATCTCAACCAGGCTGTAACATAACTTCTGGGCTGCTGCTGCCGTTCAGATAACACCTCCGCGAGTCTGGCGTAGAAGCTTCTTGCACTTGGTCCCATCCCGCCAGAGGTTGTGAACACCAGAGGAGTGAAGCTGCCTTGATCAACGTCCTGAATTCTCTCCCCGTATGCCCTAATCTTGTCGTTCTCGTTCCTCCTGTGTGCAGCATCGAGAGCTAGGTTGCAGTGACATACGGCCATGGGATAAAAAATCTTTGTCAAAAAAGGCTCGCTGTCCCTGCGTCCAGAATCTTCGACCACTGACGTCCACACGGGCTTCGTTGGATTAGTTTGAAGTCCTGTGACGGAGGTTCTCACCGTCCAATGAGAGGAGGGGCGGTTCCACCATGACGTCGTGGCAGATTTCCCTCAGTAGATTTGCTGTTAGATCCCATACTTCGTCATGCCTCATGCATACAAAGCCCCTTTTCTTGAACACCATGGCGTGGTCGATGTCATAAGATGAGCCACACACGTATTGGGAGGGCAAACAATCTACTGGCCTACCGTACCTTAGAGCAATGGCCTCTGAATTCTTGCCCTTATCGGTAACATTGTTAACCAGTTTGAGGCGCTACTACTACAACTACTACTTTACTATCACTCGGAATCGAGTATGACGATCATTCAACTACAGTATGATAAATTGATGAGAGTTATTAAGAATGTATTTTTTTTTTTTTTTTTTTTTTTTTTTTTTTTTTTTTTTTTACCGGGATTAGCCCACCAGGGCACAGGTCAATGACCCACATCACGACCTGGGGAGGCGAATAATAATAATAATAATAATAATAATAATAATAGTAATAGTAATAATATTGATGAGCTCTGAGGTGACTAGAGAGGCCTTTCCAGGACCGGCAGGGTCGTTCACAGATGTTGCACATGTGGAGACCTACATCTAGTGCGGGAGGGGCGGCGGAAGTGTCTTTCCGGCATTGGCGCTTGTCTGCTCGGTTTGCAGTCAGGCTAACTCGAAAGTATTGACACGTTCTCGTGTGGTATGTAGTAATCGTCCCCCAGGTGAGGACGCCAATTTGGCACTTTTTTAGATATGTCTTATGACTACCCTTATACCTTTTCAGTTGCCCGCCAGAGTGACATTTACTGTTCGTTAGGTGATTGTCAAGTAGCTGCTTTGGCAGTCTACTGTCGTCCATAGGGTAAATATGGCCAGTCTAACATAGTTGTTCGCGGGTAATGGTAGCCACGATGCTCCTATAGTGAGATTACTGGCATTTGTTCTCTTGTCTTCCCAGCGAACTCTGAGGATGGAAAGTAGACTACGTTGGTGAAAGTTTTCGAGTGCCTGAAGGTGCGTCTTGTATGTGACCCATGTCTCGCTGCCATAGAGCAGAGTAGGAAGAACCCCCGCTCGATATACTTTCAGCTTTGTAGATAATTTCAGCTCCCTACAGCTAAAGATACAGGTACGGAGTCTGCTAAAGGCTAAAATGCTCATCTGATCTGATGGAGAATCTCTTCATCGACGTCTGCGGTGGTGGACAGGTGGGAGTCGCAATACTGAAAGTTGGTAACATTAGAGAGGGTAGTACCGTTAAGGTGGATGGATGGTGGAGGTGTGACTAAACTAGGGGCAGGCTGAAAGAGAATTTGAGTCTTATGCACATTCATCACAATGCTTGAGTGTGCATACTCATCTGCGTAGGTGTTCAGGATCTCCTGTACGTCGCATTCAGTGTGAGGGACAAGGGTGAGGTCGTCTGCATACTGAAGTTCAGGAATGGAAGCTGTCGACACCTTTGTTCCTGCCTGGAGTCGTCTTATGTTGAAAAGACCCTTCATCCTGTATTCAATGTCCACCCCGCCGGCTAAATTGGCACTGGCACGAGTAAGGAAGGCAGCCAAGAAAATTGAAAAGAGCGTTGGTGCCAGTACACACCCTTGTTTAATTCCTGTTGGATGGGGAAGAACTCAGACTGAGCACCATTGTGCAGGTCACTGCCATTCATGCCATCGTGGAGTTCCCTCACAATGACGATGAATTTTGGTGGGCAGACAAAACGACTGAGGGTCCGCTAGAGGGCTTCCCTGTTGACCAAGTCGAAGGCCTTGGTTCGGTCGTTGAAGGCTATGTGTAGGTCACGACGCTGTTCTCTGCACTTTTTCTGTATCTGGCAGGCAGCAAAGATCATGTCAGTGGTGCCACATTATGGTCTAAAGCCACATTGAGATTCTGGGAGGAAGTTTTCCGCCTCAGGAAAAAGTTTGTTTAGCAGCGAGATCCCGCGATAGTTGCCACAGTCTGACCGGTTTCCTTTGTTCTTATAAATGTTAACGATTGAGGCGTTTTTAAGAGCTTGGGGGATTTCCTCCTTTTCCCATATATTCTCCAAGAGAAAGTGGAAACGGCTGGTAAGCAGAGGTCCTCCTGCTTTATACACTTCAGCTGGGATTCCATCAGGCCCTGAGACTTTGTTATTCTGCATCTGTTTGACAGCAGTAGCTTCCTCATCTAGGAATGGAGGATAGCTGAGGTGGGTCAGCTCTGGATGCTGACGGACCTGCTGGGTAGTCAGGACATCCACATTAGTGTTTCGGTTGAGCAGTGAATGGTAGTGCTCTTTACAGTGCTGAAGGATGCCTTTATCATCTTTAATTAGAGGGTTACCGTCGGACGAGCGAAGGATGTGGATGGGGGGGGGGGGGGGGTGGCTGTGCCACGAATGATTGGCCCATAAAATGTTTTAGTGGAATTGAAAAATTCGCTTATTTTGTGTTTTACATGCTTTATTTTTAAACCAGTCGTTCTTTATAAATGCGAAGTTACCTGTGGGTCGCCGCTTTCTTCTTGCGGAAGGTATCAGCTTTGGTCCGAGACTGAGGGTTGTTTCGCCAGTCAGTTGAAGCAGCACGTTTATCATCGACGAGTACATTGATTTCCGGGTTGTTTTCGTCAGTTTTGGTGTATTCTTTCGATCTGGCCAAACTGCTCTCTGCAAGCATGTGCTACTGCTGGATCCTCCAGACACTTTTCGTTATAACCTCTTCTGGAGGCTTGCTGCCTTTGCCGTTTTGGAGCGATGTGAAGTGATAGCTTGGCTCTGACGAGCCGATGATCAGTGAATTGCGGACATTCCCCTCGTGGCTGGAGTGTGTATACGCGTTTATGTAAGTGTTCATGATCTCCTTCGCGTTCAGTGAGAATGAGAATGAGATCGTCTGCATACTGAAGTTCAGTGATGGAAGCGACCGACACCTTTGTCCGTGCCAAGAGGCATCTTATATTGAAAAGGCCTTTTATCCGGTATTGGATGTCCACCCCACCGGCAAGATTTCCATTGGTGCGGTTAAGGAAGACAGGCGTAAATAAAGATTCTTGTCTTACCCCCGTTTGGATGGGGAAGAACCCCGACTGGTTGTCATTATATAGAACACTGCTGTTCCTGCCATTGTGGAGTTGCCTTATGATTGCGACGAATATTAATGGGCAACCAAAACAACTGAGGAGCTGGAGGGCTTCCCTGTTGACCGAGACAATGGAGCCGCGAAATAGTCTGAACTTAGCTGGGGTTCTCAATCTGGGATTTGCAAACCCCCAGGGGTACACAGGAGGGTTTCCAGGGGGGACATTGTGGTCTGGCGAAAATCAATATCAAATATACTAATTTCGCCAGATTTACTTCATGGGGTGATATAAATTTGATGTTATATTTACAATATGGAGAGTAGCTTCTCTCCAAGCATCATATATGTTTTAACACTGCCATTCTTTATTGAATTAGTGTTAACGTTCAGTGTCTCAATAATGAGATTACAGGTCGATTGTCTGATAACTCGGGGGTACGAGGGTACGGGGTGAGAAGAAGTTTGAGAACCCTTGGTCCAAAGCCACATTGAGACTCCGGCAGGAAGTTTTCTATCTCATGTAGGAATTTCTTAAGAAGTACTCAAGTGGGAATTTTACCAGCAATGGACAGAAGCGATATCTTTCCATCGTTGCCACACTCAACAGCCGCCATTACACAACACATCCACATCCACCATCACTACACAACCCCCACCACAGTATACCACTGTCTGTTCGTCAGCTTACTCCTCCCATTCTGGTATTCACAAAATCTTGATGTAAAGAAACTCGTCCAACACGGCAGCTTTCCAAGTTAATTAATTAGTGGTTGTAAATTGTGGCAAAATACTGGGCTGTGTGGCGGGTTTTTGTGGCGGCACAACTTGTTAACTCGTGCCATAACAACTCAGGTAAAGAAACTCATTTTTGTGAATAATTATTCAGATTAATAGTAACATTTTCTCATAGTTCGCCTGAGATCCTTCACCACATTACTGTGAGCAAGTCTAGCCAGGCACACAATGAACGTCAGGTTTAATTCATTAAGATAAATATCCGACGAAACAACTTTGTGGGAAGAGTGAATTGTTAGGGAACATTCAAGACAAATGGAAGACATAATTCACTGAGTCTCTCTTAACACGAGGAAGAAAGGACCTAATGCAGTATGGTTGGCTGCAGCTCCACCATGTAGTGCTGTATACCGTTGATGGTAGGGCACGTGTGGTATACAGTGTCGGTGAAGAAAGTCAATGTAGGAAAATTTCGGCTATTTTAGGCGAGGAAGAGTCATGCTTTGTGTGAGGGAAACTGGTGATGGTGTGATTTTGGTAATTTGCTTTGGGCTCTTTGAAGTGTTGGGTTACTCATTCATCGGTATTAGTTTCATTTGCAGCGCCACTGAGCCTCGTACAGACTCAAGAATGGTGGGATCTTGTTGATTCCTTCAAAGTATTCGTTGTGTCATGAACCCCGAAACAGAGGTGATGTGTGCACTGGAGAGAGAGTGGATTGGTCACAATACTTCCTTCTCTCAGCCAGCGCGCCTCGGTAGAAATTGAAATTAAAATACTTTATTGACCATAAAACTATTACATCAAAAGGCCAGGATAGTATACTACTCCCTGTCTCACCTTTGCCATCCACAACTGGGGTTTACAAAAAGTTATAAATGTTAATAAAATAATTATTTTTACATCAATGAAATAGTTCATTTTAACATGAACACTGTACTACATTAAAAGAACAGATAATGTAATCCGACACAACATTAAATGTCACATCCTTAGAGCAAAATTTGTATACATTGTAAGAATTACTTTAATCTTTTTATTATATTAATCATCCAACAAACTTGTTTCTTTAAAGAAGTGATGTCACTGTTCCTGTATGGTTGGATTTTTTCACATCCTAATACATAATGTTGTAGTGTGTGTACATCCCTAAGACGACACAGTTGACCTGCCCCTCCAGTAATATTTGTATCCCAATCTTAGTCTCATTATAACAGTGTCAACAGATGGTAAGTTAGTCCCGTAATTTACATTGGTGTTTTGTAAAACATACAGAAGGTGCTGAAAACTCTCGCTACATATGGCAAATACTTCTCTTCCTGCTTTTCCCATTCCTCTCTTTTTCTTTTCATTTCCCTCTTTATCGTCCTAATACTTACATTTCTAACAATATATATAAACATCTTTTCTGAAGCTTTTTTTGGACAATTTGTCAGCCATTAAATTTAAATGAATCCCCACATGTGATGGAATCCATACAAACTGCACAGTACATTACAGAAATTAACAATATGAAAGTTACATGGATTTTTACTCTGCAAAGTTGCCAATGCACTTTTTTTATCAATAAAAATATATGTTTCTTTACCGTACTCTATAGCAACCTGGAGTCCTTCACATATTGAGTGTAGTTAAGCCAGCGTGGATGAGGTGTTGTTACTAATTATTTCACAAACTGTTTCATCTGCATAACACTCATTGATAAAATATTCCCTTATAAAAACACCACATCCCGCTTGACCGCTACTTAATACTGATCCATCACAATATATATGTACAGTGTTTCACTTGGTAAAACTATTTATTTTCTCTAAAAAGACATTTCGTAAATAACTGGGATGCCAATCATCTTTTTTCCCCTCAAGCTGTAAAATATCTACTGCAGTCATCCTTCTTGCCATGGTCTAAGCCTTAAATAAGTTTGTAATGAAATGCATATTCATCTACTCCATACTCCATCATAATATTACACAGTAGCCTTGGACACATCGCCAAGATCTGCTCTTTCATTTCAGCACATTATTGTACGGGACACCCTATTATCTCCTCCTCTCCTAATGGTCCTAAGAGTAGCGGCTACAACAAGTTCCTTCACTCTTTGCTCTATACTTGGTAAATCTAACGCCATTCTCATTGTTTCAATTCTAGTGTTCCGTTGACAACCTAAAACGATTCTCATGGCCTCGTTTTGTATCACTTCAAGGTTTTGAATAACTTTCTTACTAAACATTATAAGGATGGGAGCTGCATAGTCAATAACTGAACGTACAGTACTGATATAAACCATCCTTAAAATAGGAAAACCTGCGCCATTTCCCTTCTATGCCAAAGCTCTTAAAGGTCTGAAACGTCTTTTACATGGATTCTCGAGGTTTTGCATCTCACGTACTTTACTGTTGGACTTATACCCAATGTGCAACCTAAGTTATTTGTAAACATCAACTTTTTCTCGCCTTAATTCATTCAAAAATAAATCCCCTTGTTCATAATTTCTGACCTGATATTTAGTTTTTCATTGTCAATTACAAGGCCCATTCTACAACAAAGTGTACTCGATGCATCTAATACCTCTTGCATGTTTCTCATACCTTTACACTGTAAACGTAGATCGTCCTCATATATTATAACCTATGTGTCTCCAGTAAATTCGTAGCGAGCCATTATGTTAAAAAGAGTGGGGCTAAGTACACCTCCCTGTGGAGTCCCCGACAGGGCCGGTGCTAGGAATTGCGGGGCCCAATTAGAAAATTGATAGTGGGGCCCTCTACTCTACAAAGTCGAAGATTGATGTTTTATATTTCGTGTAGTATGCCCGCCTTAGCCAAAAGGCATTAATTACTTGATATACTAAAAGTTTAAAAACAGTATAAAAGTTTTGATTTTTTATTACAAGTTAAGACAATTACAGACAAACTGTTTATGCACGGACCTTTTAGAAACACACTTTTCTGGCTTTTTTATTTGCAAAATCTTTCAAAATCATTTTAAAGTGAAGGGTTTTGGTAATGTCACTTTCTATAGATAGCATCGCCAAATTGTTTAGTCTTTCTTGTGAAATTGTTGACCGTAAGTATGTTTTAATCAGTTTTAGTTTAGAAAAACTTCTCTCGCCCGATGCGACTGTTACGGGCATTGTTAAGTAAATTCTCAAAGCAACAAAAACATTAGGAAATGCAGTGAATCGATTGTTTACTACCAGGTATTCAAACAGGGCTTGGGGCTTGGCGACACTGGTTAGCTTTTTTACCAATATCGTATACAGTTTAAAACTAACACACGTGTGTGCGGGACCCCCTTGCGGCGCGGGGCCCAATTTGATTAAATTGGTCAAATAGGCTTAAAACCGGCCCTGGTCCCCGACTCCATCTCTCTCTCTCTCTTCTGAGTACCAACCCTGAAACCATACTCTAGCCATTCTGTTACTCAGGTAATCCACAATCCATTTCAGCAACTCCCCAGAAATCGTTTAATTTATTAGTTCCTTAAGTATTACTTCTTTATTTGCCCCTTTTAAGTCTACAAAAGTCCTGCCTGTAGCCTCGGAGTTATTCAAACACTTTACAACACAGTCTGCAGTACTTCTCCCTTTCATAAATCCAAGTAAATTAGGCGCCAAAAGATTTCCCACTTAATACAACACCCTGTTTAATACTATTATTTCCACCATTTTACTAAAACAAGAGGTCAAAGATATGAGACGAAAATCTCCATTGTTATTTTGTATTGGTACAATTACTGCTGGCTTCCACTTAAGAGGGATACAACCTCCATTATAAGACATATTAAACAAGTCTAACAGGGGCCCTTCTCTAATACCAGCCACACAGTAAAGGATATCATATGTTATTCCATCATCAACTGTGGCCGTAGACTTTCCCTTTTTAATCACATATAATAACTCGCCTCTCGTTATAGAAACACGTGTATCATCCTCCAGTGTACACTGACTTTGTTCTTACTCACGCCTAAGTCTACTCTTACTTTGTATTGAGGCCTGCACACTCTGGGGTAATTTGGCAAAACTAGCAGTCCCGCCTATTTCCTAATAAGTTGACTGGCCGTGTGGGTCAGTGTAGCTGTTGCCCTTGCTTCCAACACCTCCCACTTTATTCACTTCTTTCCATATGTCACCTAAGCTTTTGCCTTTAGCGATTCTCCCTAAAAAGTCTGCCCAGTATTTATTCCTCGCTTCTTGCTTGATTTCATTATCATTTGGATTTACACTCCATTCTCTTGGCACCTTTCTAAGGAGTTTACTCCAGCCCTGAACCAATTTGTCATTTACATATTAAGTTTCCCATGATTTATTTCTCCTATATAACTACACTTACTTGTCGTCAAAACAGAATCAATAATATGTAATAAATCATCATAAAAACTATCAACATCCTTTGGTTCAGGATCTGTACACCAATCCTATATAGTATTGACCAGCTCCTGTTTTTTGTCTTCCATCAACCAATATCTTTTCCGCTTAATTAACTTCTGTAATTTGTTAACCTGTATAGTAAATCGTAATGCAAAATGATCACTAAGCAAATCCCTAACTATGTCAGCATTTGCTCTTATTCCACATGTGTTAAAATATACTGCATAATCTAACCTTCCATGTACAGTCACCCAAAAATGTCCTGTCGCGAACCATGAACACCGAGATTCAGACTCTTGAATTCGAAGCATTTATGTGCAGAATAATGTATCAGTGTCTACTGCTTCGGGTTCACGAGTCTGAATCTCGGGGTTCATGGTTCGCGACAGGATATTTTTGGGTGACTACATTGATGTTAACAATACATATAGACCTTCCTTGGACGTAGATTTTAACACACAAACTTTCAACCCCATCCTGCTTGTCAGCCATTACCAATTCAACCGGTACATTTTTCCGAACATAAGCTAACAGACCTCTTGTATTATTTTTATTATTAGCCGGTGTAAGATTGTACCATCGTACGATATGTTTTCCCATGTTGAGGTGGGGGCTTGTCTTTGGCAGCGCCCGGTTGCCAGTCACCATCTGACGCTGTTAGAATAAAGTCTACAAAGAACGTGGTCTATGATTCAAACCTCTCACAGCTGGTAAACAGAAACATTGATAATTACGTAAATTCAACAAATTACCATCCTCCGTGTCCGTCTCTCTATAACATCCACCTTATACAACAGTGCATAAGCCTGCACATCTATGGTCCTAGGACGTAACCTATTTACAGTCAATTAAATTATACTTCAGCTAGTGTCGTCCATTTTCCCTATTAACAACAGACACTTATTCTTTCATTCACAAACTGTTCCATTACTTCTTTCACTCGGGCTAATACCTTATCATGTTATACTTCGGGGATGTCACCCCACTTGCGGGTTATCTCTTCCCTATGTCCACATTTCCGGTCCCCCAAAGCAAAGATGGTTTGTCAGATTTTATTACTGTAATATTTTCAACCTTCTTTCCTCTTAATTCAACATCCACATTTCTATGTTCACAAACATGGTCAATTACCTTCTGGTTGTCCTCTACCTTTTTTCTAAGCATCTGAATTTCTTGTCTGAGTTGAACTACCACACCATACACATCACCAAACTTGCCAATTACCTTATCTTCTGGAACAACTTTTGGTGGAGTTCCTGTACCATTTCCTGTTACCTTCAACGTGTCACTGAGAACGCACATGCGTGCCATGGTTGTCAAGAAAGGCTGTAAGAGACTCCTCCTTAAAAGTCGTATTTCTGACAAATTCAGCGAGTCTACTAGTCCCAGTCTGTGCAGAGAACTAAAGTAAGACCCAGTTATCAGCCAGTGGCATCTATTTTTTTTTTCTTTTGGACTTTATCATTTTCGTTTGATAAAAACATCTGTCCTATCACCCGGTCCCTCTGGTCGAAGATTTTCAAGTTTGCGCATGCGCAATGTGAAGTGTGACGTAACAGTGACGTCTTTACCACTCCACTTCAAACAAGCCCAACTATCTACTTTTTTCTTTCTTTTTTTTTTATCCTCTTCGCCACTCATCGGCTCGCTAGCCGCTTGGGCGATCGGTCACGTCTCTTCATTTATATTCTTCACCAAAAGATCGGCTCGCTAGCCGCCCGGGCGATCGGTCACGTCTATGTCACGCAGTGTCGGCAGGTACTCTGATACTCCCAGGTACTCCTCTGACACTCCCAGGTACACCTCTGACACTCCCAGGTACACCTCTGACACTCCCAGGTACACCTCCGACACTCCCAGGTACACCTCCGACACTCCCAGGTACACCTCTGACACTTCCAGGTACACCTCTGACACTCCCAGGTACACCCCTGACACTTCCAGGTACACCTCTGACACTTCCAGGTACACCTCTGACACTCCCAGGTACTCCTCTGACACTCCCAGGTACACCCCTGACACTACCAGGTACACCTCTGACACTACCAGGTACACCTCTGACACTCCCTGGTACACCTCTCACACTCACAGGTACACCTCTGACACCCCCAGGTACACCTCTTACACTCCCTGGTTCTCCTCTGACACTCCCAGGTACACCTCTGACACTCCCTGGTACACCTCTGACACTCCCAGGTACTCCTCTGATGCTCCCAGGTACTCCTCTGACACTCCCAGGTACACCTCTGACACTTCCAGGTACACCTCTGACACTCCCAGGTACACCTCTGACACTTCCAGGTACACCTCTGACACTCCCAAGTACTCCTCTGACACCCCCAAGTACACCCCTGACACCCCCAGGTACACCACTGACACTACCAGGTACA
Source organism: Homarus gammarus (assembly GCA_958450375.1). Taxonomy (NCBI): domain Eukaryota; kingdom Metazoa; phylum Arthropoda; class Malacostraca; order Decapoda; family Nephropidae; genus Homarus; species Homarus gammarus. The sequence continues at coordinate 554,888 of CAUDMG010003049.1, read as the reverse complement.
CCTCTTACACTCCCTGGTACACCTCTGACACCCCCAGGTACACCTCTTACACTCCCTGGTACACCTCTCACACTCCCAGGTACTCCTTTGACGCTCCCAGGTACTCCTCTGACACTCCCAGGTACGCCTCTGACGCTCCCAGGTACACCTCTGACACTCCCAGGTACGCCTCTGACATTCCCAGGTACGCCTCTGACACTCCCAGGTACACCTCTGACACTCCCAGGTACACCGCTGACATTCCCAGGTACACCGCTGACACTGCCAGGTACACCTCAGACACTGCCAGGTACACCTCTGACACTGCCAGGTACACCTCAGACACTGCCAGGTACACCTCTGACACTCCCAGGAACACCTCTGACACTCCCAGGTACACCTCTGACACTCCCAGGTACACCTCTGACACTCCCAGGTACACCTCTGACACTCCCAGATACACCTCTGACACTCCCAGGAGCACCTCAGACACTCCCAGGTACACCTCTGACACTCCCAGGAACACCTCTGACACTCCCAGGTACACCTCTGACACTCCCAGGTACACCTCTGACACTCCCAGGAACACCTATGTCACTCCCAGGTACACCTCTGACACTCCCAGGTACACCTCTGACACTCCCAGGTACACCCCTGACACTCCCAGGTACACCCCTGACACTCCCAGGTACACCTCTGATACTCCCAGGTACTCCTCTGTCACTCCCAGGTACACCCCTGACACTCCCAGGTACTCCTTTGACGCTCCCAGGTACTCCTCTGACACTCCCAGGTACACCTCTGACACACCCAGGTACACCTCTGACACTCCCAGGTTCAAATTTGACACTCCCTGGTACTCCACAGACACTCCCTGGTACTCATCTGACACTCCCAGGTACACCGCTGACACTCCCTGGTACACCTCTGACACTCCCAGGTACACCTCTGACACTCCCAGGTACACCTCTGACGCTCCCAGGTACTCCTCTGATGCTCCCAGGTACTCCTCTGACACTCCCAGGTACACCTCTGACACACCCAGGTACACCTCTGACACACCCAGGTACACCTCTGACACTCCCAGGTACACCTCAGACACTCCCAGGTACACCTCTGACACTCCCAGGTACACCGCTGACACTCCCAGGTACACCGCTGACACTGCCAGGTACACCTCAGACACTGCCAGGTACACCTCTGACACTGCCAGGTACACCTCTGACACTCCAAGGTACACCTCTGACACTGCCAGGTACACCTCTGACACTCCCAGGTACACCTCTGACACTCCCAGGTACACCTCTGACACTCCCAGGTACACCTCTGACACTCCCAGGTACGCCTCTGACACACCCAGGTACACCTCTGACACTCCCAGGTACACCTCTGACACTCCCAGGTACACCTCTGACACTCCCAGTTACACCCCTGACACTCCCAGTTACACCCCTGACACTCCCAGGTACACCTCTGACACTCCCAGTTACACCTCTGACACTCCCAGGTACTCCTTTGACGCTCCCAGGTACTCCTCTGACACTCCCAGGTACACCTCTGACACTCCCAGGTACACCTCTGACACACCCAGGTACACCTCTGACACTCCCAGGTACACCTCTGACACTCCCAGGTACACCTCTGACACTCCCAGGTACACCTCTGACACTTCCAGGTACACCTCTGACACTCCCAAGTACTCCTCTGACACTCCCAGGTACACCCCTGACACTCCCAGGTACACCACTGACACTACCAGGTACACCTCTTACACTCCCTGGTACACCTCTGACACCCCCAGGTACACCTCTTACACTCCCTGGTACACCTCTCACACTCCCAGGTACTCCTTTGACGCTCCCAGGTACTCCTCTGACACTCCCAGGTACGCCTCTGACGCTCCCAGGTACGCCTCTGACACTCCCAGGTACGCCTCTGACATTCCCAGGTACGCCTCTGACACTCCCAGGTACACCTCTGACACTCCCAGGTACACCTCTGACACTCCCAGGTACACCGCTGACATTCCCAGGTACACCGCTAACACTGCCAGGTACACCTCAGACACTGCCAGGTACACCTCTGACACTGCCAGGTACACCTCTGACACTGCCAGGTACACCTCTGACACTCCCAGGTACACCTCTGACACTCCCAGGTACACCTCTGACACTCCCAGGTACACCTCTGACACTCCCAGATACACCTGACACTCCATGTACACTCTGACACTCCCAGGTACACCTCTGACACTCCCAGGTACACCTCTGACACTCCCAGATACACCTCTGACACTCCCAGGTACACCTCTGACACTCCCAGGTACACCTCTGACACTCCCAGGTACGCCTCTGACACTCCCAGGTACACCCCTGACACTCCCAGGTACACCCCTGACACTCCCAGGTTCACCTCTGATACTCCCAGGTACTCCTCTGACACTCCCAGGTACACCCCTGACACTCCCAGGTACTCCTTTGACGCTCCCAGGTACTCCTCTGACACTCCCAGGTACACCTCTGACACTCCCAGGTACACCTCTGACACTCCCAGGTACACCTCTGACACTCCCAGGTACACCGCTGACACTCCCTGGTACACCTCTGACACTCCCAGGTACACCGCTGACACTCCCTGGTACACCTCTGACACTCCCAGGTACTCCTCTGATGCTCCCAGGTACTCCTCTGACACTCCCAGGTACACCTCTGACACACTCAGGTACACCTCTGACACACCCAGGTACACCTCTGACACTCCCAGGTACACCTCTGACACTCCCAGGTACACCTCTGACACTCCCAGGTACACCGCTGACACTCCCAGGTACACCGCTGACACTGCCAGGTACACCTCAGACACTGCCAGGTACACCTCTGACACTGCCAGGTACACCTCTGACACTGCCAGGTACACCTCTGACACTGCCAGGTACACCTCTGACACTGCCAGGTACACCTCTGACACTCCCAGGTACACCTCTGACACTGCCAGGTACACTTCTGACACTCCCAGGTACACCTCTGACACTCCCAGGTACACCTCTGACACTCCCAGGTACACCTCTGACACTCCCAGGTACGCCTCTGACACTCCCAGGTACACCTCTGACACTCCCAGGTACACCCTGACACTCCCAGTTACACCCCTGACACTCCCAGTTACACCCCTGACACTCCCAGTTACTCCTTTGACGCTCCCAGGTACACCTCTGACACACCCAGGTACACCTCTGACACACCCAGGTACACCTCTGACACACCCAGGTACACCTCTGACACTCCCAGGTACACCTCTGACACTCCCAGGTACGCCTCTGACACTCCCAGGTACGCCTCTGACACTCCCAGGTACACCTCTGACACTCCCAGTTACACCTCCGACAATCCCAGTTACACCTCCGACACTCCAAGGTACACCCCAGACACTCCCAGATACACGTCTAACATTCCCTGGTACTCCTGCGGATAAGAGACGGGAGTTGGACTTGCGAGAACTGGCTATTTGAGTGATGACTCGGTAGTCAAGGGGTGTTGGGTTAGTGGAATTACACACGTTCAGTTGATGACTACTCAAGGCTCATAGGGAAGTTACTGTGAGTGATGCACAGTAATTATATAAACCTAATGTTTGTAACCCACATTTATACGATTATAAGTATTACTGTCTGTTTGACAGGGGCTAATGCATTGCTCAGTCACCACTCTCTTGAGTTCCACGAGAAGTAAACTAAACATGTTGTCATGGTCACGTTTGCGCAGTTATTCTGTTCAACACTTAATTATTCATATTATGCTACAGCGCCCACAAAACACGTGAAACGTTCGAGTTCCCCAGTAGAGACGTCCGTTCTCTATCCACTTCAGGATTTCTTAGTCCTTCGTTTTTCTTTTTATATATCGCTCAAGGACTCTGGTATTTTTAATTAACTCAGGAGGTTCAGGGAATTTATTTTACAGTCAATTATGTACTCCCACTCAATACATATGTTGAAGGCATCTTAGATCTTATATGTCGAGTATTTATTGTGAAGAGATTGTGTTGAGTACTCTATTTACCAGCTGTAGATCATGTGTAACGTTTGTTCTTACTCGGCTGCCGTTCGTATCTAAAGTCATTCTGTTTTGATATATCAACATCAGCAGACCAGAGTTTACTGGATTCCCCTTCAGGGGTGACTTCAGTCTGCTAACCCCATCCCTTGAGTATCCTGCTCAGGAAGCGGGAGCTTCATTATAGTCCAGTCGACCTCTCGCCTCCCTATACCACCCCTGACAACTCGTTGGTGGAGCTATTATGTGTTCGACCTGATGTTCGGTGTCGGCGAATGGTGATATTTCCCTGGTTAGTATGTTAAATTTACTTGTGTGTGTGATAATATCGTAATTAAATTTACCTTTAAATGGACAAGTTTCCTTTAACACCTCAGAATCGATTGTTATAGCAGTCTACCATCAAAGATCCGATATGTAAGTGATAAAGTGAAGGTGTTTATCAGGGCAGCGTAGCATACTGCACAACAGTCCCACGATTAGCACTGATGATAGCGATATTTTAACAGTTGTAATCTGAGTATAGGTGTAAAGAGTGACACGATTAGTATAAACAACTGTAGACACAAAATTGGGTATAAAACTTGGCAACAAACATTATATTCTTGACGTTGATAACTGTCACAGTAGCACAGGACAGATAAATACGACCAAAGATATTAGAAAGTTGTTAAACTCGAAGACTTTCTGCTGACACCCATCCACCTGCCTGCTGACACCCATCCACCTGCCTGCTGACACCCATCTGCCTGCTGACACCCACCCACCCACCTACCTGCTGACACACACACCCACCAACCCACCCACCCACCTGCCTGCTGACACCCACCCACCCACCCACCCACCTGCCTGCTGACACCCATCTTTCTGCTGACACCCATCCACCTGCCTGCTGACACCCATCCACCTGCCTGCTGACACCCATCTTTCTGCTGACACCCATCCACCTGCCTGCTGACACCCATCTGCCTGCTGACACCCACCCACCCACCTACCTGCTGACACACACACCCACCAACCCACCCACCCACCTGCCTGCTGACACCCACCCACCCACCTGCCTGCTGACACACACCCACCCACCTGCCTGCTGACACACACTCACCCGCCTGCCTGCTGACACACACCCACCCACCTGCCTGCTGACACACACCCACCCACCCACCCACCTGCCTGCTGACACCCATCTTTCTGCTGACACCCATCCACCTGCCTGCTGACACCCATCCACCTGCCTGCTGACACCCATCTTTCTGCTGACACCCATCCACCTGCCTGCTGACACCCATCTGCCTGCTGACACCCACCCACCCACCTACCTGCTGACACACACACCCACCAACCCACCCACCCACCTGCCTGCTGACACCCACCCACCCACCTGCCTGCTGACACACACCCACCCACCTGCCTGCTGACACACACTCACCCACCTGCCTGCTGACACACACCCACCCACCTGCCTGCTGACACACACCCACCCACCTGCCTGCTGACACACACTCACCCACCTGCCTGCTGACACCCACCCACCCACCCACCCACCCACCCACCTGCCTGCTGACACACACCCACCCACCTGTCTGCTGACACCCATCCACCCACCCACCCACCCACCCACCCACCTGCCTGCTGACACACACTCACCCACCTGCCTGCTGACACCCACCCACCCACCCACCCACCCACCCACCTGCCTGCTGACACACACTCACCCACCTGCCTGCTGACACACACCCACCCACCTGCCTGCTGACACACACCCACCCACCTGCCTGCTGACACACACTCACCCACCTGCCTGCTGACATACACCCACCCACCCGCCTGCTGACACACACCCACCCACCTGCCTGCTGACACCCATCCACCCACCCACCCACCCACCCACCTGCCTGCTGACACACACTCACCCACCTGCCTGCTGACACCCACCCACCCACCCACCCACCCACCCACCTGCCTGCTGACAATCATTTTCTTACTGACAATATTTTAATATTTTTTTTCGGATTACATTGAGTTAGGTTAGGTTAGGTTAGGTTAGGTTAGGTTAGGTTAGGTTAGGGCCCAATGTCAATTGTTAGATCAATTTTGATATAGCATCTGGTGTAGTCCCCCTCGTCCTGACGCTCAGGATACAGGGAAGTTATGTTGTGGTCATAACCGGTAATAAACCCTCAGAGCGACAAGGAAAGAAAGATACAATGTGACAGACGGGGTGATGCATAAAATGTCATGGCCGGGAGAAACATGTTGCCGAAATGAGTTTAGGTAAAGCGTCAAACTAACGTCAGAAATTTTGAGATACTGTGGTTGGGTTAGGCTGAGGGTGGCAGTCCATAACACCAAGGACACAACACCATCCTAAGTTTGCAGGTCGTGGGTTGAGAGTAATTTTTAGATGGTAAACTGTATGGGAAATGTCTGGAAAAAAGTGAATTAAATTTGTAAGTACAGTTAACGAAGGTCGCCTAAGGTGAAGAAACGGTGTTAAGACGTCACAAGGCTCATAAAACCGTTATCTGTACACTGAAATAGGTAACTGGGGGATAGAAACAGTTCAGGTGGAAAGAGAGACTATAGTTTCGGTCGTAAGATTTATTCTCGCGGAAAATTATGTGTTGTGGTTTGTTGAGCCATGAAGTTGTCCAGACCTTAGTTACTACGATGAGTGTTCTTCTACTCTGAAGATAACGGCACCTAAATTGTTAACTTAACTTAAAACATTTCAATATCACCCAACAATGGCACCAAAATTTCTATAAGACCAATTTAGGCATGTAGGTTTCATAGGCCTGGACACTACACACTGAATGATAACCAAGTCTACAGTTTGCGAGGAGGCAGCGTGGCCGGCACAGCACTCCACCACTTTACTTCCCTAGTCGTGTTAGGTACACATTCACAGCTGGGTGACCTGGGGTGCTCTGAGTGCGAAAGCTGTATCTACTAGGCAGCTGCAGGCCTAATCTTAACTAGTTACGTTCGGTTTAAAGTATTTCCAATCATTCTGTATCGAATTATGTATCACGCGAAGTGAGTAGAGGCTCCTTACAATTTTGACGCCACTGTTAGACGTTTTTTTATTTGTCTAACTTGTGCATCCCTCTACAGTTGAGAGGTTAACAGTGTAGTGTTGTGTAAGATTTCCTCAGCAATATATTATAGCCGACATGGCTCCGTACCAACGAAGTATTTTTTAGTGTTTAATCGTGTACCTGTGAGAGGTTAGCGCGATCCTACAGCAGGTGTTCACGGTCAGAGAGTGTGTAACCCATATGTTATGACAGGTGGGGGGCGGGCAACTGTGACAAGCTTGTCAACAATATAGTTATGTATAGTACACTGTGAGGTCTCTGTAAGATGCCATGACTCTTCGAGAAGATTATAATTGTATTTATTTATTCTTTATTTTTTAATCCACGGAGTCTTCTTTTAGCTCGTGAACAAGAGCAACAGGTTCAGCGTTGGTGATGCTGGATCACACACTTGAGTAGATATACTGCAGTGATATACCCTTTCTGCGAGGTTGGATCTCGGGGTGGGGGGGTCGTCGACGTCTCGAGCCTCTCAGTTTTTCGCATGGGATCTTTTTCACCATTGTGGGAACTAGTACACTTCCGTTATTTCATAGAACAAAAATTTGGTTTTTAATTGATTATCTCATTCGTCATGATTGATGAATTGAATTCTAGGGCTGAATATAACACGTGGACTTTGTATTAGTGGTTGGAGTAAAAAATCACTGGTTGGCTTTTTCAGACAAGTTGAGAGTGTTGGTGGAATGTTATCAAATTTATGTATAAGTAGGCAATGGTGTTCCTTCTGAAACACCGAGGATCGTTACCGTAAAAATCTAACCATTCCATCCCATGATCACCTTGTAAATGAAATGAAAACCAGCTTTGGTGCAGTCAAAGGCATGTGCTGCCATCTTCTAAATTCTTCCTGAAACAATTATCCTTGTCACACTTTGTGAAAAGTTGCTATAAAATAAAAATGACCTACCCTCACCTTCCTACCCATTAATTGAGTTGAGGTACTGGAAATCTCTGAATATAAGAAAGAAATGCCGCTCATAAATCTCATTAAGTGTCTCAGATGTTGTGAAAGAGGTGCATTTCCAATTCTCTATGAGCTACTGTGTATTGGTCCAGTAGATACTTATGAGGCTGAACATTCTTCCTGTAGACTAAGGCAAATTAAGAACTATCTGGGAACAGGACGACGTGGAAAGATTAACGGGACTGACATTGTGGCATTCATTCACCCAGATCGCACGGTAATGCACAGGAAACAGCACAAGAAGCTCCTGCAGGACTTGAAGCAGAAGAGGGAGGAGTCAAGGAGGAACGGGGACTGATGCACATGGGTTATATTCAGAGGGAGGGTAGTGGAAGCAAGTGTGCCGACACAGGGCCAGGGGGCAGCAGCGCACTTAACTAAGGGTAAATAATTACGAAAAACAATGGAAAATCCAAACCAGTCTCCCGAAATTCACAGTGATACCCTTATGCGAAGGAAAACCCATCCATTAGTAACCAATAATGCTCAGATAGAATACAAAAGCAGAGGCACCCTCCTGGGCCTGCATGTATCCACGACAGGTTGCTCCCATCATGTCCACACCAGGAGGGAAAAAGCAAGAAGAGAGCTGAGAAAACTATACCGCTTTAAAGCGCTTCCTGAGAAAATAAAACTCCGCCTGGTGACATCATTTATCACACCGATATTAACTTACCCAGCAATACCTCTTCATACTATGAGCACCACTCAAATATTAAAATTACAGGTGGTTCAAAATGAAGCCCTAAGATTCGTCACAGGAGAAAGATACCCTTTCACCAGAACCACAGCCGAGATACATAGAGACCTGAGAATGAAACCATCAACCAGCAGCTGCACACCCCGGCCAGCAGAATCTGGCAAAAGATAGAACGATCAGAGCAAGAACTCCTACAAAGACTCCCACCAGATAACGACAGCAACCTTACATAGTTCCCAAAAAGTTACCAAATCTCAAAAGGTCCATTATCACCCCCGATCTACACGGCCAGGCAATAAACAACCTCCCTAGACCAACATCCGCTAGTAGGGTCGGTGGAATATGAAATAAGGCCCTTAAAACACCCATATATGGGACAGGGTAGTGTATGTATATTATGTATGCTGGATTATATATCATGTATGTATATTATGTATGTGCTCCATTTATGTATTATTTATTCAGCCTAGCTAGCAGCGTGTGGCAATGTTATTACCATATCCCACACGCTTAATTAATGTGCCTGGCGACGTATGGAAGCTGCTAATGTATCACTTGCCATACGTCGCCTATAGCAGTTGACCGGGAGCCTAGTCAAGAGAGAGTGCTGCTCTCCTTTGTGTACATACTCTTATCCAGTAAACCGAACCTACAAAACTATACAGGTGTTTGTGTTCTCTCCTGTATATAGAACTTACTATTCAGAACCTAACATGGCGCAGTGCGTAGTCTTACTGGATAATTACGAGTGATAGTGCAAAGTTTGTAAGAAAGCCGGCTAGGGTCCCCTCCCGTCTTGGGTCAAGCCTTGGGTCAACTCCCGCGCCATCTCTCCTCGAAGAATTTCAGCAACTTTGAGCAGTGTCAGTGACAGTGATTTTCTGTGAAGTGTTTAGTGCATTGTGTGTTCGTGCCATTCATGTGTGACCTTGTTCTAAAGGATTCCCAAGGTATACGGCACGTTCTGGGCATTTGTAGGGAGTAAAGTTCAGTGCACCCGTCTCTGACCGCGTCCTGAGGGTAACTAGACTGACTGGGAGTCGCCGCGCCTCTCCCTCCACCCCCCCCTCACAGCTGGGGCGAGACGCTCTACCCGCCCAGGACACACACTCACTCGCACACGACACTCGCTGACCGCGCGGCTTCCTTATATATATTTTATATATATAACCTACTTATCTGTGTATTTAATTAATTTTTTGTCTGAAATCTTGTTGATACGACGGGCTGACCGGTCAACACTGATTAAGACATAGTACACAGAGGAAGTAGTTATGTCTCACGCCTTACGTAGCCGTGGACCCAGCGTCTGGATGACCCAGGCGGGTGATAGCCCCGCAGAGATGGATGACCAGACCGGCCACGACGCTTCAGCCCCCACATCGCGCAGTCCCTCACCTCAATATTCAGCGTTGTCTCCAGAGATAATTGCTTTACTGAAGTTTATGAGAGATGAGAAACGCGAGGATGAAGCCCACAGACGTTTGGCGGATGAGCACAGAAGGCAAGCAGAGGCAGAACGAGACAACCAACGGAGATTGGAAGACAGTGAACGGTTTGAAGCCTTGATATCTCGCCTCACTGTTAACCAAGCCCCTGGCTCTAACACTGCCTCGGTACTGACTGGTTCAGATACCTCATCCATGCTTACTTCACACCCCCCAGCCCCACCTAAAGCAGCAGCTCAAACGCCGCCCATCTTGAAGCCTGATGAGACTTTCCAGACTTTTCGTGAATGGCGGCGACGGTGGACTGATTACTCTACAATGGTGGATCTCCAGAGTTTGTCACAGCCTAAACAACTCATCCAGCTGCGCATGTGCCTGTCCTTGGAAATTCAGCGTGTCTTGGAACATACGTTGCAGGTACCCCCAACCTCTTTGCTGTCTGTAGAGGAGGTACTGGACGTTCTACAACGGCACATCAAAGGACAGCAGAATGAAGCTCTGCGCAGGAGGGAATTGTTTAGCTGCAGACAGATGGAGGGTGAGTCTTTTGATGCCTTTTACGTGCGTCTTAAGAGAGCCTCGGAAGAGGTAGATATGTGTCCAGGCCACCACCAGCAGTGCGAGGAGACCCAGTTGAGGCAGGTGATCCTGATGGGTGTTAAGGACGAGGAACTTGTCCAACGCCTCACCTCCCTCGACTCTTCCTCTTCTCTTAAGGATGTGTTGACGATATGTCGCTCCTATGAGGCTGCCAGGTGTGCCACCTCTGCCATCCGTGCTCCCCCTACAGCTGTACGCGCTGTGTCCCGGTACAAGAAGGACAAGAAGTCCGTTCCTACGCCTTCGCCCACCACGTCCACGCCCGGTTTATTTTGCAACAACTGTGGTAAGCAGCACGGAACACAGGTGTGTCCAGCTGCTCAGTCTACCTGCAACAGTTGTGACCGTAAGGGCCACTGGTCACTCACAGTACGGTGCCCAGCCAAACGCGTCCAGTGCAATGTGTGTGGTCGTCTGGGCCACTATGACAAGTGTTGCCCTTCCAACAAACCCAAAGGACCGCGTCGGCGGAAGCTTCAGCCCCCCTCCACCAGAGAGGGCCGCCCACAGCCTTCCAATCAGAGGCACGACGACTCCTGACAACGCTCGAGCCACATTAGGAATGTGTGCTCCCCCCCGCGTCCCAGGACCAAAGTCCCCCAGTACATCAGCGTCATCGTGACCTACGGCGGTGTGTCATCCCGCCTTCAGATGTTGCCCGACACCGGCGCTGATGCTACAGTCATCGGTCCCCAGCATTTGCAATGCTTGGGGCTCTCTCCAAGTGATCTAGGACCGCCCCCCAAGGATCTCCGCTTTATGGCAGATGGTTCACAGATGACCCCGGCCCTAGGTTCACTCTATGCACACGTCACCTTTGGCAACAGGTCGTGTCAAGCCTGGATTGATGTGCATAATGGCGTCCCGACTCCTTTGCTGTCCTACAGACATTGCCAAGAGTTGGCCATCATCCCCCAGGACTTCCCAACACCGATTCTCGAGGTAAAACACGCCAACAGGGTGCACGAAGGGAGCAGCAACTACCCTGCTGCCGCCCTGCCCCTACCTCTGGCCAGTGACACCTCTCCTTCGGTAGTTGTCCCTGCTGCTTCAAGTCTCCACGCCTTGGCTCGCCTCCACGACAGTCACTGTGGAGCCGAGGCCACCAAACGGCGTGCAAGACAGACTGTGTTCCGGCCTGGCATCGACCCCGACATCTCCAATGCTGTCCAGGTGTGTAAGCCCCGCCACGTATTACAACCCAGCCAGCAGCAGGAACCCTTTATGAGTGACGACAACCCCACCCGCCCCTTTGAGTCTGTGTCGGCCGACTTTTTCTGTGTGTCAGGAAAGTCCTTCCTCGTTATCGTCGACCGTCTCTCTAGTTGGCCGGTTGTCATCAAGTGCGGTAATGACACGACGTCTGCCGCCACCATCAGCAAGTTCCGCCACTACTTCCGTGACGTGGGCGTTCCTGTACGCCTGCGAACCGACGGAGGGCCTCAGTTCACAAGCCGGGACTTTGCTGTGTTCCTCGACCGATGGGGAGTCCGGCATGTGTTGTCATCGCCCCATTACCCGCAGTCCAACGGCCACGCTGAGGCTGCTGTCAAATCCCTGAAGCACCTCATCCTTAAGGTGGCCCCTTCTGGGAACATTGACTGCGAGGCCTTCGACAGGGGTCTTCTTGAACTCCGCAACACACCTAACTACACCGGACGCTCCCCTGCCCAGGTTTTGTATGGACGCCCCCTTCGTTCTTGTGTCCCTGCTCACCCTCAATCCTTTTCCAAGGAGTGGCAGGCCAAGACAGAGGATTGTGATCGCCAAGCCGCCGAACGTGTTCAGGACGTCGTCGCCCGCTACAATGACCACGCCCGTTCTCTCCCCAGGTTGAGTGTCGGCACCCAAGTCCGTGTTCAGGACCCGACCTCCCTACGTTGGGACAAAGTAGGCGTAGTCATGGGTCTCGGCAGGTCACGGGACTACCAGGTGCGGTTACCCAGTGGTCGTGTGTGGTGGAGGAACCGCCGTTTTCTCCGACCCGTAACAATGCCTTCTGCTGGCCCCGCCACCAGTGTTGAGTCCCATACCCTTCCCAGTGATGAAGTCCCTCGACGCTCAGAACGGATCCAAAAGAAAAGGTCCGCTCAAGACTTTGCTATGAGCGTATAGGGGGGAGGGAGGTGTATGTATATTATGTATGCTGGATTATATATCATGTATGTATATTATGTATGTGCTCCATTTATGTATTATTTATTCAGCCTAGCTAGCAGCGTGTGGCAATGTTATTACCATATCCCACACGCTTAATTAATGTGCCTGGCGACGTATGGAAGCTGCTAATGTATCACTTGCCATACGTCGCCTATAGCAGTTGACCGGGAGCCTAGTCAAGAGAGAGTGCTGCTCTCCTTTGTGTACATACTCTTATCCAGTAAACCGAACCTACAAAACTATACAGGTGTTTGTGTTCTCTCCTGTATATAGAACTTATTATTCAGAACCTAACAGGTAGGATGTCTAGTGCCTGTGCCGACAGACAATAACTAACCCATGACACAACCCTAACACACTATTAGCTTAGCTAGGCGGTCAGCCCGCCCTCTCTTACCTCCTCCTAAACTTCTTTAATTTCCGAACTATAACTTCCTTCCCCCACCTCTAATCGTCTTTAACCCCTCCTTTCTCGACAAAAAAAAAAAAAACCGCTCTACCCCCCACCCGGGAGGTGGCACCAGCTCCGCCTACCAGACAGGAGGAGGCGAGCACTGTGTAAACAATGACATGTCTATCCACACTGCAAAATACAGTGTACTTAGCAAATGCTGCAGCTTCTGAGAATGTAGGGGGGGGGGGGCGGGGTTACTACTAAAAGCAGAGACGTTACCGAGAACAAATTCAGGCTTTGAATGTCATGTACACGAATAATAAGACGCTTGTGGGGTTCAGGTTGTTTGGTTCACACTCAGGATGGAATGGAGAAAGGAAACTCACAATGTGCTCTCTATATACATGTTGTATTGAATGTACAATGCAGCTTGGTGCTGGGAAGGCAGCATGGTTACAAGCGTGATGTAGAGAGAGCTGGTTGGTGAGGACGCTCAGAGACGGACAGCTTGTGGGTCGCCATGCTCGCCAGCGGGAGAGAGGACCGCCAGGCAGGCGGAGGAGCGAGGCCCGCCGGGCAGCGGCGGAGGAGGAGGTGTTGCTGGCTGTGGCTGTAGGTAGAGAGAGAGAGCACCACGAGGTCAGGTCTTAAATAGCGGGGGTAGGCGTGGCTTAACAGTTGACCCCCGCTCCATGGTGTATGGCGGCGCTGGCTGACCTAGACCACGAGGCATACACTGGGGAATTGATGGGGTCGGCTAGGCAGCGACAAACAGCGTTTGTAGGGGAATTCCACTACACGCTTTTTGATAAGAAAGTGGAGTTTGAAACGCTGCTGAAAGTACACCAACCAGATATTGTAGGAGTTGTAGAACTGTTGTACAAGAACAGGAGAATCGACCCAGAGGAATGCGAGTTCAGTATTGCTGGATATGAGTCATTTACGAACCTTTCTCAAGTAACTTGCAAGAGGGGTGTGGTTATCTATGCTAGGCAAGAACCTTAGAGCCAGCCAGGCGAGGGCACAGGGAGAGGATGTTTTTGAAGAGTCCAAGTGGTGTAAAATTATATTAAAGGGAGGGGACTTACTTACTGTCGGGTGCATCTACAGAACCCCAAACTGTTGCCCACTAAATCAAAGGAACTTAAGAGCCTTAATAGACAGCGCGTCGATGCTCAACCCTAGCCACCTCCTTATCATGGGGGACTTTAACTATGGCGACATCGACTGGAGAAACGAGTTCACCCCAAATGACTTGAATAACCCTGCTACTCTTTTTGTAGAAACTCAGAGATAATTTTCTGTCCCAACATGTTAGAGACCCGACACATTACAGAGGGGAGCAAACACCCAAGCCACTTGACCTCATCATAACAAATGAGGAGGGTATGGTGGCCAAACTGGAACACCATGCCCCAGTTGGCACCAGTCACTATATAATGTTGTCATTCAGATTTAACTGTTACCTAGTTCAGGATAAGGCCAGGCCAAGGTGCAATATTAGAAACCTTCCATATGAAGAAAGACTGAAAAGCTTAAGCTTGCATTCATTAGGGAGGCGTAGAGTTAGGGGAGATATGATAGAGGTGTTCAAGTGGGTAAGTGGGATTAACCAGGGTAAAATGGAAGATGTTCTGAAGCTCAGTAATAACGAAATAACTAGAACAAATGGCTTTAAATTAGATAAATTCCGATTCAGAAAGGATATAGGCAAGCACTGGTTTGGTAATAGAGTTGTGGATATGTGGAATAGGCTACCGAGTGCTATAGTAGGATCGGGGACGCTAGGGAGCTTCAAGACGAAGTTGGATAGGCACATGGAAGTGCTGGGATGGGTGTGAAAGGGATCTGCCCTGTATGGGCCAGTCGGCCTCCTGCAGTATCCCACTTTCTTATGTTCTTATGTAAATATTACAAGGGAAATTAGAAAGGGATGAGGGAAGAGTTGAGGGGTATCAACTGGCCTAACTCATTAAGGCACAAGTCTATTAGCCTGAAGTCTGTAAATTACAATGAAGTTATTCTAAACCACATAGTGTGAAATATGTACTTGTAATGCAATGTTTGGCTGACGGAATAAGATACTGTAGTGGATTTCTCCCCCACAAACGCTGTTTGTCGCTGAGTAGCCGACCCCACCAATTCCCCAGTGTATGCCTCGTGGTCTAGGTCAACCAGCGCCGCCGTACACCATGGAGCGGGGGTCAACTACTAAGCCACGCCTACCCTCCGCTATTTAAGACCTGACCTCGTGGTGACCTGGCTTTTTTCTACCTACACCAGCCAGCTAGCAACACAAACACCTCCTCCTCCGCCTGCCTGGCGGTCCTTGCTCCTCCTCCGCCTGCCTGGCGGCCCTCGCTCCTCCTCCTCCGCCGCTGCCTGGCGGCCCTCGCTCCTCCTCCGCCTGCCTGGCGGCCCTCGCTCCCGCCGGCGAGCATGGCGACCCACAAGCTGTCCTCCTCTGAGCACCCTCACCAACCAGCTCTCTCTACATCACGCTTGTAACCATGCTGCCTTCCCATCACCAAGCTGCATTGTACAACCAATATAACATGTATACTTGAGAGCACAGTGTGAGTTTCCTTTCTCCATTCCATCCTGAGTGTGAACCAAACAATCTCATCCCGACATTACTTATGTAATGAGATGCACCCAATTTAAAGCCCTGCATTACATTTCCCTATTTCACTGCACTTTCCTACAAGATTTACATAATCTTTTTTTCTTGTAATCATAGATAAAGTTAAGATGCATGGTATATATACTAATAGGTATGGATTATCTTTTGAGTTGAGTGTAAGTAAACTTGGGTACGTCTACCTCGTGAGATGGGTACGAGTTATCTTGGGTATGAATTGTCTTTGGTACGAGTTGACTCTAACCCATGGCAGTGAGTAGTGCCTCCCAGTGAGTGTTCATCTCACTCGGGCTCAGGGACGAGAGAATGATAAGGCGGGTGTTTTCTACCGGCGCCTCTCTGATGGCCAAGAAGAAAATAGAGTTATTTTATGATATTGTGTCTCCGTATACATGGTTTGCATTTGAGGTAAAGAGTAATATTTAATCATTGTGTTAGAGGTAATATGACACCAACACGTCTTTCTCATAGAATATTCTTCGACACTTTTCTTCTATAGCATTTCCGTCTTAAATTTATACTGTAGTTTGTTTTGTGTTATATTTAGTATTTTACTCCACATTTTCCCTCTACTTCGAGGCCCTGTTCACTTGAAACAACTAATACTGTTGGTAATTTTATCGGTGAATTTACAGTATCACACCGGTCTTTATTTCCTTATTAAAAATATGTATCATAATGTTTACACAATTTTAAGACATATTTTTAATGTGATATTTCCACCGGAAATTAAGGATAACCAAGATATTAATTTTTCAAGGTTATTACTTTCACTCAGTCACAAGTGTCACCATGATTTGTTGACTTATGGCCTCGCCCAGGGGGGCTTGGTTAGGTTAGGTTTTCTTGGTTGGTTGGTAATATAATTTATTTCTTAAAAAAATAAATGCAACTTATTCCGTTAGGACAGTTTGTTGGGGAGGGGGTGTATCTGAAAAACACACGATTTCCAATGAAAATTACTATAAAATTCGTTCGAAACTCATCAAAATACATAGGAAAAACCAATTTTGAATAGCGAAATAAACACCGGTGTGATACTATAAATTGAACTTATATAGAATAAATAACAAACTATATTACCAACCATCCAAGAAAATCTAACCTAACCAAGCCCCCCTGGACCCCCTGTCGGAGTCCTGGAGTGATACATGAGCAGGGGGTCAGACCACCTCTGCCATAAGTCAACAAATCATGGTGACACTTGTGACTGAGTGAAAGTAATAATCTTGAAAAATTAATATTTTGGTTATCCTTAATTTCCGGTGGAAATATCACATAAGAAAAATGTCTTAAAATTGTGTAAACATTATGAAATACATATTTTTAATATGGAATTAAAAACTGGTGTGATACTGTAAATTGATCATTTTATCTATTAATATACAGTACTCTAAAAATATTAATTTCCGACAGGAATGCCAAAGAAGAAAAGTGGGTAAATTTTTACTTACCCTCGGGGTTGACCAATATTTTTTTCCAGTGTATTTTGTTGTGTTTTAAGCGAATCTGACCCTCATTTTTTTTTAATTGCTTGTTTCCCCCCCCCCCCCCCCCCTCCCCCCCTAACAATAATGGGGGAGAGCCTGGGAAATTGGGGTTTTTGGGTGGGGGAGAACACGATAACGAGTCATCTACCCTAACCTAACTTATCCTAACCTAACCTAACCTAAATGCTTCAGTAGTTTAAAACTTTGGGATGCGCCATGTCCGAAAGTACATTACCTTAGTTAGAAGTTGAAGGACCAGGGATAGGTTCAGGGTCACCAACCTCCTCCTCGTAGGACCCTTCTTCTAGTGGCACAGGTGCAGCACGTTCCTGGCAAGGGTGGTTTCTTGGTCCTTGAGGTGGGTAGAGTCGAGCAGCTGTAGTATAGAACCTGTAGGAGCACAAATCACACCCACCCTCCACCACGGCCATTGTCAAACTGGTCATTGAAATACAAATCTCTACCCAGGCTGCTTCCTTTGAAAAAATTCAAATGTGATTGGTCGAAAAAAAATCGCGTGATGATATCGATACATCATTGGTCACGACTGGAGGGCGTCGGTCAATATTGTGCATGCGTGATGCATAATTAACTTGGTTTCACGCAGATAACATCTCCTCACAGACGAAGACTGAAAAGTTAGTAAATTCAATTGTATCGCTATTATCCATTTCCGACCCGTATAAATGGGGTTCAAAATGCTCAGAATAGGGAGATTTAAATGTTTCAGTAGTTATAACTTTAGGTGTGCTATGTCCTAAAGTAAAATAATACTGAAAAGTGCCTTAGAATAGTCTTGAATTATGCGAAAAACATGTTATTAATTAAGAAATTCAGTTGGATCCACTTATGCAAATTTACCGATGCATTTCAGTGACACCTCTAAAACTACTAACAAAACTAGGTTTTCCTAGTGTATTTTGTGCTGTTTCTGACGAATCTGGGTATTATTATCGTTTTGTTCATCCAGCAAATTTTAGGATTCTAAGTTACCACCTTCCTAGAGAGCTCCTGTGTGTTCATTTGTTGGTTACTATGCTACCTTACATATGCTCTAGAGTTAGATGTATGCACAGTTGTTCTTTGAATGTTGTTTGGGGGTATGATTTTGTATCAACCAATCTCTGATCGGTTTATGTTAGGGGACTAAAAAATTCGTGATTTGTGGTAGAAATGGTCAGAATCATTCAAAACACATCAAAAACCATCGGAAGAACATAACTTCAATTTTCAAATTGGTGGATAACTGAAACTTTAATTTTACATGAATCTGACTTAATTTTTTTTTTTTTTTCCGAGAATTAGCCAACCCGGGCACAGGTCAAACGACCCACAACGGAGCCTGGGGGGCGAAAAAAAAAGAACGGAAAGAAATTGAAAATATAGAAAAAAGGTTATACTGTATTAATCTACACCACGAAGATGCCGGAAAATCAGCTTTTTAAAGTGAGACAGATTGTAAGAGCATGGAAACACAGAAGAAGGCAAAGCATTCCACAGTTTGGCTGTGTGAGGAAAGAAGGAGGTACTATAACGGGCTATTCTCATGTGACTGATATCAACAGAGAAATGGTGGGCACCGCGGGCAAGACGTGTGTTACGAACCCACGGCCTTACCGGCGGTACACAGGATGTCAAATCCCCTGAACATTGCCCGTTAAAGTACTGTACCTGTAAAAGAGAGAGAGTGGAGCAACATTGCGGCGAAGAGAAAGGGGAGAGAGATTGTCGACTAAAGGAGGAGAGTTAATAAGACGAAATGCCTTTGATTCCACCCTATCTAATAGTTGGAGAGAAGAAGAGCCACCCCAGATATGAGAGCAGTACTCCAAGTTAGGACGAATGAATCCCTTATATACTTGGAGCAACTGCTCAGGAGTGAAGTAACTGCGGCATCTGTACAGCATTCCCAACTTTCGGGAGGCAGCTTTAGTTATACTAAGGATGTGTGATTTCCAGGACATATTGGAGGAAATGGTGAGGCCTAACATATTTATTTCAGAATTTGGGGGGATGATAGCGTCCTGAAATGTAATTGGTGGGAGATCATCTACTTTACAAAGTGTAAGTGGTAAATATTGAGTTTTGTTACTATTGAACTTAACCAAGTTTGTATCTCCCCATTCAGAGATGCTGCACAGATCCGCGTTAATAGAAGTAATGATATCAGTTCTAGAAACAGATCTAGTTTGAGAGTTAGGAGGAAGGGGAAAATGTGAGGAAGAGTGAAGAGTAGAATCATCGGCGTAAGAATGGATAGAATTAGTTGTAGTGTGAAGTAAATCATTCATAAAAAGAAGAGAGTTGGTGAAAGAACAGAACCCTGTGGGATGCCACTACTGGTAGAGAAAGAGCGAGAGATCGATCCCTCGACAACAACTGTCATGGATCGGTTTTCAAGAAAGCTAGAGATTAAAGAACAAAGTGGGGCAGAGAAACCATAAGAGGGAAGTTTAGAAAACAAAGACTTGTGCCATACCCTGTAAAATGCTTTGGAGATGTCGAGGACCACGATGAAAGTTCCCCATAATCCCTAAGAGAGGATGACCAAAAATGGGTGCAATAGGAGAGCAGATCACGGAGAAAATAGGAATTCAAGATAGCTTCAAAAATCTTAGAGAGGGATGAAGTCAGGGCACTGGGGCGATAGTTAGAGGGATTAGAATGGTCACCCTTCTTCGGGATGAGCTGAACCAAGGTATGCTTCCAAGAAGTAGGAAAAGTTTGTGCTTTGAGGCAAAGGCAAAAGAGGCGAGCAAGCACAGGGGCCAGAACTTCAGCACACTCCCTCAGAACATGAGGGGGTCTTCCGTCCGATCCATACACCTTACTCACATCCAACCTGGATAACACACAGGCAACCCTGCATGTGGAGATTATAGGAAAGTTCATAGGTTCAGTAGAAGGACCAGGGGTAGGAGGGATAGAGTTGGAATCATCTAAGGTGGAGTTAGAGGAGAATAAGGAGCCAAAGAGATTGGCTTTGTCAGGGGAAGAGTTGGCTTTATCGTTGTCCACTATTGCCAATTCTGTGTACAGTACACCCGGATACTTCGCAGATTTTTATTTCACGGTCCTCAATTATTTATGGATGACTCCCTGGATGTACCCAAGAATGTCTGCAGATAGTTTTCAAGTTGCCTGCATTTTCACGGCTGGGACAGGGAGCCATTCGTTCTAGAGACAGTAATTTCCTTCACCTGTATTGTATATATATGTGTGTCTACACATATATATACTATACAGGTGAAATAATAAATAATTTTCCTACGGGCAAATGCATAAACGGAATATATATTTCTTTGTACACAAGTAAAAATGTCCCCCCCTCCCCCCCTTCCTGGTCAGCAAATGTTATTTGCAAATTTGGCAATTTGCGGCTATTTTGATAACCTAACCCCCATTTTAGAGTTTAGTATCATGCAAATTTACTGTATTTTATCGTTCAATTTCTTCTTTTGTCTTAAATTAAGTGATTATCGATGTATATAAGGACTTAGGCTATGATATACAGGAGTAGGATTTTAAACATTGTTCTGCAAGTACGGTATACATATAGCGTGTGTTCTGACTTACCCACATTTCCGACTTAAGAACGTCCTCGGGAATGGAACCCGTTTGTAACCCGGGGACCACCTATTGCCTTGTGAATGTTTCAATAGGTTAATGTATGATTAAACAATACTGTAATGCCACTACTGTATTTACATGATCATTTACACTGCATATTATCCGGTCTCATTGTTATTATTAAACAGATGTGAGCCACGGTCTACAGTGCTCATGCTCGAATGTAATTTCAGTTGATTTTGATAAGTTCTCAGTACTGTACTGTATATCAATAGTAATACTTACTTTTAAAGAACAACCATGTAATTATAATATATTACAGGTTAATTTCTAAATATTGTAACTAGAGGTTAACTACCTCATCCAAACCCTGTGCTTTTGTGTGGGCTCCTGCACTAGCTCTATCACTTTACCCATTAAAATAAAATATTTACATTAATGTCAAAGGCTCAGCACTTGGCACTAGTCATGTAAAAAGATATATTTTCTTTCAGGTTCTTATGAGGTACAAGAAACACTGGGATGTTGATATTCATCTCAAACCCATATTGTTGGGTGGCATCACTAAAGCAACAGGCAATACACCAGCTTTGCTGGTACCTAACAAAGCCCTCTACATGAGTAAGGACTTGATAAGATGTGCTGCCTATTTCAATGTACCTTTAAACCTAGTAGAAGTAAGTTTAATTATTTATTTTTTATTTAATGTTTCATATTGTTTGTAAGGTGTAATTCTTGAGCAATTCATAATGTGAAAGTAAAGTTTTACAAAATATTACAGTTATAAGGTGGTTGAAGAGATGATATATCATAAGTATGAAAATAATGTTGTTTTTAAGTCAATTATGTGTTCATTCTAAGATCCTCAACACCCTGCACATGTTAACCCATATTGTTTAAGTTAGTATTAGATGCTACATTATCTACAATGCTTCATTCACCTAGGTAGCTGCCCTCTGAGGTGGTGGCCACAACAAAAGAATCTCCTGGCTACCATATCATTACAGTACATATCTTCTTCATTGTTTCTCTTCCCCAATCCTCTCCTTAAAGTATTATTCCACTATTTCTCTCCTAGAATGTACCATAGGCTGTCTTCCTTAATGCACTGCCCCTGAGTTCTTCTCCCTATTCACTCTCTTCACCATCTTATTCTTTGGCATAATTCTCATACATCCAGACTATCTCAGAGGGCTTCTCTAAACCCATTTCACCATTCTGCAATTAACACCCTCTGACCTTAAGCCATTCAGAACATCCCATACACAAGACACTTTCTTGCCTCTTACCTTTCTGTTTTTCCCTGATATAGCCCTCAGGTAACTCATTTCTCTTACGGGACTCTTAGAACACTGCTTCACTCCATGCCCAGTGTCATTACTATATATCAAGAAGGTTACAAACAATTATACTACCCCTCATGTACTCCCTCACTTTCAAGCTTACTTGTACATTTCTTCCACCCTCTTGGAGCACTGGGGGAATAGTGGGTCTCATGTAACTGACCTGACCTGACACAGTGTCAGGTGGAGGAAAGGTGTGGTATTAGTGGTCTCCTATTACTGACCTGACACATGTCAGGTGGAGGTAGGGTGGGGTGTTAGTGGTCTCATATTACTGACCTGATACAATGTCAGGTTCACCCACTGTTGGGTGGGGGATTAGTAAGTCTCAGGACCTGAAGATGTCTTAAATAAACATGAAAGCTGGAATACAGTATTTTTTATACTTACACTTATCACATTATATCCCTTCAACATTGCATTACACACCGTTTTAAAATGTGGAGTGAGAAAGCAGAAAGCTATGGGTGATTAGAGAGATGGAGTGGAAAGGAGTGGTAACATGCACCAGTGTTGCCAAGCGATAAGTTCCTCAACAGCTGATCTTTTAATTCACCACCACGCAGTTAACCATGCATAAATTTGTCATACAATATAGGGGTGTGTGGGTGTGATGTGGTATTAATTAATAATAAACAATATTGCATCGTCAATGACAGTCATTTGAAGACTAGCAGCGTAATACAATTGTCACTACTATTCATCACCACATCATACACACACACAACATCTAGTTTACAGTCTTTTGTGTGAGACACTGTGAGCTGGAGGGAGGCTGGGAGCAAGCAGGGAGGGATGCGAGATGCAGGCAGGGAGGTATGGGGAGGCAAGGTGCAGGCAGGGAGGAAGGGGGAGGCAACACACACTCTCCGACATTTATAATTATATATTCTCGTATGATCAGCCTCTTATGGTGTATGTTTTATCATTAATAAAATATTAAGCACATTAGAAAAATACGATGTATCATTATTAATTTGACATCAAAATTACATGACAAGTCGAATAATAAGGCAATTTTTTCATCCAGATTCTACTGGGAGGAGAGTAGCTGGCAGGTTAGCTTAACCATTGCCAAATTTACCATTGTTTTATTTAATCATTACACTACTGATACATTATAGAAAGTACAGGTATAAATATACATAGATTATTATAGTAAAAATATCTTTATTAATTAATAAATAAAAAACAAAGTACAAATTATTACAATGGGGGTATGAGGCCACGTCTTCCCCCCCCAACTCCATACTGAATTTAATATTTTATCAATGATAAAACATACACCATAAGTGGCTGATCATACAAGAATTTATAATATAATACATGTTGGAGGTGTGTGTATCGCTGTATCAGTAATAATAGCTAGGGCCTTTTTCTTGAAATGTATAAAATACATTAATGAAACTGATTGGAAATTAGAATTAATAGATTTATGAACCACAAAAAGTTGGACGGTCCATCATTTTTATTTTATTATAAATACTGTATACATTCATATAGTGTATTCAATCTTGGCTGGCACTAAAGAGCTTTTCATCAGAGCCAGCACCTTGTTCTTGACTTAAATCTGTCTACAGACTCTTAGCCTATTCCTAAATCACCATTGTGTTAATGAGCACATTTCGCTTGGTCTGGTCCTCTTTCCACACAATGAGTAAGCATTACATTTTTATCATAACATCACTACGATGAAAGTACAGTGGTCCCTCGGTTAACGAACACAATTCGTTCCACAGAGTCGTTCGTTAACCGAAAATTTCGTTAACCGAATCCATTATTTCAATGAGATATTGGGTAATTGGTTCCAACCCACAGAAAAGTAGTCACCCAAAAAAGTCCTGTCGCCTCTCATCCTGAACCACAAACCCCGAGATTCAGACTCGTGAACCCGAAGCAGTAGACACTGATACATTATTCCGTCCATAAATGCTTCGGATTCAAGAGTCTGAATCTTGGGGTTCATGGTTCAGGATGAGAGGCGACAGGACTTTTTTGGGTGACTGTACATACAAAGTATAAACAAAATGCAGTAAAGTACACTTACTTTGAGGTGTGTATGTAGAAGGTTCCTGGTTGATGATGATGATGATGGCAATTAGAAGTGGGGGTGGAGGAGAAGGGAGAAGAGAAGTGGGGGTGGAGGAGAAATTGCCTTTCTTTGTACCCATGCTTGATGCAGTAATTTCGCCAATAAAATTTTAAGTTCACTAGCTGTAATTACAGATTATTTTATTTAAATCAACACTGCACTGCGCTATATATGTGTATTATCAATATGTTAACCAAATTTCAGAATGACCAATAATTTTAATGTAAAAACATAAAAATACTCTGTATTCAAGAGGGCAACAAACATGATGTTTCCTCCACTGTAAACAAAGTTAAACTGATGCTTTGGCGGGTGAGTCAAGCGGCTGATGGGCGCACAACAAACTAGTTCCCTGTAATGCATATATTACCAATATGTTAACTAAATTTTAAAATGAATCATAATTTTAATATAAAAAATGCACAAATATTAAAGAGCAACTTTCTTGATATTTACTCCACTGGAAACGAATGTAAACAGAACCAATTACTGTATTGGCGGACTAGCCAATCAGCTGATGGTCACAACAAACGTGTTTGTCGTAAGGATTTCATTCATCGAAGTTTTGTTCGTGAACCGAATTGAAGATCCTTATGGGAGGTAATTCGTTAACCGAACAGTTCATTAACCAAGGGACCACTGTATAGTGGACTAGCAACTTGAACTCTAGCCCTAATTTTTTCTTTGTTATCACAGATTGCTTCAACAGTGGAGGTAACCAGGCCCTATGTTATGGCGATATAACTCAACGTCTCCCTCTGTTCAAGCCTCTTTCCACTCATCTTGAATAAAAATACACAGTACACGTACCTGTAATACAGTCCAGAAAAGAGAAGCACAGCTGAACATCATGCTGGAGATTCAATCAGACTGAATCCGTTGTTGTTGTTGTGGGACGGCAGCTGCCTTGTGGCTGCAACAGAGAATCCACACAATTAGTTTTACAATTTTGGTAAAAATTCAGTAAAAATTTGTTTTTTGTTTTTAAATTTATTTACCAAAATTCCGTAAGGGCGGAATTCCGTAACCAGAGATTCCATTAAGACAGGGCTGCCTGTACTGTTTAACTTGAAGTACAGTATGCAGAAGCATTTCATTGCAGAGAATGAACCCTCGGGCCATGCTGGATCTTGATTAGGCATAAAGGAATGAAACGAGAAAGTTAAATAATTTTTTCTTGTTATTTTCCCGGGTGTTTCACATGGGATTGGCTTAAATTGACCAAGTACTTGAGTTAAATAAGATTCATATGGTGTACCTGTAACTGTATTAACCCCTTTTGTGTTATTTGTTACTGACAAACTCGGTGAAGGATGAAATTAATTAATGATCTTTCTGTTTTATTTTCAGAATGCTTACGAGTTAATTATGGTGAAGGGATCAATTCTTCCCTGTCGCTTCTTGACAGCCATTGACCTCTTGTACCCAGACCATTTGGAAGGTGTTAGTCGAGCCTTGTGGATGGAGGTTTGGAATAAGGTGAAGAAAATAATAAGATAAGACATTGACAAGTTATTTGTAAACTGTAACATATCTTGAGGTGGTTGAAGTTTGGCAACTCAAGCATAATGATAAAGAAATAGATAAAACAACATGGGCTGAGTAATAATAGATATTAAACCATACATGTACGTGGCAGATTATATACTGCAGTGTAGCAAGATCACTGAAGCAATTATAGTATACATTGCAAATTGCAATTGGAGCTACAGTAGTGTAAATCTTTGGTTGTAGACTTGGTTGACCATGCATAGCCTTAAAATGGGTCTGTCCATCTGGGTGTCAGTAAACTTTTTCCTGTTTGGATCATAGCTCTTGTATCAATACAAATATTTACATGAAACTTCACCCCTTCACTACTGGGACCACTTTTAATATTTTATTTGGCTCTTGCCAGATGATTTTATTCATCACAGAGAGGACCCAGTACACACCAGATTAACATATATCATCGTTACACAAAGAATAAAATACCATTTTGGAGACTACTGTAAGAACACAAATTTGGCTGATGGGCAGCAAAATTTGCTCTTCTTTCAGTGTTTGGTCCTTAATTATTGAACTGCAGTACTGATTTCAGTGGATGGGTGTATTACATATTAGAGTTTGTTATAATGGCCAAAGTTTGTGACTGCCACCTACAAGAATGAAAACATATAAAAAGAATCACAACTGAAAAAAATGACTTTCATAATATGTACAGTATTTTAATCCTTTTGCTGCAACCTTGTAAAGATTGCATTTTTGTGTAATTATTACCACTATATAGCAAGCATTGTGAAGATCTTGTTTTGGGAGTAATTATTATCAATAGACTGTATAATTAGCACCGTAAAGGTCACAAAACTCCCTTTAACTATGAATTGATTGCAAAAAAAATTTGTGTTGCCATCTGTGAGTAGCAGTCATTACATCCTCGCAGCTGAGTTTTACACACTTCACCTTTATTTGAACCTATAATAGGTAAATTATTTATAACTTGGCATGTTGGTATGTATTGTGAATTTATTTTATACATACAGTAAGTCCTCATTTAACGTTGACCCCGACAACGCTGTTTCGTTATAACGTCGCTTCTCTTTAGATACCCATGATTCCGACAACATCCCGACCAATTTGTTATAACATCGTCACAGACTACTTTGTATGGCACATCACTCTTTCCCATCTTGGCGCGCTACACTCTCTCGCAGAGCATCACAGCGTCCCCAGTCTTTGTTAGGCTTCCACAGTCTACGTGCCTGCTTAAGTGTTTTTGCTCTAAATACTGTACTGTAACCATTCAAAATGGCTTCCAAGCGCCCATCAAGTGTTACTGATGCTAGTGATGTGAAGAAGCAACACAAGACCATTCATCTTGCTTCAAAAATAGAGGTTTTAAACCCACCACACACTCACTCCACCTCCGCCCATCAGTGAGCACAATACAAAATGATGTACCTGTAGTTTATTTATCTATTTGGATGTATAATATATACAGGTACTATTTTCTATAAAAATTCCATTGAATTTCTGTATATGTAATGTATTTTATGGGGCAAAGGAAGGCTGGGGAACATAGCATATTTTATCTATTTCTTATGGGGAAAATTGATTGTGTTAACGTTGTTTTTCGAGAACGTAACCACGACGTAAAGTGAGGGCTTACTGTATATCATATTGGTATATCATATTGTAAAAGCAGGTAAATTTGGTAATAATGTACAGTAATGTATTTCATTATGTTTTTAAAGATAAAAGCTAATATGCTTGTACAATATTGTTTTTCAGTATCTGCTTTTTCTGAAATTAATTGTCTAGCTTCTTTTAATTTACAGTATATGTATGAGTGTGTGTGACACACACACAAACTACAGTATAGTATTATCTCCGTTAGCTGGAATTGCTCTTAACTGGAACTCTCCTATAGCCAGAACTTAAATTTTCTCATTAAATCATTCCCAAAACTGCATTACTCCGGAAAATTTCAGGTTTGGTTTCAATTTTCCAAGAGGCACATTTTTTGGAAAATTCCGAGAAAATTTTCCTGGTTCCCCGAAAATTCCGGGGATGGGGGACTTTAAAGGTTTTGAGAGATGAAGAAAACAGTTTTCTGTATATGTACCAGATTTTTTACTTACTGCATGAATAATACTTTAGCTGTGCAGACGAGATACTTTTAATGGACTTTTCATGCAGGATATTGAAATTTTCAATTTTTATCTCATTGAAAAGGAATTAGAAGATACCAAATAAACATTGGCAGGTTTTATGAAAACCAACACCAGTAAATAACAGAAGTCCAGCTTTCAGATAGTACAGTACAGTATTTGTTACTGCTAGGAGATGTTTCACAATCCCAAGACACAGAAGGTCCTCCTTTATACAGAAGATGTTCCTAATATGTGTAATATTTTCAAAAGATACGTTGATGATGATACAGTACTTACTTTGTTCCTTCCCCTAAATACCTCCAGACTCACATTTTTTTGGCTTGGGCCAGGTAGTTCAGAACTCTCTCTTATGTGGTGGGGGTCCAGCGGAAGCCATTGTGTAGAAAGAAAAAAATCACTGGTTCCTGGGCATGAGTGAATATATGCGGAGACGTGAGACTGACGCGGCGGCAGAGGCAAGGATGCCTAGACCAATCACAGCGTGTGGCGGAGGGGATGCGTGGCCCAATCACAGTCTGTGACGTCACCAGCGCGAGTCTGACGTCAGCGCCGAGCACCTCACCCTGCTACTTGCCGCGTACATGATGGAATTTATAGTGTAAATAAGAATTATCTCTTCTGACAGGTGCCGCGTAAAAAATATCTGCGTAAAACCAGGCTATACTGTACATAAATAGACTGTAGCTCACACACACACACCCACACACTTCATCCTTGACCACCAAAGGGTCAAGATGTACTTGGCTCTGCTCTGGCAGCAGCCAGGTCAACTGTTATGTTGACCCATACCAACTCCCTCCCCTGAACCCCTCCTCCCCACCGGAATATCAACAAGTTCTTGCCAGAAGTTACTATTTCCTTTAGGAAAGGAATGGAACCAGTGTTGAATAGTGGTGAACAGTGCTTAAGTCAGTGAAAAACAACTCTGCAGTAACAGCTGAGTCATACCCATGCTAACCTTCACACAGTGAGGTCCCAGGTACCCAGTAATAACTGCCCCTGAGACTCAACAACTTCAGCTATGTGTTAATCCGTCCACGATAGGGAGGCCTGGGACCACACCTCACCCACTTGAGTGAGTGAGGTCCTGTGGCACCAGACCACGTGGTGTACCCATGATGCTACGACACAACGTAGTGAATGAGTTGCTACAGCATCATGTGAGATTCCTCAGAACATCATCAGTGAGGGAATTACTACACCACGTGAGGTCCCTCATAACACCATCAGTGAGGGAATTACTACACCACATCAGGCCCCTCATAACACCATCTGTGAGGGAATTACTACACCACATCAGGCCCCTCATAACACCATCTGTGAGGGAATTACTACACCACATCAGGCCCCTCATAACACCATCAGTGAGGGAATTACTTCACCACGTGAGGCCCCTCATAGCACCATCTGAGAGGGAATTACTACACCACATCAGGCCCCTCAATCCCATCTGTGAGGGAATTACTACACCACATCAGGCCCCTTTCTTGCACACCATGGCATGATCGCCATCTACTACAGTACTACTACTACTACTATTAATATTACTACTTTGCTGTCACTTGGAATCGAGTATGACGATCATCCAGCTTTGGTAAAATGGTATGAGTTATTAGGGATGTCACCTAGGTTGGTGAGTTTTGAGGTGACTAAAGTGGCCAATACAGGACCCGCAGCGTCTTCAACATTCGTTGCACATGTGGAGGGCTGCATCTACTGTGGGATGGGCGGTGGCAGCATCTTTCATACGTTGGCGCTCATCTGCCTCGGTTTGCAGTCGGGCTAACTCGAAAGTCTTGACACCTTCTCGTGTGGTGCTCCTCCAAGCATTACAATGTGGAGTAATCGTCTCCCAGGTGAGGGGGTCGATTTGGCACCTTTTCAGGTTTGTCTTAAGACTATCCTTATTCCTTTTCAATTGCCCTCCAGCGTTTCTTTTACTATTCGTGAGGTGACTGTAAAGTAGCTGCTTTGGCAGTCCTCTGTCGTCCATGTGGGTAACATGACCAGTCTAACGTAGTTGTTCATGGATAATGGTAGCCTCGATGCTCCTACAGTTAGTGTCAGCAAGAATGCTGATATTTTTTCTCTTGTCTTCCCAGCAAACTCGGAGGATGGAACGTAGACTACGTTGGTGAAAGTTTTCAAGTGCCTTGAAGTGGCTCCTGTATGTGACCCATGTCTCACTGCCATATAGCAGGGTGGGAAGGACCACTGCTCAATGTACGTGCAACTTTGTAGATAATTTCAGCTCCCTACAGCTGAAGACACGATTTTGGAGTCTGCCCAAGGCTTGAGATGCACATCTGATCCGATGCTGAATCTCTTCATCGATGTCTGCAGTGGTGGACAGGTGGGAGCTGAGATACAGAAAGTGGGTAACATTAGAGAGGGTAGTACCATTAAGCTGGATGGATGGTGGAGGTGTGTCTGAACCAGAGGCAGGTTCAAAGAGAATCTGAGTCTTTCGTACATTCACCTCAAGGCCGAAGTGTGCATACGCATCTGCGTAGGTGTTCAAGATCTCCTGTAAGTCGTGTTCAGTGTGAGCAACAAGGGTGAGGTCATCTGCATACTGAAGCCCAGTAATGGAAGCTGCCGACACCTTTGTTCTTGCCTGGAGTCGTCTCATGTTGAAAAGACCCTTCACCCAGTACTCGATGTTCACCCTGCCAGCTAAATTGGTACTGACACGAGTAAGGAAGACAGCCAAGAAGGTGGAAAAGAGAGTTGGTGTCAGTACACACCCTTGTTTAACCTGTTTGGATGGGGAACAACTCTGACTGGGTGCCATTGTGCAGGACACTGCCGTTCATGCCATCGTGGAGTTGCCTCACAATGGCAATGAATTTTGGTGGGCAGCCAAAACGGCTGAGGGTCCACCAGAGGGCTTCCCTGTTGACCGAGTCGAAGGCCTTGGTTAGGTCAATGAAAGCCATGTACAGGTCACGACGCTGTTCTCTGCACTTTTCCTGTATCTGGCGGGCAGCAAAGATCATGTTAGTGGTGCCACGTGATGGTCTAAAACCACTTTGAAATCCTGGGAGGAAGTTTACCGCCTCAGGAAGACATCCGTTTAGAAGGACTCGGGCAAGATTTGGGCAATAATCTTGCCAGCTACAGAGAGCAGCGAGATCCCGGGGTAGTTGCCACAGTCTGACCGGTCTCCCTTGTTCTTATAAATATTGTCTTTGGAGGCATCTTTAAAGCAGCACGTTTATTTTAGACGAGTACAGTACATTGATTGCCAGGTTATTTTTTATCAAATTAGTCCTGGTGTATTCTTTCGATCTGGCCGAGGGTCTCTGCAGTGTTTTCGTCATGACTGTGTCGAGAGTATCCCATTCGGCACTGGGATTTGGGTTGTTTGTTGTCAGGTGCTCTCTGAAAGCAGGTGCTACCGCTGGATCCCTCAGACGCTTAGTGTTAAAACCTCTTCTGGAAGCTTGCTGCCTTCGCCGTTTTGGGGCGACGTGAAGTGAGAGCTTGGCTCAGACAAGTCAATGATCAGTGTCACAGGGGTCGGAGCCACGCATGGCACAGGTGATGAGGACATCTCGGTGATCTTTTTCTTTGACAATGATGTAGTCAATAAGATGCCAGTAATTGGATCGTGGGTGTTGCCACGAACCCTTGAACTTGTCAGCCTGCCTAAACAAGGTATTGGTGATAGTGAGGTTGAGAGCAGCACACTTGCTGAGGAGGAGTAGGCCGTTGGGATTACACTTGCCTAGTCCATTTCTCCCTTTGGTTCCCTGCCAACTCTGGCATGGAAGTCACCAAGGAGCACTACCTCGTCTTCTCTGGGGATAGAGGTTAGCACTCTGTCGAGGTCGGCATAAAAGGCCTCCTTGATATCTTCCTCTGCAACCAGTGTTGGGGCATATGCACTGATGAAAAAGGCATGGCGTGAGTGATTCAGTGGGACTTGGAGCATCATGAGGTGCTCGTTTATCCCTATAGGCATTTCAGTTAGCCTGTGTAGGATGCGTTGGTGGATGACAAAGCCAACTACATAAATGCTGTTTCTCTCCACAGCCGGCTTATCCTTCCAGAAGAAGGTATAGCCGTTCTGTGAGTTGGCCCTCGTCTGGGAGCCGCGACTCACTGATGGCTGCTATGTCGTTGTTATACCTAACCAGCTCTTTTGCCACAAGGGCAGTTCTTCTTTCAGGACGCTCATTTGTGCCAGTATCCAGAAGGGTCCTGACATTCCATGCAGCGACCATAAGAGGTTGTATAGTTTGTTTTTGTTTGGATCTGTGATATTGGTTGTGTTTTTAACTGCATAAGGATGACCTTACTGGGTGCGGTTGCCAAGTCTGCCATAGATTTTTTTTATTTATTGTAATGGGGTCTATTCTAGCATAAAATTGTGTGTAACCTTAAAAAATTAAAAATTATTGAAATTTAAGCCACTTTATTCGAGTACACGTTGAAAAGTAGGAAAATGTTTTGTAACATCTCGATTTCCATT
This sequence comes from Homarus gammarus, assembly GCA_958450375.1. NCBI lineage: Eukaryota > Metazoa > Arthropoda > Malacostraca > Decapoda > Nephropidae > Homarus > Homarus gammarus. Next base: position 522,221 of record CAUDMG010003049.1, on the reverse strand, counting down.
CACATTTTCCTTGTATTATGGTGCTCACTAATATGTATAATATACCAAAATAAAGAACAAAGTTTGTAGAATATTGTGGTATAAGGAAAAATAATATAACTAACAAACTCATGGAATAATTAAAGGGCCTAGCAGGGCACCATCCTCTTGCTCTAATGGCCAGAGCCACACTGGCTTCATGCTGCACTGCCATGCACACAATGACCAAGACCGTCTTGGGAAAAGTGATAAGGCCCACACAAAGAAAACTACGTCTGTCAAATGGCATCTATAGTTCAGTCTGTTTCACAGAACAGTTTTTGAGTTATTTAAAAGTATAGCCCATTTGGCACGAGGCTGAGAGGGTTAATTATTGGATTCCAAATCCCAGCTCTACTTATGTTTTTTGTTGAGAAAATTTTTTTGTTAATGTTGCCAACATCTGAAATTGAATAATTCTCTAACTAAAAGAAGATGTCATATCACATTATTTATGGATGATATATTACACAGGATGAAGATTTTACAGCACCAGAAGTATTAGCACGAGCTGGGCAGACTGCAGGTCTGACAGAGAAGCAATTGACAAATGTCCAACAACATATGACACAGCAGATTACAAAAGATCGCCTGAGAACATACACTGATGAAGCCATCCTACATGGGGTAAGCAATCATAGAGTTCTCTAACTGATCAGTCCTGTATGTGTATTAGGATTTGTAATTATTTTTATTTCTTTTAATTTATTTATTTTTTGGTTTTTAAAGTTCACTGCTTGTTTGAGGGAAAGCATATTGTTTTGTCTGTCCAGGCCCTTATTCAGAATTCAATTTCATGTTGCATAAGGATTTCTCTTCATATAAATATCATCATCATCATTGTTTTGTTGTCATCTTCTTTCACTCTTGCAAGAGATGGCTGGGATTACGTGATGGCAGCTCTACTGTACGTGCTGCCTTGGTCTCTTGTAGCCTCTCTCATCAGGTGCTTATCTCTTGGGTCATTTTCTACAACCTCTTCCTATGCCATTCTTGGACTGTCCGTAGCTCTCTCCCCCTCTACAGTCAAAACCATTCTTCTCTTGACCCAGTTGGTCTTCTCCAGTCTCTCCACAGCACTGAACCTTCTCTCTCTGCCTGTATGTAATATCTTGCCAATACACTACATTCAAACCTCAGCTGCCTTCTTAGTTCTGAACTGGTTGTCTGGTCTTTCAATGTCACTTTACACATCCATCTCACCATTCTCATTTCAGCTTGATCAAGCCTATGTCTTTATACTCTTTAACTGCCCTTGTTTCAATGCCATACAACATCACATTTCTCATGATGGTTTCATACATCTTTCACATGAATACAAGGTCCTCTCTATCAGTAAAGGTAACAGCCCCTTAAACTTCTTCCAGCCACTTATTATACTGCCCATTCTGGGGTCACTAATCCTAAGGGGATAACTTAAATTTACTCTTAATTTTAAGGTCACTGCCACCAGACCCCCTGGACAGTATGTAGCTTGTTTAGGTAGCTGGCAGAGCAAGCCAGGCACTGATGAATGTTTTTCATTTCCCACATCAAAAGTGGAAGGAAGAATGAAACATCACTCAGGATCTAACCAATTTATTTCCTAATAAAAAATATTGCATTCAGTCACAATACAAAAATAGTTGACACTTCACACCAATACACGACCTTCTCCAAATGAACTAATTAAAATCTTAATTTTTCACAACAAATCATTGACCTCCTTACCTCGGTCATCATTTCTTACCATATCACCCACAAACATCAAACAGCTCCACATATCAGGTACACTCCACACCTACAAGTCTGGAACTCCTCGGTATTATCCAGGTACACATGATAGGTACCCCGCTCATGCTCTACTCTTGTTAGGTAGATGGGACACTTCCCAAGTACTCATACCACGACTATTCCAGCGTCCGGTATCATGGGGTCACTTAAGTGGTGACCGAGAAGCATCTCATAAAAGATAGTCATTGTCTTCTCTCCTGGATGTTGATATGTGGGATGTCCAGGGGCCTTAAAGGAGGTTGTAGGGTGACCAACAGCGTTCCCCACAGTAACACGTGGATGCCTCACAGTAGGGCGATGCTGGCTGGGCCGTGCATTCCTCCGAATTACTGGGGACTTTACCTACACTCTCGGCGTACACCTGCGTGGGCGAGAAGAGACGCCCGACTGATAATAATGCCTGAGGGGCTTTTATATCACCACACACTATTACAACTGCTAGATAGGCCTCTACCAGTATGATGGGGTGCTACGAGCATTAGGGTACTGACCTGCATGGGTAAGAAGAGACGCCCAACTAATACTATGGCGTGGCGTCTCGCCCTGAACTAGGTCTACAGTTTCCAAACTTTAATTTTCACATTGACATTATTCTGGTTCTCACATATACACTTTCTCATCTATTGTGACTTTTTGCCTTATAATTACATATCTTAATTCTAAATTACATACTAAAGTAAGAGTCTGGATTGCTCATTTTGGGGGAAATTAATTGGGTTATATCATTAACTCATAACTGTAACCCGGGGCAGAATGGGCGTCAACAAACAAAGAAAAGCCTTGGTTTGTGTTTTCTTGACGTGGGTATCTCCACTTCAGTCTGTATCTAGGGATCCTCCCCTCACACGTTGCAATCGTTGAACACATTCATAAGATTCTCTGATCATTGCATTGTCTGGTTATTCATCACATGAGATAACGAGGTGTACTAAGCTCACACTGAGGCATACAAGATATTTTCTTTGAAGTATAGTTTCTGGATCACTTCCAACACTTCACATACGTCTGATACATTTATCCTTTTTCCAGATCATTGTTCTCTTATATTTTCATCTGATACCTGCGGTAGCTATGTTCACTAATCGTTCACAGATGTAAATAGTATGACCTTCAAACATGATCTACACTTATCCCTTATAGCACACTAGTCTGTATCAATTGGACTTCCCAATCATCATACAGATACCTTGAGTTCTCCTTAATACTATCAGTACATACTCTTAATATTATATGGCCGTACATTGGTACAATTCGTATAAAACAACATACAGCCGGTGAGTTATCCCTTTCGAAAGTTTCCCGTTTTCTACCGTTTTCTGTGAGACGCCACAACCGCGTGGATTTTAATGTTATGCAGCGTAATATGAATTGAAGAGATACTAAGGATGACCATGATGTGCGCAGGTAGTGGATAAGGGTGCTGCTGTCGGGTCTTCTGCATAATGCACATAGACAACAAACTAAATTGGAAACCACACGTCAATGAAGTTGTCAAATCCTCCAGTTTCCGTCTCCACCTCCTCCGCCGACTCAAGTCCCTCGGAGTTCCTGCACACGAGCTCCTCAGTGTTTACACAACATTCATACTTCCCAAGCTCACCTATGCCTCCCCCACCTGGTCTTCCTCCCTAAATGCCACACAACGTAAACACCTAGAAAAAGTGCAAAAGAGGGCATGCAAGATTATTCTCTCCTCCTCCTACTCCACATATCAAGAAGCGCTCAACACACTGACCCTTTCGACTCTCACTGACCATCACCACGACCTCATCTGCAAATTTGGTAAGAAGCTTCTACACCATCCCCGACACCGGCTCCTACTACCACCCGAGGTCCCTTGTCCGAGAATTGCTGTTCGACACCACAACCGCATCCAGCCCATACGTGCACGAACTGATCGCTATAAGAACAGCCCAGTCCCAACCATTGTAAAAATTATCAATAACTTGTAATACTGTAACACTGTCACTATGTTGAATTGAACTGTAGTTTGAGCTTTTCCCCATCTAAGTTATTATATGTCTTATTTGTGTCACTTATGTTACTTGTATATTATTTGTAATTCGTAACCCACTCCCCAAATATGTAACTGTATATTTTCAGCCTTCTGGCTGCCAAGCTCTTTCAATAAACCGTTAATTATTATTATTATTATTATTATTATTATTAATGCACAAGAGCGTTGCTCAGGGGATGCGGGGATACCAATCTCCCAAGCAAAGTCATACCCAATGATGATACGGGCAGCAATCACGTCCCCTTTCCGCGACCCTTTCCCGTTTACGTACAAGAGGTTTTAGTTTGTATTTGTTTAGTTTTGTACATAACTGATATATTTGTTTTATTTTTTGTTTGTTAATATAAATTCTGTAACTAAATCTACTTCATGAATTTAATATACCCCATAGTAATGAGGTGATGATTTAGGTGGGATCTATTCCTTGGACCTATAATACAAAGAGAAGTTGAATTTGTACATTGTTACATCCTAAGAGGCCAAGGGTCATAACAAAACATTCTGAAGTTATTTTGTGTAGTAGTGGTGATCCTTCATGCCCTGAGGAGCCTGGAGCAGTACAGGAATGTTCTGTTGCTGCCCGATCCTTTACCTACACAGCACCCAGATTGTATAATTGGTTCCCTGCATCCATGAAGCAGCTGACTTAGTTTAAGAAACAACTTAAGACTTTTTTTTTTTTTTTTTTTTAAGTTTATGATCCTTAACAGCTACAGTGATGGAGAATTACAGGGTTTAGGAAGAATCTTAACTTGAGGCTATATGTGTGATATGGTCAAACTGTCACTTTTTGTGATCTTTTATTGTAGTACAGGGGCAAATCCAGAGGGGTCCTGGGGTCCAGACACCTTCCCTCCCTTTTTCATTAGAAAATTTGAATAATTTTTTTTTCTTTAATGCAGTACAGTACAGTATTGTACTCAGGCATTTTTGTATAGTAAAAAGTAATTACTATTGACCTCAGAATATCTCTTAATATCAAGTGCACATGGCTTCAAAATGGCCTGAAAATGCCCATGATATATTGGTCAGATTTAAAGAAAAAAAAATTCTGGGGGGGGGGGCTTACAGAGCTCTCCGGCTGGGCTCACTGTGCTCACCATGTTACCCCACCCCCAACTTCTTGGACCTCCCTTCCTTTTGATATTCGTGGATCTGCCCCTGTAGAACAGTAGTTTATTATATATTTTATTTTTTGTTATTATTCTCGAGTCTTTTGAGTTTGTAGTGTTTCAAGCACTAGTTTAATCTTTAGGATAACTAGTGCTTTTGAAAAACAATAGACCAGTTATTATTACTATTATTATTATTATTTGTAGTAATAGTATTATCATGACCACATCCTTCCCATGTCTGGATGCATGCCAGCCAAGTGAGCAGTGGAGTAAATCATTCTTGAATAAGTAATCTTGTTGCAAATTATTTACCCTTAAGCCCCGGGTTTGGGTGCTGCTAACAGTACCCCGCCCCCTCCCCGCGGGGATAAATTGAGAACAAATCAACATTTCCAAAAATAATAAAAAATATAAATAGAATAGTAATAAAAATTTACAGGAAAATGGGCGGGGCGCGCTGGTCAGACGTTCTGGAACGTCACCCGGGGCCTAAAGGTTAAAGCTATGTTGTAACGATACTGTCCTTTGTGTTTAATATTTACCTTCTCATCCCGCAGTATATCCCAAGAGAGTTTATTTCGTATAAAGCCTTAAAGTGAGATGAACAGAATCCAGCAATATTTCTTTGTCCCTGTGATCATGTTAATGTCTGTTTGGGGTGAATACAGTTACCCTTTATCATAGCACAAGATATTTTCTTCTCAGGCATTTGGATCACCAACTATAGTGGCCCACACTGGAGGAGAACCAATGCTTTTCTTTGGTTCTGATCGATTCCCTGTCCTGGCTCAAGAGATTGGAGAGAAATGGTTGGGACCACAACCTGATGCACCTCACCCAAAGTTATGAAAATCTGTTATTTTGAGGATTACCTGTACAGGTACATAATGATAACACCGCAAGAGTGATTAATATCAAATTGAAATTATAAAAATGTTTATTCATTTAAATGTATAATTCTAAAAATAATTAAAAACATTTTTATAATCACTGCATGAATTTTTTTTTTTTACATCCTGGTGAACAAATATTTTTCAGGCAAGGGAGAGGTGGGTGAGTGTACACACTTATTTGTGGTAGAATGCTCTGTTGTTAGAATCATTTTATAATGTCAGAAGTCATTTGTATCATTGTAAGTACCTGGTGGGTGGTGTTTATAATGCAAACGAGCTGAGCGAGCGAACCACTGTATGGAGTAAATGAGCGTGTGCACGAGTGCTGTCTTCTACTGGCGTGAGTGACGTGTGCACTAGTGCTGTCACCTAGCAGTGTGAATGAAGTTGGATGTCTGAATAGTTGGATGACATAGCACGAGGTTTCGTGCTCATGTGTATTATCCTGTGAGACAGATTGTTTCCTGCTGCACCACTGTTCAGACCTCTCCCAGTAAACTGCATCTGTGAAGACTGTTTCATTGAGTCGTCAGTAACCAAGTAGGACCCAGTGCTCGTCTATAAGCGGCTTGTTTCTACGTATTCAAGATGTAGAAGCAACTGGAACAGCTGACGGTACTCCTGTTGCAGCAGGCAAAGATGGCTAAGCAAGCCCAGGAAGAATACCAGCGTAGGGAAGAACGCATGAGCCACATCCTGGAGCATGTGGTCTCTCAACAGGAGCCAAGTCACCACAGCACAATGACTACAAGTGGCGCCACCAGCAGCAGTGCTCCATGGCAGACCAAGTTTCCCTTCGGCGCTGCTCTTGTCTTCCTCAGCTTCACTACTGGAGTTTGATGCCCTGTTCCACAAGTTTAAGGGGTACTTGACGTTGACGAAGATCTCCTCCACGCCCCTAGCCGAGCAGAGAGCAGAACCTATGTCTGTGCTGGACGACGAGTGAATCTGAATCCTTTACTACGGAATTGATGTAGCTGGCGACACAAGAGTTGGAGCCTGTCCTCAATGTGATGGAGGCGTATCTTCGGGGACAGCGTAACATCATCGTGGACCGGAGGGACTTCTACTTAAGAGTTCAAGAACTTGGTGAAACGTTTGACGACTTCCTGTGTGCTGTGAAGGAAATAGCAAATTTCTGTGACTTTTGTGAGTCTTGTATAGACAATCGTCTTAGAGACCAGATTGTTGTCGGTACTCGTAATGAGGAAGCATTGAAACGTATGCTTGAGGAGAAAGACCTGAAATTGCAAAGTGTTATCAACATATGCCGAGCTTCAAAAAATGCTAATGTGAGCAGTACAGTGATTCGAGGCTCGGCAATTCATACGTTGGCCAAGTGTCTCGGTACAAGCAAAACCGGAGTGCCAGTGTAGATTCCCCTCAGTCGTCCATTTATTCCATTGCTCCCTCATGTTATTCTTAAAGGGCTTATTAATGCTGACACCGGGAATTACTGCCAGCTGTGTGTTGAGCACCTTTGCTAGCCTTTTGGTGTTTTCAGTCCTGTGACCACTAAACTGATCCCATACTGGCAGTGAATTCTTTGGTAGCAGGCCACCAGGACGCTTGGACCACACTTTATCCAACCATACCTTGACACCTTCTCCATCCATCCATCCCTTGGGTTGTACAATGACATGAATTCCATTGGCAGTTATTCCTTCGGTAATGTTTTTCTCTTGAAAATTAACAGAGGCGTTAGTTTGGTCCCGTCGGCACGGCAAGCTAAAACTACCGTGTAGTGAGTCTTCGTGTCCAGTGGTTTTAACAATTACAGATTTCATCCCTTTTACATTTACACTTTTATTAGATGGCACATCAAAGGTTAAAGGTACCTCATCCATATTCCCAATTTGACTGAGTTTGGGACAGCTCTGTTTTCTAACATTAATAATAAATTTATGGAAACCTAATATTTTCTCTTCGTATTCTGCAGGCATTTTCTGAGCTAACTTTGTTGTTGTTCGCAAACTTAAGCCATTTCGTTTCATGAAGCGAAAACACCAACAAGCAGTTCCTTTGAAGTCATCCACCCCAAGCCAAACCCAAGTTTCTTTGGTCTAATATCCATGTTTTCAAGTTTTCTTCTAAGTCTGGCCATTTTGGTGGCACTGTACGAAGATTATGCTTCTGTTTATTCGCTTTTTTTAATTCTTCCTCCTGCTTCCTCTACTGGCGAATCATCTTCTCAGTAGGTGGTGATCCGAAGTTTCTCTCTGTTGCCCTGTTTCCATGTTCTTTGGCATATTGCACTACTTCAAGTTTAAATGCGATATTATATTTATGTCTCCTTGATACACCTGCCATAGATGAGGGAGATAATTTGTAGAGTGACGATGATATGTTTTCACATGTGCGCACTTACATAGACGCAGTCTCACTTTTTTTTTACCATTAATGGTGAGCTACTTAAAACAACCAAATTAATTTTACTACAGCTACAACTAAGGTCTTATTTTCTTCAGTTTTATATGTAGAACCACTCAGTCACTGGTTTTGTAAACATTAATGAAAGCAATGCCGTCTCATCTCCTCGTGTGTTTTAATATTCTATGCCTTATTAATGAATTGTATTGTTCATTTGCACACATAAACATTAATTCAATCAAAAGAAATTAAGTAATAAACAATGATTGTGCACGTCTGACATTGGTGGGTCACTCAAACCCGTCGAAATTCGAGTTTCCACCGTTGAAATTTGAAATTGTGTAGTTTTTTTTCCAAATAAAAAAACGTCAAATTAAAAACTCGCAAAATTTGAGAACCTACTGTAGGGTAAATAAGACAAAATTTAGCCAAACATCGAAAGTACCAGACTCAAATTAATTTTCTCCATAGGAAGTTGTATTTAAATTTGGACGATTTAAATTTTGCAAGGTTTTTACAGTCTAAATAGGTGTCCAAATATGAGAGCCTACATTTGAAGAAACAAACATTCCTGCACTTTGAGACCAGCAGACATCTTTTCGCAATTCCTCAATAGATGGCGCTGCTGCACCACTGCCATTAGTAAAACCGCACAGCAGCAAGGGTTGTGTAGCTGCAGCCGTTTATTTTTTACCTACTGAATAAGTAAATAATCATATTTTTGGCAGTATATCAACAGTATTGGTTAAATCAATAGTTTTATAGTACTTTATAGAGAATACTTGTAATTGCTACGTACTGTAATGAGGTAAGTCTTTGTAAGGGGCTGACTTCAAAAATTTCAAAAACCTCTGCTACAACTCATCAACTAGCATCCTGGAAGACACATGGTAATTTTCAATGTATATTTTTGTAATAAAAAGTGCATCTTTCAAGCCGAAAAATATGGTAGTACTTATGAGTACAGTATACTTAGGGTCCCATAGGTCTGATGGGGTGTTATGAGCAGTGCAGACACAGTTCACAGTAGACCAAGCCATTTTTAATAAGGAAGGAAGCAGCACGGTTGCCATTGCAATCAACTGCCTTCACTTCCTCAACTATATAGTTAAGTACACAATCACAGCTGGGTAGACTAAGGATGCCACTTGTGTAAACAGCACCCCATGACCAGGTTAGAGGGCAATGAAGAAAGAGTCATGTAGAAAAAAATCATATATTAAATTGTCACATACATGTCAGCAGCCACACACTGTACTGTAGTGAGTAAGAATGTGACCAAATTTTCACTGTATAGTACTGTACTTATTTGTTACAATAATAGTAAAAATATCCATTAATATATGATGGACTGGCTGAAAACACTGAACTCTACTCTAGGTATAAAATATTCTCACTTGGGACAACACAGGGGTTGCAATCATGTCTGTAGCTTAAGTTCATCCAGCTTGTGTAGCAGTATGGCAAACTTTTCTTCTACTCTCCTCAGTGGTTCCTGCACTTCTTCCACAATTTCACCCGTGACTACATTAACTTGCCCTCGCTGAGTCCCAACAATGGCTCCACGTACTGACATTTTTACAGAATTAAGATCAGCTAAAGCTACCTTGAGAGCAACACCATCAGTGGCTGCTAAGGCTGCATCTACTAAATATCCACAACGATGTAATGCAGCCACAGTTGTGATAGTGTCCTTCTCCCAACCTGATTTCTGCGTAGATGCTGCCAGGGCCTTCTTGAATTGCTGCATCGCCATGTGACGTGTTTCAGGGTTGGGTTCTGTATTAGCTTGAGTCAGGATGCCATACAGGTACCACAATTCTGGGTGTGTTGGCACCTCACTGGTCAACCGCCCCAGTAGTTCTGAGCATCGTTTATACAGTCCTCGTATTTCACGTCCTTCTGGATCGGTCTTCCCTTCTATTATGGCCTTTACTAAGCGACCAAGAATCTGTGTGTCAACGTGACGTTCCTTCATTGTCAGGATGCGATTGTAAGAATTTAAAGCATGTGACATGTAGCCTAAGGATGTGCTTACAAGCATGAAGTTATCCCATAGTCGCCAAGAGTCTACTTTGCACCGCAATGCTTCCTGCAAAGCTTTCCAGGCACGGTGTTTCTGATCCAATTTCAAGTATGCTTGACTCATGTTATTCCAAACTTCAAAACTATCTGGCTCCAATACACTACATCTTCTATATGCCTGAGCACATTTTTCCCAATGTTCTACCTGCAAGGCACAATAGGCAAGTCTTTGCCAAACAGGGAATTGCAGTTTGTTGATTTCAATACTTTTCTCATAATGCAAAATAGCATTACTATAGTCCTTTCTTACATAGTAAAAATTCCCCAAACTTCTCTGGGCCCTTCCACTCTTGTGGCCAGACAACTCCCAAGCTTTCTTATAATGCTCAATATTATCTGTGGCATCACCTAACATACACCAAAGTTTGGGAGTTTCTCTTTTCTCCAGCTGACCTCTTACTATTTCTGCAGAGCGTTGACGCATTTGTAGCTCGTTATAACATGTGATGACGTCCTCCCAAAGCTGGAGGCGTTCAAATACCTCAAGAGCAGTCTTGACACAGCCTAATCGCATGAGCATTTTAGCTAACTCTTGTTGTAGTTCCCACTGAGGGAGAACTAATGAAGCAGAGAAGAGCTTCAGCCTCTCATACCTAGAGGGCTCTGTTCGATTCACAGCTGATACCAGTTCTTCCACTTGATTCAGTGAACGTTCCATTGCTCTTGACTCGGTGGCCTCTACGCGAGACCTTAGGAGTAAAGCCGACATCTGTAAGCACCAGTTCTTGGGATACTGAAGGAGTGCCGCAAGATATGCTTTAGTCTCTTGATCAAGTTGCAAATCTGCCGCCGACGATCGTCTCTTATAAGTGATTGTGGACAGAATTACCGACTGTTCAATAGGCCTTAAATCTGGTATAACATCTTGATCCTGCTCTTTGAATTTGAATCGATTAAGTCGGGTATCATCATTGAGAACGACATCTTTGGGGAGGTCGGACGGAAGAAGGTTGTGTCCAGGGAGCTCACTGTTCATCAGTGGTTGTCCTTTATACTGTACCTTAGCCACCAACTGGGGTCGGTCCTCCTCCTGCCACTTTGTTCTTTTCCCTAGGGCGCCCGATAATTCAATTTCTATCTCCAAAGCTTGTGCTGCTTTCTTAAAATGGTCACCAGCTCGCCCAACATCATAATAATGCAAGTGAAGGTATCCAGCCTCAAGATGGTAGAGAGCCATCAGGTCTCTTGAAATACTGATATTAACCAGCTGTTGATTGTTTTCCACCTCGTTAAGAGCCTGTAAGAGTACTTCATACAGCTGAGGCGACCGTTCATCAGCAACTCTCTGGTGCAGGAGAGAACAGCGGAAACACCACCAGTCCACACTCAAGCACGTTGACAGGGATGATCGAAGGTCTATTAGAATAAGACGGGCCAGCACCAGATACTCAGGCCCGTACAGCAAACTGTAAACTCCTTCAGCATCCCCCACTAGTGACTGTAATGCCTCCTCTCTTCCCTCCTCATCACTCCAGCCCTCAGGCTCTAAGCCTGGCAGTAAAGAATTTGGTGATGGACCAATAAGTGGTCCAGTGAAGTTATTCTGTGTGAAGAGTTGAAGAGATGATAAGCCAATGCAGAGGACAACATGTTGCTTATCAGGTGTTCCATCACTAAGATAGGCTGACAGAACCTGATGGTAGTGATCCGTGATGGAGATCCCAGCAGCCCTCCGTTTTTTACTCCCACTACCAAGTGCAGCCTGACACTCGGGCTCCTGTAATGCAGCTACGTAACTTCCAACAGCAACAAGTGCTGACACACTTCCCCAAACTTCTGCACCTGAAAAAATAAATAACATAAAATAAACATAGAGAGAGAGAGAATTAAAATATCTTTAGTTTATAAAGTTGAATCAGTGTCTTCTGCCAACAAATACATTTTCATAAACTATCAATCTTCAACTCACAAAATGGTCTGAAATCCCATTATACAGTACAGTATAGCCAAAACTGGGCTGGGGAAAATCATGTTATACAACTGGCCAAGTTTAGGTCAACACCCAGGGTATAACAACTCAACAACGGCAGCTGCAAGTAACCAAGGCTAGATAACCTTCTCCATTTTAATCAGATACCATCAAATGTGCACACCCCCAATCACTCAGTCAGCTACAAAAAGAAACTATCAACAACAATCCAGCTCCACTGTCAGCCAGATACTCTTGAGAGAAGGAACAATATGTGGGTTCCCAGTTAAGGCTTGGCTATAAAATTAGATTTCAGGATTAATCCGCTAGCTGTACTGTACTAACAGCTCTCCTTGTAAACCCATGTCACAGTACACTATACCCTTGTTAACTCAACAAAAAGGGGCTCTCTGACTCACTCGAATTACCGAAAAATCTGAATTAACCGAGTTTGGAATATCTTGACACTATTCAACAATTTCCAAATTTTTGCGTTTGATTATGCCCAATTTAAACAAGTAATATTGTTGGCAATTTTATCTATTAAAATACTCGAAAAATATAAATTTCAGACAGAAACATTATAAAGGAAAAGTGTCCTAGAGTTGTCTAAACTACTAATTCCAAAATTTTAAATCCTAAGCTTATATGGAGGACTTCACAGCTGCTTCTCCCAGTCTCAGAAACAATAATTTTGCCCACAGCAAGTGTTAGGTCAGTTTAGTTTAAGGTAAGGTAAGGTTAACTTAACTGAACTCTTAAATACAAGGAGTCCCCGACTTACGAATGGGGTTAGATTTGAAATTTACAGTACAGTACTTGATTTACCTGATGACATATTTGTTACTTTCATTTATTGAATTTTGTCATTCTATTTCTTCTTTTGTCTTAAATTAAGTGATTTTAAATGTATATAAGGACTTCCACTATGATATATTGGAATTTTAAACATTGTTCTGTAAGTACGGTATACATACAACATGTGTTCCAATTTACGTACAAGTCCAACTTACAAACATCCTCAGGAATGGAACTCCTTCATAACCCGGGAACCACCTGCAAACACTTTTTAACACATTTGCCATTTTTAAATTAATTTTCTATGAAAAATCAGCGGCTGTGAAGTAGTAAATAAGTTACTAAATCCTAAAATTCACTTCATAACTGAAATAATAATACCTAAATCTGATTCATGGATGATAGAGAGTGGTAGTAACTCTCGACAGGAGCTGCCATGCACAGGCCAACCGGCCTATTGCAGACTCCTTATTTTCTTATGTTCTTATTTCTTGTGCAAATTAGCGGTTTTTGCAAAAATTAAAATTTTCATTTTTAGGCAGTAGATATTTTGCCATGACCAGCCAAGTTCCAACTAATGCTATTGGTAAAATTGCAGATTACAGCAACCAAAGAATCTGAAGAAAAAAAAGTGTTACCTAACCTAATGTAATACAGTACAGGTATAAGATTATGACCATAGAAAAAAAGTTCTATCAATTGAGTGTCGTGAATTTCTGGAATTTTGTGATTGCTGTTTACTGCACTGTGAGTGTGCCCTGATTGGCTAATCATCCATTGTCGGCAAACATCACAAGAACAATATGTGACCGTGACTGGCGGTAATTGGCATTTATTTTGCCGTAAGTCGATCGTTATGTAGCAATAAACATACCTAACCAGAAGGAGTTGTTCGATTTTGGTCATTTTTTCCCACATATTATTTTTATAAAAGAGGCAACATTTACAAGAGCCTAATAGAACCTGGCCTAACCAACCAAAGAAACCTACCTAACCTTGCGTAACTTCTTGGCCGGTCATATTAAACAGAAAGTGCTTAGCGAATCACAGTGCACTTACGGTCACGGTAAAATATCCACTACGTCATTTTTAACAGACATCGCTAATTTGCACAAAAATGAAGGTCAAATTTGAGTAAAACACAAAAAAAAATTTTAATTATTCGTTTTAGCAAACTCACATTTTTTCACGGGGTATTTGATTTTGTATGTGTTTTGTTCAAATCTGACCTTCATTTCCTTGGTAAATGCATTGTTTAAATAAAAGAAAAAAAATGCAAGTCATCCTTGATCAAAAACAGCTATTTCCATCAAAAACATCAAAAACCAAACATCTAGTCCCTTAACTTTCACTAAATTAACCCATCTTATCGTAACCTAACCCCTGGCAGTGTGACACGCCTCATGGCTCCAGACAGCTCGTGGTGGGACAAGAAATGGTGGGTGGAGATTTAATGATCTAATTTCATAGGCGTTCCTCACTTGTGTGATCTTTCTGAAAGAAACACGTTTTTAAGGGTTGAGGAATGTATGAGGTAGAAATTGCCTAAAAGTAAGTGCTTCTATGCGATTTGAAGATGTGGTTAACCGAATAATAACCCCCCAAAAATATTCTCATACCAAAGGAACCAACCTACCTAACTAAACCTAACCTAACCTACAAGGAGGAGACAAGTGACTGAGTAGAGTATAACCTCAGGAAAACATGGCGGGAACCTGCGGACAGCCAATGGACGAATATTAACTGAAATTTGTTTTTATCATGTGGTTAATATATTAACTCTCCACCAGGTATGTCTTTCAGCACATTCCTAAAATCAAGTACTGTTGCTACCATTTTTTTTTTTTTACTGTCTCACAGCCGGCCCGACTAATTACCCAAATGTAGCCGCAATGAAGTCATTAATGGTCCTACATGAATAAATTGGACTACCAATCACTTCTTGACTAGTATTTGGTGTCACAAAGTCACAAAAAATTGGTAAACTTAATTTAATCTGAGTTGTGTTAGGTTAGGTTAGGCGCATGCACTCGATCTATTAACTCATATTAAATTAAGTTTACCAATTTTTTGTGACTTCGTGACACCAAATACTAGTCGAGAAGTGATTGGCAGTGATTTATTCATGTAGGACCATTAATGACTTCACCGCGGCTACATTAGTCGGACCCTCCCGCAGCTTGACTTTGAAATATTAACATCAATCCACCAAACAATCCAATAATATTTCCATACCTTCAATGTTTGATTCATGGTTTTGAATGGCATACTCAGAGGATAGATATTTTCGCTCTAATTCATGCAATATTGCCATCACCAACCAGGCCAACCCGTTAACGCCAGACCACGCTAGTAAACAAGACGTGTGTGAGGTGCCAACACTGGTGCTCCCCAGAACCATTTACTCCTGTGTATATACAGTAAACTAATGCGTATATGTAACTCCTTTATAACTGAAGAGCTTGTAATTGCCATTTTTTATGTCGAACTTGATATGATAGCTTCTTGTTTAGGAAATTTGATATAAGGATGGTGAGAAGGTGAAGGGGGGGGGGGGGGACCTCGCTCATGGTGAGTGTTGGGAATGTTGCTTAAAATGAACATTAAAACCGCGTCATCACTACAGTCACCGTTACCTGTATTGTTTTAAGTGGCCTCCATGCTCCCCTTATAGCCACACCATTACTCAAACTATCCAACCAGGAGCGAACTCGTAACAATGGTTTTAAATTAGACAAATTTAGGTTTAGGCGAGAAATAGGTAAACACTGGTTTGGAAACAGAGTAGTGGATGAATGGAACAAGTTACCAAACATCATCATTAACTCGAATACGCTGGACAGCTTCAAACAGGTTGGATGATATATGAGCAATAGGGGTTGGGTGTAGACGAGACTGACCAGTATGGGCCAATAGGCCCGCTGCAGTTTCCTCCATTCATATGTTCTTATGAGCATTTATATATATATATATATATATATATATATATATATATATATATATATATATATATATATATATATATATTATAGGTGTGTATGTATACTGGAAAAAATATCTTATTAATTGTCGTTTTCATCAGGTAGAGGCTCTTGTTTTTGTTATTTGAGATAATTGTGGAAAAGGAACATAAAACTGATTATTTTGCAAATTAAACACTAATTTTATTTTATATAACATTTAGTTTTAAATTTATGCTAATTTTGTCTTGAAGAACTGGATAAAAATGTCAGTGTAATACTTTACTGTATGGTAAGGAGGGCCGACCAGTCAGCTGGGAGAGTAATGTATTGGGCGGGTAACTGAGAGGTGTTGGGGGGAGGTGAGCTACCGTGGAATAGAATATACAGTATATAGAGAGTGTTGAGGATTTCTGGCGGTGTCTGTTGATTGCTCCAGCTGTTAATAGGTGATGGTGGCCTTGGGGTGTTAACATAACATAAGAATGGAGGAAACTGCAGCGGGCCTATTGGCCCATACTGGTCAGTCTCGTCTACACCCAACCCCTATTGCTCATATATCATCCAACCTGTTTGAAGCTGTCCAGCGTATTCGAGTTAATGATGATGTTTGGTAACTTGTTCCATTCATCCACTACTCTGTTTCCAAACCAGTGTTTACCTATTTCACGCCTAAACCTAAATTTGTCTAATTTAAAACCATTGTTACGAGTTCGCCCTGGTTGGATAGTTTGAGTACCTTTGTAATGCTCCCTATGTTTAGCCCTGACTTCCACTTATACACCTCTATCAGGTCGCCTCGCACTCTACGTCTCTCGAGGGAGTGCAAATTAAGATGCTTTAACCTGTCTCTATACTCAAGGTTCCTAATGCCCGGGATTAGTCTTGTCATTCTCCTCTGAATTCTTTCCAAGGATTCTATATCCATTCTGTAATACGGTGACCAGAACTGAACTGCGTAATCCAAGTGATGTCTCACAAGAGCAAGATACAGTTTTAGGATGACCTCGCTAGTCTTGTAACTAACACTCCTTTGTATGAACCCAAGTACTTTATTAGCCTTGTTACGAGCAAAAACACATTGTTTACTTGGCTTAAGGTTCCTACTTATCATTACTCCTAAGCATTTGGTGGGCACAATCATGAGTCATTCTTAGCTTGGTTAAGTTAAAACTGTTGTATATATATATTTTTTTTCTTTTCTATTCAGATGTGGTACTTTGTAACTGTTCTTGTCTTCATTTCCTGAGGAATAATGTCTGAAGAAACAATGTCGATGACTCCCCCTCTGACTCCCCCGGTGGAGAAGGGGGAGGTCATGATGGACAGTGACAGCCTTGACTACATGGATTTCTTCATCAGTGAGCTTAATACATCTCCAGCCAAGGAAGAAAGAGGTAATGTCTCTGTTGTGTAGGATGTACAGTATATAATATGGTGTTGAGAAGAGGTTCCCCTTACAGTACATGGCTTTAAAGAGAAGTGCCTTACAGTAGGTTATTACTCTACTGAATATATACAAGTTGGAGGAATGATTTATTGGTGAGATGATGGAAACGCAATAAAGATGGTATGGTAATCTTGTTTAGTCACGCTTAACCCTTTTTGCCGGCCGATGACGCTATTTGCATCACTAAGCGGACCGTCAGAAGTGAGATGTATCGCCTGACCCTGAGCCCTCACACTGCCACATAAGATATTATCTTTCCACACTCATTTCCAGCCATCCCATATACTACTACTTTGTTGTTTTATCACTTAATCAGATACAGTATCTTTATAACCCAATAAAATAAGAAGACAAAAATTGCATAATTTTATCCGTAAATGTTAAATACAAAATATACTCAAAGAAATATCTAGTACACGTAAGTATAAATAAAAAGTTTGTGATGATCGGACAACGTCCATTTCGGTTAACGTCACGTTTCCAAGAACGTATCTAGGACGTTAACCGGCTCATGACTGTATAATAACTAGGTGGGGAGAAGCTCAAACTACATGGCATTTCATCATAGTGCAAAAAGTAAGATTGACTGGGAGTGAATACACTGATTGCAGTGATTGATTACAAGTTATTGATAATTTTTTGCGCTGGTTGGGACTAGGCTGTTCTTATAGCGATCAGTTTGTGCTCGTATGGGCTGGATGCAGTTGTTGTGTCAAACAGCAATTCTCGGGAATTCAGTTCTTTTATAAAAAAATAATAATAAATGTTGATACCGGAGTCAGTAAAATCAGTTATAATTTCGTTACACAATTTTTCTTTTTTTTTATCAAAATAATCCTGAATATACCTCCCGCCCTCTCCCGCCATCCGCCATGTTGTGTAAGCGGCGCGAGCAGGGAGCGCACAAGGTCGCCCAGTCATCAAAACATTACCGAGTTCTTCACCCGCCACCCACCACAGCTGGCCCAAGTCAGTGATAGTGATAATTATAGTGAGGATATGGACTTTGAGGGGTTTGACAAAGAGGCCCTGCAAGCCTCTGTGGTGGATAGTGATACAAGTGATACAGGTGAGGGCCAATAATCTGCCCTCTGCCTCGGAACCAACCCCCCAACCCCGTGTGTCCAGCCATCTTTTCTACTAATGTAAGTGTTAAAAAACCTAATATTATTGATATTTCTCTTAATTATTAATTGTGTGTGGATACCATCATAAAATTAAGAAGTTATTTTTACTACAACGTAGGTATTGTGTCTGAAAAAGTGGAGTTTGGGGGTCGGCCCGGTCTCTATTTCAATTAATCCCATATGTTATGTTGTTCACTTTACGCGTTTCTCACTTTACGCGGTACCCTGTGGGTTGAATTAACCGCGTAAAGTGAGGGTTCACTGTACAACAATTTTTGTTCATTAAATTTGAAACATCACTCTTTGGTAATTAAAATTGAAACAAAAGAAAACTACAAAAACAAAACACTTTACCTAACCTTCTGATGTTCAAGAGATGTTACTCATTTTTTTAATAGTTTACGGTTAAAATACTGTTGTATTACAATGGTATTCTATTCATACTGTGCTTGATATAATACATTCACGGAAATGTAATATTTTTGCTGAAATGACGTACGTATTACAGTGGAAAGTGGGATAAAATCATGACGAAAACAATGACTTTCGCTTTCTTTCGTTGTTCAACTCCCCCTCTCCCCATAGATTTGCTTTTTGCAGACTGGAGTCTGCCCCAATTTATTTAAGGTCCTTCTGTAGTTTGTTGGCTTCTAGTGTTTGGTAAGGTTGAATTTTTCCTTCTTAAGTGGGTTGTTTGTTTCCATATTATAAAGAAATTCTGTTATTGATCTCTAGTCTGCTCTGTAGACAAAACACTTAGTGATACTCCAATTCATCTGCTTGAGGCCTACAAGTGCTACAGAGGTGCAGCTTTGGGAGTCAGCAAGCCTCTTCTTAGTCAGCAAGCCTCTTCTCAGAGTCAGCTACCCTCTTAGTGCTTAAAGGTCGTTATTTATGTCATTGAATTGGATTGTCTTCTCTGACTCCCTTGTGTTATTGACAGAATCCGATGATAATTATTAGTGCATTGTTGCTAGGTGAGGTGAGGAAATGAAGAACCAGTGTCCCATCCATAGTGGGAACTATGATAGACTGATCCTTTATTATTGTAACTACAGTATTATTATTATTGTTGTTGTTTCTATTATTTTATTACAACTATTGTTATTATTATTTACTTATTATTTTATTATTGTTATTATTATTATTACAGACAAGTTCAGAGAATGAAGTAACCTATCCCAAGGCCTTGACTTGGTGATTTTGAAGGTTCATTAACTTTTAAAGCAATCACTTATGGTGATCCTTCCAGACTGTGTAACCTACCAGTACTTGAGGAGGATGCCAAGCACCTTGTCTAGTGCAGGCTGGTCAGGGGCAAGTTACTTGTCTCCTCTTTTTGGCTATAAAAGTAGTTTTCATACATGGCTATTTTATATTTGTAATGAAGAATGTATGTTGTATAACTGTGTGTTCAGTTCTTTAAATTCACAGTCGTATGCTAATAGAAGTACATTATGTTAATCAGTATTGATGTTTAATGTATGTTTGTTTTCTTCACTTGTTTTCTCTGACAGTATGTTCCTTGGCTACAAATGATGGCCCGCTGTTATTTTCCTGCATGGGAGAGGTTCGTTGGACCGAGAACTTCAGCAACATGTCTTGTGTCGGTCAAGAAGTCTTGGCACAGCTCCTTCGGCATATAAATCCCTGTCCCACAGCTCTTCTCTCCTCTGAAGTTATATTCAACTTACCGTGCACACAAGACAACCTGCACCTCAATCTCGCCCACTTTTTTACTGCCGTCAGGTATGTATACATATCCTTCATTTAATGATCATTCACTTAGCAATATTTTGGTTTAATAATACAGTGGTGCCTCGACTAATGAGCGGTTGAATTTACGAGATTACAGTTTACGAGTTAGCTCCCTTAAGGATTTTCAGTTCGACTAACGAGTAAAACTTCTATTTATGACAGCCTTACGAGAAATAGCTTTGGTGCGCCCATCAGCTGATCGACTAGTCCGCCAATACAGTAATCAGTTCTATGTTTACATTTGTTTCTAGTGGAGTAAATATCAAGAACGTTGTGCTCGTGAATATTTTTGCATTTTTTTATATTAAGATTATTGGTCATTCTGAAATTTAGTTGACATATTGATATTATACAGTGCAGAAATTATTAAGAAATACAGAGAAGGCATTAGAACCTATGCACTCTGTAAAGAATATGGCATGTCATCATTGACTGCCTCTACAAAACAGCTGTTTGCGATGCCGCTGTGTAAACAAAGCCACCGGGAATTCTACATACACATATCAAATTAAGTGTTAAAATATTTTACTGTACAGTACAGTACAGTACTGTATTTTGTTTATATTCAGTGTTTTGTTAATTCCATTACCGGTATACAGTACTTTGTATGTACTTTTTCTGTGAGTTGGAACCAATTACCCAATATCCCATTGATTCTGTTAATGATATTTTCAGTTAACAACTGACTCTGTGGAACCAATTGTGTTTGGACCACTGTATAACATTTTTAAGAACCATTCTTGTTTAACAATGGTCATTTTTCAGTTTAGTGATGTTCGACTCACTGGGAAAAATCCGGGAGGGAAGTCTAAAAGTCAGAATTCTGTACTCCAAGTGCGCATAATTACAATAAACCCTCGATAACTCGGCATTTCATATAACTCAGCATGGATACGGTCTCAGAATGTATTAGTGTAACTCGGGAAATGCAGAGATATAAAATTATCTGGGAAAATTTTTTATATCTGGCTGCCTGCATCACCTACCATGCCTCTGTGTCACCTACCATGCCTCTGTGTCACCTACCATGCCTCTGTGTCACCTACCATGCCTCTGTGTCACCTACCATACCTCTGTGTCACCTACCATGCCTCTGTGTCACCTACCATGCCTCTGTGTCACCTACCATGCCTCTGTGTCACCTATCATACCTCTGTGTCACCTACCATGCCTCTGTGTCACCTACCATGCCTCTGTGTCACCTATCATACCTCTGTGTCACCTATCATGCCTCTGTGTCACCTATCATACCTCTGTGTCACCTACCATGCCTCTGTGTCACCTACCATGCCTCTGTGTCACCTACCATGCCTCTGTGTCACCTACCATGCCTCTGTGTCACCTATCATACCTCTGTGTCACCTATCATACCTCTGTCACCTACCATGCCTCTGTGTCACCTATCATGCCTCTGTGTCACCTACCATGCCTCTGTGTCACCTACCATGCCTCTGTGTCACCTACCATGCCTCTGTGTCACCTACCATGCCTCTGTGTCACCTACCATGCCTCTGTGTCACCTACCATACCTCTGTGTCACCTACCATACCTCTGTGTCACCTACCATGCCTCTGTGTCACCTACCATGCCTCTGTGTCACCTACCATGCCTCTGTCACCTACCATGCCTCTGTGTCACCTATCATACCTCTGTCACCTACCATGCCTCTGTGTCACCTACCATGCCTCTGTGTCACCTACCATGCCTCTGTGTCACCTACCATGCCTCTGTGTCACCTACCATGCCTCTGTGTCACCTACCATGCCTCTGTGTCACCTACCATGCCTCTGTCACCTACCATGCCTCTGTGTCACCTATCATACCTCTGTCACCTACCATGCCTCTGTGTCACCTACCATGCCTCTGTGTCACCTACCATGCCTCTGTGTCACCCACCATGCCTCTGTGTCACCTACCATGCCTCTGTGTCACTTATCATGCCTCTGTGTCACCTATCATGCCTCTGTGTCACCTATCATGCATCTAATAATAATAATTAATGGTTTATTGAAAGAGCTTGGCAGCCAGAAGGCTGAAAATATACAGTTGCATATTTGGGGAATGGGTTACGAATTACAAATAATATACAAGTAACATAAGTGACACAAATAAGACATATAATAACTAGATGGGGAAAAGCTCAAACTACAGTTCATTTCAACATAGTGACAGTGCAAGGAGTAGTGTTTACTGGGAGTGAATACACTGGTTTATTACAAGTTATTGATAATTTTTACAATGGTTGGGACTGGGCTGTTCTTATAGCGATCAGTTCGTGCACGTATGGGCTGGATGCGGTTGCGGTGTCGAACAGCAATTCTCGGACTAGGGATCTCAGGTGGTAGTAGGAGCCGGTGTCGAGGATGGTGTAGAAGCTTCTTACCAAATTTGCAGATGAGGTCGTGGTGATGGTCAGTGAGAGTCGAAAGGGTCAGTGTGTTGAGCGCTTCTTGATATGTGGAGTAGGAGGGGGAGAGAATAATCTTGCATGCCCTCTTTTGCACTTTTTCTAGGTGTTTACATTGTGTGGCATTTAGGGAGGAAGACCAGGTAGGGGAGGCATAGGTGAGCTTGGGAAGTATGAATGTTGTGTAAACACTGAGGAGCTCGTGTGCAGCTCGTGTCACCTACCATGCCTCTGTGTCACCTATCATACCTGTGTCACCTATCATACCTGTGTCACCTACCATGCCTCTGTGTCACCTACCATGCCTCTGTGTCACCTACCATGCCTCTGTGTCACCTACCATGCCTCTGTGTCACCTACCATACCTCTGTGTCACCTATCATGCATCTGTGTCACCCACTATAATGATCATTCTTCTGAGGCTGAAAATCAGGAACATTTTCTGAAAATAAAAACAAAATCTGGAAAATCTGTCCAAATTTTTATTTCTGGGTCTGAGAGCAAATGTCGATTATAAATTAATGCACAATTATCAGAAAATGCCTAGAAAATCACTCCAAACCTTTCTGTTCAGGGCATGGGGACAAGAGGGTTCTGGTAATTATGAAAGATTGCATCATTTTTAGCCTCATCCTCACATGGTTGGTGCGTGGGTGGGAAGATCAACCGCTTGAGAAACGCTTGATTTATCTGCTGAGGTTCTATTTATAACTACTGTGCAAACATTATTTTTTTTTAATGTACATCCAATACTAAAGAGTAAAGTAATACAGAAATATATTAATGTAATTCCGAGCCGAGCTAGTGAGTCAGGTGGTGAGGTGATGAGGAAGTAGGTTAGGTGACATGCCAAGACACTTACACAGCACACACATTAACAGCACTACTAAACCATTGTCTTATGACATTTTACATTATATAATTTATATTTTAAAATTAATTGATACATCATGGCTTGATTTGGCTACTTTTGCACTTAGACAACTGATCAGTGAATAAACCAGGGCATATGGAGACGCATTATACACTAGTGATGCCACGAAGCTTCGCAATTGCAACCACAAACGAGGGTTGAGAACTGAAAATTCATTGGTCAGTGGGGCCCTCCTAACCACTGTGTTGTCTTAATGTACAATAGCTACAATAATAGATAAAGTGAACAATGTTTTTAGATCTTTACAGTGATAAACCTTGAGTAACTTGCTTAATTACAGGTGACCATTTGTGACCCTTTTCACACATGGAGTGTAAAAAAGTAGTACACCCTGTAGCATTGGACAATCTGATGAGCATAAACCTCTTGGTTTATCCCCATTAAAAAGTCATAATTTAGGGCCAAAAAGAATTAAAATAAAATGAAAATTCCTTGTGTCTAACCTGCTCTGAACTTATAATAATTATTGTATTTATTTATTTAATTTTTTTCATATTATGTATGAAATATTGTAAGTGCATGTATGCGAGTAAAAATAATTTTTTTTGTCTACCTGAAACTATGAGTTGAAAAATAACTGCTCCGTGATAATTCTGGTTCTTCAAGGTCTTAGGAACGGAATCTGTTTTTCCCCAGGAGTTATTAATATTGATAAATGATCAATCACTTTACAATGGCTTTTCGAAGTCTCTACTCTCAGTGTATTATGGTCAATACCTGCATACAGTAAGTATTTATTTAACTCAATGAAAACCTTTGTCATTTAATACAATAGACCTCCAGTTTAACATGAAGTGATTCAACATTACAACTTGAATTAATCCCACTTTTTTCGGTTTAGTTCATCAAATTTGTTTTTACACAGTGTAAGCCCACAACTCCTTGACTAAACTAATAAAAAACTTTGGAAAAAATAGAAACATTTTAAGATTTTTTTTAATAAATTGAAAAACAAAAATATGAAAAATGTGAAACATAGTATAACTAACATGCAGAAGTGTCCGGTTTACTTGGCTGAGAGGTTCTTAAAACAGTGTGTGTAAAACAGAGAAATAAGGCGAACAAATATGAAAACATCAGAAATTGTTTTAAACTTTAAGCCCAGTTCCCCCTTTTTCACAATGCCTTAACACATTGAGTTTCAAATATAAACTAGCACTTCCTTGGTCTCCTGCACTGGACAATTTTCTGTGTTCATTTTTCACATTTTGTCATTAAGTTGATGTTAAATAAATTTAACTTGAGCTCATCATTTATAATAAAAGATACAGCACAGTACAATACAGTACAGTACAGCACAGTACAGGTCATAACACCATCTGTGAGGGAATTACTACACCACATCAGGTCCCTCATAACACCATCTGTGAAGGAATTACAACACCACGTCAGGTCCCTCATAACACCATCTATGAGGGAACTACTACACGTCAGGTCCCCCCTAACACCATCTGGGAGGGAGTTACTGCACTATGTTTTTGCTGTTCAACACCTACATTAATCTGTATGTTCACTGTATGTTCCTTTACCTTTCTCTAATGAAGGCTTTTGTTAAACCACCAATGTATGTAATAAGTCATTTGTGTCCATTGTATATTGTCAGCCTCCGGGCTGCAGAACTTTTTCAATAAACCGTCAATTATTATTATTATTAGTTTTATTGTTACACCATAGTACAGCACAGCACATTACAGCACAGCACAGTACAATACAGCATAGCACAGTACATCACAGTACAGTTCAGCACAATACAGCACAGCACCGTATAGTGTACTTTATATTTATTTTATACGTTTCTCTGCCACATCATTATTTTATATGCATTAGTTAAACCCTTTGCATTTTTTTTCCATGTGATTAATTGACAAAGTTTTCAAGAGTTTTATATCTTCTTGCAGGCAAGGTGTAACACAACTGGAGAGAGGAGCCCAGTCTGGCTTATGTATGACTCAGAGTTGTCACGATGTTCAGTACCCAAAGATCCGACAGGACATTGCGACCTTCTTGAACTGCCTTGTATCCTATGTTCATACCCTGGGGTGTGATGACAATGAAAAGTTTCTTCACTCGGTGGTTGCTGAGGTTTTGGACATGTTGCTTTACCTTGGTCCGTTGCATGAGTTACAAGAGCATGTGACATCTGCAAGTTCTTCTCAGGGGAATAAGGTTAGTTATTTCATTATTAACCCCTTCACTGTAAGGATGCCAAACAATTTTATTCAGCTCAGAGGGGACCTCGTACACATGGCTCTCTTTTGGGAACAGATAAATTGCATTATTTATTAATTGATGCAGTAGTTCTCCTGTGATATTTGTCTTTAATGATCTATTTTTTCTAATGTGTGGAAAGTAATGATTAAACTAGATTAAATTATCTGAAAATAAATGAATTTTATCAACTTCAACAAATCGTAATATTAGGGCAGTTTAAATTAGTAGCTTCCTCACTATATACAGGCTGTCCCCAAGTTAGGAAAGGGCTATGTTCCTGGACCCTGTTCATAAGTCAGAGCACATTTATTTCCATAGGTTTGATTAAAACACAACCCTGCCAATACAAAACAACAACAATATCCCATATAAAACAAATAATGTAAGCACTGCAATGAAATGATGTTTAACATTATAAAATAAAGTAAAAAATTAACATTTAATTACCTTGGCCATTTGTAAGTATCAGAAAATGCTATTAGGTCAGAACAGATTATTGCAATGAATATATTAGGATCCCGTTCCTAATTACAGGCGTTCATAAGTCTGGGACTGCCTGTATGTGTATCCAATGTTATTTGTGGGTTTGATTTCACGAGTGGCATCTGGAACTGCATAAGTAGGTATTTTACTATAAAACTGTACACAACTGCATAATAAAATTTCTCATGGAACTTGTGCGTCTGATGTACGGTACATTGAACGGTATATCTCAAGCCTCACTCAGTCTTTGCTGTTTACTTGTACTCACAACACTCATGGTTTAATTTTCTCAAATAATATTATGTTATTCTCGCAGCTGTGCCTCCCAAAAGGAGATCTAGTGATGGCAGTAGTAGTAATAATGATGTGTAAATGCTAAGGAAGGATTTTTCTCACAAAAACACTTAAAATTGATGCACTACAATACAGTATACAGTCGACCCTCGTTAATCCGGATTTCGGATAATTTGGACAAAAACTGAACAAACTTTTTCTTTTTTTTTTTTTTTTTTTTTTTTTTTTTTTAGATTTGTAGGAATATTACCTACTCGGACCTTAAGCTAAAATGCTGGTCCACCCACTGCTGGGATAAAACACCAGCGTCTTTTTGGTTAAATGTAACATCTCCACCACTTGTGTGGGAGGGGGGGGGGGGATGCAACTTTTAGCTTCAGACATGAAAAATATTTACCATTTACTGCCAGTAAACAATGGTAACGTAAAATATGTACCAATTAGTAATGAAAAGTTGTGCAGTTCCTTCAGCAAATGAAGCTCACCAGCTTACAATAGGCTAAATTACCGTACAACGTGTTTTCAGTAGTCTATGTTGAAGTTCTTAGCACAGGCTAACTTATCATATCATATACGGTATCACAGTTCTCATTGATCTACAAAAGATACCGGTAATAAAAACCTTTTCGATATTTCACACTTAATATAATACCCAGTAATCCACTTCAACCTCCTATTGCTTACAACGACGCATCACGCACCACCAGCTGTTGAGTATCAGCTAGACGGCACACGTGTTTTTCGAATCGTTTTCAGTTAAAAAACTGTTACATCACATGTATATTTTACCTTAGCTGTACCTGAATGAATATATTCTCGGAAATAAATAGTAGTTTTGCTGAAACGTGATGTATTTTAATGTAAAATAGGATAAAATACATGACGAAAACAAGATTTTACCTAACCTTCCGATGTTCAAGATACTCAATTTTTTAATAGTTTTTGGTTAAAATACTGTTATACTACAATGATATTCTATTCATATTGTGCTTGATATAATACATTCACGGAAATGTAATATTTTTGCTGAAATTACGTACGTAGTACAGTGGAAAGTGGGATAAAATCGTGACGAAAACACTGACTTTGAAATATGATGCAATATTAACCCCTAAATCGGTTAATTCGGACAATCGGCTAAAACGGACACCCTTCCCCTCCCTATTAGTCCGAATTAACGAGGGTTGACTGTATAATACAATGAAAGTCATGTACATAATTGCATCATCTGTGCCATTCATCAGCTGACATTTCCTTCCATTTACACCCATATTTACCATTAAAACAACAAACTTGTAATAAGTGTAAGGATACATAAAATAATTATATATGTTGTGCTAATGAGTGATTTACTTAAAGGTGTGTGTATGTTCTCACTGTTGCTTCTTTACTACACTCATGTCCGGTAAATTATGTCTCATCTTACCTTGCTGTTTATTGATAAAAGGTGTGCTAGGTAAAGCACTGGGTAAGTCTTCTTGCACTCCTTGTGCACATTTTGGACAAATTCTGGAGAGAAAAGATTGTTTTCATATGTAAAGAACTCTCACTAGCTGGGTCTAGAAAGATCAGATTGAGCGCACTTTTTGAATGTTTTTATTATTATTATTATTTTTTGGGGGGGGGGGGGACTTTTATTATATCACTTTAGACAACCATGAAGAATAAAGACAATTTTAGAAAGTTCGCAGAACATATATCATCTTCCACTTCCCTTCATCATTATAATACACTGTTATTGTAGCTACAGTAAACCCTCGATAACTTGGCACATACGGGGCTCTGGCCTTGCCGAATTATCCCAAATTTCCACTTATCGAGGCACTTCTTCGTTCCTACAAAAATATAACAATAAAAAATTTTTGGACCCATATATGTGTACATGTAATTACTAAATGTAAAAAAGTAACACTTACCAACACTGCAGGTGAAGAATGAAGCATCATAGTAGGTGACACAGAGGGATGGTTGGTGATGCAGGCAGCCAGATATACTGAGATTTTCCCAGATAATTACTATACTGTATATCTCGGCATTTCCCGAGTTACACTAGTACATTCCGAGACAGTATCCATGCCAAGTTATATGAAATTCCATGTTATCAAATGCCGAGTTATGGAGGACTTACTGTACTGTTTGGTTATATAATTCTTTTGTGTTGTTATGGTGATGGTCATTTATTATATTGCTAATTTATGCATTAATTGAAGGTAAGGCTTTCAGAGAGTTGGTTTATGGAGACCAAAGATGGTATTCATGAGGATTTGTGAAACAAGGGATAAGTGCATTTTTATATTTCAGTGCCCGTCTGCTGCTTACCACTTACTCCATCTTCATTTAGATGTACGGTGGTGGAGCCTTGTTCTCCTGCACCTTGTAGAGTCAGCCTTTGGTTTTACCCCTCAAGCTGCTTCTCACTCCGTGGATTCTCTCATCTTGGTATCAGAGCCACAGGGGCCCCAGGGTGGAGCTTCATCAGAATTAATTGAACACTCGCCCATAGAGGAGTGTATCTCCATGGTAGTGTGGGACCTGATCACCGTCATGCTTCGGAAAGGACTCAAGGTCAGTTCAGAAGGTTTGTGTTGAATCTCAGGTTTTGATGATTGTAGTGAAGAACTTTTACAGACTTTCCCACTTTCTTTTTGTCATGTTTTATATAATACAGTATTCACATTCAGAACTGGGGCCTTTTCCATCTGATCTGGGAAATATTAAAATACAAAACTCCTGTGTAGGATACACATACTGTTGTACAGTACGCCCGGATAATTCACAGATTTTTATTTTGTGGTCCTCTCTGATGACACCCTCCATGTACCCTCGTATGTCTGCGGGTATTTTAAAAGTTACCTGCATTTTTGTGGCCGGGACAGGAAGCCATTCGTTCTAGAGACGGTAATTTCCTTTACCCGTGCAGTATTGTATATATGTATATATGTGTGTGTGTGTAGACACCACACACAAAACACATACAGGTAAATAATAATGGGAAAATCCTCTCACAGATAATCAGAAACAAATGTACTGTACAGAATTAAAATTGTTGAGTCTACCCTCAAGTCCACTCCGTGCTTTATTAATGGCAAAGCACGGAGTGTTCCTGGTTTGAGGGATTCTGGCTAATGGAGATATTACTATTTTGCACTTTCTGTATGTAAGATTGAGTGTGTGTATGTGACTAAATAAAAAGATGAAGATTACATATACAGTGGGGGTATCATTTTACACAGGTCTTGCATGCGCAGTCATCGCTTACGCGAGTGGTTGAAATGTGACCACAGATATTGCTTACACAGAAAGCGATAGGCTGTGTGGGTTAGCGGTATAGCATTAATTTAATGATCTTTTGCTAATTTAGCCCCAAATTTAGTGATTTTAGTGATTAGTCATTGGACATTATAGGTGCATACCATAAGTAATACAGGTGTAGAGTAATGCCCCAGATACATTTCTGAATAATAGAGCACTATACAAAACAGTGCTCTAAGGGGTCATTATACCTTTGTATATACTGTATAGAGAGGTGTTTCTGATGATGTTATTTTTTTACCTGTGTATGTGTGGGAGGCATCTGGCTCTGCTGTGACTGAAACTAATCCATCTTTGTATCACTGAAATTATGATTTAGGTGGTGATAATAGAGGTAGTGGTGGTGAGGAGGTGATGCATCTATCAGTTTCTTTGGTAACACTGCACCTGCAGCACTGCCAGACACTATTGAACACAAAGTTGAGTACAAGTATAAATGAGCAAAGTTGTATCCCTTCAACATTACATTACATAACATTTTGAAATATGGAGTGAGAAAGCAGAAAGATGTGGGTGATCAGAGAGATGGAGTGGAAAGGAGTGGTAACATGCACCAGTGTTGCCAAGTGCTCCTCTACGTTGATCTTGAACCTGCCACCACACACTTCAGTTAATCTCAACACCATTTTCTGTCATACAATAAGAACTACACTTAATATACAGGTGCAGGCTCCCCAAATTCGGGGATCTTTATTTCACAGTCCTCTATCATTTGCGGATGACACTCTGGCTGTACTCAAGAATGTCTGTGGGTACTTTTAAAGTTGCCTGCATTTTTGTGGCTGGGACAGGGAGCCATTTATTCTAGAGACAGTAATTTCCTTTACTTGTATTGTAAATATATACAATCAGAAACAAATTAAAAAAAAATTGAGTCTACCATCAAGTCTGTGCTTTAATAAATAAAGCACGGACTTGATGGTAGACTGTCACATTTTTTATATATTTTTTCTGATTATATGTGAGAGTATTTTCCCATTACAGTAGGGTCAGGATATATCACGAGATAGGGTCCAAGGATGTTCGCTATATACTAAATCTTGATACAGTAGAACGTCGATTTAAAGCGATTCAATTTAAGATTATTGATTTAAAGCGACACCCACAATTAAGGACAATGTTTTAATTTAAAGCAAATCTTTCCTATTTTGCGCGAGTCAATCTGACGCATCATATTTTAAAATTCGCGCCTAATGTTTCTCTGGGCACGCTACACTGTCCTAAGGGAAAAGCTGTGCTGTACATGTACTCAAAATAATGTACTAAATGATTACTCAAATTTTTGTCGGGTGCAAATTATAGCATGATTAGTATATTCAAATTAATCACTACCTTATAAGAATTCCAGCAATGTTAATTATATTCTCCCATGTCAGTTCAGTGACCATTTATAAAAGAAAAACTTAAAGGCACTCTTAAGGACAGATAAATAAATAACACTAGACCTTGGCATCAACTGTCAAACATATTACCTCAACCCCCCCTCCCCATCTTCCCAGCCAGTAAACAGACCATTTCACATCCCTTAATTTTAGCTCTATTGATTTATGGGTGTTTGTTTTAACATAATACTACAAAAAACAATGTTTTGTTTATTCTAGGAGATGGGCTGAGGTGCATCTGGGTAGACTCTCAGTCTTTTTAGTGTTTTGTGTTTCTCTCAAGTATCAAACTAAATTATTCCATTGAAACAACACTTTGATTTAGTGCGAATTTGGTTTAAAGCGAACCTCTCTTGGAACGTATCTCGCGTTATATCGACGTTCTACTGTATATAATTACATGTAATCAATGGGGAAAATAGGGTTTGGTTCTGGAGGCCAATAAAAGTGACTAAACTTGAATTAATGAGTTTATTTTCTTGCTAACTAAAGCACCAATGATCACTAGACTCGGGAACAACAGACCGTATGACTGATAAATACACACTAGGTAACCTTCACAAACTTTCCCTTGCGGCTGTTAAAACAAATCATCCTCAGAGCAACGGTGAAGGTGGTTTTAGACTTAAAAGTTTGTATCTTATAAAATGTCACGGACATAAATTCCACTACTGGAATCCTTGCAAGGCAGCGAATAATTTGAGGAAAGACATCATATATTTTTAGTCTTTTAGTACATTTAAGTACAGTACTACAGCTGCCCCCCGACTTACGACGGGGTTAGGGACCCAAATCCAGGTCGTAAGTCGAAAATGCAAAAAAATAATACATAGAAAATCTAAAATGAATTACAGTACAGTAAAAGTAATCAATAATGAAGAATGAATGCAGTGTTACTGTGCACTTACCTTTAATGTAGTCAGCTGAATGCACACGGGGCCCCCATAATTTTCTAATTAAACATGGAGACTATATTAATTGGATGAAGCAGAGGAGGAGACAGGGCTGGGTGGGTCATCAATGTTGCTTTCTTCAGACAGGTTAACATACAGGGGAAACTTGCTTGTTGAAGGTATTGGATCATCTTTAGGGAGTGAAGAGGCAGCACTGGTGGGGTGTGAGGAGACAGCAATGGGGGATTTCTTAAAATATATGTTCAATTTAGACTGCACATTTTGCTTTTTCTTTTCATTGTAAATCTCTCTGTAGCAAGCATGTGCATCTTGGATCATTCTCTCAACTTTTGCAAAATGCTCAACATTTTGTTCCATTCTGTCAAACATTTGCATCCCCTTATTAATTGTAGCAAATGCCTCTGCCATTTGTTTCACTGAAAACTTTTTGGGGGGTGCAGGTTCTTCTTCTACATTTTGTCTCTCTTCTTCCTCTGCAATTTTCTGTGCTTCCAGTTCAATAAGATCCTCATTACTTAGCTCTTCTGCTACACTTTCAACCAACTGCTCAACATCTTCATTATCAATTTCTAACTCCAGCTGTTGACCCATCTGCACTATCTTGTTACTAATCTCAGAAATTACTTCATCTTCATTAAATCCTCTGAAACTGTTCACATATCTTTTCAGGACTTTCTTCCATATTCCATTCATTCACTGACCTGTAACCTCATCCCGTGCTGCAGCTATGTTTTTTATACATTTCAAAATGTTGTAGTCCTTCCAAAACTCTGAGCATTTTCTCACCTTCAGTAGCAGCAACAGCCTGAGCGAAGGTCATACGTAAATAATTCGCTTTAAAAGCAGCAATAGCACCTTGATCCATGGGTTGGATGACAGAGGTAGTGTTAGGTGGAATGTAGACTACCTTAACATCAGGTTGCAGGTCTTCTAGGTGTGGTGGGTGTCCCGGAGCATTATCCTATATTAATAAAATCTTGAACGCAATCCCTTGTTGCAGACAATACTCCTTGGCTCGTGGAATGAAATAAGTCAGGAACCAATCTTCAAACAGTACTCAGGTCATCCATGCTTTCTTATTACTGCGATAAAACACTGGCAGTGTGTGCTTTCTGACATGTTTAATAGCCCTTGGGTTCTCTGAATGATATATCATGAAGGGCTTTATCTTGAAACCAGCTACATTCCTCCCCAACGGAAGTGTGATTCGGTCCTTGAATGCCTTGAATCCCGGCATTGTTTTCGCCTCTTTGTGGATGTATGTCCGTTCTGGCATGCGATTCCATAATGAGCCAGTTTCATCCACATTAAATGTTTGCTCAGGTAAATAATTTCCCTCCACGATGACACAATCTAGCTCCTCCTTAAAAGCTTCGGCAGCACCCACATCAGCACTTGCTGCCTCTCCACTCACCTTTACACTATGCAAACTGTAGCGGATCTTAAACCTTTGGAACCACCCATGACTTGCTGTGAAGGTTTGGTCGCACTCATCTCCTGCCTGCTCCTTCAGGCTTTCGAAAAGGCTTTTTGCCTTAGCCTGTAGGGTTAGAAGGCTTAAGGGTACACGCTTTTGTATCTGATCTTCCATCCATATCACAAGTAATTTTTCCATCTCATGAATAGGACCTTGTCTTTTTTTAGTTATTATTGTTCCCTTTATAGGTGCTGATCCTTTCACTACCTCACGAATATTGTTGATATGGTCGAGTGTGAGAAGCCTAGGTCGCGTGAAATGGTTGCTACAGTTCTTCCATTTTCATGCTGCATTATCTTTATTTACGTCTCAAAAGTAATTGACTGTCTCCTTTTCTTCTGAGCACCACCAGAACTCTCTCTTCTATGCTTGCCAGTCATTCTAAAGTGAATTAGATACGAAAATAATGTCAGTACACAGCGCGATCTGTTGGGGATACAACGACAGCCAAACACCAACTAAGCGCTCTACGGCGTGGGTGCTTAGCCATGCGACGCTCTGGTACAGGACGGAAACGTTTCGGTCTGGAAAATATGCGCGTCATTTGAAAAATTTTTGGTACCGACTGCGGCAGCAGTATGTGTGGGTGGTCGTACCGACTGAGGCGGGTCGTATGTGCGAGTGGTCATAGGTCGAGTATGTCGTAAGTCGAGGAGTAACTGTATATTGAAAAATGATGATAATTTTGGTAGCCGCGATATAAAAAAATCATTATAAAAAGTCGCGATATATCCCAACCATACTGTATTATTTATTTGTATGTGTTTAGTGTGTGTGTATACACACACACACACACACACACACATACTATATAGAATACAGGTAAAAGAAATAATTGTCCTAAAGGCAAACGCATAAAGGGAATATACATTTCTTTGTACACGAGTAAAAATGTCTTCCCCCCCCCCCCCTCCCCTCCTCCCCTGGTCAGCAATTGTTATTCGCGGATTTGGCGATTCACTGCTATTTTGAGAACCTAACCCCCTTGTTTTTTTTTGGTGGGGGGGGAGGGCGGGCTGTACAGGTACAGTATACTGTACAGTATTACATATGGGTGTCACATCTGCAGATGTCAATAATCTGACATCTGATCCGTCACTTAACCTCTAGCTACAGTCACACACCTGCCACACTACATACTGCTCTTCACACCTCACCACCGTCATGCCACACACTCACACCATCTCACTACAGCTAGTGTGGTGGCAGTACTCTTTATGCTTCAGCCTTAAGGGGCCTCTGATGTCCCCCAACCAGTTTTTTAAGGGCTTTAATTGTAAAGAGAAGGTTTCAACAAATTACTCAAGCAGTTCTGTACACTTGTATAGAGATCTGGGTTTTCAACCTATAGACTTAGGTTGATAATATGTGAGTTTGTTGATCCTTGCCGAGTTATGAAATAGAATTTAACGATCAGTTGTGCATTTTTATACCTGGATTAGTTGTGTGACATTTTCAGAAGAGTGTGAGTGACTTGTACCAAGTGGCAGGATTTTCTTGTACTTGTTCACTGGAGATGGGACTGATGACACTCCACCTCTTGGACCACAGACATGCTCATCATGGCAAGAAGGTAAGATAACATTTTACTTGACACCTTGATGTTAGAGATACAGTATTGCATCATCCCACGCCTTTATGCATGGTACAGCATACCATTCAAGCCTATTCCAAGCAGAGGTGGTTGGGTACTGGCCAGGACATTTATTGGCTGCTACCTAACTGAAAAAATCTTATTAACACTGTTATGATGGAACTACTTCCTCAGTTTTAGGGAAGTCTTTTGTCACAAGATGGTGCTGGCCGTCAGTGTCTGGGGTATATAACTCGCCAGTCTCAGTATAATAGTATGTGGAGCCCTGTGATTGGGAGGTGGAAAATCTGATGTGCTCCAGTGTCAGTTACTGAGTATAGTCAGGGAAGTCAACATCTGGTCTCCTGTCTCCTAAACCATAAGTATCGAGTGTTAGTGAACTCTTATTGCTCCAGAGTTATTATATTTTATAAGGTGATGATTAGGATTTAGTGATTATGTATTATAATGTGATGGTTAGGATTTAATGTTCATTTATTATTACTTGAGTTTTTTGATTTCTTTTGTTGCTGTATAAAATTCTATCAGCTTTAGTTATACTTTTGTAAATAAATAGTAAGTTTGAACTTTTAAGGTAATTTTCCTTCTTAAACGGGTTGAAGAATTTGTATTGGCAGGGGCGGGTTAAAAACTCGCTTTGTATCGTAACAACACTCTCAGGGTTTTCATACGTAAATTTGTGCTTGAAGTAAAAAAAAAAAAAAAAATTGTTTGTGCATGAACACTAGACACACAAGAGGCACATCTGGCAATGTCACGATCTGGCAACTATGTAGCCTGCCCTCTAAGGTCGTCACACCAGGTCTCCCTTGTGTGTTTAAAGGACCCAAGATACAGTATAATGTTGATCTACATTTCTCCCATTTTCTTGCGGCT
Source organism: Homarus gammarus (assembly GCA_958450375.1). Taxonomy (NCBI): domain Eukaryota; kingdom Metazoa; phylum Arthropoda; class Malacostraca; order Decapoda; family Nephropidae; genus Homarus; species Homarus gammarus. The sequence continues at coordinate 486,064 of CAUDMG010003049.1, read as the reverse complement.
TGTGCTGATTTCTCGGTCATCACAGTAATTTCCTTTATTCATAACAGTGCTGTGAGGGTTTTGAACCACTCCTTGTGTTGGCGAGGGTGGAGGGGTGGAAAAACATAAAAAGTGCTAGGAGATAGCACCATGTGGCGATAGTGTGGTCTCCTGATGCCTTTCCATGGTGAAATATTAATTTTTTTCACAGTTTTTCTTCTATAACTATACTTTCCTAAATATGTACACTTTATAATGGAATAATGTTCATATTGTAATCACATCAAATAATGAAGGTATAAAGTGATGTATAAACATTTTCATAAAGTGTAAAAAATAATGTGGCATTTACGTATAGAAATAATTATTTTACTGTGGTTACTTATATAAAACTGTTTGTAGATAATTTATTTATAATTCTAATACAACAAATCCCACTTTTTTATCTCAAATAGCAAGCTTGTTATGACTCATTATGTACAATTATCTCGTGTGGTGCAGTCAAGTGTGGTGGGGTGAGTAACAGACCCGAGTGCATGAGCGTCTGCCCAAACCAAAGAGTATTAATATGGTTCGTTTGGCATTTTTGAATCTTTAAGGTTAGTTCCTCTTCTACTACCTGTCTTAATTAGGTATTGGTTCCTAAATTGGGATGCTCTGCTCACAGGAATGCTATGTTGTGTGAGGACTTGGAGCATTTGGTGCCTTCTACTGTCTATTGCTGTCCTAAATATACAGACTTGTCCTAGACTAACACTACATTGGAATTAAAAGATTAATCCTGATATCCTGTTTACTGGCTGAAGCAGCTCTGGTTCTCCATCGTCTGGGTACTGGATGGTGAGAGTGGTGTAACTCCCCTGATGTGCTGAGCCAATAGTAGAGGCTTAAGGAACAAATATTGTGTATGAGCAACAAAAACTCTCAAACCTTCTCACTTTTCACAATTCCTGTATAAAGGTGAAAGATTTTCTAATTTTCATTTTTAAATGATTCTTAGATTCCCAGTCACAAGTTTGTATCTCTATACACTTGGTTTTTATCCACAGACGTGTGGGCTATACAGATAATCCTCGGATAACACGATACATATGTTCGTAAAATATATCGTCCTAACCAAAAATGTGTGAAGTGATTTATTTTTATTTATTTATTTTTTTTATTATTATTATTTTTTTTACAGGGAATAGCCCATCCTGACACAGGCCATCGACCCACATCGGGGCCTAGGGGGTGAAAAAATAAGAATAGAAAGAAATAAAAAATAGGAAAGGAAAAGGTTATATTAATCTACACCGCGGAGATGCCGGAAAACCAGCTTTTTAAAGTGAGACAGATTGTATGGGTATGGAAACACAGAAGGCAGAGCATTCAACAGTTTGGCTGTGTGAGGAAAGAAGGATGTACTATAACGGGTTACTCTAGACTGTAGAGGATATCAGAGACATGAAATAGCAAAATATTCTGACTCGGTAACATTCATTCTTTCCTTAGAACTGGATACATACCACCAGCTGTGGCTTGATTTTGTACTGGAGGAAATCATAAAGGAAGGAGCTAATCTGGTTATCAGAACCATTTACACTTCCTGACATTAATGTTGTATTGCACCATAATTTTTGTTCTTTTCAGAATTACTGGGAGCAAATAAAGCGCAGGCTATTAGTTCTCCTGAAAGACTACAGTGAGTCCTCTACCCCATCCACACAAACGTCTTCCAGTACCTCCTCACCATCGTCCACCTCCATGTTGTCCTCAGAGCAAAATTTCCAAGTCATTCAGTACCCAGCAGCCATTGTTAAAGGAGCTCAACTTCCTCATATATGGTGGATCTTCTATAACTTCTCTCAACTTTATGGGTACGATGTGAATGGAAAGAAAATAATGGAGAAATCAGTAAGTTGGTTTTATTTTTATATATACAGTGGTCCCTCGGTTAACGAACACAATTCGTACCACAAAGTCGTTCGTTAACCAAAAATTTCGTTAACCGAATCCATTATTTCAATGGGATATTGGGTAATTGGTTCCAGCTCACAAAGTAAAGCTAAAAATGCATAAAGTCAGAAACACTCCTAAAATTCCCCTAAATTGCCCTTAAATCACTATACAGTATATACTTGTATATATAAATGCAAGTAAATCACTGTAGGTGCGCGTGATCTAGGTATATGCTGATAACCACAAGGAAGGAAGAAAACACGAAGTTCCCAAGCGCTTTCGTGTAATTCACATCTTCAGGGGTGAGTACAGACTAAAGAGAAGTACAAAACAAGGTGTATATATACAGAGGAGGGTGAGACCAGGTCCACAATGGTCAGGTATTAGGTAATGACCCTAATAATCTTTAAATAGCACGGCAGCGGTCAGTAGTCAGGTCAGAGGGTAAGGTGACCCAACCTTCTCACCTGGTTACAAGTCTTCTTAATTACAAAATTGTCCAATTTGTACATGCCATTACTCAAATTCATGTTGAATGCTTCGGTATGTTTAATGAGACTATATTCTATGATGTTCCTACTATCAATTGAATTACAAGGTAATATTGAGGAGGCATTATCCCAGTCAATGCAATGCTTGTTATCCCTCAAATGAACAAACAGAGCATTGGATTCCTGGCCTGTCCTAACACTATAATGCCTGAACATTACTAAGAAATCTTTTTATAGAACTGATCCCAAGCCCACCCATGACCATAAGAATCTCTTAGTATTACCATTTCACAAAAATTTCTCTCAAATTCCTTTACAACTAAAAACCTGGAACATCAATGTGGCATTTAAAAACTCATGCACTGTTAAACAAATGTTAGAAATATGGCCCATTAAGAACACTTGTTTCATTCTCTTGGCTACAAAATGGGATTCAATTCTTTGTTTATAATTCTTGGCATATTTATATTTTCACAGATTGAAATTAAAAGTGAGACAAAGCTACTAAGAACACTGATCAAGTTATCTCTCGGTGAACCCAAAAGTGGATCCCAGCCAACAGAAGCCGAGCTACGATTTTATGTGCGATGTTGTTTCAGTCTAAGTCAACTGTGGGGGGGAGAGAAGAGCAGTGAGTGGGCTGTAGCTCTTTGGGATTATTTTTCCAAGCACCTTGATTCATCTTTTCTCCTCCCCGGTGCAGGTCTGGAAGGACTGGCGTGTGTTAGGTTAGTGAATATCATTATTTGTAGATAGGTGCTGTACCTTTGGTGATAGTAAGTGATAGAGAACAGTATGTCAGGGGAGAATAGAGGAAATGAGTTTAAATATTAAGAAAAGAATCCAGTATTGAGATGACATATGGAATCATAGTCAACATTTCCAGGAATTTTATCAATTAATTACAATGATTGGCAGTTTATTTACACATAGAAACATGTACCAAGATCACCATCACTAACTGGGTGGTTTGGATCTTGGTTTAACGCCTTTTGTGTCTCTCACCAATATCACAGTTTACAGTGAGTTTGAATTTATCTATTTATTCTCTGTACATGTGGAACAACAAATTTAATCTGGATTTCCACATCAACTGAATGTTTTATATCACAATAACTTTGCCCAGTTAAGGTGATTTGTTATGTAGACTTCTTTCTCCATTCATTCTTCAACTACTATAGACTTTGCTTGTTTATCTTAGTTATTGTCAAGCTAGTTCATCATTACATAGTTCACATATGAATTTTTTTTTACATGTGTATTGTTCTTCTCTTATGATGACTTCAGCATGCCATTTAAAAGATGATATAGTGACCAACAATTTGTGAGGATGCTTGTAGTGTATGAGCAGAGAATGCTGACAAAAATGTGCTATATTAATGATCTTTACACAATATTCCCCAAGTAAAGTAGGTAAGATCTGTTAACTGGACTAGTAGATTAAGCTCACCAAACCATAAGCAAACTAACCTTGGTTATTCTTTATTATATGAGTACGGTTCTACAGGTACACTACCGATTTTCCGGCACCCTTTGGTCCCAAAGCCTTGCCAGATTATCCATTTTGCCGGACCAACCAAGGTCAGTTAATAATAATTCAACAATATACTTCTGACCCACTAATTATACACCTCCTGTGTCTCTAAAGTACCATGGACTGCTAGAAACTTAAACAAATATTAAATGTAAATTAATGTGAAAGAGCCATAATTTTGAGCAACATTACTGTACAGACTTTGTACTCAAATGTACTACACTAAAGGACTAAAATGTTTGTCTCTTGTGCAAACTATGTGATGTTTATACTTAAATTAATCACTATCTTAAAAGGATTCCAGCAATGCAATATACCTGTATATTCTGCTAAGTCAAGTCAGCAACATTTTATAAGATAAAAACTTTAAGCCTAAAACTACCTTTACCCAGGCTGGGAGGAAGGGAGGGAAGTTAAGTGCCCCTCGTAATTTTGTCTGGACTATAGGAGGTGCCAGACCATCAGTGGTGGACCTGTATTATATTTTACAAGTTAGCCGGATAGTTTAGTATGATATTTAATTTATAACTTTAATCTCTCAGAAATCAGTGATTTCTATAAAGGCTTTCCAGTTTCAGAAATTCGCAAAGATTTATAAAGTAGTAATGCAGTTTCACCATGTTCGGGAATCGCATACAGCTTCTCCCCGACTTACGACCTACTCGACTTATGACCACCCGCACTTACAACCACCCGCACTTACGACCTGCCACAGTTGTACCAAAATTTTGTCAAATTACGTATTTTTGAGTCCCAACGTCAGTACACAGAGAAAATTTTCGTTTGTAATTCACTTTAAAATGGCTGGCAAGCTTAAAAGTGAGAGTTTTGTGGTGCTGAGGAAAAAAGCGATACCCATTTTTTATTTTCTATGTATTATTTAAGCATTTTCAACTTACGACCTGGATTTGGGTCCCTAACCCCGTTGTAAGTCGGGGAAGAGCTGTATATTCAATGTTCTGTCATTGTTATCTTTACCTGCAACACATCTTGACCTGCACTGGGTCTACTGGTGTCATACTTGGGTACTGACAAATGAGTGACAGATTTTAAGACTGTTAAACACTTGATGTTATAATATTTTCAGAGCATATGAGATAAGATTTTATTGTAGCTAATTTCTTGCATAATGAGAACTGTTTGTTTGTATGTATCAGGTGGTGCATCTAGCTGCCTTATGTACACCACCTCACACCACCACCACTACCTCACACCACCCACCACTATCTCACACCACCACACTTCCACCACCATGACCTCACATGTGTTAATTGAACAAAGGGACATGCATCATCATATAAGTCCTGCAAAACCTTCCTTGTTCAAAAGGATGTGCTGACCCTAGGGGCTGAGGAGCGCATTTTCTTAAATCTCAGCCTTTTTTCACACTGGCTCTACATTTGCCAATATACAGTAGTGTGTCAGACAACCTCCAATAACTAGAGGCAGAATACAGATAGTCATGCATCCATATTGAAACCTTCCTCATCCAGACTAAGAAAGTTAAGCCTAAAGATGTCCAGTCCTTCTAGTTATGCTAGTCTCAACAGATCCCCATCATTGGTCAATGTATTATCTGCACCTCAGATAAATGGCTCAAGCCCACTTCTTGAGCCCATTGCTCTCAAAAGGAAGAATGTCTTGGTAAACAAACAGAATCATAGTGAAGAATCTTTAAGGGGGGGACACCCCCTCTGAAGGCTCAGCCTCTAGATCATCAATGGGATCCTTGAAGGTTAATTGTGTTGGCTCCTGTCAACACTACCTCCTCAGAGTCACTGACTGATTCACAGTTGGAGGACTTTACAAAAGTTCCTTCCAAAATGACAGCAGGAGTCAGTCAACCACATGACCTTGATCCTGTGGGTCTAAAGATTTTTGGTAGGTCTAGGTGGGTGATCCTGGATATCAACAGGCCCCCTAAATCTGGGCACACCAAGCCTCTGGCATCACCATTGTCCAATGGGCTACTGAAAACTGCAGGTAAACCAAGTCAGTTCCCTCAATGAAAGTCAAAGACCCCCCCCCCCCTCCCCTCCTCTTGCCCTGTTGCTATTTTGATGGTTGGTGAAGGCCACCATCCTCCTCCTCGTGGTTATCAAGCTGTATATTCTGACCCAATAGGAGATGGTGGTCATCATGGAGGCAGCACCGTCTTTGTTCCATTCACCACTTCTATCATTACTTCCCAGGGAGCCAGGCTGATGTTAATGAAGTGATGGCCAGGATGTATATCCAGGAATCTGTAACTCACCACAATGGCTCGGTACATGTTTATACAGATGGCTCCAAATTCAACACTGGTGTTGGGTATGGAGCCATCTTCCCTGATTTTAGCTACAGTGGGGGACCTCCAGCCTTTGCATCTATTTTTTACTGCAGAGCTCTCTGCCTTTCCCTTAAAGAAATCAGCACCCATAAGGCTGGGAGTTTTACTATTTTTGGTGCTAATAATAATAAATTTTGGTATATATATTACAGTAAAACTGCAAGTGGGTGGTTAGAGCAAGTTAGGTCCCGAACTTGCAACTTGGCAGCAATAGGAAAGTCCGAAACATCATGGCAAATTTTTCTCAGGATTGTTGGTAAGTAATTCAAGATTTCATATAAAATTTATTTTTGTATTATGAATAAGGTCTCTGAAAGTTTTTCTGGATAGGAGAAGACATTATTAGTGGGGTGGATGACACATAAGAGGATAATTTATGCTTAGAGAAAAAATAGAGGATTGAAGGATGAAATACTGTTACAGCTGAGAGGGAGGGATGAGTGACATGTTCCAGAGGCTGGTTACTTTGTATGGTAGAACAGTGTTAAGATAGGTACACTGCTTGACCTGAACCACTCCACTACAATTGTGAGCCACAAGGATTAATCATCATAGTTTCTGTTGACTTTGACCCTCACCTTACTTTGGGGTTGGGAGGACCAGATCACTCATCTCCCCCTTCAGCTATAAAATGGGATTTCATACTTCATCATCATCATTGTTTTACTGCCATTTTCAACACTTGCATTGGTTACCTGATGGTATGGTGTACCAGTTACCATTGGTTGTCCTTATGTTTTAGACTTTACCACCATTGGTGAGTTGAGTTTTTGTTTTATATTCATAAATATTATTTTAAATATATATGAACAGTAAATAAGTGTTGCTTTCATATTCATATGTAGAGAAATGACGATATGTTTTCACAGGTACGCACTTACTGTTCATACGTTGGCGTTCCCAATCGTCTCGTCTTATTTCTTTACCATTAGTGGTTAGCTACTTCTAGTGTTCCATTTATTAACATTAAATAACATTACTTAAAACATACATGCAGGTAATCAATTTTTTTTAAATTATGTTCACTGCAGCTACAACCAGGGTCTTATTTTCTTCAGTTTCTTATGCAGAACCATCATCACTTACAAAAACAGTGCCGTCTTGTCTCCTCTTGTGTGTTTTAATATTCTACGTATTATTAATGAATTGCATTGTTCATACACATATATAAACATTAATTCTATCAAATACATATTCAATAATAAACAATAATGAATCTTTTGTACATATTCTTAAGATAAATGACTGTTTCCTTGAGTGCGCACGTACTGTATACATTGGCGTTCCACTCTCAGTCTCATTTTTTCTTTAATATCAGTGGTTACTTCTACTGTACCTTAAATATAATTAATTAATACATACATATTTTTTACATTAATTTTACTACAACAACAACCAGGGTCTTATTTTCTTCAGTTTCAGGTGGATAACTGACATTATGGGTGTAAACACTGCCAACAATGCCGTCTCTTATCAAATTAAATATTCAGTAATAAACAATAATGAATCTTTTGTACATATTCTTAAGATAAATGACGCAGTATCCTTAAATGCTCATGTATATGTTGGCGTTCCCAATCCATCTCTTTTTTTTTTCTTGTTTTTTCTTTGCCATTAGTGGTTAGCTACTTCTAGTGCTCCATTTATTAACATTAAATAATGTGTCTTAAAACAGATATATTAATTTTTTTTTGCATTAATTTTACTACAGCTACAACCAGGGTCTTATTTTCTTCATTTTCTCATGTAGAACTATCGTCCCGGACTCCCGGCTGTAAACACAAATGAAAACAATGGCGTCCCTTCTCTTGTGTGACAATATTTCCGTTATTCATTTATAGTGTATAAGGTGCATTCAGAAATATTATTAGAATATAGTTTGCAATTTTTATTAATTGCATTGTTTTGGGGGGAAAAGAGGGTAAAAAGCCACACAAAAGATATGAAAAGGTCACACTTGGGAATGCATCTCATTATTATTGCTTTATTTTAATGGTAATTAATGTGATTCACAATAAGACAATTCACCTTACACTGCAATATTGGAGGACACATTAACGTCGTTATTCGAGGATTTACTGTACTACAAAAAACAATGTTTTGTTCTTCTAGGAGATGGGCTGAGGTGCATCTGGGTAGACTCTCAGTCTTTTTAGTATTTTGTGTTTCTCTCAAGTACCAAACTAATCATTCCATTTAAACAACACTTCGATTTAGTGAGAATTGGGTTTAAATCGACCTCTCTTGGAACATATCTCGTGTTATATGCACGTTCTACTGTACAGTGTAATTGTAATAAACGAAAATAGATAAACAATAATTCTCATTCTGCACTTAAAATGACAAAATAGTTATGGTACCTGTACCTGTACTTAAATTGGTGATGTTCACCTGAAAAGAGGAAAAATATATCTGTACAGTAAATGAAATAATAAAATAAATATACTTATGAGGCATATTAAGGGTAAAAAACAAGTGAAATATTACAGAAACACTTGAAATACCGAGGAATGCACCAAACTCCACGAGGACCAGATGTAAACAAAGGGTGTGTCGAACCATGGATACTAGCGCCGGTGGGTACTAGAGATGTGTTTATAAGCTAGATTAGCATTAGGGTGCTTAATCTTTATGTTAATCTTGATGTTTTAACTTTCCAGTGGGAGTGGTGGAGACCAGTCCAGCAGAATGGCGGCAGGTGAGAGGCCGTATCTACTCTAAGTTTCACGGACGCAAGATGTCGGAGCTTTCACCACTGGGCCTCTATAACTCCAGCACACTCTTCCTCACCCTGGCCAACACAACAGATCTTGTTGGTGTGGTAAATAACTGTGTTTTTCAGTTTCATATACTGTACAGTGGAGTCTCATTTTGTGTGGCTATATTATAATGGTATGCGTCGGCTCATCAGAAATCCACCCACACGATGCTCTTTAACGTGTGTTAAAATTGCTATATTGTACAGACCTTTCCTCTTGAACAACTTTGGGTAACTAAATTTACCTTCCCCAAAATGACATATAATATCACATAAACTGCATCTCCATTATTAAATAAATATTTCAAGAAATCTCAAGGAGTTAACTATGCGATACTCCACCGTCTCCACCGAACAGTGGAGGTGTAGGAAGGTCTGGGAGACAAAGGGGTCTGAGGCAGGGGGTGAAGGTCAGTTGGATTCAAAGCCTTCAAAATCAACTGCAGACACTTGTAAAGTGACTACAGCTTTATCACCAATCTCCAGAGTGGCTGGGTCACTGTCACTGGATTCTTCTTGATCTTCATCACATTGTTGAGGCAGGAAATGGGCAGTGATGAGAGCTTGGCAGTGGGGTTAATATACTCTTGGTAACATTGTCTGTAGGGCTCCACCAAACTGTCTAACTGTGCAGTAAGTCCTTTTATTTTGAGGGCAAATTACAAATTATAAATCATATTTTTTCCTATTATTTAATACTGAGTTATATGATTTATTATGAAATATACGCCATAATAGGCTGATGATACGAGAATATAATAATGAATAAATTAAAACAAACTGGTGAAAGAGACAACAGCCAGCCAGTGCCCCCCTCCCCTCCCTGCACTTTTACATATGGTGTTATCTCTTGTTGTTACTGTCTGCAGTCAATAAACTAAGTGTATAAAGTTTGAAACACTTCTTTTGTTTCTTTCTTTCCTTTTTATCTTTTTTTTTTTTTGCCCAAATAGTTTATTTAATAGTTGGGTTAAATAATTATACATTAAAAAAATCTACATGATATGGGCATGTGAGGTACATACACCTCCCCCCACCAACCTCTTCACTACACTCCTTCCTCACACACCCTGCCTCTACCACTCCCTTCCTCACACACCCTGCCTCTACCACTCCCTTCCTCACACACCCTGCCTCTACCACTCCCTTCCTCACACACCCTGCCTCTACCACTCCCTCCTCACACACCCTGCCTCTACCACTCCCTCCTCACACACCCTGCCTCTACCACTCCCTTCCTCACACACCCTGCCTCTACCACTCCCTCCTCACACACCCTGCCTCTACCACTCCCTTCCTCACACACCCTGCCTCTACCACTCCCTCCTCACACACCCTGCCTCTACCACTCCCTCCTCACACACCCTGCCTCTACCACTCCCTCCTCACACACCCTGCCTCTACCACTCCCTTCCTCACACACCCTGCCTCTACCACTCCCTTCCTCACACACCCTGCCTCTACCACTCCCTTCCTCACACACCCTGCCTCTACCACTCCCTCCCCACACACCCTGCCTCTACCACTCCCTCCTCACACACCCTGCCTCTACCACTCCCTTCCTCACACACCCTGCCTCTACCACTCCCTCCTCACACACCCTGCCTCTACCACTCCCTCCTCACACACCCTGCCTCTACCACTCCCTTCCTCACACACCCTGCCTCTACCACTCCCTCCTCACACACCCTGCCTCTACCACTCCCTCCTCACACACCCTGCCTCTACCACTCCCTCCTCACACACCCTGCCTCTACCACTCCCCTCCTCACACACCCTGCCTCTACCACTCCCTCCTCACACACCCTGCCTCTACCACTCCCTTCCTCACACACCCTGCCTCTACCACTCCCTTCCTCACACACCCTGCCTCTACCACTCCCTCCTCACACACCCTGCCTCTACCACTCTCTCCTCCCCCCCCCAACCTCTTCACTGCACTCCCTTCCTCACACACCCTGCCTCTACCACTCCCTTCCTCACACACCCTGCCTCTACCACTCCCTCCTCACACACCCTGCCTCTACCACTCCCTTCCTCACACACCCTGCCTCTACCACTCTCTCCTCCCCCCCCCCAACCTCTTCACTGCACTCCCTTCCTCACACACCCTGCCTCTACCACTCCCTTCCTCACACACCCTGCCTCTACCACTCCCTTCCTCACACACCCTGCCTCTACCACTCCCTTCCTCACACACCCTGCCTCTACCACTCCCTTCCTCACACACCCTGCCTCTACCACTCCCTCCTCACACACCCTGCCTCTACCACTCCCTTCCTCACACACCCTGCCTCTACCACTCCCTTCCTCACACACCCTGCCTCTACCACTCCCTTCCTCTCACACCCTGCCTCTACCACTCCCTTCCTCACACACCCTGCCTCTACCACTCCTTCCTCACACACCCTGCCTCTACCACTCCTTCCTCACACACCCTGCCTCTACCACTCCCTTCCTCACACACCCTGCCTCTACCACTCCCTCCTCACACACCCTGCCTCTACAACTCCCTTCCTCACACACCCTGCCTCTACCACTCCCTTCCTCACACACCCTGTCTCTACCACTCCCTTCCTCACACACCCTGCCTCTACCACTCCTTCCTCACACACCCTGCCTCTACCACTCCCTCCTCACACACCCTGCCTCTACAACTCCCTTCCTCACACACCCTGCCTCTACCACTCCCTTCCTCACACACCCTGCCTCTACCACTCCCTTCCTCACACACCCTGCCTCTACCACTCCTTCCTCACACACCCTGCCTCTACCACTACCCTCCTCACACACCCTGCCTCTACCACTCCCTTCCTCTCACACCCTGCCTCTACCACTCCCTTCCTCACACACCCTGCCTCTACCACTTCCTTCCTCACACACCCTGCCTCTACCACTCCCTTCCTCACACACCCTGCCTCTACCACTCCCTCTTCACACACCCTGCCTCTACCACTCCCTTCCTCACACACCCTGCCTCTACCACTCCCTTCCTCACACACCCTGCCTCTACCACTCCCTCCTCACACACCCTGCCTCTACCACTCCCTTCCTCACACACCCTGCCTCTACCACTCCCTTCCTCACACACCCTGCCTCTACCACTCCCTTCCTCTCACACCCTGCCTCTACCACTCCCTTCCTCACACACCCTGCCTCTACCACTCCTTCCTCACACACCCTGCCTCTACCACTCCCTTCCTCACACACCCTGCCTCTACCACTCCCTTCCTCACACACCCTGCCTCTACCACTCCCTCCTCACACACCCTGCCTCTACAACTCCCTTCCTCACACACCCTGCCTCTACCACTCCCTTCCTCACACACCCTGTCTCTACCACTCCCTTCCTCACACACCCTGCCTCTACCACTCCTTCCTCACACACCCTGCCTCTACCACTCCCTCCTCACACACCCTGCCTCTACAACTCCCTTCCTCACACACCCTGCCTCTACCACTCCCTTCCTCACACACCCTGCCTCTACCACTCCTTCCTCACACACCCTGCCTCTACCACTCCCTCCTCACACACCCTGCCTCTACCACTCCCTTCCTCTCACACCCTGCCTCTACCACTCCCTTCCTCTCACACCCTGCCTCTACCACTCCCTTCCTCACACACCCTGCCTCTACCACTCCCTTCCTCACACACCCTGCCTCTACCACTCCCTCCTCACACACCCTGCCTCTACCACTCCCTCCTCACACACCCTGCCTCTACCACTCCCTTCCTCACACACCCTGCCTCTACCACTCCCTTCCTCACACACCCTGCCTCTACCACTCCCTTCCTCACACACCCTGCCTCTACCACTCCTTCCTCACACACCCTGCCTCTACCACTCCCTTCCTCACACACCCTGCCTCTACCACTCCCTTCCTCACACACCCTGCCTCTACCACTCCCTTCCTCACACACCCTGCCTCTACCACTCCCTTCCTCACACACCCTGCCTCTACCACTCCCTTCCTCACACACCCTGCCTCTACCACTCCCTTCCTCACACACCCTGCCTCTACCACTCCCTCCTCACACACCCTGCCTCTACCACTCCTCCTCACACACCCTGCCTCTACCACTCCCTCCTCACACACCCTGCCTCTACCACTCCCTCCTCACACACCCTGCCTCTACCACTCCCTTCCTCACACACCCTGCCTCTACCACTCCCTCCTCACACACCCTGCCTCTACCACTCCCTCCTCACACACCCTGCCTCTACCACTCCCTCCTCACACACCCTGCCTCTACCACTCCCTCCTCACACACCCTGCCTCTACCACTCCCTTCCTCACACACCCTGCCTCTACCACTCCCTCCTCACACACCCTGCCTCTACCACTCCCTTCCTCACACACCCTGCCTCTACCACTCCCTTCCTCACACACCCTGCCTCTACCACTCCCTTCCTCACACACCCTGCCTCTACCACTCCTTCCTCACACACCCTGCCTCTACCACTCCTTCCTCACACACCCTGCCTCTACCACTCCCTCCTCACACACCCTGCCTCTACCACTCCCTTCCTCACACACCCTGCCTCTACCACTCCCTTCCTCACACACCCTGCCTCTACCACTCCCTTCCTCACACACCCTGCCTCTACCACTCCCTTCCTCACACACCCTGCCTCTACCACTCCCTTCCTCACACACCCTGCCTCTACCACTCCTTCCTCACACACCCTGCCTCTACCACTCCCTCCTCACACACCCTGCCTCTACCACTCCCTTCCTCACACACCCTGCCTCTACCACTCCCTTCCTCACACACCCTGCCTCTACCACTCCCTTCCTCACACACCCTGCCTCTACCACTCCCCTCCTCACACACCCTGCCTCTACCACTCCCCTCCTCACACACCCTGCCTCTACCACTCCCTCCTCACACACCCTGCCTCTACCACTCCCTTCCTCACACACCCTGCCTCTACCACTCCCTTCCTCACACACCCTGCCTCTACCACTCCCTTCCTCACACACCCTGCCTCTACCACTCCTTCCTCACACACCCTGCCTCTACCACTCCCTTCCTCACACACCCTGCCTCTACCACTCCCCTCCTCACACACCCTGCCTCTACCACTCCCTCTTCACACACCCTGCCTCTACCACTCCCTCCTCACACACCCTGCCTCTACCACTCCCTCCTCACACACCCTGCCTCTACCACTCCTTCCTCACACACCCTGCCTCTACCACTCCTTCCTCACACACCCTGCCTCTACCACTCCCTCCTCACACACCCTGCCTCTACCACTCCCTTCCTCACACACCCTGCCTCTACCACTCCCTCCTCACACACCCTGCCTCTACCACTCCCTTCCTCACACACCCTGCCTCTACCACTCCTTCCTCACACACCCTGCCTCTACCACTCCTTCCTCACACACCCTGCCTCTACCACTCCTTCCTCACACACCCTGCCTCTACCACTCCCTTCCTCACACACCCTGCCTCTACCACTCCCTTCCTCACACACCCTGCCTCTACCACTCCCTTCCTCACACACCCTGCCTCTACCACTCCCTTCCTCACACACCCTGCCTCTACCACTCCCTTCCTCACACACCCTGCCTCTACCACTCCTTCCTCACACACCCTGCCTCTACCACTCCCTTCCTCACACACCCTGCCTCTACCACTCCTTCCTCACACACCCTGCCTCTACCACTCCCTCCTCACACACCCTGCCTCTACCACTCCCTTCCTCACACACCCTGCCTCTACCACTCCCTTCCTCACACACCCTGCCTCTACCACTCCCTTCCTCACACACCCTGCCTCTACCACTCCCTTCCTCACACACCCTGCCTCTACCACTCCCTTCCTCACACACCCTGCCTCTACCACTCCCTTCCTCACACACCCTGCCTCTACCACTCCTTCCTCACACACCCTGCCTCTACCACTCCCTCCTCACACACCCTGCCTCTACCACTCCCTCCTCACACACCCTGCCTCTACCACTCCCTTCCTCACACACCCTGCCTCTACCACTCCTTCCTCACACACCCTGCCTCTACCACTCCCTCCTCACACACCCTGCCTCTACCACTCCCTTCCTCACACACCCTGCCTCTACCACTCCACCTCCTATTCCCTCCATAATTGTTTAAATAAATAAGAACAAGAATATGAGATCAGGTTTGAGAAATCATGTGTAGAAATATAAAGAAAAGTAGAGAGTTTAAAGAAATATGAGTACTGTACAGTAATTAAAGAAACAATAGAAAATGGAGATAACAAAGAATCATTATGTCTGCGGGAAAAAAGTCAAATTCTCCTCATTCTCTCATGTTACTGACCTGACTTGATGCAATATCTGGTCATCCATTGTATATGAACTTCTCTCGTTTGCAGTGAAGACGGGTTGAGGGATTAGTGGTGTCGTATTACTGACCCGATGCGTTCATCGTCAGGTCACCCATTGTTGGGGTGGGGGATTAGTGGGTCTCGTAATCTGAATTATTTATTTTTTTATGAAATATAATACCTTATTTATTATTAAAATATATACTGTTACTGTAGTGTTAATGGGGATGATGTACAGTGGTCTAATCGGATTTGATATAGGCCCAACGAGAGCTATAGGTAAAAGATCACACCTTGTGTAAACGTGCTGGAGGGGGGATGAGGAGCTGGCTGCTGCTACATTCCCAATTTGTTTTTATTTATTCATTACAGTACCGATATATTATAAAAATAATGTCCAATAACTAAGATGACTGAAATCTTATAAACTTGAGGCTAAATAAGAGAAAGATCACTAAATTAACATTATACCACCACCCATGCTACCCATGGTTTTCCTTGTAAGCTATAAGTAGGGTCACATTTCATCCAATCGCATAAGCGATAACCGCTCACACGAGACCCGCGTAAAATGAGACCCCACTGCACACTACTCAGTTCTAGAAAGTTCATTTTATAAATTGTTAATCCATGATAGTTTAACCTCCTCACTTATATTTTATATGGTTAACACCAGACAATTTTATTCAGGTGAGGGGGGACCCTGTACACAAGTGGTTAAGCTGTACTGAACACTAAATGTGAATACTCTATAAGTATTGAATACTCCACTCATAACAGACTTTTGTTTGCATTACTATACTCATCTTAAAGGTTGCTGTACCCTAATAGGCTTGGTAACACTGCTCAACCCCGTGTCCAGACATACTATTAAACTCAACTCTATACTCCCAGCATGCCTGCCCCCTCCACCTCCCTCCCCCCTAACTCATAGCTTGGTGTCTGTTTCGGCCTTAATGACCGTCCGGCAGATGACGGCCAGCAAATCAAAATGATGACTACGACCTCACTGTGTCTATACAGTTCTCTGGCTTTGCCCATTACTTTTATTTGTATATTTCCTTGTTATTGATCCTGTAATTGTCAATCTATATATTATTATCATTTTATTACAATTACCTCCTAACTTTCTAAATTTATTTGTCTTATGTTCCCATTATATCAGTTTAAGTAAAGGTTACAAAGCAATATTATATCTTGCTACATCAAAGAGTCTTAACAATCTGGCTTTTATGCCATTAATTGATAGTTATTAACTACAACTAATCCGTCAATCCTTCCTAACTCACCTTCATCTTTTTTCCCCAAACCTCCTTTATATTCTCTGTCTGTCTGTCCACCAAGTTATCACTTTCTCCTTGTAACACTAAGTCTACCATGGTTCTTTATTGAAGTCCCTAGCACACTGGCCAGATTTACCGTCGAGCTTCTACAAATCCATTATTTCCATGGACCATCTAATCACATAAACATGTAAAGACTGAAGGTTCACGTTCTCCCAAAATTATGGGATACTCTGGACACACACGGAAGTGATGGTGTCATGCGAGGTAAATTACTTGACAGTTTGCTGAAAAATATATACAGTACTGTACTCAACCCTCTTGTACCCTCATGTTTTATAAATTAAATTTATACTTATCCAATTTATATTATCAACAAAGCATAATATAAATGTAGCAAATAAATAGTATGTTTTCATTTGACTGCTTACTTTGGGCTCTGTATGGCCTGAGAACACACCACCTATTTTATAATGTGTTTGCTGGCTGTGAAGGACAGAGGCTGTCCTAATAACAATATATTGTACATAAATTACCCAGTGTTGTGGGACACCAGTGTGAGAGGAAAGGGTTGCAGTCAAGTAGAGATCTGCCGTCTGTGTTGTTTTGGTGGTTGAAGATTAACGACTGCACTGAGTATGACTGAAAGACGTCGGTACAGTACGTTGTCATACTGTAAGGTGTGATAGCACCTTAATCTGTCGCCTATATTTCACCATCCATATTTTTCCCACCCCTTCACCACCTTTCCTCCCACCCAACTTCACAGTATCCTTATCCACCCAGTGCTGCCTCTCTCCTTTTTGTTTTCCATTCAAACTTCTCAGTGTTGCCAGAGATGTAATTACCACAATCAATCAAACTTTCCTCCCTCACCCCTCCTCCTCGTGCCTTTCAAACACTATACCACACTCAGTTCTTTGCAGAATTGTGTTCTGCTTAATAGGAACCTCATTATGCTTCATGTCCATAAATGTAATTACCATATATTACGGCCTGTAAGTCGACTTTTGAATCTCCCATTTTTTTAAATATTAAGGATCATCTTACACAACAGTTATAAAATGTTGACCTCTAAGTACACTCCACCACTAGCATCAGATTTTCACTGTACCTTACTGGTACTTCTCAGTCATTTAATTTCCAGCACTCACAAACAAGTTTTATTTAATTGTAGCATTTTTTCAAAAGGGTAACTGTTACTGAACTCGGCCTACAGTCAGTGTTCATACCGATACCTTTCAAACATTAAAATATATTTTGGCGTTAACTACGGTTTCTTACAAACAAACGCTACTAGAGCAATTACTTGTAATATTTGTTGTGGATTTTGAAAACGTAAACACAAATGATCAATCCAATATTTACTTTACTTTTAAGCAACTTTTATTCTGTATTGTTTTAGGTGAAATAATGTAATCTTTTTTAATCATGTGCCAAGAGTCTGTGTGCTTGTTGTCATATATTGCTAGTCCAGTGTTCTACCATACTCTATACTGTCAATATAATGTACATCATGATTTGCTCATCATGTACCGTAATTATAAAGTTTGATAACTTTTTTACTTGCCAATATATTTAATAATAAACTATCAGTGGTACAGTAGAAGTCCAAAAATCCGGACTGCTTGGGGATTGGGTCTGTCCGGATTTTCGGATTTTCCGGATTCTCAGGCAGTACTTTTAAAATTCAAATTTAAGGAGGAATAAAGAAGAGATGAACAGGTACAGCAATATCTAACTGTCTAATACCATGACGAGTCTTGAAATTCCTAAGCCATCCATCACTAAATGCGCACTCTGATTCAATGTTCATTTGCTCCTTAAAAGACTTTGCTTTGGCAATAAGTATCGGCCCAGAAATTGCCATACCTTCTGATCGTTTTAACAAAAACCATTCGTGCAACACTTTATCAAGATTTTCTAATTTGGGCCAATGTAAACTTTTTCTTTCAGCACTTTTAATGTAAAGCTCAGAAGAAGCTGTGAATTCTAGAATTTTATTCTTTGCCTTTTTTATATCATAAATTGTAGACTTTCCAATGTTGTATGTTTCCATTAGAACAGCATTGCTCACATTACATTCTAGTTTCTTAATTATTTCAAGTTTGTCACTCAATTTCAATGTGTTCTTCTTTCTCTTCACACAACGAAGTTTATCTACTTTAGGGGCCATTATTATGGGCTTGTACTCTGTACATGGAAAGAGTAGGACTCAAAATTACATACGTTGTCACAGTTTGATTGCTTGTTTTAAAGTGGCGATCGTGTGGTCGTTTGTTGTCGCTGTGCAGCTGTGGCATTCACGCATGCACACATACACACAAAAGATTTATAGTGCCTCAAATTTTACATTTCAGTTCAAGCTAATTACAAAACTGACAAAATTAGCTACCTATAATTTACAGTTACTTTTATTATTAGAATTATGTAAATTAATTTTTTAAAGCAACTCCATTCATTCACATAACCCACAAAAGCCCCCGCTAAATTTAAAAAGTTTGAGTTTTCGAAAAGTCCGGATTCTCGGGTGGTCCGGATTCCTGGCATCCGGATTTTTGGACTTTTACTGTAGTAAGTTGTCATTGTTTACATAGTGTACAGTGTATCTTAAATATTTTTACACTTGTTGGAACAGTTGTTGTTTACACCACATTTGTTTGCCCTAGTAATGTTTGTTTGTAATAAAACTGTAGTTAACACCAAAAGGTATTTTAACATTTTGAAAATGCTACAATAGGTAAACCTTGTTTGTGAGTGCTGTTAAAAAGTAAATGTTGGCAAGATTAGCTGACACAGAGAAAGGAGCTTTCAAATTGCAGTTTACGGGGTCGACTTAACTGCCAGATATAAGCCTAGATCAAGAATTTCAGTTGAAATAATTAGGTCGACTTGTAGGTCATAATATATGGTATAACATGAAATATATTAACAATTATAAACTAATTAGTATACACACGTTGCCTGACTTGGTCTAGTTCGTCCGGCCACTAGTTTAGTCCCCACCAGGGCACGGTGGTTATTACCGGTAGGTGCATTGTTTATTGAGTTTGAAAAAGGAAAATGATATAGTAAATTGATCAGTCAGTAATTAAAGTTTTAGTAATAGGAAGTTTTGTATCAATTCAAGTACAGTTGCTGTGTCGATATTTGGCCGACATTTTACTGAAAGAAATGGTGGTAGAAATAGTACTATTGTTTGTTATGGAGTTTGAATATTTAGTGATAAAAGTGCTGAATAAGACTCCATGTGCTTATGGTAGTGTAGCTGTTACTGATGTTTGTTGAGGGATTCAAAGCATTTGAGATGTTATGGAGCTCTGAGTTATTTACTTGTATTGTTGTATGGAACCATTATTCATAAAACTGTTTCACCATTACCAAATTCTGCCTATTGTTTTTATTTATCATCCAGTGCCACATGAATCTATTCAATCACTCATAACACTGAAAATGGGTTGGGAGGTGGGGGAGGGAAGGGAGGGAGGAGCACAGTAAGACAACTGCAGCACCAGCCAGCAACAACCTGTATATACTGTACTGTGTTTATCCACAAAACAGATCTGCTGTGTTTTCAAGATTTGGCTCTATTCATATATGCACAACACATGTATTCATAATATATTTGTACAGTAATAACACTTAGGTAATGAATTATTTTGGAATCCTGACAGTCCTCTACAGGAAAATTTTACCAAATAAGTAGACCCACACAAGATCCACAAGTGTGTGTGAATATTTGTGGGCAACTTTACAGTGTGATTAAGCATGAAAACTACTCATTGGCATCAGCAGTACAAAGAATCATATACAGTATGTCTGGTTCCCAGTTATGATGCAACAGTGGCATATATTTCTCAACATTATTTTCCCACATTTTACACATTGATACTAATTAGTTATATACTGTGTAAGATATGTATTCTTGGACAATGTGCAATAATATATCTTAAATAACTAGCTGTTTAAGGCATGTCTGTTAACTCTTCCCAAAGAATGTTACCAGATCACTTGTCCTATATCATGCAGGTTGGTTCAGTACAAACTTCTGCTGTTAACTGTATAGTCCTAGTCTTTGGGCTTTTGGTAAAAGTTTTTAGCATGTTTTTAGACTAATTTTAATTACCATACATTTCAGAGCAACAAACTAGGTGAACTATTGTATATGGTTCCAACGTCCAGTGTCAGTAAATCACGAATTGTGTGGCGAGGATACTTGGCAACCATGTTGTTGTTGTTAGAGTCTGGGTGTGACATATCTCCAGTTGTTAAAAAATTTAGTCCTATTTTAGCAGCCACCTGCCATGAGTACATAACATCCAGAGATTCCATGCATAGAAGGTATGTGTCAGCTACTTGTTCACAATCATAAGTTCTATTAGTTGCAGTTTTTTGTATGCGCATGGAAAATACCAATCATTAAACACTAATGTCTAGAGATGAATCGATATTTTTTTAATAGTTTTCAAAAATTTGCCCATAAATTGTGGAGAATGAAAACAAGTCTCCCACTGAATGGTTATGAAACTAATTTTGTTCTGTATTTTAGGGACTTGGGGCAACTGATCACAATATATGCTGATGGAGTCCAGGAAGTGTTTGACCAGAGCTTTAACCTGACACTATCGCAACATTCCCTCTTATGTAAGTTTTATTTTAAATTTTTTGAGACACTCGTAAGAACTACAGTACAGGGGTTTGCTGTAATAGTGGTATGTATGCATTTATGTCAGTGATATGAAACAGTTTTAATCACCTTTTATTTTCAGTAATATATCTAACTGGGGCAACTGAAGTCTTTATTTCATATACAGGCAATGACCTATTATACAGTGAATCAAAATGTGTTTGATTAGTTTAAAAAAAAATAACACCATTTTCCATTATGCGATGCCTAAAGTTCAGTTTTAAGATGGTCGCTGCCTGAATGCTTTTCCTGCATTGTCTGTCACTGTAATGTAAAAATGATGTGCAATAACTCGTACTGTTCGGAGATATCACGACTCGATATCGGAATGGCGTAACACGTGTGGCCTGTCCCCGGTGACTGCCACACTAAGCAGTTGAACTGTCACATCACCCAGAGGATACTTTACAGATAGAAGAGGCTATTGTTTGTACATAATAGTAATATATACTGTACCAGTATATGTGAGGAATAAATGATAATAGTAAGTAAAATACCTTGTTGCCATTTGGCAATCATTTCCCAGGACACAAGACACAGAACAGCTGAGAGATCCCTCACGCTCCTCCTTGCTCCTCCTCCCCACTTTGTCGACTAACTGCTGTCCACATAAGAACTGTTTATTCCCTTATGTTTTTGACCTTATGATATTGGTTTTTTTTTTTTTTTTTTGTTTTTGCACATTCTGTATGAACAGTTGTGTATGCATGTAACAGGGTAAAAGAAAATGAAGAAAATTACATATATCTACCCAAAATTACAAGTTGAACAATAATATAGCTCACGGCTCGGCCTCACCCGCTCTCAGTGTATGGGGTGGCAAGTTGGCTGCACAATTGCATGCCATCTGCATGGATAGTATTCCTCATTATTTATTTTTATTTTTTATTTATTTATTTATTTTTAAACTATACCCTCGTTAATTCAACAAAGGGGCTCTGGTTCACTTGAATTATATAAAAAAATCCTGTTCTTAAGAGACGGTGAGTGCTGGCAACATTGTTAGGGAGAACAGGAACAATCAGCTGATACCGCTCTGTACTGTAAACAAGAGATCAGGTATACACTGTGGCGCAATAATTCATGTGGGATTTTTTTTTGGGGGGGGGAGAGGGGGAAATTTTGTTATTTTCTTGTACTGTTTTATTAACCCACCACCAAATGAACCAAAATAATATGGGAATTATGGTGAAATTGTATTCTGTTTTTATAAAGTGAGTGCAGGAGGTGAGTTCTCTCCTCCCCCACCCCTCCCCTACACACCCAAACAGTTTTTATCTTAACATACGCAGGGGTTAGGTAACAGAGATACCCGCGAGTGTTAAGAATCCGTGTATCTGGCATCTACTTGTGAGTTATATGATTGGGATACACTAATAACACTACTGGTCATCACACATTATGCCTGAACCACAAAATTGGATAAAAACTCTCCTTAATACCTAAGATCTTCGGGTACTTACATGCCAAATACTGTCACGTGTTCAATACTTTTGACCCCGAGTGTACATACCATAGTAAGAGTTTTTTTTTTTTCTGGAGGACAGACGGGTGAGTGATGTAAAACTTTTCCCACACTAGTCTCCCATTACCACCATCCCATACATTGCCTCTCACAGTCATTTGTTCCACCCAAACCTTAGAGTTCTCACGCCTATCTCCTGTCACTCATCTTACTTACTGTACATTTATTGTGACACTAATTATCTCGTCCACTTTTTAAATATCTTCCCATGTGTCCGTGATATTTTCATAACTCGTCTTTCACTTCTGTGTTTTCAGGTGGAGGTTTGAGTGGTGTTCTCCAACATGCCAGTAGTATTGAAATGAAGGCTATTCTTGGTGCCTCAGACACCGCCCTCACTAAGGTTATTGACATCTCTTCAAAACCTCAGTACCTGGCAGGTCAGTATTAGGGAAACAGAATACTATTAAAATTTGCTGTGAGGATATTAACAAAATATGAGGAGTCCTTTTGGATGTAATATTTGAAAAACTGTGTTTGGCTTGTGTGCCTGGATGATTGATGTATTCTTAGCACATTTACCTGTAGTAATGGAATTTGTAAATATACAAAGGTGATTGATTCTTAACATTCTGCATACTGCAAGTAAATAAAGAAAATTCTAGTTACAATTTTAAAAGACAGATCTTCCATTAGAATATATGGAAGGAATTTGCACCCCCTCCCCCCCCCCCCCCCCCCCCCAACACACACAGACGGTTGATTTTCTTTATAATGTATTGTCTTTCTTTATTTCTGAATATGGTTTCTAGAAAACAGTGTGAGAGAAAGAATTGCCTGTGGGTTTGTTTATAGCTCGTATTGTTAAGTTTTCATTTCCAATGGTGTTTTAACCTAACCAGTCAATGAAAGCTTCCTGTTCAGATCAGTGGTTTCTTTTTTAAATTTCTTTGTTCTGTTTTAAAGTTGTGGTAGAATTTAAATAGATTTTCTTCCCAAGTCGATTGTGTTTCTCCACAGACTGGTGTCTGGGTTTAGTCAGATGAACCTGACCTTGGCTGGTGTTTTTATTCTTCAGATGAATTTGAGTAGACACTAGAGCTTCAAATCCTTCATAATAAGTTCAAGGGTGTATACACAGATATAATCTGAGAGAATAAATTATGAATTCTCTCCAGAGAAGTGTTGTGAATGTCACTTTGAGATAACACTTGTGTTACAAGTCTCTTCCTCTCTCCTTCCTCCTCTTCCATATACCTAACCCATGTGGTCCTACTTCTGGTGCTACTTTCCCTTTCCCAATTTCTGTGTTAAAATCATCCATTATAATCAGACTTTCACTAAACTTTACAGTGTCTTTTGCTTTCTTTAAATCTTAAAACAAAAATTAAAAGACTTTTTCTTCACTCCTATTTGTTGATGCATAAACCTGTATTACTACCAAGTCCATGAGTTTAGCATTTAGCTTGACTCATAAAACTATTTGACACTGCCCAATATTCTTTTACACTAGTCCTCAACTTTTGGTTTACAAGAATACCAACACCTAAGAACAGAAGAATGGAGGAGAATGCAGTGGGCCTACTGGTCCATACTGGGCAGTCCCGTTTACATCCAACCTCTATCTCTTATATCCATCCAGCCTATATTTGAAGCATATGTTGTTTAGTAATGTGTTCCACCTACTGGCCTATAGCAGCCTGTATAGTGGATCACCCTACTGGCCTATAGCACCCTGTAAAGTGGACCACTCTACTGGCCTGTAGCACCCTGTAAAGTGGACCACTCTACTGGCCTATAGCAGCCTGTAAAGTGGACCACCCTACTGGTCTGTAGCAGCCTGTAAAGTGGACCACCCTACTGGCCTATAGCAGCCTGTATAGTGGGCCACCCTACTGGCCTATAGCAGCCTGTATAGTGGACCACCCTACTGGCCTATAGCAGCCTGTATAGTGGACCACCCTACTGGCCTACTACTGTATTTGGTTAATTGTGACTAACTTCTCAAAACACTTCATTTGACAGATATCACTGTGAATAAGTTAGGAAGAGAACCCCATTGAGTCTTTTTACTGAAAGAATTTGATTAGATTGTTTATATAATTATTTAAAATTTATGTGTTTAATATTTCAGGGTTAAATACTGAAATTGTGGATGTTATTTGGAGAGAATTTGGTTCGTTCATCAAATCTCACTCTACCACTCTGACACCACCAGCAGTCCTTGGAACAGTTGCTGCTTCTCTCACCTTCTGCTTGGGTCACAATGTTAGTAATCCTACTTCAGGAAACAAAGAAGCTGCTTTGGGACTGTTTACTTATTTTACTACAAATGTTGCTGTGAATCCACTGTAAGTAATTTATTTGAAATTATTTTTTCATTGCTTTTGATTTGTATATTCTTTGTAAATAAGTGAGTTATTAAGAAGGCGTATGACTGGGTACCACTTGAAATAGTGCAGTAGTCATTTAGAAGGTTAGGGTTCAAGGAGTGTCTTGTTTAAGTGGTTTTGGTTCTGCATGTTGGATTAAATAGTGAAGAATTTGAGGTGAAACTAGGGGTCTGTCACTAGCCCTCTTCTTTTTACGTTGGTGCTAGTGGCGCTAATGTGAGATAATTGAACTTGTTTGCCTTGGGAGATGATGTAGCTGACAACATAGTGCTGATAACAGATATTAATGAAAAGGTAGTGGAGAATTTTAAGAAATGGAAGGATGAAATAGAATCAAAGGGTATAAGAGTGAATGTTGACAAAAACAAGAGTAATAATTCTTGGCATGGGTGAAGGATCCTTGGTGGAAAGTGGAAAATGTACTTGGTTATTTTGTTACTTTCAGCTTACTCGCATGAAGAACGTGAGTTTTTTTTTTTTTTTTTTTTTTTATTACAGGGATTAGCCCACCCGGGCACACGTCACTGACCCACATCACGGCCTGGGGGGCGAAAATGGAATAATATTAATAATAATGATAATAATTGGTTCACAGTAAATACAATTTATAATAAAAAATGCAAAATTTAAAATAAAATAATAACAATAATAATAAAAACAACAACACTGATACTAATAATAATATGATATAATAATAATAAAGAAATAGAAAAATGAAAAAAAGACCAATAGTGAGAAATGATATTAAGTATGTATGTTGTGTATTCAAAGTAAGAGAAACAATTGAGACCCTGCAATTGTGTGTAAATGAGACAGAAAGTCAGATCAGCAACCTGGGACTTGGTCACAATTTTTGTGATGCCATATGGCAGCAGGGTCTACCATTAGACAACACATGCTTCCAGTATCTTCCCAGGCGGTAGTACCTACCTGTTTGGTAGCTGCCTACTACCTACACAGGTGTTACTGCATCATAATTCTCCCCATCATCATTGTAACCAGCAGTGACATGTATATTATGTGATGTTATTTTCAGTAACCTTTACCCAGTTTATTTTATAATTGGTATAGAACATCATTGTGCACTATAAGAAACTTTTTTCTTTTCTTCTTCAAAGAACACTTGTATATACTGTTCTTGATTCAAATGCTCATTAAATTTAAGAATACCATTTTGTTGTCTTGGAACAGATCCACTCTGCAGTATGTCTCATCCCTCCTAGAAATACCAGGCAGCATATCCATGTTGAGTGACATTTGTTCAGCATATGAGGGTCATTTAATCTCTGGTTGGTTATCAAGTTTAATAATAATGGGAAACTGTGATGAGGCAATTGCACTCACTCCCAAGATGATGAGTTTGCCCGGAGTAGCAGAAGTTCTCCATCGTCATCCACCTGCATGCCCATTTGCAGCGGCAAAGTGTCTGGCAGAAGGAGTTGCTAAGAAATATTCAGAAACACAGGTAATATGATTTTTTTTTTTTTTGCACATAAATGTTGGAAAGATGAGAAGATTGGTGAATGGATGCTGTACTAAGAAGTAGACTAAGAGAGTAAATGTTATGCACATATAAATGTGAGTATGAAAAATAATGAATAAAGTGTGATTTAGCAATGACACTATATAAGTAGAGCAAGGAATTACAGGCATCCTATGCGTTACGGAAGCCCGGGTTACAGAATTTCGCTCTTGCGGAATTTGTAAATTATTACCAATAATTTTGCGTTACGGCCCGGAAATTGGGGTAAATTTTAACAATTAAAAAAAAATCACTATAAAATTAATTTTTTTTTTTTGTTAAAAATGATTATTTGTTTGGTGTGGATTTCTTGATGTTTGCTACCGCCAAGCGTAGCATTGCCACGCGGAGTCAGTCCATTGTTTACATCCAGTGTTGCGCGCATGTTTCTCGCCCCAGCAGTTGGATTTAACTTTTACAAACATACAGTAAGTACAGTACAGTGCATTACCCTTATTCAAGATGACTGGAAAGAGGCCATCAAGTGGAAGTGACCGCAGTAGTGCAAAAATAATACATAAAAATTCTAAAACGGGTGTCTCTTTTTCTTCTCAGCACCACGAGAACTCTCACTTTGACGCTCGCCAGCCATTTTGAAGGGAAATAAAAAAAAAATAAAATTTCAGTACACAGCGCGATCACTCACGTCGGGACTTGAAAATATGTAATGTGAAAAATATTTTATACGACAGTGGCTGTCGTATGTTCGGGCTGTCGTATGTCCAGGTTGTCGTAAGTCGAGGAGAGACTGTACTGTCTGATTTTCTTGAAACAGGCAGATAAGCAATGTTGTCCAGACTCTCCCCCCTCCCTCATTGATTCACTTTTTCAGAATTTCGCTTTTTCCAGATTGATGGTTTACTCCAATTAGTCCGGTGTATCGTGGTACAGTACTACAATATTTAGGTACTCCCATCCCTGAGTTAGGAAAGTGTGTCCTTATACAAACTTTCTTTTGTTAGTAACTCTCACAAGGGGCTTCATGAAAAACTAAGTGAGAAGTACGGGAGTTGCTGTATGTGAGGGAATCTACACTAAATACACTTGCTTTTTGATAGGGAAAGACACAAAAGATCATAGACCGATTGAGC
Source organism: Homarus gammarus (assembly GCA_958450375.1). Classification (NCBI taxonomy): domain Eukaryota; kingdom Metazoa; phylum Arthropoda; class Malacostraca; order Decapoda; family Nephropidae; genus Homarus; species Homarus gammarus. The sequence continues at coordinate 458,273 of CAUDMG010003049.1, read as the reverse complement.
TCTACAGTACTGAACATGTAATTAAGTTGTAATTTTAAACTACCAGTATGTTACAATTGTTACATCCTTACTGTACTGTATTTTGGCAGATCTTCACAACCCGTGTAGCCTTTAGAGATGCAGCCTTACAATACTTCTCTGGGCTAGACAAGGCTTTGGGGATCTTGTTGAAGAAAGTTCCCCCACCAGATCATCTCTCATCAGTCTTAGAAATGGTGGCTGATCTTTTCTTTCATGCACATTCCATTATCTACATTAAGGTAAGTTGTGTGTTCAATATCAGGCAAGTGTGAGATGCACTTAGATCATGGAAGCACACTATGGATGATAGTTTGTGACTAGAATGATTGTTTTATAGAGTGATGCCAATCCAGAACAACCTGTGAAAATACACACCAAAGCATTTGGGAGGTTTTTCCAGTAATTCCTTGGGGGTCCTATGACTGATGCCAACCCTCACTCAAAATGAAAGTTACAGGTCCTAGTTTGCCTGAAAACATGGAATGTGAACAATCATCACTACTCAGCTCTTTATTTCTATTGTGCAAATTGCTTCTCATTTGATAATGTTGCAAACCAGTCACCAACTTCCCTGGAGAAATATATGTCTCTGACTGATCCCTTTAGAATATAACGGCATTACTTATTGATAGCTTGGGAGTTTAGATTAGGTTTATTTGCACACACACACAACAACCCAACACTGGTGTGGGGGTCTGTAGTAGCCATCTTACCTAGAGTCATGGATAACTTATTGCACAAAGTGGTAGTCTATTCTTCCCCCCCCCCCCCCTTTTATTTTCCTGGTAGAAGGTGCCTGTAATAGCAATACAGGATAAGTGTTATTCCAACATCTCTGATTGTTCGGTGGATGCTACACATAACTACAGTATGCTCATTTATGATGAGGTTCACAGTGGTTCAAACTCGGGATTGACTTGGCCTGATATTATCTTTTAGGAAATATTGTGTACATATACTTCCCTCATTTGGGTTATCAAATGGGAAGGACAAATCAGAGGGTAGGGCCTGATAGCTAGTGCATTGTGTATGGTTGTTGTCATTGAGAGCAATAAAGGGCATTCCATTTTCCCCATAAATCTGGGTGGCATCACCCACCAATGTGCACACCTTCAACACATGTAAGAGCTGCTCCAAGGATTTTCCCAGGTAATGTTTTGGGCAGACTTCTCTGATTCCATAGAAAGTTGAAAATTGCACTTTATTGAAGAGTATCTATAATACATGCTGGTACAGTATTGTCTTTGTTAATCTTATAGATGCATCCTAAGAGTGACTTGTTTGTTTTGACAGATGTGTCAGATTATGGGTGGAGTTTCTTTTCAGGAGTTTCCATATTATTGTGAAGAAGTTACTGGTGCCTTTTACAGTATTCTTATATGAGAGAGAGATAGATAGATTCCACACCATCATTACTAAACCAGCAAGGTTTCACAAGGTCCACTCTGCTATGAGAGATCTCAAAGACAGTACTGTGCAGTATTCATTCATGTATCATGCTCCTGCTCTGGGGTCCGCAATATCTGGTCTGATGCAGTGTTGAGGATTTGATGACATCCATTGTGGATTTTATGTTTGGATTCTTCCTCTAGGATTCTTTCAATCAGGTATCCTCCTATTGTTGACTTATTGTTGGTGTTAGTTAATTGCAGATTTGCTGTTTTTGTATCGATTATTTTGCAGGAGGGTTTAGTGGTAGTGGATGCCTTTTCTTAAGACTGGAATCAGATGTATGTTTCCTCATCTAAGATGCTACAAGTGATCTCAAAGCTGAAGAAACTTCTGAGATACAGGACTAGTGGATCACTTTTGGGCTAGCAGATTTGGTGTCCCATCCTGAAGTAGTTTTGTCTGAATTCCTTTCAGATATTATTTCTGGTTTAAGTCAGGGAGTGGGTGGAGACACTGTTTCATGTCCTTTTTCTCAGTGCTACATACAGTAGAATCCCAGTTTTCTGGTATCCAGGCAACTGGTAGATTCAACTAACTGGCACCAAAATTAAATAATAATCATAAAAATTCCACCCAAATCAGCTAGTAACGTAAGTCTGAATACCGTGTGTAACAGGAATGAGCTGCCATGTTTATTACTATTACAAACAATAAATTCAATACTGTACATAGCATGTCATAAAATACAAAAGCACATATCTTATATACAAAAAATAGCTCCTTCCACACTCAAACCAACCTCTGGGCAATGCAACCCAGTTCAGCCAAGCATTCAACCAGCTGACTCACAGACAAGTGGCTGCCACGCTGCACTGTGTGTATGTCATGACGTCATATTGGGAGGGAGCCCGGCCACACAGTTATTGCCAACCACGCATATTCTTCCTTTTTCTTATTTTATAGTTTTATTTTCTATTTCCTTTATAGTTTCATTACAAGTAACAATACAGTACACAAGGCAGCTGGACTGGCGAGTTGGCCACATAGTTTATGGCCAAGGCCTTGGCTACGCAGTAACTGCCTCCACACACGTTCACTTCTCGCACAAACACACCCGTGCTTTTAATTTTCTTGTTTTCTATTATATTTTATTTATTTCTAAGCCACATTAGAGTATTGTAATGATCATTCAACAACTTGTATATTTTCATTACATGTAACAATAAACACGGCCACACAGTTATAGCCCACCACCTCCACACACATTTTTCCCACACCTACACACCCATGTTCTTCATTTTTCATATTTTATTGTTTTTTGTTATATTTTCTTTATTTCTAAGCCACATTGTTTGTATAGAGTGGAAGAAGTGTTTGTTTTTCTGAGACACATTTGTGAGGTCAGCCTGCAGCACTGTACTGTACATTGAAGGATTTGTTGGGGAATCCTAAGACTAAGTTTCACCTAACCAGAAAAACTCTTTATACGGCACCTCTCTATCCCTGTAGGTGCCGTGATAACTGGGATTCCACTATACTGTATTACATATGAAGGTTCTAGTTATACTGGTTACCTTGTTTTGGTGAGGTGGATGTGCAGCTTGATACTGAAAGATAGGAAGCCCTGTTCAGAGCTCAGAGGTTGCTGGCTATTGAGGGTATTGCCAAAGTTTTACATTGAGTTAGAGCAAATTGTGACCTTGAATCTCTCATTTTTAAGCATCATAAACCTTTTTTTTTTTTTTTTTGGAGTGTGTAAATTGGTGGTAATATGGTACATCCCTCTCTTGGTTGATTTCTTGCTTAATTAAGACAACCCACTTTAACATATAGCTAGTCTCTCTCTCTTTTTCCTGTTTATTGACTAGTTGGGTCCACATTGCTTACTGTACAGACTTCTCTTGATGGTGTACTTGTATTAAGGTTTTATTAAATGGGTCTTGAATTTAATATGATTCTATTATTGTTCTCCAAGTTATTTTTACCCCAATAATTATGGTTCTGTTTCAGTCAAGAGTCACCTGTCCTATGCCAGGCCTCATCAGTACACTTCTTCTCCCGAGTGCAGTGTATGAGCCTGAGAAGCCCCTCAACTCACACTTGGCCTTGGCATTAGCTAATACTTTACCAAAGGTAATTTATTGTTGGGCAGTGCATATTGCTTTAACAGATCAGGTTTGCATTGGGATTAATTATTAAACATCACAAATTACACCTTTTTGTCTGAACCTGTGGATGTCTCAGCCTGTCTTTATATATTAATCCTGTAAACATTACTTAGCTTCCTTTCAATTGAATTTTCAGGCAACTTGGTAGTTATCATTTTCTTGATAAAATCTTGAATGGAAGAAAATTAGAATGTTGACTGACCTTGTGTAACCAATCTGGAGTGATCAGGTATTTTACAGAAAAAACAATGTGATATGAGAATTGTACAGGCTTATCTTATTTAACATGGTAAATGTATTCATGAAAAATGATTAGTTGAACATAAATGTGCAAAATAAAGATCAATGAACTATAGTAATACATAACATCTAATAATGGGAATTGAATTCCTGACCAAGATTTTTTGGGATATGTAAAGATTAAGAAAACGTTTTACAATGCTTATTACATAATCACATATTAAAGAACCTATCTTTGACAAGTTTACCTTGAATCAGAAATATAGTTAAGTCTCTAGGCTTTTAGGGGCCTAAGGTGAGACATGATTTGTGCCCCCCCCCCCCCCCCCTCTTATCTCACGGAAAAATGTCCCCATCCCTCCCCTCCTCTCCTCTCCTCAAAAGGAAAGCAATTCAGTGCTAACAATTTGTTGTTGCTGCAATTTTTTATTACTTCAGTAATTTACATATCATTAATATTTCTAAAATCTAGGATCTAGAATTTTTGCTTCCTGTCTTCCTTTGAAGCAAAATCATCTACAGTGCCATCATATGACACTTGTTTCCTAACTACATTATTTATGCTAATGACAGCAAGCCCAGTAAGCCTATCCTGAGCTATCATAGACCTTAGGTATGTTGTGATAAGCTTAAGCTTTAAGAAGCTCCTCTCTGCTGAAGCTACAGTTACAGGCAGAGTGACTGCTATCCTCAGGGCTGTCCACATGTTTGGATAAATCTCTTTAATCTGCTTTTCTTGTGTATATTAAAGAAGTTCCAATGCTGTCATATTATCAGAGGGTAAGTCTGGTAGATTTTTTATCTCAAATGCCAGTTCTTTTCCATCAATATCCGACTCTCCAGCATAGCTCAGGGTGTCACTCTGCTCCTGACATTGTGTTGTGGTTAATCAATAAATAGTTCTTTGAAGTGAAAGAGAACTCCAAATTTGTCGCTAGCTTCTCCCAGGCTCTGGAACGTTTCATTAAGTGATGTGATGGCAGAGTCTACCACCGCAGTGAAAAAAGAGACTTCTAATCTTCTCAAGGCATCAGAAATTGGCTCATCTGGAACTCAAAATCTCTTTTCCTTTAACACAGCCTCTTCATTCATTTCCTCGCACGTGTCCTTAGCTGATGCTTGTGCTGAGACGAATCCATTCTCATGGTAGCTCGCCAGGGAGGCTTTAGTGTTCTTGAGTAAGCTCATCGCCACATCAAGCTGCATGGTAGTAGACTGCAAGAGTTTGCTCCATGTTGTATTTGTTGCAGAATGTTGTGCCATATCACGGTGCATATCAAAAAACAGTAAGACCCATCTTCTCCTGCCAGTGACTGGGCCTTTATCCTTGTCACAATATCTGTGACTTAGTTCCTCATATCCAGCAGGGCCTCCCTTACTTTTTTAGTTTGATAGCACACAGCCTCTATAGCTTTGATACGGCTTTTTCACCTTGTATCTGACCATGATTTCATGGAGATGTCTACCCTGTTCTTCAGTATTGTCCATTGCTGTGTTGCTGCTGAAAACATAGTAAACAGCTTCTGAAGAATTCCAAAGTACCTTCGTGCATCTTGGGAGCTTTAAGCTGCATCAGCCACCATCAAGTTCAGGGTATGTGCTCCACAAGGCACAAAGAGTGCATGGGGATTTATAGCCAAAAGCCGTGCTTGCACTCCCTTGTTTTTCCCTTTCATGTTTGATCCATTATCATAGGACTGACCCCCTACAATCAGCAAATGTTATGTTCAAGTTCTTGAGGTCTGCCAATCCTTGACTGATTGTCTCTGTTGCTTCTAAAAAGCCAATAAAATGCTCTTTGACCTCTGGGGTGTCTTCTAGCATTACAGTCCTCAGGATGACTGACATTTGTTCTTGGTGGCTGATATCAGGTGTGCAATCCAGTATAATTAAATAGTACCTAGACTTTTTTTACCTGTGTTAAGATTTTCTGCAGGATTTTGCCACTGCTTGACTCGATGAGCTTATTTTGAATTATTTTACCAAGATAGGTGACATGTCCTCCTACTCCACTCTCAATTCGTTCAATGTATTGTTTCAAAATAGGATCACATTTAGCTAAAAGCTCAACTTCTTTCAGGAAGTTCCCATTGTCTGGCTGATACAGAGTATAGTGTGTCAGTGGACCCCCTCAAGGCAAGATTTCTCTCGGCTAATGATTGTAGAATACACACTAAACCTGTGAGAACATCCCTCCAGCATCTTCTCTCTGTCTCTATGAGAGAAATTCCTGCCTTATCAATATTTTTCCACATTTTATGGTGATGCTCCAAATCTTTCCACATTCTCATGTGTTTAATGTGCTCTGGGTTATTTTCATGTCCTTTAAGTAAATAGCCAATATTCTTCCAATCAGTTAGTCCCTCTTTTATTGACCTGTAATCATTCACAGAAAACAGTTTGCAACAAAAGGAGTAGGTGGCATTGTTTTGCTTGGAGTAAACCAACCAGCTTTGCTTGATCTTCTCTCCATTCACTAAAATTTTCTGCATGTGGTAATGATGAAAGCTTCTACTCATATTATCCTGACTTTTGGGAAAAGGAAAATCTGGTTCTATCTGAGTGGACATCTCATAATCAGATCAGATTGAAATTCACGGTCAGTCAGCCTCAGGGATTTTGAACTAAATTCCTGAAGGAGGCATCAGGTGAGCCGTTATGGGCTGGGGGCCCTAGGCGGCTGCCTAGTACACATATTCCTTGAGCCGGCCTTGCTCATAAGAGTGAGTGAGTAGCCATGTGAGACAGCGTGCATGCTCCCACACCCATTGTCTTGGTGTCCATTTTTCCTCTCAACTCATCTTGTGTGTGGATTTGCCATTACTTTTTATTAATACAGTGTTGTCTAAGGAAGAAGTCTTTTAGTACATTTACTGACCTTCAATGAATTTTTCTTCCCATGCGAGATAGTGATTGTTATACTCTGGTTCCTCTGCTCTTGGTGGTGTCACTTATGTTTTCTATGAGATGCTGATAATGAGGGGCATTGTAGAGCTCTGCTGGTGCCAACTGCTGTGGCTGTAATGATCCAGTGGGACTTCCAGCCTTTAGTTTGGACTATTCTCTCTCGGCTCATTTTATGTGATTATAACTACAGTAAATCTAGGAAGTTTATGGCTGACCTGGCCAACACAATTACCTTGAAAAGTGCCACAGTGATTATAAATATACAGGTAAGTAAATGTTTTTCATACAAAGTGATAGAATATTCAGTTGATCAAAAGCTTACATACATAGCAATTCTGATGAGTTGACAAAGGAAGTCAATTGGAATGTACTGCCTGCATGACTAGCAAGTCACCAACTTAGTTTTGGTGTGATGGGGGAAAATGTGTCTCCTAAACTAAGATAAGACTGGTTACCAAAACTTAATAGAAAACCTAACAGTAAAATAGTGAAGATTGTTGGTGTGGATGGTGGGTGTTGGTGATGTGGATGGTTGGTGTTGGTGATGTGGATGGTTGGTGTTGGTGATGTGGATGGTTGGTGGCGTGGATGGTTGGTGTTGGTGATGTGGATGGTTGGTGTTGGTAGTGTGGATGGTTGGTGTTGGTGGTGTGGATGGAAGGTGTTGGTGGCGTGGATAGTTGGTGTTGGTGGTGTGGATGGTTGGTGTTGGTGATTTAAATATACATGTTTTTTAATCCTTACTCTAATGGGGTTGTTAATATCCATTGTTTAACTTGTGGTGTGGGAGGTAAAAATTCAGGGCTTGGTATTCCTCAAATTTTTCCTCATAAATTATTAACTTTGGCTTCCATAGATCTGACACTGACAGAGACCTTTAGAAATGTATCCACAATGGAAATCTAATATTTATTGCATAATATTTTATTAACCTGTTGAAATGTATTTTTAACTATCAAGACACTAGTTATTGGTTACAGATGGTGTGTGCGATGGGGTGCCTGGGCTTGGCTCAAGACCCATACCTGGTACGTTGCGTCAGGAACGTCTTCACACACTACATGTACCGCTTCCCAGTCAAGACCAGTAACAGCTACACATCCACAACACACCCTTTTATTGTAAGTGAATGTGTATATTTCTCCTGTAAATACATTAGGTTGTTTTGTTACATCATGGAATATTGGTTTTATTTAAAGTATTTATAGATAACAGAAATTTTGCTTTGTTTTAGATTTGTCTCCACAATGGTGATGTGCGAGAGGAGGCGATACAAGAATTACGATCCGTGTTTCTGGAGGTCGTGCGTGACAGTTACTTGCGCAGGCGAGGTGTCAGCAATGTACATCTTCAAATGGTAAGTACAGTAAAGTTACCATGAATCCCCAGTTTGTTTAGGGAGCAGCCAGTCTGGTTAAGGGAGAATTCTGATTACAGTATTTGTAAAGATTCATCCCTCATGTAATATCATTATTTCATACTTTTCTTTCAATTTCTATCACATTTCCTCTTTGCTTCCTTGGCTGACAGTTGTTATTTGAGACATGGTATGTAAGAAGAAAAGATGGTAATACACCCCATCTACAGTATGTCAACAGTGGGACATCTCAAGTAAAGCCCACATATTTCACACCCCTCAAATTTGCAATCACTCATAATGTTTGGTAAATTTTGAAGTATGAGACATTTCAAAATATTATGATATATGAGTATACAGTGGGGTATGCTGTAACGAACGTAATTGGTTCCAGAACCTCGTTCGTTATAGTATTCGTTCGTTATAGGATTAATCCGTTCCAGGCCCCCAAATACAACCGCTTAACACTGAAAAAATTCTGTGGAAAATGTAAAAAATACGGTACTTTATCTTACCTTAGTGTTATTCAGCATGCAGGTACCCCTAAACACTGGCACATCACTATCACTTCCACTGGGAGTCTTGGCTTTAAGGTCCTCAAACAATTGTTTAGCCTTCTCACAAATTATAGCTTCACTAATGTTACCACCTGCCATTTCTTTCTCCTTTATCCACACTAAGAGTAAATTTTCCATCTCTTCAATCACATTACACCTTGCTTTGTTAAGTCTAAGGATTCCCTTAGCCACTTGCACAGTTTTTAACTCCTCTTTATTCTTCAAAATCGTACATATAGTCGATTTAGCCATCCCATATTCATCACTAAGTTTCGCAATGCTTCTTCCATTCTCACGTTTCTTTATAATTTCTTTCTTAGTTTCAAGGGTTATTAGCTTTCTCACTCGCTTTGGACGATTCATTGTTACAATTGTATACTTGTATAACAAAATAGTTATAAAAATAACGCGAATTTCCACATCAAAAGACGAAATTTCAACAATAACAGTGGTGCACTGGCTACACAATGAGACAAAGATGGCGCCTGACGCTCTTGTTGTGGGTCGCGGTACAACAATATTCATGGGCCAGGCGAAGTAGTCCGGTATTCATCCGCGTTCGTTGTAGGAGTTGCGTTCGTTATAGCATTCTCAATTTTATAGGTAAAACCGTTCGTTATAGGAATATTCGTAGTAGGATCCGTTCGTTATAGCATACCCCACTGTACTGTACTATATTAAATTTTACGTAATACATACCTGTATTTGGCAAAATTTCAGATTATGAGAGACGTTTATGAACATATATGATGCGCAGGTCGTCAGTAGGCCATGGGATGTGACTGCCCGTCTCAATGTAAACAAGTACTATACACGTCACATGTGTTGGTCACGGGTAGTTCGTGTTGGTCAGTCGTGGAATGCACGTGTATGGTCTATGGCTCAAGCTTTTGCACCTGTTTTTCCATCATTGCTGAGTGTTGAAGCCATTATGTCTGATAACTCTAAATCGAGTTCTGTACTTAGATACATTTAAATTTCAAATTATAGGTCTTTTTTCTGACATTGTCTTATCATTTTTCTCTCTTTTTTTTTTTTTTTTTAGTCAATTAAGCTCTTCTATTTCCTTATGCTCCACACAGACAGTTAACATCAAAACTGTCTTCCAATTTAGGAATGAATGCACTGTATCGTGGGACAGGTAACTCGCATTTTACGCGCGTTTGATTTAAGCATTTTGGGGGTAACACAATTGTTCAATTAATACCAAAAGCTAATTTACGCGCACCTATTTTTTTAAATAACACGCTCAAGACAGTTTAAATTTGCTGCACGTATTCGCCTGGTCGCCTGACAGTGGAGTCCTGGTGAGGTGCTTGCAAGTTATTACTTTTAAGTCACAATCATATCAACATGAACAATTTTAATATTATTAATAATTATAATAAAGTAATAATAAAGATTATTACTACTTATGATGATGATTACCTATGAAGTATTCTGTACAATAACTGTGACCACTTCCAGCAAGCTTCCCGTGTACCGCTTTCTCAGTTCACACCAGCACTACTTTTGCTCTGTGTTTTCATTTGTATTGTGTTTATCACGTACCTTTTTAGTGTTAAACGCTGTTTTCCCCATTGAGCATCTGCCTCCTCTCGGGCACCTAAAGCTAAAAGAGCACAAAAAACAATCGCAATGGACGTGAAATTAAATGTGATCTCCCGCCTTCAGAGGGGAGAGTGTGTCGGAGGTTGGCCACGTGCTTGGTTTAAGTGAGAGCACTGTTCGTACCCTCTGTGGTATATGATGGTTCCCCTAACCTGTACCATTTACATGTTTTCTTATGGTTAACTTATGTTTAATTTACGCATTTTTTAATTAAGTGGTGGTTTTCAAGAACGTAACCCCTGCGTAAAACAAGAGGTGGGTGTACTGACAAGCTCAATGAAAAACTTTTAAACAGTTGGCAGGACTAGAGAACCTACAGTGGTAACATGCTTCAGTATACCCACCAAATAAAGATAACTTTACACCCCTACCAGGACATACATGTACAGTATGATGAAAATATTCCTATAAAGGATAAATTGTAACTTAGTCATGACAATACCTAATTACATTAAATCAACCATCTAACAGAGTGAACTAATGCCGACGGTGGTCCTGCACTGTGAGTACTCTGCCCCCTCTTTAACTGGCCCCACACACAACTAGAGAACTACAAGTGCACTATACCTTTACTTCCTGCCAGTCCCTCACATGAGACTTACACCAATAGGCTTCCTGGTCGGGTATAATCCAAGCTCTAATACAGTAAACCCTTGTTATTTATGGGGGTTAGGTTCCAAGGAATGGCACGAATTGGCAAAACCGTGAATAGCAACTCTTACTACCTTAGTGCACGACTGTATACCTATACCAAACACCTGACCAGCTGCGGCAGCACTCTTCCTCTCTTTAACTTATCTGATAATTCAAATTTCTTTGTCAGGGTCATCACTGACTTCTGCCTTTTATGCTTCACTCCACTAGCTCTGACACTAGACAGTCTTCAAGGGGCTATTTCACACAGAAATATTAAAGTTTTGAGCACAACACAAGAGATGCTGCATCACAGATAATGTTGAGCACAAACAAGGGAGAGGAGACTCTGCTGGTGGCTCGTTGTGCTGCGGGAGAGGCTCTTAAGCTAGCCACCATCTGCTTATATTTTGCACAAGAGATAAAATTTTTAGCCATTTGTAATAAGTTCTTAATTAAAACTAAAATTTGTATGTCTAATGCGAACTATAGCATGTTTATATTCAAATTAATCACTATCTTATAAAAATTCCAGCAATGAAAATTATATTCTCCCTGGTCACTTTTGTGACATTTTATAAACAAAAAACAAAAACTCAATCTAAAGGACAAATAAACAAATAAATACTTCACTAGACCTTTGGCGCAACTGTCGAACGTGTCACTGTCCCCCCCCCCCCCCCACCCCTTTTCCCAGCCAGGGTTTGATGGTTATAGTCTTACAGTTTTTATCAGTGTAAGAATGGTTGAATTAGTCTTAGTGTGAGGTAAATCATTGATAAAAAGAAGGAAGAGAGTAGGTGAAAGGACAGAACCCTGTGGGACACCACTATTGGTAGAGAAAGAGCGAGAGATCGATCCCTCGACAGCAACTGCCATGGATCGGTCCTCAAGGAAGCTAGAGATTAGAGAACAAAGTGGAGCAGAGAAACCAAAAGAGGGAAGTTTAGAAAGCAAAGTCTCAACCAATCTCAAGGGTTCCCTATATTACATCATGAGTAACTGCTAACTGCAAGTTTTCATCCTGCTCATGACAAATATCTTCCTTTTCAGTTCTTAGATAGATGATTTTCTTTATTTATATCATGAATAGAAGAAGCATTAGGTAAATTCAGGGAATGAGTTGCATGTGTGGGCAAGGCAGCGATTACAGTACATCCAGTTGATGATGAAAAGACACATTACATGCTGGAGTTGCTTTCATCTCTTACAGTAAACCCGTCTGGTAATGCAAGGTTTCATCCCAAGGGCCCCACTTTTATTCCCAAAACAGTATTTCACACGTGATACAGGGTGAAATGTCCCCACTTGGGATAAGGTGAGGGAAAGAACACATGCCTGGTGGTGGTGGCATTTTTAGGCCACAAATAATAACAAACAAATACCTATTACCTCACTCCTGGAGAGAAATAAACTGTCCTCTAGTCATGGTATCCACCTCCTTCGCCACCATAAAATGGCATTTCTTACTTCAGTCCTTTATTTTTGTCCTTTCAGGTAATTTCCTTGGTGCTGGAACTTTTGAATAAAAGTACGAGTGAGTGGATGGAGGGGGTGTGTTGCACATTATTTCTACCCCTCCTGGAGCTACTACTTACACTGGAGGAGCCAACAACGAAAAGGGTTGCAACTGACCTCCTCCAGAAGTTGCTACAAGAGGTTCGAGATCAAGACACATTTTGCAGGTATGGTTAGCTGCAAGTTTTCAGCCAAGTTTGAAAGGTAATGGCAATACAATACAGTACTATAAAGGAGAAGCCAAGTTGAGTGAGTCTATAGATGTGTGTGATCAGTTGGAGCCAAGAATGACATGGGGAGAGGTTATATAAGAATGACCTCAGAGATAAGAACCTGACAAGAGATGCTACAAGAAGCTGCCCAACACGGAGAGCTGCCATTGTGGAAAAAAGCTGTAAGACATTGATGACAATGATTGTTTCTTCTATAATTTGTTATAATTCATAATTCTTTAACACTCTCACACACCATGACACAGAGATAAGTCAATCAAAATCTTGTCCAATTGGCATTGATGTGTATTTTCATTTCTAAAGAGAAAAAAATAAGAGTAATTCCAGTTGACACTTGAAATTTTGGTGTGTCATTCCTTTAGGCCTCATCTTTCATGGTAATCCATCATTAATTAGCTACATGGCAACTGTCCATAGTGCGACGTCATGAAGACTTCAGTGTTCTCTCAGTAGGCAAGCCAGGATGTACAGTGAGTAGGCCCTTAAAAATTTCATGTGGCTGTCCATCTCGCCCTCATACCTTCCATGTGTCGTAATATTCCCCTGTAAAGTGTTTATATTGTGTTCAATTGTTTATTTTTGACAATATTTTATTTACAGTATTCAAATTTATAACCATCATGTGCGTAAGCTATTCAATAATGTTCGTGTGCATACGATAAACGTCTCCTCTATCTGTAGAAGTGATGAAAGGTGTTGTGAAGTGTTTTTATAAGTGTCTTCATGAGTGTATTCACATAGTGCAGAATAATAAATTGCCATTTAATCTCATTTCATTGAAGGATAAATTTATTTTAGCGATCTTTCATTTCTTTGACGTATAATTATTATTAGACTGTCTTAGGCATATAATTTGATGGGTAAAATGAAGGTATTTAGTTTTATTTTGAAAATTTTGATTTTATTTGTAAGGTTAATGTAGCAATGACATAGGAGGTGAAGATGTATATGCCTAATACAGTATTGTTTTACCATACACTCGTGTGATATTGTAGATACTAGTTTTATAATTGAAGTCAAGTCATAAGTTATTGATGATTACACTGTATGTTTCGTTCTATGTTCTAACTATGGTTCAAAAAAATACCTCAAGTGCAATGACATGAACTGTACCATGTAATAAAGGTTCTCTTACACTTTATTTAATGTGCAGACTTTTTATACCTGCAGTTCTATATTCAGGAAATTAGAGTGACTGTATTGGGTAGGAAAACATTTTGTTGCATAAAATATACTGTGGTAAATTGTGTTAGTTAAATAGAAAATTAATACTATATTATATGTAATATTAACACATTACATCAGGAAGACTTATTATAAGTATAGGGCATAATGTGTCAATAATGATTTTGGCATGTGTCAAATGTGTGGAAACACCTGAGGAGCTGTGGCACCTCTGCTTTTGCATCAGTTTGATATGACTAAGGCTCCATGTACACCACTAAATGAGTTTTAGACAAAAACCTTAGCTGATGCTGAATGTTACTCACTTCCTCCCATAAAAAGTAGAGTTTGTAAGTTCACAATTTTGAAAGCTATAGAATGCATCCTCTTCAAATTACAAGGGATATGTGTACAAGACCCTTAAATGAAAGAATGTTTGAAAGTTTTGAAATTGAACAAAACTCGACCCTGTCCTTGGTGTTGGTAGTTCACCCCCAGACTTTATAGTTGGGGAAAGCAAGTGTTCAAATACAGTGCTGGTCAAGCCATCCCCTTGTATACTGGAAAAAGTCTCAGTCTATGTGTTGTATCCACACTGCTTCTAACTTCAGTTTTAGAGGGCAATCTTTGCACCTGATTTTCATGATCTACCAACGTCACCCATTCTGGGCCTGCACAGTACAAGAGTTACCTGGCTGTGGGCTTAACTAGAAATAGGATTTCAGGACCAATCCCCCATGTTTTCACATATTTTGTATGATATAAGGCTCTACATGAGGATGTCATCTACGAATGCTTAGATATTTACATTATTATTTTTTTTATTAGACAAGGGCACAAAGGTATTCAACAACTGGTTAAGTCTAATAAGAATTCAGGAAATGTGAGAGCTATGTACGGTATGGAAGAAATTTATTATCTTTCAGTGAGCAAACTTATTTAAAAAGCTTTTGTTTATTCAGAAGTAAACTGGTGAGGAGTGTGAGACGACTGGTGATACAACACCTGTCATGGTCGTCGGCAAAATTGTTCCGTGTGTTGGGAGTCATTGGAGTGCTGCACAAACAACTGATTGTCGAGTGTCTCCCACACATAGCTCAAGCTGTTACAGCTACAGAGGAAAAAAGGGGAATAGGACTGGATCACACACTTCGGTGAGCTCTCAACACTTTAAATATTCGTTCATTTCTCAGGCATATAACACAGATACTATTTGTGACATTTAAAAAAAAAAATAGTTTGAATTGTTTGTAAATTTGTCATTTCTTAAATATTTGTGCAGGATTTTACCCCAATATACAGTAATTGCTGTTTATGTACTGGATGATTTGTGCTACAAAGTTTCAGCCCTACATGAAGTTAGTGTCATAATTTGGAAACTTAAAAATACCTGTATCTTAAATGCAGATAAATATTAGTTATCAAATTCTGTTTATGTCTCATGCACAAAGTGTTAACAAGTAAGTTTTGCATTACTGTATTGTATTTGTAAGAGATTTTATTAATATTATTAACACTGAAGGATTGTCTAAAGTTCCTGATGAAAATGAAGTAGTTGGCTCAATTTAGGCATAATTTAATGGAATAATTTATTTTAATGACTGAACCCTCTTTTCAGACATGGATACCAGGCTCTACTGGCCAGTTTAGGTGTGAATGAAGAAGATATAATATTTGCATAGATTTTTTTTAAGCGTGAGGAAGACTTAGTGCAAAACGCTATTATTTATTATTTTTTTAATTAAACTGTTTCTATTTAAATACTGTACTTTTATTGAAAAAAATGAAGACGAAACAATGTAAAATATTAACATATCCCATTTTGTTACTGTAGTTGTAGATAAAAAAAATTACTGTTGACAGCCAAATTACAAAGTTTCAGCAGTTATGTTGAACTATAACTTCTAGTAGAGTAAACCCTCAACATTTGCAGGGGTCAAGTTCCTCAAAAACACAGCGAATGTGAAATCTGCGAATGTTAAACATAAGACCTTATGGTAAAAATTGGGACTAGGGGATCCACACCCTCGAAGAGGTACAGTTCTGTTCAGAATTTCGTTCTACACCAACGGTAAAGGGCACATGCAGAGTCAAACTGACAACGGGACAGTTTGATTCAAATGGAGACTCGTCAAAAAGAGATGGAAAAGATGTTAACATGAATATTGGCCAACGTTAGTGCTGATGGTTGATGAAGATGAGTTAATATACAACGGGAAAATCAGTTTTGAATGAACACCATAAGTAGTAGTTGAACAAAGTTCATATATCAGGAGTCTTCAATGTATTCATAACTTGAAGTTTTTCATATAATCTAGCTAGGAAGAGAAGGAGAGAGAGATGAGGGTTGTATTTTGAAGGGTCAGCGACAAGTCCATTAGCTACTCGATAAGAGAATGAGATATGGTGGCCAGATGTGGGTTTTTTAGTTATAGGATGGCAGTGTGAGAGATGCAGTGAGTGCACGAGGTGGTCTGGTTACGTGTCCGGAGATGACTTCTAACCTATATCAAGCAACTGTGCATCAGTGACCCAGCTACAGAGTTTAGTGAACGGTGATAACTCGCCCAAAATCGTCTGCTACTGTTTTTAAACATGTCATAACAACAGATCTGTCAAGAGTGAATTTCAGCAATTGAATTCAGCCAACTTGGGAAGTTAATCACTTGATTGCTATTATTATAAGAAGCGAGTTAAATACGAGGTTTGATGGATACTGTTTGTGTGTTTGGTATTTGCAACTGATAGTGGGACATGTATTTCCAGGTATGATCGAATAAACATTTTCGTGTTTTACTGGACGAATCTCATTCAAAACCCAACCTCACCCCAGTCAGGCCGTGAGCCGTTACACTATATATATATTTACTAGGCAGCTATCAAACAGGGAGGTACTACCACCTGGGAAGTTATTAGAAGCATAATGTATTGTCTGATGGTAGACCCTGCTGTCATATGGCATCACAAAACTTGTGACCAAGTCCCAGATCTGACTTTCTGCCTCATTTACACACAATTGCAGGGTCTCAATTGTTTTTCTTACTATTGACAACACAACATACATATATTGTTTCTCACTTGATTTTTTTCCCATTTTTGCATTTCTTTACTATTATTATTATTATTATTATTATTATTATTATTATTATTACAGTGTTGTTATTACAGCTCCTCCGCAATTTACGAAGGAGTTAGGGACCCAAATCCAGATCATAAGTCGAAAATGCGAAAATAATACAGTGGTCCCTCGATTAACAAATACAATTGGTTCCAACTCACAGAAAAAGTACATACAAAGTAAAGTAAAAAAATGCATAAAGTCAGAAACACTCCTAAAAATTCCCTAAATTGCCCTTAAATCACTATCTATATATACAGTGAACCCAAACTTTACGCGGTTAATTCAACCCACGGCGGCCCGCGTGAATTGAGAAACGCCTAAAGTGAACAACATAACATATGGGATTAATTGAAATAGAGACCATTGTAGTAAAAATAACTTCTTAATTTTATGATGGTATGCACACACAATTAATAATTAAGAGAAATATCAATAATATTAGGTTTTTAACACTTACATTAGTAGAAAAGATGGCTGGGCACACGGGGATGGGGGGTTGGTTCCGAGGCAGAGGGCAGATTATTGGCCCTCACCTGTATCACGTGTATCAATTGTATCACTAAGCCAGTCTTCCATGTTGCTTGAAGACTGGGAGAGTGATCAGTTTCTCCTCCATCCTGTGTGAGTGCAAATCTCCGGGGGTCACCATTTGTAGGGTTATGTGATATTGGTTCACATTCAGGATGGGATAGAGAAAGGAAACTCACAATGTGCTCACTGTATACATATTGTATTGGATGTACAATGCAGTTTGTTGCTGGGTAGGTAGCATGGTAATAAGCATTGAGTAGAGAGAGCTGGGTGGTGAGGGTGCCCAGAGTGAGGGCACGCGGCTTGAGGGACGCCAAGGTCGCTGGCGGGAGCGGCAGCCGCATGGCTGGCGCAGAGGAGGAGGAGGTGTTGCTTGCTGGTGGCACTGAGTAGAAAGAAAGGGTGGTCACAGCGGTGTCAGGCCTTATAGGGCGGGGGTAGGCGTGGGTAGATAGTTGACCCCTGTTCCGTGGGCGGCGCTGGAGGCGTAGGCTGGGGAATTCGAGAAGGTTCGGTGCTTGTAGGGGAGGAATCCACTACACCACCACCCTCATGTTCCAAGATAAAAGATTGGTGATTTCTTTGTTTATTTTATATAATATCTCAGACTAAAGTTAGGGTAATATAATTTGCATTGCTGGAATCCTTGCAAGACAGCCAATAATTTGAATATAAACGTCATATATTTTGCTCAAGAGATAAAAAATTTTGCACATCAGTGTACAATACTGTAGTACATTTTATAAAAAAGTTTTTCAACTGTGCTTTTGGTAGATTTACATAGATTTCTTCATTTATTTTCATCCATTTACATGCACACACCGTACTAAAAGAAACATAATAGAAATAAATGACCTTAGTGCAAAGCTGGAGTGCACATGTACTAATTTGATTACAGTACTAAAATTGTTTTGTCTAGTGCAAATTATAGCATGCTTATATTCAAATTAATGAGTATGTTACAAGAATCCCAGCTATGTTAATTATATTCACCCAGGTCATTTCACTGGCTTTTTATAAGAGAGAAGCTTAGTCACCTAAGAACTGATAAATATGTACGCATTAGACGTGGGCCTGTGCCAACTGTCAAACATACTACCTCCCCTCCCCCCACGCCCCCTCGCTCACTCACACCCTCTCTCTCCCCCATCTGCTGGCGTTGCTGTAATCCTTGTAAAACAGTGAATAATTTTAATATAAACGTCATGTATTTTGCACAAGAGATAAAAATTAATCACCTGTATCACATTACAGTAGTGTTTTAAGAGTAAAAGTGCATATGTACGTATATAGTATTCCACATGCACGTAAGTATAAATAAAAAGTTTATGCGATGATCGGACAACGTCCATTTCGGTTAACGTCACGTTTCCAAGAACATATCTAGGACGTTAACCGGCGCATGACTGTACACAGACTACAATTTATAATCAATTCAGCCTATTGTGGGTGGTTGTTGGAGAACTTGGGGGAAGTATCATTTCTGGTCTATTGCGAGTTGTATGTCGGATTCCAACCCAAACTAAACTTCTTGTTTTTGTCTTTCCTGCTGTTAGGGATAATTAATGGGTGGTTATGAGTAATATAATATATTTAAATGATTTATTATAATAGAATATATCCCTGATATCCCCAGGCACCCAATGCAGGCTGCATGTGGCGGAGCTTGTTTGTTCCGACAGCATCCCACCTGCATTGCCAACTCAAGCGGATGGCAGCTCTTATTACTGGCTTCATATCAGAGGGAGGTAGAGGGGAAAGATGTGCCACAGGGCTAGAAGCAGCTGCTTTCACCACAGCATCAGCATGCTCATTCCCCTTCTCTGTGAGAAGAAGCATGCTCAAAAAAAAGAAAAAGAGAATGAACCACACAGGAGGGATTAAGTCCTTCCTTTTGTTATAATACTGCCAAATTTGAACTTCAGGAAGAATCCATGGAGCAGCACTAGGGAGCCACATGAGGCATATCTGAACAGGAGGAATGCAAAGAATGCTCACAACCCCTCTTACTCTGAAGATGTAGCAGAGTTTCTCTGTCAGCACCCCACGCTGGCTACTGGCAAGGCTCTTTGAGTTAATGAATGTGGCTACCACATAACCCAGTTGTCAAAAATTATCCTCAGGAAATGGGTCTTTGTGACATACCGCACACGTATACCAGAGCTGTAGATCGGGATCTGGATAAACACTTTGAAGGCAGCATTTGTGTATCAGTTTAACCACAATTTATTACTTATAAGAAAAATTCAGTGACAAAAAAAAATTTATTTCCCTTAGTGACTCAATGTATTGCAAGAAAGAGCTACCTTACCACTTTTTGTGCAACATTTGGAGTGGTGGTAATAATTCACTTTGCCATTGACAGTGATAGAATCAAGTGGTTATCTATGCTAGGCAAGACCTTGGTGCCAGCTAGGCGAGGGTACAGGGAGAGGATGTTTTTGAAGAGTCCAAGTGGTGTAAAATTAAATTAAAGGGAGGGGACTTACTTATCGTCGGATGTATCTACAGATCCCTAAACTGTGGCCCACTAAATCAAAGGAACTTAAGAGCCTTAATAGACAACGTGGCGATGCTCAACCCTTGCCACCTCCTTATCATGGAGGACTTTAACTATGGCGACATCGACTGGAGAAACGAGTTCACCCCAAATGACTTGAATAACCCTGCTACTCTTTTTGTAGAAACTCTGAGAGATAATTTTTTGTTCCAACATGTTAGAGACCCGACACATTACAGAGGGGAGCCTACACCCAAGCCACTAGACCTCATCATAACAAACGAGGAGGGTATGGTGGCCAAGCTGGAACACCTTGCCCCAGTCGGCACCATATATCCAGATCTATCTCGACAACATCAATACTAGTCGTCAACGTAGCATTAAGGACTTCTTCGCCCGCAACCCACCACAACCACAGCCAGCCCAAGTCAGTGATAGTGACAGTGAGGATATGGACTTTGAGGGGTTTGTCTAGGAGGCCCTGCAAACCTCTACGAGTAGTGAAAGTGATTCACCAGAGGGCAACTAATCTGCCCTCTGCCTCGGAACCATACCCCCATCCCCGTGTGCCAACCCATATTTTCTACTAAAGTAAGTGTTAAAAAACCTAATATTATTGATATTTCTCTTAAATATTAATTGTGTGTGCATACCATCATAAAATTAAGATGTTATTTTTACTACAAGGTACGTATTGTGTCTGAAAAAGTGGAGTTTGGGGCTCGGCCCAGTCTCTATTTCAATTAATCCCATATGTTCTGTTATTTCGTTTACACGTTTCTTGTTTTATGCGGACCTCGTAAATACAGACTATACTGTACTGTAGTAGGTTGGAAAGGTTTCTTGCCCTAGTTTGAAACCCTTACCTGCAATATAAATTGGGTTCATTACAATATGGAGTTCAATGAGATAGATTTCTGGCCAGTTGGTGGGGGAATGAAGTAATTTAGGTTTTGTATGCAAAAAACAAACAAATAACTGGCTAGATACTCTCCCTGACAACCCTGCACCCGTCCCTGGATCATCAATTGCTTCATTGCGGTCCCATCAGATTAGGAAAAGTGGCTCTGGGTCACAACAAATACCCAAGTATAAGAGCTGCAGTGTGATAGCTGTTTTGGTATCACACTAATTGTTTTAATTAAGTTCTGGAACTCTTGAGTGGCAGAGCTTGATATCAATACTTCTGGGCATTTTCTGTTAATTATTGCTGAAAGGTGGTAACCCCCCCCCGTACTGTATATGCACAGGTACTATCCGAGAGAATTTATTGTGAATTCTCCCCATGGAAGTGTTGTGAATATCACTTTGATATAACACTTACGTTAAGTGCCCAGTTTCCTTGTCCAGTGGTTGTAAGTGAACTGCTCCTCTCTAGGGCATGAGAGAGAGTGAAGCGGAGCAAGTGGGTGTCAAGAATGGACCGTGTGAGCAAAAAATGGCGCGGCGGTCTGGACCTCGCCGCGTAAATGACCAAATTTACCGTGTAATTAAAACATT
Organism: Homarus gammarus; assembly: GCA_958450375.1. Lineage (NCBI taxonomy): Eukaryota > Metazoa > Arthropoda > Malacostraca > Decapoda > Nephropidae > Homarus > Homarus gammarus. The sequence continues at coordinate 436,820 of CAUDMG010003049.1, read as the reverse complement.
TCATTCTGGCAAAGCACCGCGTGAATGACCAAACGCGTAAACAAAAACCGCGTAAATCCCGACTATACTGTAATGCAAAGTAACAAAAAACACTATGTCCCAAAATAAAAGAAACACTTATGAGGATGTCAATGAAAACTGATATAATTACATTATTCAAAACAGCCACAAAAATACAAGGCTCTGGTTCTAGTGACCTCCCATGCTAAAATCTTGAAAAATTATTTCATCACATATTTGAATGGCTACCGGTATTTGAATAATAATTTGCCTAGTGAGGAGCATGGGAAGAAAGTAAATATTTTTAGTAGAAATATACTGTAATTCTAAAAATTTATCCCAACAAGTAAGGAGTAGCTGCTCAGCAGTGATTTATATTGGTCAAACAGGACAGCAATGCTTGCTACTCTTTCAGGCGTTTCCTACAAGTCACTTGTCAAATGATCTATGGCCCACATAGTGTTCTTGAGAAATGAAAGTCCCAAGGATGAAGTAATAATTACATTAATATACTGTTTTGGTATTTTATTCCTGAAAGATTATTGATACAACGTCCAGAGTTGTATAAAGTACCGGATTTTGTTCCTTAAGTAAAAGTATTGTTACATTGGCAAAATATTACTCAAGTAAAAGTATCCAAAGTTCAATGTACTCAAGTAAAAGTAAATAAGTAAACTAAAGAAAATAAGAGACACACAGCATTTCACAAGTTTATTTGTAAATCTTTCAATTGAGATTAATCAGCAACTGATTATTGAAATTATGGCTGTCCAATCAGGATCTTTTAGGCCTAAATATAAGCCCAGCATGACCTACCGAAAGAGAATACATTCAGCCACTCTTCTCCCTACAATCCATCACAAGGATAGTGAATGGGCTGAAAATATATCCACCGAACACTATGATCACTTTCTTCCTTATCATTGGTGTGGACTTACGGTCCACAGACATAATGTAGTCTGTGCTCGCATTAAGTGAGGATACAGACCTATCTGATGGGGGATGACCTGCACTAAACTCTGCAACTGTCCCATCACTAACACCCTTCAACACTATTGCCTTGACAGTCCCACTCTCAGAGAGTCACTACCCACTACGTCACCACCTACTTACTCATAATAATTTAGATTTAAATCTTGTACACTACCCAGGCTTTGATGGGTGTTAACTCCCAGTGTCCTTCAATCATATCAGTATTGTCTCCATGTCACAAGTCATAGCGTGTCCTGCAAGACACAAATACCAATATATTAATGTTTGACTGCATGGTCTTGTGACTAGGCTTGTCGCCCCCTGGGGTGTAATAAATTAATTTAATAATAAATAATAAGCCCAACATGACTAAACAGATGTAGGTAGTGGGGTGTTAAGCTTGAGAGAGATAAGTCACATAATATTGGGAAAGACCTCAGTTGCTCCATTCCCTCCCCTGGGCATGCTAAGTAGCTATCAAGCTCCTTCAGTTGAGGAGTTTGTGGATGATTGTTGCCTCCATAGTGACTGAGTCCAACTAAGACTCATCATGAACTGCCCGTCTAATTGGGGTGTGGCTGTGGTGATGTTACTTTTTATTCTAATTGATGAGTGGCTGAATTTTTCGCAGCACGCAACATCTCTGGCAGGTACTGGGGGGGGGGGGGGGGGTTACTTAGTTATTTAAGCAGAATTTTAAATACACTTAGTCTCACACATACAGGCTTCATATCTAAGACCAAGCCCCTGAAGGAAAGATGGGGAGAAGAGTGGGGATTTGATGGGGGAGGGGGGGGGATAAGAGGGTTACGCCAGTGTTATTAAACAACATCTTCCCTTGAAGAGGGTCGTCATGTTTCAACTTGAGTTTTAAACTAAATGAGTCCTGAGGGACGCTGTAGTACAGTACTTAACGGGGTGGTGTGGCAGTAAAATTAACTAATTCCAATAAAATTCATTTATAATATTGGAATTAATTAATTTTACCGCCATATGGGGGGGGGGGGGGGGGTTGAAGAGTGCAGCTGGTCAGATACAGCTCACTGCATCAATACGTACGTTCACTCCTCACACATGCACACCCATCCTCTTCATTTTTCTTATTTTAGCTCTAAATTAATTTTTTTTTATTTCTAAGCCACATTAGAATACCCTATACAGTATTGTAATGATGCACACTTGGAGCACAGAATCCCCAGTTTTTCCAACTTCCCTCCCAAGTTTTTTCCCGTGAGTCGAACATTGCTAAACCAAATTTTGACCAATCATTAATTAAAAAAGGGTTTTAGAAATTTTATGTCACTAAACTGAAATATCAAGAAGTGAATGAATGTTAAACGAGGGATACCTTTAAAAAAAATTTCCTGTTGTAAAAGTTTCAAGTCCTGCCGAAACTTCCTTGGACCACACCATTGCTACAACCTGTGCCACTCTACAGAATAAGGTTCATTACCCAGGTACAGTATTGTTCTTTTGAAAACCCTGGGCATCAAGTCAGGGGCATGTCTTTCATATCTAGTGACTTCAGCTGTTGGTAAACCTTACCCTATTCTTTTGTTATAAGTTTGAAACCCTACAATAATGCCCCTCCCCCATTTCATTGGAAGAAGATGAAGTGCTAACACAGACATCTGCGAGTGTCCCTTGTCAATAGGTCAGCGGTCTGGGTTGTGTAGTTTAAAGAGATGCATTAGCAGTTACACCTGTCTCCAATCCTCCCTATAGCTGGCTTTTGTGTTAGTGACCTTCCCTCTGTGAAGGGAATCCATGCAAAATTTCTGAAGCAAGATAAACAATAGCACGAATGAGATAAAAATCATCTTCCGTGATCTCTACATTTACTTTTTTGTTATTTTAATTTATTTATGGTTTGTATTAATCTAATTACACATTTAAAGATGTTCTGTATTGATTTATTAAGTAACTATAGGTATGTTTTGTATTTAGTCTGGGAAGTTAGTTTTGGTCAAGTAAGTTGTGAGAAAATCAGCCCCAAGGAATCATCCCCCATTTATAACCAAAAAATTAAGAGAAAACGCTTTTACTATTTGAATTTTTCCTAAAAGCACAACTTCTGTGGAATGTATGTCTTTCATATAGTGAGGACTGCCTATACAATACTTTTAACAACATTGTTTGGCCATAAGTCTTTCATATAACAAGAATACAGTACTAATTGATGAGAAATCCCTACACAGGCTTACATATAGCAAGCAGAAGCCAAAGAGCTTAAAAGTCTAAAAATAAATAACAAAAGAACTGCCCAACAGCATTACCCAATTAAGTCTTGATTTAGTGAACAACTGTAACTTTAACAAGACATTAAAAACAACACAGAGGAGTACATTTACTCTATACAGTATTTGATTATAAAAATTGGTCACAGAGAGCTCAAGAAGCCTTTCACTTGGTTCTTTATATGGACAACAAACTATTGGTTTTTATTTATTTTTCCAACATTACTGGGATACAGTACTGTACAAAGAACCATATTTGTGTAGCATTTCCTTTTTGTGCTTAAGTGTTAATTCATGATAGACTGCTTGTACTGTACTGTATCTACAAAATAAAACTCTAAAAGGAAGAAATACAAGGTAGCTATATACAGAACTGTAAAGGGAAAGAAATTTTTCCCCTGCACTACGTACAATACTGTACAGTATTTCTAAATTATAGTACAAAACATGAGAAAAGTACATTACAGTAAGATCAATATCACTGAGCTTGACAAACAGCTCCCTATATACTAGTGATACTTTTTGATAATACAGTACTGTACTTGTGACACTTTTGTTAACGTTAAGATTCAAAATTTTGTAAATACCCTGTACAATATTTTTTAAATAATTTATTTCAGTGTGCAAGTTTTTCATATTATTACAATACAATTAACTCATTTCAGATCTATCACGGTAATTGTTAGTTAATTATCCACTTCCTGTACAACAAAGATTTCTCCAGTTTATCCACAAATTTTTTTTGTGTTGGAAGGTGGCGTCTTTCATTATGGTTATCTGTAGAGGAACAAACAGAGTACTGATGAATAACTGCCGTAGCAGCGGAAATATGTTGATTGTTTGGAGGACCACCAATTGCCGAGGCAGTTAAAAGATGAGGACGTAGGACAGCTACTCCCATCTCTTTCATACTCCCCACTGTGTGAACTTGTTGTGATAAACGCAATGTGCCTTTTTTCATGTGCTGCATATCAAGGCACACCTTCTGTGTCGTAAAGTGAAACGCTGCCACATCCCGATGATACTGACTGCCACCCTTGAGAGCCAACAGGGTTTCCTGCAGCGTGGCTTTAAGTTCGAGGATAACGTACTGATCTAAATCCAGAATAAGAACATTTTCTTGGGTGTCTCTGTGGCGGTAAATACAGTCAAGTTCAATAACTCTCTTTACTACAGGCCGAGTTAGCTTAAAAGTCTGTGAAGAACTGAAGAGCTTTTCTTCAAATTCAATACCTATCTCATCACTGTACTTGTCCAGTAAGTACCTAGCCAAAGGTGTAAGGACAGGGCCATATATAGTAAACTTATCTATACCAATGATGTTGTAAAATGATATAAATTCAATAACTTTCAATGTAGAAATAGGATTTTCTACAGGAAGAAGACAAACTGCAGACTTGTTGATGACACTCTTAAGGCTTTCACTCTCATGTACAAAAACAGGTTGTGATGGTTCTGATGAGCCTACTTTGAATTGTATCATATATGGTGTTTTACTTAGCATAAGTTTCTTGCTATCAGCTGTGCATAAAAGGTAAAGAACACCTATGTCCTCTTCAACAGTGTTGTGTCCATGAACTCTTTCTGATGCAAATTCAACACTGCAGGTGCCAGGGGCAGGTGTGCCTTCAGAATCAAACCATATTAAACAGCTAAGGTCTGATGGAGTTTCAGTGGTTTTGCGTACAGCTGCTATACTTCTGATCTTAGGGTCACCAATACCATTTTGATTATCCCAAAATGAGGAGTAAACTTCAAGGTCTGAAGTAACTTGGACCCAGTCTGTGGGGGCTGTAGATACTTTGTGATGAGTATTGTACCCACAGTGTGGTCTGATATCTTCCCCTTCCGATGGGGCTTTCCCAAATGTGTCGAGGTACTCAAGAGTGTACCTTAACCTTTCATATTCATGCTTATAGAACAAGAAGGCTACAAGACTGACAACCGTTACGATGGTAAGAGCAAGCTGCTGATATTTACGCATTGTTCCATCAACTTGCCGAGGAGTGATGGGATCATGTAGAGGTTGGGAATAGTGACACTTGGATTTTTCACTGAGACTCTGCATCCATCTGTCGGAGGAAGTAATCTATTAGCATTACTGACAGCATATTTATGAGAGAAAAATATGATAACTCCAAATGAAAGATTAATCCATAAATCCTGTTTTCCAGCATTGCTTGTAATCAGGCAGCTCTCCTGATAGCCCTGGCCTTATTTGAATTATCAAGTTACTGCACCACACCCTTACATGGAAGTGAGGCTAATCATTTAAATTATTCTAAATAATTTAATTCCCAATCTATCCCACAGCTTCCAGATGGAGAAGATCCAAGGCAAATGTTACCATGAGAGGAAAGCTCTCTATAGCAGTCTGTCCACAGCCTTCATTACACAAAAGCTCCAGGTAGTACTGTACTGTATTAGGGTAGCTATTTAGTCATAGGGTGAAATGTATTGAAGTGTCTATCTTCATGTGATCCACATCTGAATTCAATACAAAATTAGTCATAAATAGGTGACTTCTCTTCTCCTCCACCCCCATTCTAATTCCCATCATCATCATCATCCAGGAGCCTTCTACATACACACCTCAAAGTAAGTGTATTTTTCTACCTTTTTTGTTGAATTTAGGCAATTTTCGGTGAGCTGGAACCAATTACCCAAAAACCCATTGAAACAATGGTTTTGGTTAACGAGTTTTTCGGTTAATGAGCAACCTTCCAGAACAGATTGTGCTCGTTAACCGAGGGACCACTGTATATATATATATCATAAATTTGTCAATTTAGTTAAGGTAAAGATTAATTTTAGATCGAACATAGAATTTCATATTTCTATTTATATAGAGACAAATAATAATATACTGGTCAGGTACTTCATTCTATTACATTTCCAGAGCAAATTTATAAATGTTCAGTATGTTAACAAATAAGACCTGCCCAATTAACAACACTGCTGTAGTTTGGGTCAAATGTGTTAAAAAGTGATTATTTCTAAATTAAACCTAAACTAACCCAAGTTGACAAGAAAAATTAGCACAGAAGGATTGTTAGAAGACCTCACCTTACTTTCTAGCCATGGTGCTCTGCCCCCCCCAGACCCCCTACATACTCTTACTATAATATGGTGCAATTTTACATTTTTTTGTGAATGTGAGCAGCAGCCCAGATCGCACGGCTCCTAAGCATACACCGAACATACCACAAAACTGAGTGTTGCTCAGAGCACCTTACCGATTTATTGCTGTACAAGACTATGTAGTGCCGCTAATGTGAGCCAAGGAGCCTAATTATCTACCAAACAAAGAATTTGCTCAAGAAATGAATATCATATCAGAACTCACCGATGAAAATATAATATGAAAAGAAACGTTGGTAATTATTTACGACTTCACATCTGCTGATTTTTAATAGATGAATTGAACAATTCCGCAGTTTCACTGTGTTTTATAGTGGACACTGTCGGAGTTATGGAAAATATGTTAAAATTGGGTTATTTATAAATTAAACCTAAGATGATTAGAAAAAACAAGTGGAAGAAGCAGTGTAAGAAGACCTCACAACCTAGCCAAAGAAACCTACCTAACTTTCTAGTCATAAGGCTCAACCCTCCCGACCCCTCGGCATAATAAACAGAAAGCACTTACTATTACCGTATATACTCGTCTATAACCCCCCCTCGTTTATAGGTCGACCCTGATTTTTTAACCAAGAAATCGTTAATTTATGATATGCCTCGTTTATAGGTCGACCCACGTTTTTGAGGGTAATGGAACAACAAAACCTTCAGTAAAAACGCTCTACGTCCTATAAACTGAAACACGAGTGCCGAAGGCAAATTGTTTACCATTTATTATTACAACACTTTACACTGAAACGCGGGTAGTTTCAACAAAAATATTGTATATTTCCATTCAAGTCAATTAGGAGGGAATATTATTGTAATACAACAGTTTTTTAACTAAACCATTCAAAAAGCGATTACGGTAACATCTTTTGAACGAAAGAAAGCGAAAGTCATTGTTTTCGTCACGATTTTATCCCACTTTCCACTGTAATATGTACGTCATTTCAGCAAAAATATTACATTTCCGTGAATGCATTATATCAAGCACAGTATGAATAGAATATCATTGTAATATAACAGTATTTTAACCAAAAACTATTAAAAAAACGAGTAACTTCTCTTGAACATCGGAAGGTTAGGTAAAATTTTTTGTTTTCGTCATGTATTTTATCTTATTTTACATTAAAATACATCACGTTTCAGCAAAAATACTATTTATTTCCAAGAATACATTCATTCAGGCACAGTTACAGTAAAATATACATGTGATGTAACAGTTTTTTAACTGAAAACGATTCGAAAAACACGTGTACCGTCTAGCTGATACTCAACAGCTGGTGGTGCGTGATGCGTCGTTGTAAACAATAGGAGGTTGAAGTAGATTACTGGGTATTATATTAAGTGTGAAATATCGAAAAGATTTTTATTACCGGTATTTTTTGTAGATCAATGAGAACTGTGATCCCGTATATGATATGATAAGTTAGCCTGTGCTAAGAACTTCAACATAGACTACTGAAAGCGTGTTGTAAGGTAATTTAGCCTATTTTAAGTTGGTGAGCTTCATTTGCTGAAGGAACTGCACAACTTTTCATCACTAATTGGTACATATTTTACGTTTCCATTGTTTACTGGCAGTAAATGGTAAATATTTTTCATGTCTGAAGCTAAAAGTTGCTCCTCACCCTTCCCATCATGCACGGGTTCAACCTAACAAAACTATTACGCTTGTTTAGGACGACTCCCAATTTTTGGCCTAAAAATTGGGTCCTAAAAACTCGAACTATACACGAGTATATACGGTACATAGTGTAATTTTACTCTTTTTTTTTGTGAACGTGAGAGCAGCAGCCAGATCCGTGTGCCTCAAGAACATACACTGGTGACTGGTGTCAACTGAAGATGACTGGCTGTGTACTATCGCATCACGCCCAGAAAGTAGTGCGCGCCTGGTCGCCTAATTACCTACCAAACGAAACAATTTCCATAAAAATTATTAATACATCAGAACTCACTGATTAAAATATGGTAAGAATATAAACATCAAAACAAATAATGCATTAGCTGTGAAGTCTCCCAGTTTAGCTTAAAACAGAAATATGAAATTCCATATTTGACATAAAATGAATCTTTAACGGTAAAATTATCATTTCAGTCATCAACCTACAATATTTGGAAGTTGAAATTATGTTTTCCTAACCTAACCCAACCCAATTATCACTTGTTGCCACAATACAAAATCGAAGTTGAATCTACATTTTTCCGATGGTTTATGATGTGTTATGAACGAATTTGACCTTCATTTCTGGTGCAAATTAATATTTTCTGAGTTTAGTGCCCTCCTATCTCAGAATCTATAGATTTGGTATGAAAAAAATAGGGTAAAAAGTGTTTTAAAACACACCAAAAACCACCGGAAAACCAGTTTTGAACCTAAGCTAACCAACCTAACCTAATCTCGCTTATACATAATTGGTGCTAGAAATGACATTAAAGAGATGTCTTAGAATTGGCAAATTTACTGATTGCAACTATAAAATTCCCGAGATTGGTGCCAACATGTGAAGCAATACCCCCAACCTAACCTGTAAGCCTGTTAGGTTGTCAATCACGTCTCTGTTACACACTCTTGGCAAGTACTGGACATGTACTGCCTCCATAATGCATTTGTACCTGCGTCAGTGTTGGTTAAGTGCATTGACTAAGGTTAATTTAAAGTATCACACCGGTCTTTATTTCCCCCATTAAAAACATGTATTTGGTAACGTTGACACAACTCTAAGGCTGTGTGACACGGGAGGAAGCCAGGTTATCTTGGGTTACATCCTGTGCTGACACTGTTAAATACAAAGAACAGACCAACCGCCCTAACTACTTAGTATTCTTATAGGCTGTGAAATGATCAAATAAAGTAATAAAAGGCTGACCTCAACCCCCCAGGTAGCGGCCCCTTGGTGTAAACAGTGTGTCTCGTGTTGTTACACTGTTTAATATTAGTTAAATAAAGTTATTTTCTTATATAATCTAATTTAAATTTGTTTTAATAAAATAGGAAAAATAGGTATATTATGTGACACGCTTTAATATATGTACGATATAAATATATTATTTAAACTTAAGCCAGAATCTCATACACGAACAAAAATGAATAATTTTTTTTTTTTTTTTGGAGATTTCTACCTTAAACTACACTATGAAAATAAATACTATAATTAAACCAAATATTGTACAGTTATCCCCTCATGTTTAGTGAGTGTTGATGTACCTGATATACCTGGCCTAGGGGGGCGAGGACCCCGGGCCTAGGGGGCGAGGAGCCACGACCCCGAGACATTCTTGGCGGGGAGAAGATCACCATTAACCCTAAGACGATATTTCTTAGTCAAGTATGGGCTGTCTTCACGCCAAGATTAAGAAACATGACACTGAAGAAGAAAAAGGCATTACTATTGAAGTACCAAAGACATATACATGGTTAGTTGTATAAAGTGTTATGTGCTGAAGATCATATTGTCTAAGTTACCTGTCAATGTCACCTGATTATCGGTATTTGATTTTATTAAATACCATCTGTTTAATTTGTCTTAACTGTATGTTGATTATTTTAAAGCCTATGACAGCGAGAGGTAAACAAATGTATATTATAAGTGAAATATATGTAACAAGTACTTGTTAGATACAATATAGTAATATAAAACACTACTGTATCTTATTTAGACGAGAAAGGTTACCCGGTATATCATGTACTAAATATATTAAAGCAATTCTTTAATATTTCAAGGTAAAATTTTCGGGTAAATTTATAGTATCACACCGGTCTTTATTTCTGCATTAAAAATATGTATCTCATAATGTTTACACAATTTTAAGACATTTTTCTTATGTGATATTTCCACCGGAAATTAAGGATAACCAAAATATTAATTTTTCAAGGTAATTACTTTCACTCAGTCACAAGTGTCACCATGAGTTGTTGACTTATGGCAGAGGTGGTCTGACCCCCTGCTCATGTATCACTCCAGGACTCCGTCTTTGCTCTTCAAGCGTCTGGGGCATGAACACCGGGTTAGGTTAGGTTAGGTTTTCTTGGTTGGTTGGTAATATAATTTGTTATTTATTTTAAAAAACAAAAAACTATACCTTATGTTTGTTGGGTGGAGGGGGGGGTCATTAAAAAAGCATGTGATTTCGGGAGGAAATGAATATCGAATTCGTTTGAAACTCATCAAAATTTATAGAAAATCTTTTTTTAATATTGAAATAAAGACCAGCGTGATACTATAAATTGACTCATTTTATTTTCGGTCATCCCTGTAGTATTTAGATTTCCAACCTAACCAACCCAGTCTAATGTAATGTAACCTAACCTAACTGGTTTTAGACTGCAATATGAAAGATTATTATGTTTGGATAACTTAGGTTAGATTAGATTATGTTTGGTTAGGTTAGCATAGGGGTGTTAATCATCAGGTGAAATAAGTGAGGGTTCCTAATCACCATGAGAGCCATTAATGACTCTGATGACAATGAACTGTGGACCAGATTATGGTCACTTATGAATCCGTTAACATTGTCTGATCAACATTATCTGTCTGATTCATCTGAAGAATCTCCAGCCCAGCATATTTCACCTAAAGATTAACCACAATAATATAACCTAAACTAACCTAACCTAATGTAGCCTAACCTAATCCCATCCCCCAAATAGTGGTAGGTTGGTTAATCTTTAGGTAAACTAAGCTGGTGAGGATATTTTTAAGGTAATGACAGTCTTTTATAAGCAGTTATGACTCACAGGTACAGTACAGTATTGCACTAAACCATACATACAATACCTATCCTAAGTATTCAAAGTACTGTACTGTAGTTTTGTAGTAAACTTCTATACTAGTGTATGCTGTATAATGATGACAATACTGCAGGCACAGGATACAGGTATGGAAGCTGTGTAATGAAACTGAATTTGCCAGAACCTAACGAGGCTTTATTCATCTTATAACTGTCCTACAGCAATACAATAATATCTGAAGCAAAAGGGTATGATAATTACTCAACTTTTATTGACTTTTATCCTCTTTGCCACTGATTGGCTCCTTAGCCGCTTGGGCGGTCGGTCACATCTCTGTTTTGCACTGTTGGCAAGTAGTGGAAATGAGCTGGCTCCTGAATATATCGGAACATGTTCCAGTGTCGGTGAAGTCTGGTCGTGAATGAGCTCACACTCGGTGCCGTCACAACACACACTGGTAGTTTGTTTCAAGATTATAGAATACTGAAACATAGAACAGGCGTCATTTCAGGTTGGCAGGGGGGGCAAAGAAGGCTATGAGAGGCCCCTCATAATTCAAAATTGATTAAATGCTACCAACTAACACATTGTACACACAATGCACTTTATAAGTATCAAAATATTATTACCAAGAATGTTTAAATGGTATCATCTTCAGGTCATGAGACCCACTAATCCCCCACCCAAGAAAGGGTGACCTGACATTCCATCAGAAGGTCAGTAATATGAGACCACTAATCCCCGACCCTACCTCCACTTGACATTGAGTCAGGTCAAGTCACCCCCCTCCCCCTCACCAAAATAATACTTTAATTTTCATATTTATTAAGAACATTTTCAGAAAATTCTCTCGAATTTCATCCTCGGAAATTTTTTACCCAAAGCTGGAAAATTCCGGCTTTGGAAATGATTTTCTGAGCAAATTTAAATTCCGGCTATCGGAGATTTCCGGGTTTGAGGGATTCTGGCTAACGGAGATATTGCTGTATTTACCTCTCTTCATCCTTGCTTTTCTCTCTAATTTTATATTGTTTTAGCATTGTTTTCAGTATTAGGTATATACTGTACATGTAATGGGTTCTATTTATTGTTAGGGATAAGAAAGAGAAGGTAAACCCTGCAGACTTTACCATTGAGAACATCAGTAACAGAGAAATTGGACGTTTGCCTGGCACGATCAGTGGACAACAGTTCATCATCCAGAATTGTCAAGCTTCACAGATTTACCTCTTTGATCACATCAACACCATAACCATTGATGACTGCTCTGATTGTACCATCTTTGTGGGTCCTACAACTGGAAGGTAAAATTATACAGTATACAGTAGTACACTTTATACTGTATTGACATATATGGTGTTGTTTAATTCTAGATAACCTGATATAAAACCTTTCATTTTTCCTTATTTTCATCTTAAATTGCCTAATCCTTTATATATTAGATAATAACTACAGTAATTATATTCTTGCTACTTAAAGAATCTTTTTCTAGAAAATACTTGTTAAAAATTTAATATTTTTTACACTAATTATGTCATTAAGAATATTGTGAAGGTGTTTGCCTTGCCTACCATTAACCTTCCATCTTACCTCAGCCTCTTCCTGCGTGACTGCCAAGACTGTGTTGTGATGGCTGCCTGTGGACAGTTTCGGACACGGGACTGCTGCAAAATGGACATATTCCTCCTTTGTCAGACGCAACCCATCATTGAAGCCTCAGCAAAGATGAGATTTGGCTGTTTCCAGGCATTTTATCCTCAGTTGAAAGGTATTGAAAAAAATCTCTTGTACTACAGGTGTTGTATCATTCAGATATATAGGACTGTACAGTGAAAGTGGGTCCCTTAGGTATGACTACTCATTAGGGCACTGTACAGTAACTTAAGACATATTCCATATAATTTCTAATTTTTTGTGTATTTTTTATCATTAATACAGTACAGTAGAGTAGAGCGTCAATTTAAAGCGAATTGATTTAAAATTATTTATTTAAAGCGACACCCACAATTAAGGACACATTATCAATTTCAAGCGAATCTTTCCTATTTTACGTCACCTTGAACGCCTTTCTCTTTTGTCGGATCACCAGTATGGCTTTTGCCAGGCGAGATCTATTGGTGATCTGCTTTCCAATTGCACCCATCTTTGGTCATCCTCTCTAAGGGATTATGGGGAAACTTTTGTCGTGGCTTTTGACATCTCCAAAGCATTTGACAGGGTATGGCACAAGTCTTTGCTATCTAAACTTCCCTCTTTTGGTTTCTCTCCCCCACTTTGTTTTCTCATCTCTAGCTTCCTTGAGAACCGATCCATGGCAGTTATTGTCGAGGGATCTATTTCTCGCTCTTTCTCTACCAGTAGCGGCATCCCACAGGGTTCTGTTCTTTCACCAACTCTCTTCTTTCTTTTTATCAATGATTTACTTCACACTACAACTAATTCTATCCATTCTTACGCTGATGATTCTACTCTTCACTCTTCCTCACATTTTCCCCTTCCTCCTAACTCTCAAACTAGATCTGTTTCTAGAACTGATATCATTACTTCTGTCAATGCGGATCTGTGCAGCATCTCTGGTTAAGTTCAATAGTAATAAAACTCAATATTTACCAATTACACTTTGTAAATTAGACGATCTCCCACCAATTACATTTCAGGACGCTATCATCCTGCCAAATTCTGAAATAAATATGTTAGGCCTCACCATTTCCTCCAATATGTCCTGGAAATCACACATCCTTAGTATAACTAAAGCTGCCTCCCGAAAGTTGGGAATGCTTTACAGATGCCGCAGCTACTTCAATCCTGAGCAGTTGCTCCAAGTATATAAGGGATTCATTCGTCCTAACTTGGGGTACTGTTCTCATATCTGGGGTGGCTCTTCTTCTGTCCAACTATTAGATGAGGTGGAATCAAAGGCATTTCGTCTTATTAACTCTCCTCCTTTAGTAGACAATCTCTCTTCCCTTTCTCTTCGCCGCAATGTTGCTTCACTCTCTCTCTTTTACAGGTACTATAACGGGCAATGTTCGGTGGATTTGGCATCCTGTGTACCGCCAACAAGGCTGTGGGTTCGTAACACACGTCTTGCCCGCGGTGCCCACCGTTTCTCTGTGGATGTCGGTCACACGAGAATAACCCGTTATAGTACCTCCTTCTTTCCTCACACAGCCAAACTGTGGACTGCTCTGCCTTCTTCTGTGTTTCCATGCTCTTACAATCTGTCTCACTTTGAAAAGTTGGTTTTCCGGCATCTTCGTGGTGTAGATTAATACAGTATAACCTTTTTTTTCTATATTTACCATTTCTTTCCGTTCTTTTTTTTTTCACCCCCCAGTGGGCTAATGCCCATAAAAAAAAAAAAAAAAGTCAAATAAGGCTTGGATTACCCCAGGGGTTAGGTTACAATTTTCAATTTCAAACTCAAAATTTTCAAAATGGGTCATAAGCGCGCCAAACGCTAGCCCGCCAAAGCTCCACCCACACCATCCCACCTCTGTGTCTTCAGTTGCTGCGTGGGTATTGTTGTGGTATTGTTGTAGTAACACCTGCCTTTCGTGTGTGTAAATTTAGTGTGCTTAAACCTCTCCATACTCATTCATAATGCCCAAACACTTGCCATCTCTGTACTGTACATGTACTCAAATGTACTAAATAATTAAAAAAAAATTTATGTCTTGTTATGCATAGCAGTTACTTTTTGTATTACGAGTACAGTATACCAAAACCGCTATCACTAAGCATTACTGGGGTGTCCACGTGAGCACTGTCGTCACTAAACACACGCTCAGGAATAATGGGCTTCTGAACCCACACCAGAGGGCCTGGCCTCACTCGAGTCTTGCTCTAATATTGGGCAGATATTGCACAACACTTCTCACACCTGTGGAACACGAATAACGTCAATGAAACACCGAAAAGTTATCAAAAATAGCAGTAGAAAGTACGCTGAACCTCTTTATGCTATACAACGCGCCATAACTAACAAGGAGGCAGCATCTGGGTGTGCGGATTGGCCGAGGAGCTGTGAAGTAGCAAGGGGAAACCCATTGTAATTGGCTGCCTCAGTGGGTATGGTCCGAGGGAGGCGCGCTCCTCTCACTTTGACTGGGATGTTACCACTTTCTTTGACTGATTGCACAGCCAGATACATAGCTCCCGGCGTAAGGCAAAATCACACCTTAATTTCTATTCTAGCTAGAGGGTTACATCCAACGCCATCATGTAGAGGAAGGGTGAAAATAGTGATATCCATCAAAAAACGCATTTTGGCCATGGTGTCGCTTCACCCCCTGCTAATGCGGAGCGCCTCATATACTGTACTGTACTACTGTATCGTAGATCCAAGTAGACAAGTACCTCACCTCCCCATTCAGAAGTACAGTACTAATTCATGATCACACTGTTTTCTTATTCTTCAGGTACCCTTTTTTTTTTTTTTTTTTTGAGGAAAATTATTTAATTTTCTATAAGTTGCAATCTAATGTAATT
This sequence comes from Homarus gammarus, assembly GCA_958450375.1. NCBI lineage: Eukaryota > Metazoa > Arthropoda > Malacostraca > Decapoda > Nephropidae > Homarus > Homarus gammarus. The sequence continues at coordinate 421,262 of CAUDMG010003049.1, read as the reverse complement.
TTCCTGGGTATTGAGAGTATTGGTGGGGTTTTATGTACAGAGATGATGAGATAGTTTGAGCACGTGCAAAGAATGAAGCAACAAACTGGGACAAGACAGGGTGTTGGTGGTACAGCAGTAATGTGCGTGCCTCTTGCGGCCGTGTCCCAGTTTCGATCCCCGGCTGGGTCAGATGTGAGAATGGTGTTATCCATGTGTGACGCTACCAAACATTGCAGGTTTTCTCAGGGTACTCCAGTTTCCTTCTGGACTAACACTGGACCAAGAAATTTGTAACAGTGAACAGATTCATTGCCTGAATGGTTACTTAGCTGATAAGTTATAGAGATAAAAAAGAAAATAGAGATGCAGGAGTTTGAATGTGGAGGGGATGAGAGCTAATGGTAGGCCAAGAATAACTTGAGAAGAGGTTGTAAGATATGACCCCCAGACATAAGAACCTGATGGGAGAGGCTGTAAGAGACCATGTAGCACAGAGAGCTGCTATTGGGCAACCGTGGTTAACCCACCTAAGCATGAAAAGAGCCACAAAACAATGATGATGATGCAGTTGAACTTTATTAGTCCAAATGTTGAAGGTTGTATTCCATTGTTACTGCAGTGCAGTGCCTTCTATGTGATGACCCTCAACAAATGGGAGGTATAGTACAGTATTTTTCTTCCATATATAGAAATTGTTCTGAAAACAAGTACAGTACAGGTACAGTAATTATATTATTTTCTTTTCAGTGAGTTCATGTTTGCTTCTCTTTTTCAGATCAATTTAGAAGTGCTGGCATCAGTGTCTTTAATAATAACTGGTCAAATATTCATGACTTTACACCAGTGGATGGAGAAACAAACTGGTCTTGTGTCTCCCAGACAACAAAATTGTCACAAGTGTTCAAACTACCCGAGGAAGATGAGCTTAAGAGGTTGGTATAGATTTGATTTAAAAAAATTATTCGAATTATTGTGATCATTTAAAAGCACTTATGTTTTTCTGGCCTTAAATGTCAACTTCCATGTCTTTGAAGGACACTTTCCTTCTGGGAATCAGTGGACTTGGTTATGATATGAGAATTACTACTTCAGTACAGACAGTACTAACATTGTCGGTGTATTCTACTGACAGAGCGTGACACGGTGGTTGGTGTAACTATTATTGGCCTCTCACAAAAATTTTCCTGTACTGTATATGACAATTCAGCCTTTTACAAAGTTATTACTGGTATTTGTTATTATTTTTACATCTTACTGTGGTTTATTCTTTAACTGAACACATCTGTTACAGTAACAGGTGTGAATGAATGGAGTAGTGATCTCCCTGTTAGCCAGAACAGTTGGTGCACAGTGTTTAAGGGTTAAACATTTCTGGGTATCGAGATAAATTTTTTCATCTCAAGAAAGAATCGTGCATGTGTGGAATTTTTATGGGCACTTGTGAATGTTTCTGCATCTGGCGTGGAGCACCGCTGTCACAGAGGCTCAACTCACACACAGAGCTCATCTGATCTTAGTCCCATTTTGTTCTTCAAAAAAAAGAGTTTAAATATTTTCATAATGTTACTTTTATCAAATACTTGTACCTGTACTGTACTGTACTATACTGTACATACTGTACTGTACTATACTGTACATACTGTACTATACTGTACGTACTGTACTGTACTGTACTGTACTGTACGTACTGTACTGTACTATACTGTGCTGTACAGTACTGTACTGTACTATACTATACATACTGTACTGTACTATACTGTACATACTGTACTGTACTATACTGAACTGTACTGTACTATACTGTACTCTACTATACTGTACTGTACTATACTGTACTCTTGTACTGTACAATACTGTACTATTCTGTACTGTACAATACTGTACTTTACTGTACTGTACTATACTGTACTGTACAATACTGTACTATACTGTACTGTACTATATTGTACTGTACTGTACTATACTGTGCTGTACTATACTGTTCTATACTGTACTGTACTATACTGTACTGTACTGTACTATACTGTACTCTACTATACTGTACTGTACTATGCTGTACTCTTGTACTGTACAATACTGTACTATTCTGTACTGTACAATACTGTACTTTACTGTACTGTACTATACTGTACTGTACAATACTGTACTATACTGTACTGTACTATATTGTACTGTACTGTACTATACTGTACTGTACAATACTGTACTATACTGTACTGTACTATATTGTACTGTACTGTACTATACTGTGCTGTACTATACTGTTCTATACTGTACTGTACTATACTGTAATATACTATACTGTTCTATACTGTACTGTACTATACTGTACTGTACTATACTGTTCTATACTGTACTGTACTATACTGTAATATACTATACTGTACTATACTGTACTGTACTATACTGTACTATACTGTACTGTACTATACTGTACTGTACAATACTGTACTATGCTGTACTGTACAATACTGTACTATACTGTACTATATTGTTCTGCACTGTACTATACTGTGCTGTACTATACTGTTCTGTACTGTACTGTACTCTATTATACTATACTGTACTGTGCTATACTGTACTGTACTGTACTGTACTGTACTGTACTATGCTGAACTGTACTATACTGTACTATACTGTACTGTACTGTACTGGGAGTGTATCACCTTCTTATACTTCATGTGTGTTTCTCCTTCCTGTGTAGTGTTGGGATGATGCTGTACTGTACTGTACTGTACTGGGAGTGTATCACCTTCTTATACTTCATGTGTGTTTCTCCTTCCTGTGTAGTGTTGGGATGACGCTGTACTGTACTGTACTGTACTGTACTGTACTGGGAGTGTATCACCTTCTTATACTTCATGTGTGTTTCTCCTTCCTGTGTAGTGTTGGGATGACGCTGTACTGTACTGTACTGTACTGTACTGTACTGGGAGTGTATCACCTTCTTATACTTCATGTGTGTTTCTCCTTCCTGTGTAGTGTTGGGATGACGCTGGACCATAATCTCAGCATTGTTCCCTATACATATGGATCCCCTGGATATGGGTCACAAGAGGCAGCCCTTGTTATTATGTTCTGTGATGAATCTCAACACCAAAGAGCTATGAAGTTCATCTCTTCACTAAAAGCACAAGTTGTAAGTTAACAGGAGTTTATCCATTGTAAAATGTACATCTGCAAGCAATACAGTATTGATTTTTCATATATTGTTGATAATGTACACAGTTTGCTTGTTTATTTTCATATTACCTTAATAGCACAGATAGCCAGCCGAGTTAACAACACAGTTACTCAAGTGCTTGCTAGTTCACGCTATACTGCACCCTCTCATATTCCTGCAGAGGTGGGTTTTGGGGTAGTCTTTCCCTTCTGTCAGGACGGTAGTCTCGCCGCTGTTGCATTTATTTTTACGGCAGAGCTTTCAGGTAATTTACTCGCCCTCGAGATTATTTTTACCCATCCTCAAACTGATTTTACAATTTTTACCAATTATCATAGTGCTCTCCAGGCATTAGCTAGTGTCTAATTGCCCCATTCCCTAGTTATAGATATTTTACAGTGGTTGTTTCTCATCCAACATCAGGGCTAGAAAGTCAGTTTTTGCTGGTTTCTGGCCCATGTGGGGAGAAGGGAAAGGAATGTGCTGATGCTGTGGTGAACACAGCTGTTTCTCGCCCTGTGGCACATCATTTCCCTCTTCCTGCCTCTGATATGAAGCCATGTGCTCGAGTTGGCAACCCAGGTGGGATGCTGTTGGAGCAAATAAACTCTGCAACATCCACCCTGCTTTAGGTGCCTGGGAATATCAGGGACTGTCTCGCCACCAGGAGACTGCTTTGGACCGCCTCTGTATTGGCCACACATGGCTGACTCATGGTTTTTTAATGGGGAGGGCGGGACTGTCTAGTACCATTGACTGTTCGACACCTCCTGGTGGACTGTCCCAGTCTCGGAGACCTTTGTCGTAAGCACCTCTTCCAGTGTCAGGGTGGGGACAGGTCTTACCGTCTCTTTTTGGTGATGGGGGAAGGGTATGGGTTGTTTTAGAGGTGACGTCCTCACCTTTGTGGAGGAAGTAGGGGTAGGCAGTACAGGGTGGATTTTAGGCACTATCTTTGGATTTTGCATAGGACTCTTTTTTAAACAATAATATGATATGACAATGCAGAATCAGCAAAAAAATTTGAACTTTAGGCGTTTTTGGCGGTTAGCACCACAAAAAACTGAAAATTGCATTTTCGGATTGTGAATTTAACAAAAAATCACAATTTTCTGGAATAAATGGTTTTCAAATGTAAAATATTGCATGAACTTGTCATTTTTTTATGCAAATAGGCTCTGTGAAGATGGAATAATAACTCAAGACTAATTTGGAATTTTATTAGTCAAAGAAAAGTCCAAAAAACACAAAAAAATGGTGAAAAAACATAGATATTGAGGCAAAAACACCTAAAATTGAGTTTAATTTCCAAAATATGAAGTAATGGTATTTGATACTGCCTGCAATACTTGAGGAATCTTGCAGAAATACTTCTTAATACCGATTTACTCTGTACAAATCGGTTAAAGTTATCTTAGGGGTCAAAAGCCAGCAAAAACAAGCAAAAATCGGGTAATAAAACATACAAATGAAAGTTATGAAAGTGTACTCACACTTTACTTCAGAAATTGTTCAATCGTTTTGGAAATAAAAGTATGATTACGCAATGTAAATGTCATATTCCTTTCTTGGGAAACATCCCACTCACCATCAATAATGCATTCAACGATCGACTCTGGTTTTAAATTTATTATATCAGTTTTTACTGGATGTTTCCATTTCAAATCGGACCCTTTTTGTACTCTCGTGAGGTGATCCATTGTATATCTGCCATCCGTGTTTTGCCCCTCGTACGAAGCAATATACCATGTATCAACATTCCCTTCAGTCATCAATGTGACATAATAGTTTCCTACTTCCATCACGTTGTCGTCTTCAGTACTTTGAGTTGACGTAACACAGGATTGTGATGACAAGACCATTGCAGCATCATTGTTTGATGGCAAGGAAACATAGTCATATACTGGGTCATGTTCTGCAAGAAGAGCACACAAGTTGAGTAATCGTTCCTCGTGTGGGATAGTATTCATTGTGAACAAATCTGGCTGCTGTATGACACCGGCTTTATGGGTGTCCCGATAGAAGGATAACTCCGTTCGTACTATTTTTTCCTTTTTGTCAGGATTTGATCTGAGGATTTCATGCAACTCTTCTACACTCGTTGCTGGTCCTTTCCATCCTTTACACAATTCCAAACATTTTTGAGTGTAATTTGCCTGGTTCTTTGCTTTTTCAATTTTTTCTGAAATTTTCAATTCGAGGAATTGCTGTTGTTTACCTACCCAGTCCTTCTCCATGTCATTGAGAATCTTGACTATAGAATTTAACCCTTTAATTACTTTGTTCTTGAAAGTGGGTGATTGAAACAATGTGACATCATTTCGGATCCCTTTTGCGGTAAACTTCTTATTACGGAACTTCGCAACAGGTGCTCTTTTGCCAAATACAGCAAGGTGGCGTTCTGCATCAAGGTTGTGCGATGGCAAACTGGCACGTTCTTCTTTTGAAAGCAAATGCAATTGAGTTGCACGGGGAGGGTTGTCAACCTTATCACCAAAGCCATATTCCCGGCCAGCTTGTCTCCCCAAAACATCAGCAGCATCAACACACATCTTCTGCAGTATTTGTTGTGCAATATCTGCTGTTGGTTTGGTGACTTGAACATGAGGGTATTCGATAACATAATCTTTGAGTGTGTCCATCTTGCCTTTCTTCAATTCGTTGTACAGAAGAGGGAGCATTTGGAGCAGTTCTTCTTGCGTGTTTACCTCAACAAAATACAAGTATGGTAGTGTGACTGCATGCGTAAAATATGCAAGAATATGCAGCTCTGTAATAAGGAATTCCGAGTCCAAAAACATGCGTACTATTTCAATATGCTGGTTACCTAAATGTGACTCGTTCAACAGCATACGCAAATACGGTAGACATTGAATGATGGATGCAGCCGAATAACCCAACTTGGTGAACCGTCGCTCATAGTACATCGCGATGTGTTTCACTTGATTTTCTCTTTGCAATATGTAATCAAACAAATCAGCTTGGTTTGTGCTGTGAGCTGACTTATCATGACTAACAAGACCCAAAATCGATGTTATGGCACATTCAACTATGCTAGTTTTGCCACGAAGGAAGGATCTGACAGCTGGGTTCATACCTTGAAGCTTCTCCCGAAATTCTAGATGTTTTTCAATACCAGCCAAAACAGCAAGGTTTGAGCGATCAAAACCTTCAACAGGATGTGACTTGCATAGCAGATGAAGCGGTACATGACTTGATTGAAGGATCTTGGCAGCTTCGTCGCCTATATTAAGGTTTTTACTCGCAGAGTCAGTCATGATTGCTGTCGTTTTCTCCCATGAGGTTTTAGCTGAGATGGGATGTTCATCTGTAGTGATTGTTGCAGCCAACCGTGTGTAAGTTTCGACAAATAACCGAGCAATTTGTGCACGATCTTCGTATGCAAAAAACAAAGGTCTCAGAGGAAATCGGCGTTTGTCTGAGAAAATCAGGATGAGGCAAGGCCAGTCACCGTCAATCCTTGAGCGGGAAGTGGTATCATAATGCAAAGTTACCTTGGTTCCGGGTTGGATTTCATACAATGCTCTCGCTGCCTCCTTTTCATGCTGGATTGCCAAAACCTGTTTATGGTCATTGAGAGTTTTGGCACTTGGCAGTATGTTTTCATATACTTTCCATTCGTTGGTAGAATGAGGGCATGCTGTGCCTGCTTTGGACATGCTGAGGTTTGTCCATTTTTTTAGTTTTGGAGCAGGAGGTTTTGGCATAGCAGCGCTTTTGTGTTCCTTCAGGGATGGATCCTTCTCAATTGCTTCTTCTTTCGTTAAGTAGTAATCATGATTATACAGACCACTACAAACTATCTGAACTGCAACTCTTGATGCTTGTGTAGAAATGTTGCATTTCACTGATACTTCACTACATATTGACTTGATTTTATCAGTGCAGTTTCTTGTTTTCCGAATTCTTGGACGATTACCATATGAATCAAATTGTACACCAATGTCGACAGTTGTCGTTGTATTTCGCATGTGTCCCGACCGATTAGCACTGATATTCAGTTGATCACTTGATGTATTCGATAGCTCGGTTTCATCTTCAATTTGCATGTATTGTTCTTCAATCCTATCTTGTTCAATGATTGCCTGTTGTTCAGCTAGTTCCGATTCCTTTTCTATGACATACACAGTATCAATTTCTTCACTGATGCGCATGACTTGATCCCCCAGTTGGTCGATATAAAAAGCCTTTTCATCGCCTGTTAAATCATCCATATTCTTCCCTATGTCAAGAAGACCATTGATTGGTACTGCATACGTCTTGCGATTCTTTATGAACGTCAACGACATTTTTCTCCAGGATTTATGGAGTTGCCGAATACTCTTTTTCACGAAAGCCATTCCTCTCTTCTTTGGTTTTGCGCGGTTGTGTTCGGCATAAACATGATTGTGGTAGTGGGTTATGACCTTTTGAACTTTCTCTATGATGCATTTCCGGTCAATGATGTAATCTTTTCCAAATGCTTTTGTCCATGTTTTTATCAAAGCAGTAACATATAACCTGATGCAAAGCGTCATCTTCTCTGATTTCAGTTTTTGGGCAACACTAAATATAGCAATCGCTGCATCATAATTTTTGGGAAGTATATCCCCTAGCACAAATATTATATTATTTTCTGCCATCTGAAAAAAACAATCATAGTATTAGTAACAAGATTAACATAATCATAGTACTAAATGTATTTAATAAAATCGGTTTAGGTATTTTCCCTCATCGGCACGACTCTGGAATCAGTTACCCAAATCCTTATTTCATCCCCCTACCCCCCCCCCCCCCCCCGAAATGCCCTCAACGGTTCAAGAAGTCCATTAAATGCGTTAACCTCGAAAGCTTCCCCATTTTATACCCCACCATTCTTCTATCTCTTCTAGTGTCCGGGGCTTTGCAATAGGCCTGTCCTTTCCTGAACACTTTATCATAAAAAATTAAAAAATTGATGCTTTTTCACCATTTTTTTGTGTTTTTTGGACTTTTCTTTGACTAATAAAATTCCAAATTAGTCTTGAGTTATTATTCCATCTTCACAGAGCCGATTTGCATCAAAAAATGACAAGTTCATGCAGTATTTTACATTTGAAAACCAATTATTCCAGAAAATTGTGATTTTTTGTTTAATTCACAGTCCGAAAATGCAATTTTCAGTTTTTCGTGGTGCTAACCGCCAAAAACGCCTAAAGTTCAAATTTTTTTGCTGATTCTGCATTGTCATATCATATTATTGTTTAAAAAAGAGTCCTATGCAAAATCTGAATACCTTCATTTTTACTGCCTACCCCTAGAGGAAGCCGGCCTTCTACACAAGCTTTGAGTTTTATCTATTTACGTTTAAATGTTTTTTATGAAAGTTTTATGCAATTTATTACAGTCATGCGCCGGTTAACGTCCGACCGAACAACGTCCGATCACTTATGCGTCCGTGCCCCCCCCCCCCCCCCCCAAAAAAAAAATAATAATCCGTGACGCCTGCTGGACCGCCACTCCGCGACCCCCTGACGGAGACACGATGATCCTCCCCATACTGGTCAGATATTATGTGTTAAAGGAATATGCTTCCTTCCTTAGGCTTCTTTTGCCTACAAGTGTAATGTTAACCTACATCTATTGAGGATAAAATCTTTCACCTACAAATTGACAGTAACACATTTGCTGTAATCAGACATATCTAGTTGCCTCAATCAATTGTAACCCCAGTTGCAATTGGGGTTGCAATTTCAAATTCTGTGGCATTACTAAGAATATTGAAGTCTCTGGTGCACTCTAAGATTAAGAGAGAAAACGGACTCGTATGATGGGGGACCAAATAATAAAAGCATAGCTACATGTTTTGTGGACTACAGTATTAAGCGTACCCTTTTCATCACTTTGTAATAAACCTAGCCATGCCTATGTGTGTTTATGATATTAACCATAACATTATATATATATTTAGTGGGCATAAATGGTCGTAAAATGGGAAACTTGGGGTTGGGTCTTGGGTGCCTGGAACCAATTTGAATAAATCCCATAGGTTCTGTACTTTCGTTATCGGCGGGGTCCCAATTAGGCGCGATAACCAAGGGATGACTGTACTGTACTGTACTGTATATACTTGTGACACTGGCCAGTTGCTTCTGGTGTTATGGTACAGGGGTACCAAGTGACAGCACTTGGGTCCCGCTTCCTCTATCAAGGAATAAACAATTAAAATTTAAATTGAAAAAAACATTCAAATAATGGGACCTAGCGAACATAAATGGCCCTAGAGCGGGCACAGTCACGTATGCATCGCGTATTCTTATAGATTGTGCTGCCAGGCGTACGTTATCTAGTGAAATTAGTCAATATTGTACAGTAACAATGGACCTAAGTGCAAACCTGTATTGTACATGTACTAAATGATTACGGTACTAAAATTGTTATATCTATTGCAAATATAGCTTGTTTATACAGGTATTCAAATAAATTACTATCTTACAAGAATCCCTCCAATCTAAGATATTCACCCAGGTCGTTTGGGTGGCAAATTATGAGAAGAGCTTAGTCACTCTTAAGTAATAAACAAACAAACGCCAGACATTCTGTCACCTCACCTCCTGCCCCCTCACCTCCCCCCCCCCTCTTCCCACCCTCCTTGTGTTCCCAGACAAAAGATTGGTGATTTCTTTGTTTATTTTATATAATATCTCAGACTAAAGATAGGATAATATAATTTGCATTGCTAAAATCCTTGCAGGACAGAGATTAATTTGAATATAAACGTCATATATTTTGCTCAAGCTATAAAAAGTGTAGTACATTAGTGTACAATACTGTAGTACATTTTATAAAAAGTTTTTCAACTGTATTTTTGGGTAGATTTACATAAATTTTTTCATTTATTTTCATCCATTTACATGCACACACCATACTAAAAGAAACGTAAAATAAATTAGTGCAAAGCTGGAGTGCACATGTACTAATTTGATTACAGTACTAAAATTGTTCTGTCTAGTGCAAATTATAGCATGTTTATATTCAAATTAATCAGTATGTTTCAAGAATCCCAGCTATGTTAATTATATTCACCCAGGTCATTTCACTGGCTTTTTATAAGAGAGAAGCTTAGTCACCTAAGAACTGATAAATATATACGCATTAGACCTGGGCCTGTGCCAACTGTCAAACATACTACCTCCCCTCCCCCCACGCCCCCTCACACCCTCTCTCTCCCCCATCTGCTGACGTTGCTGTAATCCTTGTAAAACAGTGAATTTTAATATAAACGTCATGTATTTTGCACAAGAGATAAAAATTAATCACCTGTATCACATTACAGTAGTGATTTAAGAGTAAAAGTGTATATGTACGTATATAGTATTCCACATACGCGTAAGTATAAATAAAAAGTTTATGTGATGATCGGACAACGTCCATTTCGGTTAACGTCACATTTCCAAGAACGTATCTGAGACGTTAACCGGCGCATGACTGTACAGTTGGTCCTCACATTACGCGGTTAATGTAACCCAGAGGGTCCCGCGGAAAGTGAGGAACGCGGAAAGTGAATAACATAACATATGGGATTAATTGAAATGGAGTCCGGGCCGACCCCCAAACTCCACTTTTTGACGACACACAACTATGTTGTAGTAAAAATTTTATCTTAACTTTATGATGGTATGAAAAAACAAGTAATATAGAAGAGGTTAGGTTAGGAAAGATAAAGGTTAACATAGGAAAAATAAAGAATAGGTTAAAAAACGAAAAAATTTGTGGAACACTTACGGTAGTAGAAGAGATGGGTCGGCGTATGGGGATGGAGGCTGGTTCCGAGGCAGAGGGCAGATTACTGGCCCTCAGGTGAATCACCATTACTAGGTGAATCATCATCACTGTCACTTACAGTTGTCAGGGCTTCCCTGACAAATCCCTCAAAGTCAACTTCACTGTCACTATCACTGGCTTGGGCTGGCTGTGGTGGGTTGCGGTGGTCCGGCGGAAGCCATTTTACGGAACAATGGATGCTCGATAACACGGAGTGGCCTTGAGGAATGAAACTGTCGAGGCTTGGTCAAGCGTCGTCTCTCCTCCCTCCCTCCCTCCCTCCCCCGGGTGGACACGTCATAATACTTTAAGCCAATTACAGCTAGCAGCAGAGGGGGGTAGGGATGCATGGCCAATCACAGGTCTGATACGTCATATGACGTCAGTGATAACGCAACAAAGACACACACTGCGCAACCTTACCGCGCCGCTTGCCCAAGAGGAGGGAGGAGGAGGGAGAGGCAGGCAGGCAGACGGGTGGGTGGCGTGTGGGGCAAATCTAAAAATAGCGTCGCGCCGGACACTCTCCGCGGAATGGCGTTCGCGACCGCGAAATGTGAAAATGTTAGGTTCTGGCAAGGCCCCGCGGTAACGGTGAAACGCGGATTGCGGGACTGCTTAATGTGAGGACCAGCTGTATTTATGTTTTTACCTTGCATTATTTGATTTTAATCTTTTAGGCTTTTATTTTAAATCATCAACATATGACCTAAGCCGTTGCAATGCCAGAGATGTATTTACAGTACCACAATCAATCAATCAATCGCTAGCAAGTCCGGCTTTGTGTTTGTTCATGTAATCACGGGACTCAAATGTAACTTATTTTTTTTATCACATTTTAGGTCACTAGCTGATTGGGCAGTTGGTCAGATCTCTGTTAAGCACTGTTGGGAATGACTGGGTGGATATATGCTCCCAAATGTACCGAACATGTTCCAGTATTTCTTGAGCCTGGAGTAGGAGAAATTCACTGGAGGTGTTGTCACAAAATTCTCCAGTAGTTCACAACTCTTAGTCTAAAGAAGTTGAATGTGACCGTATTCTGTACTGTACTGATATCTTCTTTACCTTAAGGCCAGAGTCGGGTAATTTTTTTATAACCATTATTTACTTATGGATTTGAATGGAAGTTTAACACAGTAATGGGACCTACTCAATGAAGTTTCAATTTAAGTTTCATCAAAATCGGTCAAGTAGTTTTTTTTTTTATAAATACGTATATATATTTTTTCAACATTCATAAAAAAAATTGTATCCGTCGACGTTATCATTATCGTTTGTGCTTTTACCACTGTAATATTCATGCTTTGATGAAAATATTCTCGTCAATTCAATTGCCCATGTGCCTGCATTGCTAGATGCCGAATTTTCAAAATTGCATAACAAAAGTAACAAAATGTTTATCTATTATAATATTTTATATTGTTACTTTTTTTGAGCAACATCCTGCATCAATAAAATGTTTTCTTCTTTGTCTGGTGATTCTAATGGTATTTTTATATTGAAAATCGGACAAGAACTTTTGGAGGAGTTTCTAGATTTATATAAAATTTATTAGTCGTGAGATATGAGGCTTTGAAAACTTCATGGCACTTGGCACCAAGCTGAGACGCAGAAATTTTAATTATATTCTGTAAATATCGGTTTCTGTTCTTGATATTCCTTGCATGGTTGTTCAGCTTCTTACTGTAGCCCAGGCCTCTTGTTCAGGTACGATAAGGTGCAATAACAGGGTGGGGTAGAATAGGAGGACGCGTAGCATGCAACCTCTCCGTAGGAAGCCCTGGCGGGCACTGAGCTATTATGTAATAAGCAGGGGTGTATATTCAGGGTGTGCTAGGTGTGCTCTGCACACCCACAAAAGTCATGAAATAATGATTTAATACTTTTATTTAATGTAAATAAATATACATGACATATTACATGTATTAACACAGTGTTAACCTCAACTGTTGTTTCTTGGCTTTCCTGTTGGCTTTCTATTAGCTGCAGAGCCTGCAGTTGAGTGGAGCTGTCATCACCGACACTTTGGGTAGTTGTACCAGATGGGGGTACCGAGGCGGGGAGGGACGGGGTTTATAGCAAGTGAAGTCGAGCGGCCAGCCGGCAGCACCCAGCGGTGGACGTGTTGCTCCGTACTTCGTTTCCGTTTACTGTGAATGTTAAAATATATTTCTTTGCTTTGATTTACATATTATTTAAAGTTCACTGTGCAATTTAATTCAGATACGTTGACATAATTTTCACCCTTCTTATACAATGGGAAATACTGTTGAAAAGAATTTACTCATGGAATTAAGACAAAGAGGCTCCTTTTATGATAACGTTATAATGCAGTTTACATCGCAAAAAAGAATAGAACTACCCGGTAATGCATAAATAAAATTGGTAGGTAAACTATATTTTTGTTTAAATTGCACTGCTAATATATGTACACTTCTACAGTAATTTTCTTCTATTTCTCTGTGCTGTTTATATGCATAGTGTACTTATTTATGTCATGTATTTATACAACTTAAAGTTTAATCTTTACCTTATTATAATGATTAGCACAACCTGTTTCACTACCCACCATACGCCACTGGTAATAAGGTAACGAGTCTGCCTTCCTCCCCTCCACCACACAGCCATGGAAGAGTTGCCAGATGTTGCCTAAATGTTGACAAATAATTTATGTACAAATAAAATCTTTTTACATACTTTTTTCAGTAATTATTTAGTGTATTTAAGTACAGTACAGGTTTGCCCTTAGGACAATTATTTCTTTTGCTTTTCACAATATGTATTTAGGATGGTGTGTGCATGTAAATGAGTAAAAATGAATGAAGAAAGTTACGTATATCTACCCAAAAATACGAGTTGAAAAACTTGTAGGGTAGAACGTCGATTTAAAGCAGTTCAATTTAAGATTATTGATTTAAGGCGACACCCACAATTAAGGACAATGTTTTAATTTGAAGAGAATCTTTCCTATTTTGAGCGAGTCAATCTGGCTCATCATATTTTAAAATTCACTCCTAATGTTTCTGGGCACGCTACACTGTCCTAAGGGCAAAGCTGTACTGTACATGTACTCAAAATAATGTACTAAATGATTACTAAAATTTTTGTTTAGTGCAAACTATAGCATGATTATATTCAAATCAATCACTATCTTATAAGAATTCCAGCAATGTAAATTATATTCTCCCCAGTCATTTCTTTGACATTTTATAAGCAAAAAACAAAGACTCAATCTAAAGGACATAAATAAATAAAAAAATACTTCACTAGACCTTCGGCCCCAACTGTCAAACATGTCGCTGTCACCTACCCTTCCTCCCTCCCTCAATCTTCCCAGCCAGGGTTTGGTGGTTATAGGCTTACAGTTTTTATCTTATATAATATCACAGACTAAAAATTTAGGAGAATATAATTTGCATTGCTGGAATCCTTGCAAGACAGCGAATAATTTGAATATATACGTCATATATTTTGCACAAGAGATAAATTTGTTTAGCCCTTTGTAATAAAATTAATTAGAACATGTCAGTACAGTGACATTTTATAAGAGAAAAACTTAAAGTCACTCTTAAGGACAGGTAAATAAATAAGCACTAGAACCTTGGCATCAACTGTCAAACATATCACCTTCCCCCCCCCATCTTCCCATCAGCTGATCACTAGTAAACACCATTTTTCGTCCCATAATTTTAGCTGCGTTGATTTATGGGTGTTTGTTTTAACATAATACTACAAAAAACAATGTTTTGTTTATTCTAGGAGATGGGCTGAGGTGCATCTGGGTAGATTCTCAGTCTTTTTAGTGTTTTGTGTTTCTCTCAAGTATCAAACTAAATTATTCCATTGAAACAACACTTTGATTTAGTGCGAACCTCTCTTGGAACGTATCTCGTGTTTTATCGACGTTCTACTGTACTAAAATGTATTACACTATTGGACTAAAAATTTTATCTCTTGGGCAAAATATATCATGTCTATATTCAAATTATTTGCTGTCTTGCAAGGATTCCTGCAATGCAAGTTATATTCTGCTTAGTTTAGTCCAGGGGTCACGAAACTTTTTTCACAGTGGGCCGGATAACTGAAAGAATGACGAGCGCTGGCCGCATAATCATTCTGTTCAATACTTGCAAGCCAGAACGAAAGCTCTGGTAACGTCAGAGCGTAGGCGGAGCTACCACGAGCCAGGGAAGGACTTGGGATCCGGCCCGTGGGCCGTAGTTTGGTGACCCCTGGTTTAGTCTGTGACATTTTATAAGATAAAAACTTTAAGCCTAAAACTACTTTCACCCTGTTTTGGGAATGTTTCTTGGGGAGGCTTCTGAGCCCAGAACCCCCCAACTTTTTTGTCCGAATCTTCCGGAATCTGGATTTACCGGGTCCGGATCTTCGAGGGTTTGCTGTACTGTATATCATTTTTCATTTTTTTATTTATTTATGTTCTCATTTTTTTATTTGTTTTTGGCTATTATTATTATTATTATTATATTTATTAATTTTTATTTATTACTATTATTGTTGTTATTATTATTATTACCATCTCCCCCCAGGCCCTAGTGTGCGTCAGTGAGTTGTGCCCGGGTGGGCTAATCCCTATTAAAAAAGAAACAAAAAACACGCTGAAACCTTGGGCTGGCTGATCTTCCACCCATATCATTAACAATCTTTCC
This sequence comes from Homarus gammarus, assembly GCA_958450375.1. NCBI lineage: Eukaryota > Metazoa > Arthropoda > Malacostraca > Decapoda > Nephropidae > Homarus > Homarus gammarus. The sequence goes on along the minus strand of CAUDMG010003049.1, from coordinate 405,641 downwards.
ATTTCAGTTAACAATCCACTTTTTTGCTTCATTATCACAGTTACTGCATTGATGTAGATCCTTTTACATGTTCAAGAGTTTGTGTTTGTCTTTCAAAATTGCTCCTGCTGTTGGCCGACTTAAGCCCAACACTTTGCCAGTGACTGAGGGCGCTTGACGTTTTTCAGAACGTTTAATTACAAGTTTCACTTCCATTGTAATTGTTTTCCTTTTCTTGGATACACTATTATCACTTGCATCAGGTTTGCATTTGGGAGCCACGATGAAGGCAGAAAAATAGACTTAATAAGCCAAAAAACAACAGTTTGCACTTGATCACACACGTTACTGAGGTGAGAGTAAGACGTACTGATGCCCTCTCAAGGCGTGTGGTTGGGTGGCGCATTACTCCCCACCTGCCACTACACCACGCAAACTAGTTCCCGTACGTTAATACTACAAACCAGTCGTACCTATGTCGGATTATTAAAATAATTGACCTTATGGGACCTCGTTTGTATCGGAGTATTCGTAAGTTGGACGTTCATAACTCGGTGACCCCCTGTATATTGTTTGGATGCGAGTCTACCCTTGAAAAGTAACAGGCGCTCATCAATCACCATTTTCCTGAAGGGATAAGAAAAACTTGCTAAACTTTCTCACAATCCTGGCAAACGTGTTGCTTACGTTTCACAGTTATTGTTGTCTGTGAAATAGAAGCGCAGTAGCAAGAGAAATTTGTCTCTTGTCATTAATTTTCAGAACACTGGAGTGGCTATCAGAAGGCCGTTACGCCAGTAATCCTGGACGGTACGTTTCTTGTCTAGAGGCATCAACATTATAAGTGCGAAAAACACGTACAATTCATCTGCTGTAGTGTCCACCCAACGATGCACACGAGAGTGGGGTGAGAAAGTACTGTCATCTGTGACATACAGTGATATCTCTGTTAACCGGAACAATTGGTGCAGAGCACTTCCAGGAATGAGAGATTTCTGGGTAACGAAACGACTCTCAAAGCAGGAAAAAATCCCTCATTTCCGGAATTTTCCGTGTAACGGAAAAATGTTCTTGGAAGTCCAGAAATTGCCCATTACATCATGTCTTGAACCCGGAAAAATATCCCCCATCCCCGGAATTTTCTGGTTATCGGGAAAATTTTCTCTGAATTTTCTGGAAAAAGTGCCCCTCGGAAAACCGTTCCCAAAGCCGGAATTTTCCGAAAAATTCTGGCTTTGGGAACGATTTTCCGAAAAAATTTCAATTCCGGCTATCAGGGAGTTCCAGGTTTGAGGGATTCCGGCTAACGGGGATATCACTGTACAGCTTCTCCTCAACTTACGACGGGGTAAGAGACCCAAATCCAGGTCGTAAGTCAAAAATGCTTAAATAACACTTAGAAAATTTAAAATGGGTGTCTCTTTTTCTTCTCAGCACCACAAAACTCTCACTTTTAAGCTTGCCAGCCATTTTAAAGTGAATTACAAATGAAAATTTGTCATTACACAGCGCAATCACTAACGTCGGGACTCGAAAATATGTAATTTGACAAAATTCTGGTAAGACTGAAGCGGTCATATGTCCGGGTGGTCGTAAGTCAAGGAGCTGTACTTATAATATCTGTTAGTCCCATTCACAATATGTGACCTCACTTCATTGTCAATAAAGGCAGTAAAATATTCCATTTTAGTTGAAGTATCATCACAAGGCCAGTCACGAATAACACCACCATTTCCGTCATCAAATAATGGATATCCAGCATAAAATTTGCCCCATCACTCCACCCAAAGAGTGTCAAGGTTGCACCTCGCAGTAGCTCACTCACCCCCACATCCCTCTCCTCTTCCGTAGCCTCCCCTTCCTCCTCCACACTGCTGTCTCTGTCACTCCCAGCACGCTTTACCTCACCAGCACTCTCGACTTGCCAATCATCGTCGTCAGATAAGGAGGACATGGACTTATCTGTTTCATAATCCCTGGGCACAAACTTATATGGTGTAAGGCTTTTATTTATTAGGTCAAACAAAACTGTGCTTTGTGGTAACATGTGGAGGCAGCCTTCCTGCCACCCTGTATAGCAACACCTGAGTAGCACAATTTTTTTCATATCCCTCCCTCACTGTCCCCTTGTCACCTCCAGCTTCATTGTCTCTAGTAGGCAGAGCAACAGGTGATGATGTTGATGGAAGCAGTGTAGATAGTTCAAAGGCAGAATGAGTGGTTTTGAGCTGGGCGCGTGATCTGCGGTCAACCTCATGGTGCCACCTGGGCCTTGGGTCGTCTACAGATTCCTCTTTTTCACTTCTTCTGTCATATCCCATGAGTAATTTCCTTTTCAAAGGTAGTCTTTTCCTTCCACTTGTCTCTGGCCTTGCACCACAGCCAGTGGAAGTGGAAGGTGGTAGGTTCAGTGACATTGTCATGGGGCAAGAACATACGTCTTGACTCCATCATGACCGAGATATGACTGCGTCATGAGCAGCATGGTTGGGACAACTGGCGAGTGTAAACATCCCATACTTGATCCCACAAGATATGAAATTTTTCATGCGCTACATTCACAACTCTCTGAATTCCAGATTGTATGTCGCACTCCTCCGCTTATCATTCGAGAATGTATGTCGCAGTGATCTGATTAATGACTGTTGATTACCACAACTGTTACTGCAATGGGTTGCAGCCCATAGACTTATTGGGAAAATAAAAGATTTGCCTTGTCCCAACAGGATCAGTGTTTGATATACATATAGTTTTTCCCGTGTAATGAGAGGATGAAAAAAAGGATATAGATGTTTATTCATTCTTTGTTCATGTCTCCAGAGTGGTATTCACTCACCACATAGATCATTTATGTCACCATCTGCCAGTTTTAAACAAACTTCTTGCTTACTGATCAACAATGTAAATTATTTGAGCTTCGTCTTAAAATTTAGTTTCTCTGTTTACAAATCTTTAGAATTCTTTTCTGTAATAAGCTGACTAACTTTATAACTTTTCCCAAGATTTAGAGGAAACTCAGTAAACAGGGAATTTGGAGTAAGTTTGCTTAAAAGTCCTTAATTCACTTGTCTCTGGGAGCTTAAATGGAATTAAAATATATTGCAAGATTATCACGAGGTGGACTGAGGGTGATGGGTATTGAGACGTGGGTGAACTGATCTCAGGTTTTTGATCCAGTAAACCTTATGCCATCCTCGCTCATAAAATATCCACCAGATGAGGAGTTTAAATTGTTGTTTTTATCGTGTTCCAATGAGCAAAGAGTTGGCCAGTAGCAATAGAAAGTGGTCTACAGTAGAGTATACCTGAAGCTAGAATTTGTCTAGCCCCTGATCATGACATGTTCTTTGAGGGACGGGGGGTAATTCACTGTTTTAATGGAGGTATTACTCATGTGACTCATTGATGAACCATAGGCTATAAAACCAAAATGTCATAAATATGTAATTTATCTAAATGAAAAAAGAGTTAACATTAAAAAAAAATTAATATACAGGTTGACTGCAAGATTCAGCACAGCAGAGAAGTGAAGATGGAAGCGACAGATGCTCAGCGAGTGTTTCACACTTCAGAGTACAAGAGTGCTATTAGTCAAGGTCCAGTCATTGCCTTCTTGTGCCTTGGCAATGACATCACTCAAGTGTGTTCTACGGTAAGATCATGTTATATATATGTATCATTGTCTTTTGTGTTTTATTCCTCGATAATAGAGAAATCCTACTTAGATTGGCAGGATTACATAAACGTTTTACAGCCATTTTCCTCACTTGTATGGGTTAGCCACAATTACCTGATGGCAACTCTCCATGCTGCATGGTCTCTTGCAGTCTGGTCAGGTTCTTAAATCTTATTGTAATATTTTATAACCTCTCCCCATGTCATTTTTGGCATACCCCTGGTTCTCCTCCCCTAGAGTTTTAATCACCCTCATATGTTGAAAGGGGATCGTCGTGCTTACGGCTAGACGTTAAAAAAAGTGAGTCAAGAAGGACACTGCACTACAGTGCTTGACAGGGAAGTGTGGTGGTAAAATAAACTTATAATATTGGACGAAGTTCATTTTACTGCCACACCTCCCTGTCAAGCATTGTATTGTGGTGTCCTTCTTGACTCAAATTTTTTAAAAGTCTGGTCGTAAACTCGACAACCTCCATCATTTGAAGAGGGTGATTAAAACTCCAGGCATTAGACTCAAACACCTCTTGACTCAGTTGGTCTAATCCATCCTCTCCACATGACCAAACCATCCCAACCTGCCTCTATGTAGAACTTTGCCAAGACAAACTCTCAATACCCAGCCACCCATTTGACTCGGTGTCAAGTTACACATCCACCTCACCATTCTCATTTCAGCATTCTCAAGTCTGTTTATGTCATCCTCTTTAATGCCCAAGTTTCACTGCCATACAACATCACACTTCTTACATCAGCTGCAATCAGCCACTTCTGACTCTTGCAATTGATCATGTTCCTCAGTTAACAGAACTCACTGACACAGTCCAGGGACATAACCCCAATGTTGAGTTTTTCCAACCTTTCTGTGGGCACATGGTTACCTGCCCATACACAACACCTAAAGTCAGCAACATCCCACATTCTGCCATCTACTCCACTGCACCTCTTGTATCCACCTTCTACATTTGTTACACATTATGGAGTTGTTGCCAACACCTTTCTTACATACAGCACATGGGTCCCTCAGAAGGGAAACCATTGATCTCCCAAGCTGCATCCTGTGTAGTAGATTAACAACATTCTCAAACTACACACACATACTATTAAAGATTCTTTTCTATCACTCCTAAGTTTCTCCTTATAATTTCTATAAAAATATATTCTTAATCTCCTGACAGTTAAACACAGTTCAGTTCTGGTATCCCCTCTCCTTTTCTTTCCTCAAACCAAAAACTGAGAAGTTCCCTTTGTGGTAAAAACCCCTAATGCAGTAGTTTGGATGGATTTAATCAAGTACATCTTGAGTAGATGGGAGGGTCACTCTCCATGGATTCCCACCATAAGGGTGGCAGCCCCTTCCTCCTCCTCCCTCAAGCTTAGGTCAAAATGTTTTTCAACTTTGTTTTGTGACTGAATCTGGCTTTAAATACTCCTTTGAACACGATAAATATATCTGTCCAGGTTTCCTATGAGGAGAACTGTGATCTTGTCTTATACAGCCATTGATTCTTTGCAGCATCATCCCCACCCTATCTCTTCCTGTAATCTTTGATGAACAATTGAATTAGTAACCTACAATGGGTAATATGCCACTAGTTGAAAGTGTTGTGGATCTGTCCCTTTCTCATCATGTGAAGCACATTGTTTGATCAGATATTTTAATTGAACAAAGTACTGGAAGCTGCTATAATTAATCATCGAAGGTTTCAAAACTCTGAGATGGCAGCCTTCTGGTTGATGTCATTTCTAAAGTACAATACACAAAAACTTCCTACAACAACTTACTAACATTGGAAATATAAATGTAAAGGCAATGCACCATCTAAAACTGAAGTTATGTATGAGGTGAGTTGCCCAGAGCTTAGTGTCCAATTAATAGCTGTCATTTTTTGCCACCACATTTCAAGGTGTGTCACCAGGGGTGGATTTATTCATATATATCCCCACAGTCCACACACAGATATACTGTATCCCTACTTACTCCTCCACACACACACACACACTTATACACATCCCCATACACTCAGACTCTCCCCGTATGCTAATGCTTCGCTCATACACACAAGCCCCTCCACACACACACAAATATATATCACCCTGACACACACACACAAACATATATCACCCTTACACACACACACACACACACACACAGGCACACACACACATCACCCTTACACAAACACACATATCACCCTTACACACACACAGGCACACACACATCACCCTTACACACACACACACACACACATGCGCACACATATACGTATATATATATATATATATATATATATATTATATATATATATATATATATATATATATATTTATATATATATATATATATATATCTGTCTATATATATATATCTGTCTATATATCTGTCTATATGTCACATTCATTTCATTCCTACATACTGTCATGATGCCCAAGGAGTGATCGAGAAAGGAAAATGGTTATTTCTTATCATATTCTGTACATAAAATATGAAATATAAACTTGAAAGAGTTCCTCATAACTTTTAATTTTTTTCAGATTGGACAGGAGATGAATGATGCCTCAGGTAATACAGTTGTTTATGTAACCTCTGATGTAAACACCAGCAACAAACAGATTGATACCTTCTTTTCTTATGCTTCTATGACCATGACAATGTAAGTTCACGAGACCTTTCTGATACATATGTTAGACTTAAACCAGAGGCATATATTGTGATAAAATAAGTTGAAGAGATGCCTTCTTTTGTTTCTGAGTCACTCATGAGGCCAGTATGAACACTGCTTGCTAAGAAAAAATACAGTCTCGTACAATGTTAGTACAGTATAATGATTGTACTCCATAGTATGTAAGATTCTGTACTGTAATAATGATTATTTTTGTCAAACACCTTTAACAGAGCAAGTGGTATAGTTTGAATATTGTCTATATTACACTTTTATCAAAATGATTCTGAATCTTAAAGTAAGCCCTCGATGGTGACCTACCCACCTGCCCTGCCCACCATTCCTCTACCCACCTGCCCTGCCCACCATCCCTCTACCCACCTGACCTCCCCACCATCCCTGTACCTACTTGATCTGTCTACCACCCTCTGCCCTGACTGTCCACCATCCTCTGCCCTAACTGTCCACCACCCTCTGACCTGACTGTACACCACCCATCATAGTTGGGAGAGGGTTGTGTCACACATGACCCATCAGTGGCCAAGACAACATTTCTGGTGTTTTTAGTACAGGTATTTCTTGTAGAACTGTTGGATGATAATTCAGGAACCTTAAAGGCAAGTGTTTCTTTATAATGAAAATCTTTAGAATAATGCAATAACTACTTGGGTCAATGAACACATCTTTGCTGTTACCATGAGAAGAAGGTAGAATCAATAGAGAATGATTCACTCAATAACAAGACCCAGTGGAACTGAATTTTGTTCTCTGTCAAGGGTCAATGATATAAGTGTAATGTTTAATAAAAAAATCAGTTATTATTGTCATGTAAAATATAATTTTGAAGTTCTTGCTTAATACTAATGAAGCACTGTCTTGGTTGGTAACAGTTTTAACAGCCTGAAAGAAAGAGTAGTTTCCATAGACCTGATAGCCTGTTAGGGGCAGTGTGGATGCAGCACACTGTCCAGGAAGATTTTGGTACATATATAGACAATGTGGCCAGCACTGTGCTTGATTGCCTTTGCTTTCCTCAACTGTAAAGTTAGATACCCATTCACAATTGGGTGGACTTGGTGCAAACTAGCAACCCTTATGACAGGAGGCAAGTACTGTATGTATTCAGCCACTGCACCCCAACATCTTGGGGAACCGTAATTTGGACTAAGATTTTAATAGTTGACACTTTTTTTTCTCCTTTTCTTCATCTTTTTCCTAAATGAGATGCATCAGCAAGTCAGTCATTGAAGCTCTGGCAGGGGGCAGATCCAGGGGGGTCCCAATCCCTCTTTTCATCAGAAAATTCTAATACTTTTCTTTTATGCAGTATTGTACTCAGGCATTTTTGTATAGTAAAAAGTAATTACTATTGACCTCAAAATATCTCCTTATACCAAGTTCACATGGCCTCAAAATGCTCATGATATATTAGTCAGATTTCAAAAATTCTTCTATGGGGTGGGGCTTACAGTACACCCCCAAACCCCCCAGCTAGGTGGACTTGCTGTGTTCCCCAAGTTACCCCACCCACAATTTCTTGGACCCGACCCCCTTTTTTAAATTCCTGGATCTGCCCCTCTAGTTATCTCTAATACTGATTTCATGGTTATCAAATAATTAATGTTCACATGCTGGACTTGATTTATGTTCGGAGGGATCACAGAATTAATCTTGTTTACCCTTTAGAGAGCAAAGTATCCCTTAGGTATTTTATTCTGGCTTCTGCCACTGAGAGGAACCCCTGCCCACTCAAGGGTTAATAGATATAAGAAGTTGTCATTATTGTTAACTTACTTAATAGATACTGTATGACCATGTGGCTTATTTCCCAAATATTAAACCTATTCATTGGATCAGTTTAAAAAAGGAATAGTCCAGATTGGAGGAGACCTAAGAGATATAAGCAGGGCTGATTTAAGCAACTACAGTATTTTGGGCAAGTGATGAGCAAATATCACCTCCCCAAAACAATTTTTTTTTTTTCATGCTAGCAAAAAGACGACAGGAAATTCTTGAATATTCACAGATTAATAATTCATAGTAAAAGAGTTAGAATCTTTATTTTAATATTCATGAATGTTCCCAATTATTTCAAGTCTCAGATACAGTTACTATGCCACAAATCCAAAACTCTGTGGGACCAGAAATCTTTTGCATTTATAAAAACATTGGCATATACATTAAATATATGCTGTACAGTACTATACAGTAGTACCCCGATTTACGCAGTCAATTGAACCCACAGGGTACCGCGGAAAGTGAACAACAGAACATATGGGATTAATTCCAATAGAGACTGGCCCGACCCCCAAACTCCACTTTTTCAGACACAATACCTACGTTGTAGTAAAAATTACATCTTAATTTTATGATGGTATGCACACACAATTAATAATTAAGAGATATATCAATAATATTAGTTTTTTTAACACTTGCATTAGTAGAAAAGATGGCTGGGCACACGGGGATGGGGGGTTGGTTCCGAGGCAGAGGGCATATTAGTGGCCCTCACCTGTATCAATTGTATCACTATCCACCACATAGGCTTGCAGGGCCTCTTTGTCAAATCCCTCAAAGCCCATATAAGTCCATATCCTCACTATCACTGACTTAGGCCGGCTGTGGTGGGTGGCGGGTGAAGAACTCGGTAATGTTTTGATGACTTGGCGACCTTGTGCGCATCCTGCCCGCGCCGCTTCCCGCGTATATGAGTAGATGCAACGCGGAAAGTGAAAGTTCGGTTCTGGCGAGGCACCGAGTAAATGAGAAATCGCGGAAAGTGAAACCGCGAAAAGCGGGGTAATACTATACTTAAAAGAATATGTAGATACAGTAAAGTTAAATTCTCTCTAACTGGACATCTCTTAACTAGCAATCTCTTAATAACCATATTTGGAAGAACTTTAGTTTTTCCGGAGGTGTTTCCTCATATCTGGGTTCTCACAGAAATCTGGTCCATCATGAAGAGTTCTAGAAAGTGCCTGAATATATCTCAGACCTTGGATGTTTTTGTGGTTTGATGCTTGCTTGTAGCCCAGGGGCGTGTAGCTTGGTACTGATTACCTGGTGACGTGGCCCAAGGCATGTGGTGATTGTCTCTCCTCTACTTGCTGTGACCTAGGCCATCACTGATATTCTGAGCCAACACTGTTAGTACTGTACTGTACCTGAAGTCTCTCACTATACACCCTTCAAATAAGTGTAATTTTCCTAATACAAAACATAGACAAGGGTGTTTCAGCACCCAATGTTTCTGAACAGCATGTTGTTGGAAACACAGTGATTTATAATATCACTAAGCAACATGGCAACATTTTGAAGTTCTGTGTTAACACTGAAACATGGCCAAGGTCAGCAGAGTTTGGTGCAGTGATTTAAGCAATGGAGATTTGAAGGTGTGCCTATTTATGAGGCCATTTTGTGTGAAAAGTCAGACAGTTTCTCTAGAATTTTAAAATGCATGATGGTGAAGTAGTGACAACATGCACATATTTATAACTTCATAATATAACACTCATTAGCATGATTTTTCACATTTTGTTTGTGTCCATGTATTTATTTGTATATTTATACTTAACACTCACAAGTATCATTTGTAATGGTAAAATAGCAGTGACACATACATACATGTAGCCTCATACCTCATAATGAAACTCATTGTCATATTTCATCATATTTTATTAATGTATCTTGTATCCTTGCATTTATTATATATGTATATCATTATATTTATTACATGTTAGTACTATATCATTTAAAATCTATTTTTTAATACAAAGTCACAATTTGGGCTCCACACCTTTCAGAAGTACCAGGTATGTAACCTTTAGAAATCCACACACTACTTGGTGTCAAGGTGTTCTCATTTTTTAGTTTTGTTAAAATGTATTATTTAATTGCATAATTTATAAATGTGCTTTAGAGTTTTGATACTGAATATTTCTCTCTTAACTGGCCAGCCTGGGACCTAACCTATTTTTCCTTATAAGCTCAAATGATCAGTTCTTCATGGATTTAAGTATCAACAGGTCAGCCAGTAATGTAAACCTGTAAATATTCAGGAGTTTACTGTATGGTGCAGTAATTCTTTTGAGGGAGGAAAATTTCAATAAACAACAATACAAGTCCACTTAACAAAAAATCACTGAACAGTATTGGTAACATGTTTAAAAATAATACAGATTCACTTGTTTGTTGAGTATGATAAGGTGAAGTTTTAGTTGCCCAAGCTTTATTATAGTTTTCTCTAGCTATCAAACAGCTCTTACTGTTATGCTCTTCAAAACACTTGGTTGCAGCATATGAGTCAGTACTACCAAGAGATTTTTTAAATAACTTTGTCTGATCTGTGGCTCATACAGAGTGTAAGTGCTGTTGTGCACTGCTTATTATATATTTTTGTATTAGATTGAGTATACACAATTGTCATGGGCATAGTCACTTAGAGTTGGTTTGCAAAGCAAAGTTTGTTATTTAATGCTATTTGGAGTTGGATAGTCAAAGGAAACTTTGTATAGGGAAAGATTCTTATGTTTTGAGTCATATTTAAACACACTACAGTACTGTAATTGTCTTCTAAATATCAGATTGAAATTTAGAAATACTGTAAAGCTCTTTTTCTGGGAATAATCATGTAGGCTATGAGAAGAACAGATTACTTAAAAGATAACTCCAGACTCTTTTATCTGTGATATTGATGGTAGAGTGAGTGCTTTTCATAATATGGATGAACATTTTATTTTTGTGTAACATAGTTACAGTATAGTGTAAAACGTATTAAAAGGAATACTGTGTGTAAAGCATAACTAGTACTGTATTGTACTCAGCTTGAGGAGTGACATCATTAGTTACTAATCAACAGTTACCATTGAAGCCAACAGTTCTGTACTGTATTTTACAAAACAGTTACAGTAAAAAAAAATTTTCCGTAATGTTACAAGCCATAATTTTGCTTAAGTTTAATGACAATCTAAAACATTTCATTATGAAATTACGAAGGCATTGACTTTATGCATGCACCCCCACCCCTATGGTAGTCTAGCTCTGACAGACAGTGGAGCCAGTTCTCAAACACCATTCTGTTGGTCGCCAAGAGGCCTATTTCTGCACATCTTTTATTTGTATATACTTTTCTTTATTAAATAATCTTTAAGTGAGTCTGACTTAAAACTGGGTGGTGCTAGTGGCTCTAAACATCCTATATATGAAGAGTTCTGTAGTTTAACTCGACATATCAATCTGCCTGATGCTTATATAATCTTTTCATGAAGCTTTGTGAGAAGTTTTACAGTACAGGTAAACGTTGATAAACAATGGGGTTAGATTCCTGAAAATCCCATATCTATGCAAAATATTGTAGATGAGGATAATTATAACGTGGGGTTCAATGGGGTTTGTTCCTAGCCTGTCCCCAAACACACCTGTATCACCGACCAAAAAATTCCTACACTCTTAAAATCAATAGAAAACATTTAAACAACACTCACTACATCATGAAGAATAAGCCTGGTCATCATAGCATGTCCTCTTCAAGGCCTTCTGGCTGCCAAGCTCTTTCAATAAACTGTTAATTATTATTATTATTATTATTATTATTATTAAAGTGAAAATACAGTACAGTGTACAGGTATTATTAACCTGTACAGTGTACTGTACATCTCGCTTCACAGTCACTAAAACAGAGTGAAAGTACTTAAGTAAGAAAAAAGACAGCGATGAGAACATAAGCTCAGTTGTAGCAACTGACACAGATCACATGTTCATGAAAACAGGCAGAGCAATTTACAGTCACAAAAAGCAGAATATATAATTTCTAAGTCACCGTAACACAGTTCAGTCTAAACGTTAGTGCTGTCCTCTCACCATAAGAAAAAATACACTGATGATAAGTACAATGTACACTACATACAGCCAATGATGCAGAACGATAATCATGAAGCTACGCGATGACAGGCAGATGCGGTCGACAAAGCACCAAGCGCAGGACAGTAATTCGCAGGTTGGGCGTGTTGGTAAATATTGCTGCGGCTGACAAGTGCAGTAAGAAATGCGTTCCCTACGGTAGTGCATAGGGTTAAATATAGTTCCTTATAAAATGTCACTGACTTGACGTAGAAAAATATATATTTTTCATTGCTGGAATCCTTGCAAGACAGCGATTAATTTGAGTATATGCATCCCATAGTTTGTGCTGGGGATAAGAAAAAATCAAACCAATGGATGTCGTTAAAGCATTTTTTTTTTATCGTACACAACGAGATGGTCTTAATGTGTGACTATCATTAAAGTGGAATATTGCTGAATGAGTCATAGTTTATTGAGGTTTACCTGTATCTTGAATGGCTTGAACCTGTGACTTATGATGTTGCCATTACAGTATAGCCTTGAGTTAGGACGGTAATGTGTCCTCCAATATTGCAGGGTAAGATGAATCATCGTATCATGAATCATTAATTACCATTAAAATAAAGCAATAATGAGATGCATTCACTAGTGTGTCCTTTCCACTTTTTTGCTTGTTTTTATGGGGAATCGCCCACATGGGCACAGGTCATCGACCCACAATGGGGCCTAGGGGGCGAAAATAATAATAATAAAAATTTATAAAACATTAGAAAAACAAATATATGAAATATAATATAATAGGTAATAATATTATTAAAGGACTATAAATAAATACAAATATTAAAAAGAAAGATCAGTAGTGAGAAATGAAATAGGTATTTTGTGTTGACAAAGTAAGAGAAACAATAAATTGAAACCTTACAATTGTGTGTAAATGAGGCAGAAAGTCAGATCAGCAACCTGGGACTTGGTCACTACTTTTGTGGTGCTATATGGCAGCAGGATCTACCATTATTAAGAATACAAGAGATTCATTAATGTTTATTACTTAAATATTTAACAATACAGTATAGTCTTGATTTATGCGGATTTTGTTTACGCGTTTGGTCATTTACGTGGTGCCTTGCCAGAATGAAATATTTTAATTACGCGGTAAATTTCATCATTTATGCAGCAAGCTGCTGGAGAGGTCCAGACGCGCCGCGCTATTTTTTACTCACGCGGTTCATTCTTGACCATATGCGGGAAGCGGCGCGGGGAGGGTGCGCATTAGGTTGCTCTTACATTACCACTGACGCCATATGATGTATCGGACTGTGATTGGGTCACGCATCCTTACCTCCCTCTGCCGCCAGCTGTGATTGGTCTAATGTAACATGACGTGCCCTGCCACCAGAGGGAAGAAGTCGCTGACCTAGCTGGGCCAGTCTCATTGTTTTCAGTTCTCCGCGTTTACTATTCTCTCTTGTGCCCGCTATTCCCCTCACAATGGCTTCCACTGGACCCCTACCACCCCCGAGAAACCTTGAACTACCTGGACCAAGCCATGGTTATGTGAAGGAAGTCATCGAGTTGAGGGAGAAAATCAAGCTCATCCTTGACAAAGACACAGTCAAGCATCGGTATGTAGTGTCTAATAACCTTCTGTCGAAAATTATGGAGCCGTATGTCCAGATGTATCATGACAACATCAATGCTAGTCTCGCCCGCAACCCACCACAACCACAGCTTGCCCAAGTCATTGATAGTGACAGTGAGGATATGGACTTTGAGGGGTTTGTCAGGGAGGCCCTGCAAACCTCTGTGAATAGTGATACTGATTCACTGGAGGGCCACTAATCTGCCCTCTGCCTCGGAACCAGCCGCCATCCACGTGTGCCGACCCATCTCTTCGACTAACGTAAGTGTTAAACACCTTTATATTTGTAGTTTTTTATTTAGATATTATGTGTGTGCCAGTACCATCATAAAATTATGATGGTATTTTTACTACAATGTCGGTATTGTGTCGGAAAAAGTGGGGTTTGGGAGTCGGCCCAGTCTCTATTTCAATTAATCCCATATGTTCTGTTATATCGTTTACGCGTTTCTCGTTTTACACGGATCTCCACGGGTTTAATTGACCGCGTAAATGCAGACTGTACTGTATATGATAGAATTAATATTTATGTACGGAAAATGAACAATACACTAATAATACATAGTCAATTAAAACACACACAAGGAGACGAGATGCCATTATTGCTGTCAGTGTTTAAACACATGACAATGGTTCTCCATCTGAAACTGAAGATGAGAAGACCCTGGTTGTAGCTGTAGTAAAATTAATGTTAAAAAAAAAAGATGACTGTTTTAATTAATGGTATTTAATGTAAACAGAACAATAGAAATACTGTAACCTCTGATGGTAAAGACAAAAAAGTGTGAGATGGACAGGGAATAGCACACGTGTAAACATACTGTCTAGCTATTTCACTACATAAGAATATGAAAGCGACACTAATTACTGTTTAATATTATACATATGTTTTAATTAATGTTTAAGAATGTAAAAGGAAAATTATACTCACTATTGGTGGTAAATCTGAAAACATAAGGTCACAGCCAATGTTGTTGTCAGAGTTCTCACTAGGATGACAACAAAGTGCCAAAATGATCAGGTTCCCTCTCTTAGCCTTTGAACTATCATCTCTTCCTCTCTTGCTCTTGTTGAATTGGGACACAAAAATGCCGCAAAATATCCAAGAAAGTTTTATCCTGATTCAGTCCAGATGTGTGGAAACAAAAAGCATGCCAAGCAGAGACTGTTTATGTTAGTGAAATCAACAGCCTGACGGACCGGAAAAGTCCTTGAGCATTATTGTTTTTTTTCATTTGTACAAAACTCTACAGTATATTAGTACTGTATGAGAAAATTTAATTATATGTTATTTTCTATTTTTATATTTTCATGCTAAATATGAATAAAATAACAGGTTCTAAACATGAATTGAATATAAACTGAATTGTTGTAATTTAAGGCTTTCTTGTATATGGTCCATGTGGTGATCCTTCCTCTTCATGATGCAGCCCTTGCATCATCTTGAAGGTCTCATCATATGCCTATGTATCCTGCAGTATCTGTACACTGTACTGTACTGTATATGATGGAATCCTCAGCTGCCTTAGCCATCATAATTCAAGGTTTACAGCCCGTTTGCCAATTTTGTTTCCCTTCTCAAAGCACTATTGGTTGTGATTTTCTTTCATCCTGTTGTAAAACTACTATGGTGCATTAGCATTCTCACAATGTGAACAAGCCAGTGCTCTTTGCAACCATCAGAAATATTCATCAACTGTGTAAATGATCCTGGGCGAGGCCCATCATCTGGTTCATTGTGTTAACATTAACAATAGTTGATTTCTTATGTCAGTTTAGTGTCAGCTATCAATCCCAGATCCTTTTTGTCTGTCCTCTATACTGTAACTGAAGTTGCTCATATTTGCCTTTCATGTAATATGTTCAATGGTTTCTTTCCTCTGGCCTGCCATTTGTCATTACCTAACATTTATCTGAAAGACAGTGGAGTGACCATGTGTCTGAACATTTCTGGAGTTTATCTTGATCTGTTGAATTTTGAAAAGGTGTTTGTGTTTATCAATTTATTTTATTTCCTGAAATAGGAAGGCACTTCTTCTTTGGAGTTCTCCTTTACAACAGAATTAGAGACCCGACTCTACAGTATAATACACTGTAAATATACAGTACAATACATATTGTACTTTTTTATTATTATAAAGCTTGTCATTGACATCCCTGTTTATTTTCTTATTTTCATAATACATTTTATCTCACTAATTTAATCCACTGGAGTTATACTTTTAGGAGTGCATTAAAGGGTAACATTCCTTTTAATCTATTCTCATTATGTCTACTCCCATTATTTCTGTTCAGAATGGCTACTATACACATTATATCTACTCTGTTGATGTTATGTTTCCTCTGTAAACAAAACACTAGTGGTGATTAATTATACATTAAAGGAAAAAATAACTCACACTTCTGTATATTGTTAGGTCATATCAAGGGATCACTTGATAATCTTTGGGTAATAACTTTCAGTGGTCATTAACTGATACTGTACTGTAGTAGACATTCTGGGAGTACTGTACTGTATTGTAATGACATTCTCAGAGTAGGCAGAATGGGTAAAAATGAATGGTGTACCACAGATGTAAATGAATGGAAATAAACTGCCATTTTGGAGACTTAACGGTGTTTATTGCATAGCTTTTGTAGCTATTGGTGATTTTTTATGAGTTTTCTTAAAGCATAGTCTACCATTACATAGTGTGTTCCTAATCTTTAATACAATTTGTAATTTCTTTAAGTTTCTCAATTACATGAAAAGTGTATAAACAAACTAGTGTATGCAAAGTTTTTCATACTCACATAATAGTACTCAGCTGGCTTGTAACTTAACACTAAGTGTAGTAATAACATTGTCATTATGGTTGGTGGAAATGCTTAGTACGGTATAATTAGTTTTAATAAACCATAAAAGTGATGAATTGAAATGTTGTAAGGTTTTTGTAGCCAATTTTTTCACTGTACATGTTGTATGATTGTTTAGAGTGCAGGAGAACACTTGCCAGGTGATTTATTTTCATCTCCAATCAATACATCTTTTAAACAATACATGTACTTTCTCATTTTTCTGGTTGACAATTGTCTAGTCATGGATCTTATTTTCTCATGTTCTGTAATGTACTCTACTGTACCTCCTTTTATTAGGTGATAAGGATCAATAAGGTACAGTATTTATATTACATATTTTGACCTGTACTGTACTGTACTATTTATCTATATGAAATGACATTTTAATGCTAAAGTGATATGTATTCATAAGCTTAGAGGCAATGCATTTGGATGACTCCTGGCTTTAGCTCCAAGATTTAATCAGTCACTTCTACTACTACAGTATATATATATATATGTGTATGTGTGTGTTTTAGAGGAAATACTGTGTAACCTAACTTAACGTGGTTAATAGTTAGCTGGTGTTTGTAGCAATTACAAGAAATACCTTTCAACAATTTAAGGATTACAGTATGAACTTGAAATCCCTAGTTATACAGCTTCCTTGTAACATACAGTATATACTGTGTACCTGTTTACTGGTACTATATTCTCATGCAGTACTTAATTCTGATCATCAGAATATTGATTCAGAATAAAATACTGTATGTAACATAATGGTACATAATGTACAGTTGGGGTTAAAAGTTTGCTCTCTCCCAAAATGAAGCAACTTAGACCTCAGACGAGATAAAACAGCACAATTGCACCAGATGACAGTACCGGTATGTTCAAAAACTTATTCCCATGTCTCAATTTTATCACGGGGAGTGAACTTTTGTCCGCGACTGTGCAAGTGAATAAATAAAGTAGTCATCAATTGAAAGTATAAAGGAAACAAGTCTGCATTATCACAATGCAGTGTTTTTAATTCAGGATTGTGGTAATCCTTTTGTTCATTTTAAGTAATCACTAGTAATGTACAAAAAGTCCTGTTGCATCTCTTCCTGAACTATAAACCCCGTGATTCAGATTCGTGTACTGTATCTGAAGCTTTTATGGATACCTGCAACTGCCTAGCTTATATTATAGATGGGCAAGGGGTGACCAAATTGAAGTTTATAAACATCCCAGAGGTGCACTACTTGGTCAAGTGTCCATACCTGGAACTGGCAAAAGCCTTCTCCACAAAGGATCACAGCTCAAGGTTGAAGAAGCCACAAATCCAGAAAATTTTGAGGTCAAATTTCTTCGGAGCGAGAATTGTAAACTCTTGGAACAATTTGCCAGAGAGTGTTGTGATGGTACTGAGTGTGAGCTCTTTCAAGACCAAACTTGACCAACACTGGAGCAGGTATATATACATTCTGGAGCCAGTACTTGCCAACATTGTGTAACAAAGACGTGAACGACTGTCTAAACGTCTAACAAGCCAATCATTGGTGAAGAAGATAAAAGTAAAAGTATTTGTTCCAGGTTCATGAGTCTGAATCTCGAGGTTCAGGAGGAGAGGCAAGAGGACTTGCGGGTGACTGTACAGTAGCTATGTTGTGTCTGGAAATTTTCTTCAATATAAGTTTCCTTCTGTTTTGCAATGACAAATATGTACATCCACATTTATTGTTGGTAACACAGGTTCTGAAAATTCATATAGGACACTGCAAAGCTTTATTCGTTCACAGTTAGTGGCCAATGCTTGTATAGTGCTAAGAGTTTTAATGGCAGAGTAACATTTTCCGTCCAGTGTCAGGGACAATGGTGTAAACTTGCTTCACATATTCACTAAAAAGTACAGTACAATATAGCTTCTATTAATGTACAGTATAGTGATGATTTTTATCCTTTGTTATTGGTTGTACAGTTAATGTCACAAGTCAAGTTTAATGACAGTACTGTATAGCCTCCTTACTGATATTGACTGTATAATTAGGGACATTTTTTTCAACATGAATAACATCTCCCAAACATATTTTTCTATACTAGTCCACTACTGTATCTCAAAGTGAATAAGAGTTCCCTCACAGTATATTTATATACATGTCTATTTGGTCTACAAGTAAGTTATTTTATATGAAGCTTTGTGCTTAACTAGTACATTACACAGTATTGTACTGTGTAATATAAAATTCTCCGTCCAGTGTTAGAGATTGAATTCTTTTACAGTGGCAGGTACACACATTAAGGAAATCTCTATCCATCCACAGTATTAATGTTCCTACAAGACTGTCAATCTCATAACAACCAAATCCGTCCATACTGTTAGTGACTATGTAAGCAGCACAGTTATTTTTATACAAATTGTTTTGTGTGCATTGTACTGTATTCATATACCAAAGATTTTTAAATGCCACATTTAATGAGTCATGTCAGCACATTAGCACATTATGTATATTTTACTTTTATAATATTAATAAACATTTACTGCACTGGTTATTTTTAAACACCTTGGAAATTAGTGATGGTGGTGCAGTGGTAACACTTGTATCTCTCAACAATATGTCAAGGGTTCAAACCTCGGCTCAGACACACATGAGAAGGGTGTTATCCAGTGTGACCCTAGCAAACATCACACATTTCCTCCAGGCAGAGGACTCTGGTTTTCTCCTGTACTAACACTGGATAGACCTACTGTCCAAACAGCTTAAGACTAGGTTGATTGAAAATGTCCAAAGGAGGGCCACTGAACTGGTGCCTGCACTATGGAACCTTAGTTACTCAGAGAGATTAGAATGCCTGCAGTTGCCCAGCTTATGTTTTAGATGAGCAATGGGTGACAAATGAAGTTTATAAACATCTAAGAGAGCAGTACTCATCTAGTGTTCATACCTGGAGCTGGCAGATGCCTCCCCCACAAGGGGTCACAGCTCAAGTTTGTAGAAGCCACAAGTAAAGAAAATTGTCAGGGCAAATTTTTTCAGAGGAATATTTGTAAACTCTTTGAACAATCTGCCAGAGAGTGTTGTGCTGGTACGGAGTTAGAGCTCTTTCAAGGCCACCCTTGACCAACACTGGCACAGGTACAGATACATTCAGGAGCCGTTACTTGCCAACAGTTCGTAACAGAGAATTGACTGACCATCCAAGTGGCTAATGAGCCAATAAGTGGTGAAGAGGTTAAAAGTGCAGTACTGTATAGTAAAAGATAAGTGGTGAAATAGTAAAAAAAAAACCACAAAAGTGGTAATTTACAGATTAAAAGAGTCTGAAATGTAAAGCTTTTAATGAAATTTTAACTTACAGAGAAAAAAATATAATTCCATTATAACTCATTGACGAATGAATGGATTACAGTAATCTAGAACCAGCACAGTATATGCTGGGGAAAAGGGAGCAAGAGCGCCAGCACAGAGCCACGGCACAGCAGGACACCCCCCACCCACACTACCTCCCACCCAGGAGGAGGCAAGCAAGCACCCTGTAAACAATGTCATCTCTGTCCACACCCCACAAAATACAGAGTATTTAGCAAATGCTGCAGCTGCTGAGAATGTAGAGAGGCTGGAGTCACTACCAAGATCAAGACGTTACTGAGAACAAATTCCAGTTAGAAAGTCTATGTACACTAATACTGACACGTTCCTTGATAAGAGAGAGGAGTTTGAAACACTACTGAAGGTACATCAACCCAATTTAGTACGTGTTGTAGAACTGTTGTACAGTAAATCCTCGTATAACGACGCCCCGCTTAGCATTGTTTTGGTACTACGTTTCTAATCTTTAGATACCCAAAATTCGTTTAACGTCCCGATGACTCAGTACGACGTTTTGCGTTGTCACGGACTACCTTTTACGGCACATCACCCTCTCTCGTCTGACTGCGCTACTCTCTCTCTCGGCTTGGCGCGCTACGTACCTCTCACTCGCGGAATGTCACAGCGTCTTCAAGCAACACCAAGCCAGTCTCTGTTACGAATTCACATCATTCGTGTGTGCTTAAGTGCTTTTGCTCTAAAAACTGTACTCGAACCAACGTAAGACCATCACTCCTGCTATGAAAATGGATGTATTAACCCGATTTGAAAAAGGGGAACGTGCTGTGGACATAGCCACTGTGCTTGGTCTAACCCCCACAACGGTGCGTACTATCCGGACCAACACGGACAAGATTAAGGCGAGTGCTGGAAGTGGTACTAAGACAGCTCGTACTAGAAGCACTGTGATAGAGAAGGTGGAAAAGATGCTGGCAATGTGGACGGAGGATCAGAATCAACACAATACCCTTGTGAGCCTTATTGTTATCCAGCATAAGGCTAGATCCTTGTTTGACGACAGGAAGGAAACAGAGGGTGAAAGATCGAATGAAGAGACCTTTACAGCCAGCCAAGGATGGTTTCAACGATTTAAGCATTGTTATAATTTCCACTGTAATGACCACGGTCATACACGTACGTTAACGTAAAATCAGACGATTCATATTACGCTCAATAGCCCACAAAACATGTAGCTATGCCTTCTTTTGAGTCCCCCATCTGAGGCTTGAAGATGGTAGTTACTCAGATTCTGACCAGGACAAAGCTGAGGCATTGAACAGCTGCTTTTCCTTGGTGTTCACAAGAGAGGATGCAATTAACCTTCCTGCATTTGAGGACAAACGGTTCGACACAGCACTGACCCACATTGTGTTCACAGAAGAGGGCATTAGAAATAAGCTGTCCAGGCTAAAGGTCCATAAGAGTCCCGGACCTGACATGGCACATCCTAGAGTGCTAAGAGAGTTACAACGAGCTTGCCGAGCCCCTGAAGATCCTGTTTTGTAAATGCCTGGATGAACAAAAGGTCCCCAATGAATGGAAAGTGGCTTATGTGAGTCCTATCTTCAAGAAGGGCGATCGTCACTCCACGAACAACTATAGACCGGTGAGCCTGACCAGCATAATATGTAAAGTACTTGAGAGTATTATCAGAGATGCTGCCATGGAACATCTACTACGAAACAACCTTGTACAGGATTGCCTTTTACTTTTACTTTTATCCTCTTCACCACTGATCGGCTTGTTAGCAGCTTGGGCGATCGGTCACATTTCTGATTACTTCTCCCTTTCTTTTATCCTCTTCACCAAAAGATCGGCTTGTTAGCCGCTTGGGCGATCGGTCATGTCTCTGTCACGCACTGTTGGCAAGTACTGGGCATGCACCGGCTCCTGAATGTACCTGAACCTGCTCCAGTGTTGGTCAAGTCTTGTCTTGAAAGAGCTCACGCTTGGTGTCGTCACAACACTTTCTGGGAGATTGTTCCAAGAGTTCACAACTCTCACTCCGACAAAGTTTGCCCTCACACTTTTCTGGACTTGGGACTTCTTCAATCTTGATCTGTGACCCCTTGTGGGGCAAGCGTCTGCCAGCTCCAAGTAAGGGCTCTCGACTAAGATCCTTGCTAAGACTGAAGAAGTAGCCGATAGAATGTAGGTGGTTGCTAAGAGGAGTTATGCTGACATATTAGCAGGGTCACGGGGGGGGGGGGGGGGGTCATGTAGAAAGTCTTTTATCCACGCTAGGACATTAACTCCGAAATCCGTACCCTTCCAGTTTGATTTTCAGCCTTTCGTGGGGTACACTGTCGAAAGCCTTGGCAAAATCTAGGTAAATATTGTCGATATTACCACACCGTTCCAGAATATGGGTCCAAATATCCAATACCTTGAGCCAACACGGTTTTATGCCGGGGCGCTCCTGTGACCCCACAAGGGGTCACACCTCAAGATTGAAGAAGCCGCCAGTCCAGGAAACTGTGAGGGCAAACTTTTTCGGAGTGAGGGTTGTGAACTCTTGGAACACTCTGCCAGAAAGTGTTGTGACGGCAACGAGTGTGAGCTCCTTTAAGACAAGACTTGACCAACACTGGATCGGGTTCAGGTACATTCAGGAGCTGGTGCATGCCCAGTACTTGCCAACAGAGACGTGACCAATCGCCCAAGCGGCTAACGAGCCGATCAGTGGTGAAGAGGATAAAAGAAAAGGAAAAGTAATCAGAGACGTGACCGATCGCCCAAGTGGCTAACGAGCCGATCAGTGGTGAAGAGGATAAAAGAAAAGGAAAAGTAATCAGAGACGTGACCGATCGCCCAAGCGGCTAACGAGCCGATCAGTGGTGAAGAGGATAAAAGAAAAGGAAAAGTAATCAGAGACGTGATCGATCGCCCAAGTGAGCCTGACCAGCATAATATGTAAAGTACTTGAGAGTATTATCAGAGATGCCGCGATGGAACATCTACTACGAAACAACCTTGTAAAAGATTGCCAACACGGTTTTATGCCGGGGCGCTCTTGCTTCACACAATTGCTCAAGGTATTGGATATTTGGACCCATATTCTAGAACGGGGTAGTAATATCGACAATATTTACCTAGATTTTGCCAAGGCTTTCGACAGTGTACCCCACGAAAGGCTGAAAATCAAACTGGAAGGGTACAGAATTCGGGGAAATGTCCTAGCGTGGACAGAAGACTTTCTACATGACCGCAAGCAGTGTGTGGTGATTAATGGCACGAAATCGTCATCTGTACCTGTAACAAGTGGGGTACCGCAGGGTAGTGTATTGGGCCCGCTGTTGTTTGTTTGTTTCATAAATGACATGCCTGACGTTGTACACTCCTCCATACAAATGTTTGCCGATGATGGCAAGTTATTTCGGGAAATTAAGAACCAAGCGAACTGTGAAGAGCTGCAGAAGGACCTCTGTGGGCTCCAGGAATGGTCGAAGAAATGGCTGCTGAGATTCAATGTCACGAAGTGTAAGAGGATGCACCTGGGGCGTACCAACGGTAAGGAGGCGTATCATATGTCCCAACGGGATGAAGAAAATGCACTAGTTGAAACTGTGTGTGAGAAGGACCTAGGTGTGTATGTTGACAATGAGCTGAAGTTCTCGGGCCATTGTGAGAAGAAGGTAAATCAGGCAAATAAATTATTGGGTCTTATAAGAAGGTCGTTCAGATATCTAGACGGTCCGTCCCTCGTGACGATCTTCAGGAGTGAATGCTTCCCCATCTGGAGTACTGTCACCCCATCTGGTCCCCGAGATATGCTAGGGACTGTCACTTGGTTGAAAATGTTCAAAGGAGGGCCACCAAACTGGTGCCTGCACTTCGGCACCTCAGCTACCCTGAGAGATTGGAGCGCCTGAACTTGCCTAGCTTATACTACAGACGGGCAAGGGGTGACCTGACAGAGGTGTATAAGCATCTCAGGGGGCACTAAGTTGAGTGTCCTTACTTGGAGCTGGCGGACGCTCGCCCCACAAGGGGTCACAGCTCAAGATTGAAGAAGCCGCAAGTCCAGAAAACCGTGAGGGCAAACTTTTTCGGAGTGAGGGTTGTAAACTCTTGGAACAATCTACCAGAGAGTGTTGTGACGGCACCGAGTGTGAGCTCTTTCAAGAGAAGACTTGACCAACACTGGAGCGGGTTCAGGTACATTCAGGAGCCGGTGCATGCCCAGTATTTGCCAACAGTGCGTGACAGAGACGTGACCGATCGCCCGGGCGGCTAGCGAGCCGACCTTTTGGTGAAGAATATAAATGAAAAGAGACGTGACCGATCGCCCAAGCGGCTAACAAGCCGATCAGTGGTGAAGAGGATAAAAGAAAAGGAAAAGTAATCAGAGACGTGATCGATCGACCAAGTGGCTAACGAGCCGATCAGTGGTGAAGAGGATAAAAGAAAAGGAAAAGTAATCAGAGACGTGACCGATCGCCCAAGTGGCTAACGAGCCGATCAGTGGTGAAGAGGATAAAAGAAAAGGAAAAGTAATCAGAGACGTGATCGATCGACCAAGTGGCTAACGAGCCGATCAGTGGTGAAGAGGATAAAAGAAAAGGAAAAGTAATCAGAGACGTGACCGATCGCCCAAGTGGCTAACGAGCCGATCAGTGGTGAAGAGGATAATAGTATTTGACGCTAGTTCATTTCTCCGTCCTTGCTATTTTATTCCGGTTACCGCCAGACGATTTTATATAGCTTAGGGTAACCTCTCGCAGCCAAAGGGTTAAAACTTATATCAATTAATGCAACATCAGTATCCATAGATCTGTAATAAACAGTAATTACAACTTTAGAATGATTAAACTTCCAGTAACAAAACAAGCTCAACACAAATAGACATAAGATAAGAAATATAAGAGAAACTAAAAACAATATAATCTAGAGCAATTAACAAACTGAGTATAATAGATCAAACAACATAATTATGAACAGACGCAATCAAAGTGTCAGTTGTCCATGAAGTTAACTGGAGGCGGCGGGAACCTTGACGGTGTGAGGCTGTTGGTCTTTATTATTACTATTATTGTTCTTATTATTCAAGATCATGAGTGACAAGTTAGGGAAACGTGTCAAGGATCTTATAGAAAGTGAAAACTGGAGAGAACTGGAAGAATTAGTGTTGAATACAGAAGATGAATGGGTGTTAGAAGTAAGTCTTGATCAACTAATATATTGCACCTTTACTACCAATAAGTTTTTGACACAAACCTGTTATTTTATGTGATTCATTCTAATTTGACCATAATTTCCGTCGTAAATGAGTCGTGTTTGAGTTATTTGATGAACCCAAAATTGGTCAAACCCAATTAGGAGTGAAACTGCTATAGTACCATCTCTACCAAGTCTGGGGGTCTGACTAATGTAGCCTGATGTAGCCGCGGTGAAGTCATTAATGGTCCTACATGAATAAATCACTGCCAATCACTTCTCAACTGGTATTTGGTGTCACAAAGTCACAAAAAATTGGTAAACTTAATTTAATCTGAGTTAATAGATCGAGTGCACGTACCTAACCTAACCTAACCTAACCTAACACAACACAACTCAGATTAAATTAAATTTACCAATTTTTTGTGACTTTATGACCAAATAATAATCGTGAAGTGATTCACAGCCCGATACGCTTGTAGGACCATCATTTGACTTCATTGCGGCTACATTAGGGTAATTCCTCAGTACATGACACTTGATCTATTAACTCAGATCAAATTAAGTTTACCAATTTTTTGTGACTTCGTGACACCAAATACTAGTCGAGAAGTGATTGGCAGTCCGATTTATTCATGTAGGACCATTATTTGACTTCATTGCAGCTACATTTGGGCAATTAGTCGGACCGAAGTTTGGTGTTATTGTAGTAATGGGCCCAAATTAATTTATTAACTAAAAACACGTTTTTTGCAAATTTCAGGGTGAATTTGCATTGTCACACCGTTCTCTGTTAGAAAGTAAAAAATATATTTTTCTTGTGTATGTGTGTGTGTTTAGACCAAAAATGACCTTCATTTTTGGGGGAAATTAGCCAGGTTTTTTTTTTCCGAATTTTTTTCGTTGGACGTTTTCCGAAAAGAAAATCATGGCAAAACACACCAAAAAACACTAGAAAAACAAAAACAAAACCTAACCTAACTTAACTGACTCTCACCATGTGATGGAATCACCTATTTCTTACCTTATTGGCCTGGTTCTTGTTCGTCGTTGTATTCTGGGATTCTTACTCAATGCCACATATGTTGGTCTTTGCAATATTTACATTGTCTTGCTCTTAGTGCACTTTACTGAGGTTGGAAGAACACCATGCGATCGAAAAAATGCTATAGTTTCTACGTTTTTTTTCCCAAAAACTCTCCATCGGCTCCATATACTTTAAGTGACACCCATCGCAGACTTCCATGGTCGGAACTGAACTTGAATTTCAAAATATGAGCGACCCAAAATAAAACTCGAATTTGATTGGGCCAAATATACTGCGAATTAAACCCAAAATCATTTTAATTGGTTCCAAAAGCAAAAACGCTTTTGATTGGCTGCATGACGTGTACAGGAACACATGCGCGTGATGATTTATGAAGGAGACGCGCAGTGTTGGAGGTGAGGCAGGCGATAATGGCAGAAGATTAATGGAAGAAAATTTAGAAAATTTTAGATATCCCATCCCCGTTATTATACATTTCCGCCGGTAATGTAATACGTGTAGATGAAAATTATCTTATAATTAGATGTCTTATTCGAATATAATAGATTAGTGGTAGGAATGAACGGTGTGTAAACGCAATAATACCAATTTCAGACTATTCTAAGACACTTCTTTTATGGCATTTATGTTGGAAACGAACAGTGACTGAAATATTGAGCGATTTAATTTGAAAATTCTTCAGAAAAAATCGTAATTTGATAAGAATTAGGGGTAAAATTGCAGATTACAGCAACCAAAGAATCTGATAAATTAAAGGGTAATTATATAGGAATAACCTGTGGTCGAAATTGATTGAAAACGATTATAAAAATGCCTGATTTTCACTGTTATTTTATAGTGGATACTTGAAGTTTGTGCAAATGAGTTAAACTATTTATATTTTTAAAATGAACATAACGTATTATATGCGGGTATGAAGAACAGACCTAATAAACCTACCTAACCCTACCTAGCTTCCTTAACTGGACCCCCGGCATATTAAACACAAAGAACTTACTATGATATAGTGAAATTTGAGGCATTTTCTGGGCGTGAGATGATACGGCCACATCAGCGTTTATGCAGCCCGGGCGACGGAGTGATTTATTGTGATGGCGGGAAACGTCGAGCCACGGCTTTGAGGAAGTGATAAACAAATTTCTTTCCTGAAAGCACAGGGATTCCCGCAGTGTGGACAGTCTCTATTTAAAGGAACAATGCCGTGGTCTTTGAACAATTGAAGGGTCTCGTTGTCTGTATCCCTAAATTCGCAAATTACGTCCATATAAGACAGGCGACTACCTTCACACGTCATGCTGAAAAACAAACTGCCCCGGGTGCGGTAAAAGCGCCTCAGCTAAGCGTGGCCTCATTACTGCACGCAAGACAAATTACTGTGTGCCTAGGCACCTAATTATCTCTGAAACAAAAATTTTGCACAATAAATGATTATCATATCAGAACTCACTGATGAAAATAATGTGAGAAAATAAGCACTAATAAAAATAACTTGTCTGCGGGTTAGTCCTACAGTATATATTAACAAACAAATCTGTTTTTCTGATGGTTTTTGATGAGATTGGTTCAAATCAGATATTCAGTTTTATTGGAACTCGCTCATTTTGGGTTTGGTTCCCCCTCTCTCTAACAATAATGTGACTTCGGGGTTCTGGGTGGGGGAGAGCCAAAACGAGTGATTTGTGGTAGAAGCAAATTACAAAATTGTCCAAATGGCGACAAGAAAACATTAAAAGAACACATTATACAACAGAAATTTGGTTATTTATGAAAAAATAGTAGAAATAATAGTTTTGTCGATTGCGTGTTCTGAATTCCCGTTACTCTGTGCTTGTTAAGATATAGGTTAGGTTTGGTTAGCTCATGATTTCAGCCATTTTTATATATTTCTTTCCCAACTTAAATAGTGGACAGTCATTGTCCGAATAATTACCTTACACAATTCTAAGACACTTTCCTTCTATGGCGTTTTCCTTGCAAATGACCTGACCTAACCTCCTGCCCCCCCCCCCCCCCCCCCGGCATATATAAATACTGTAGTTAAACTCCTAAGATTCCCCGGATGACTGAAACTAAAAATAATACCCATATTTGAGTTATGGCTCATACTTCCTTCAGTATTAATACCCCACAGTGGACAGGGCTTTGAACAAGAAGGAAAATACTGTATGGAGTTGAAACTCATAAAACAGTGCAGCAGTGTTGCAAATATTAACCTAACCTAAAAACCAAACCAAACCAACCTAATCTACCAAATCTAATCTAATTAATAAACTTATTACTGGAGTGACATGAAAGGAACCAAAGAGTGACCTCTTTCATGAAATAGTAAAGAATAGTTCTGTGGGTAATGGTGGAGCAGATGGCTAACACCAGAGGCAGTTGTTCAGTTTTGTTAATTTTTTCCCAGATGTTGTTTGGATGATAGTACATTCTCTAAGTAAGTACTAATAAAGATGATACAACAATGCACATAACCTAATAGAAACTGACCTAACCAACCTAATCCAACCAAACCTACCTGGCCTTGCTTAGCTTCTTAACTGGTGTCATGGTCTATCTCTTACCTCAGTCCAAAACATCCACGCTGCTCTTCTGCACATGTGTGGAAAACAGGGACGATGGAGCAGATGGTTAGCATCTTTGGATGATATACCGAGTAATAAAATCTAAATGACAACATTGTAGTATTTTTTCTTATGAGGCAATCCTTTGATCATAAATTACTTGTTAGTGGGCAGGGCATGGAAGAAGAGGGAAATAATGGGGTATAAACATTGCAAGCACTGATCATGTGGCAGTATTTTTAAGTCTCTAGGTTCTTTATAGGCAAAGAAATAAATTATTTACCATAATTATGGAGTGATCGAATCACCCTTGGGAACCATGATTTGGTTCACATCATTTGCTACACGAGAGCGTCTGTGGTCTTTGTTTACATGTCAATTAACGATGACAATCTCATCGGGCATGTTTATTACGATTCATATTGGATTGAATTTGTAAAAAATTTTCTACAGATGTTGTTTGGATGATACAGTAAACCCTCGTTTAGCTGACCTATATGGGGGATGTGGTGGGTCGGAAAAGCGGGTAAGTCGGATAATGTAGGCACTGTACTGTACCAAAAATACTTTACTGCACATAAGGTAAACCTTGAGTTAGGTAAAAATCATATGTGAGAGTACAGGGTACAAATATATGTAACTACAGGTAGTACACCATTTACCCCATGAAAATGATAAATGTACAATAATTTAAAAAAATTTGGTACGAAGGCGCTCAGCGCTGTGTAAGCGA
Source organism: Homarus gammarus (assembly GCA_958450375.1). Classification (NCBI taxonomy): domain Eukaryota; kingdom Metazoa; phylum Arthropoda; class Malacostraca; order Decapoda; family Nephropidae; genus Homarus; species Homarus gammarus. Next base: position 376,169 of record CAUDMG010003049.1, on the reverse strand, counting down.
CCAGTGTGGGTGCCGTATTTGTTTGTTGATGCTCTTCCAACATTCACTTAAAATCCAATAATAAATTTATTTGAGCCCTAGAACAATGAGTGTTAAACATGCATTATGCACCACTATTTGTATGTTCCAAATAGTTTCATCACAATGGAATGTGCTCCCTGCAATTAATTTGTTAATATAATAATAATAATAATAATTATAATTTGCAGTTTATTGAAAAAGTCGGCAGCTCGAAGGCTGAAAATATACATTAGACAAAAATGATTTATTACATACAGAGACATGGGGTGGGTGGGTCATTTAACAAAAGCTTTCATTACTGAAAGGCGAAGGAACATGAACCTGAACATACAAATTATTATAGTTTACATTTGATGGCCCGGGCCTGGACTGGTCATGGAGACACCAGGTGGTGAGGTGTTCACGTGGTGTAGTAACTCGTCCTCGGGTGTTGATATGGAGGACCTCACGTGGTCATGGAGACACTGGGTGGTGTGTTGTTGTGTTCACGTGGTGTAGTAACTCGTCCTCGGGTGCTGATATGAAGGACCTCACGTGGTCATGGGGACACCGGGTGGTGTCACAGCACCCCACCCTGCTGTTGTTCCCATGGTGGACTGATTAGCACCTCCTTGTCAGAAGACGGCGGGCAGTTCCCAGAGGTGCTTATCCCACTGATGGGTTACGGCTCTCACTGGTAATGTCTAGTGCTGAATTCACTGGCCCAAACACTGTTCATAATTGTTCAACACTGGTCCCACTTCTTTCTGAAACGAAATTGTCACTTTTGATTATGTTGATATCCTGGTGGTGAGGATGGGTCGGGGTGAGGGACCTTGGGAATGGGGCGAACATTGGCCAAGGGGGGCCACAGCAGGAGCAGCTCCTGAATAGGTCTCGACCTTACAGTGGTCAAGGATGTAGTGTGATTATTCCAGTGTTCACACTGTAAATCCGTGCTTCATGTTAATAATTTAGTTAATAGTCGGCCCTTCACATATGCGGGTTTAGCATACACGGATTCGCAAATACAGTGGGGTATGCTATAACAAATGGATCCTACTACGAATATTCCTATAACGAACGGTTTTACCTATAAAATTGAGAATGCTATAACGAACGAAACTCCTACAACGAACATTATTTAATTTTTTTTTTTTTTTTTTTACTAATTTATTGTTTTTTTATTACAAATATTAATGATATTCTTTATTTCAGGGGTTTAGATGCATATTTATGCACTTTTTTTACAATTTTTACAATTTTATATTATATTTTTCAGTGTTAAGTAGTTGTATTTGGGGGCCTGGAACGGATTAATCCTATAACGAACGAATGCTATAACGAACAAGGTTCTAGAACCAATTAGATTCATTATAGCATACCCCACTGTATGCGGATTGCCCCTCCGGAGGAATATTCTGTACATTGATGTAATTGAAGTTCATTCAAGTCGCGTGCGGCACCGAACACTGGACACCGCCCGCTCCCGCTACCTCACGCGCACACACGCATAGAGCGTCGTCACCCCACCCCTGCGCTCCCTCACTCAGTCAGTCTCGCTGTAACCACGCTTGTGTTGACATCAGCATTGTAGGTCAACCCTAATTTTTTTACCAAAAAATCGTTAATTTGTGATATTCCTTGTTTATAGGTCGACCCAAGTTTTTGAGGGTATTGGAACAACAAAACCTTCAGTAAAAACACTCTATGTCCTATAAACTGAGGCTCGCCGTGCCTGAAACATGGAGTGCCGAAGGCAAATTGTTTTACCATTTATTATTACAACACTTTACACTGAATCGCAGGTAGTTTCAACAAAAATATTGTATATTTCCATTCAAGTATTTAATCAAGTCAATTAGGAGGGAATATTATTGTAAAACAACAGTTTTTTAACTGAGAACCAGTACTGTACATTATTGAACAACAATTTTTATCTCTTGAGCAAAACATATGACGTTTATATTCAAATTATTGGCTGTCTTGCAAGGATTCCATTAATGCAAATTATAATCTCGTAACTTTAGTCTGAGATATTATATAAGATAAAAACTGTAAGCCTAAATAAACCCCTGGCTGAGCAGATGAGGGAGGGAGGGACGGAGCCAGCCAGCCAGCGAGTGGTGGGGGGGGAGGGGGTGGGTTGAGGCAATAAGTTTGAGCCTAAGGTCTCTGTGTGTTTATTTAACAGTCCTACTACGCTTCTCCTATTTTAAAATGCCAGTGAAATGACCTGGGAGAATATAATTAACATTGCTGGGATTCTTGTAAGACACTGATTAATTTGAATAGCAACATGCTCTAATTTGCACAAGACACAACAATTTTAGTACCGTAATGAAATTAGAACATGTACATTCCAGCTTTGCACTAAGGTCATTTATTTCTTTTAGTACGGTGTGTGCATGTAAATGGATGAAAATAAATGTAGAAATTTATGTAAATCTACCCAAAAATACAGTTGAAAACTTTATACTGTATTATAAAATGGTACCACACAGTATTGTACAATAATGTACTGTACTACATTTTTATCTCTAGCAAAATATACGACGTTTATATTCAAATTATTGGCTGTCTTGCAAGGATTCCAACAATGCAAATTATAATCTCTAACTTTAGTCTGAGATATTATATAAGATTAACACCTTAAAGAATAAAGTTATCACCAATCTTTTGTCTGGGAACACAAGGAGGGAGGTAGCCAGCGAGCATGGGGGGGTGGGAGGTGAGGTGACAGAATGTGGTGTTTGTTTATTTATTTGAGGTAAGATGTGACAGTTGGAGCTGAAGGCCTGCCTGCGTGTTTATCATTACTTAAGAGTGACTAAGCTCTTCTCATATTTTGCCACCCAAATGACCTGGGTGAATATAAATTACATTGGAGGGATTCTTGTAAGAAAGTATTTATTTGAATACCTGTATAAACAAGCTATATTTGCAATAGACATAACAGTTTTAGTACTGTAATCATTTAGTACATGTACAATACAGGTTTGCACTTAGGTCCATTGTTACTGTACAATATTGACTAAATTCACAAGATAATGTATGCCTGGCAGCATACGTGACTGTGCCCGCTCTAGGGCCATTTAGGCTCGCTAGTACACGATAAACGCTTAGCAATGTGTTGCTGTACAGTATTTCTTTTTATTGTATTCCAAAAATATTTTTTCTGATTTCCGTAAGGCATTTGTTACATCCAGGGTTATCTGCTTGAGGAGCATCATGGTACAACGTTAATGTCGTTGCATGAAGTGTATCAGGTACGAAAATTTGCATAGCAATTTCCTGAGCTGTCTGTTTGGAGCGATGGAGTATGTCCTGTCGTAGTTCAAATTGACTGAACGGAAGAGGTAACTTTGGAAGATTAGCCGCCTCCTCTTCCTCTTCCCTTCCCCGACTCTAGAGCAAAAATGACTGCGGACCACAGTGGATCCAGGCGTTGTTCATCCCATCATTGTGAGAGAGTGAACGGAGATACAGACGTCACTGGTGCTATGTTTCTGGACAAAGCGTCGGTGACCACAGTCGCTCCTCCTGGTAAATACTTGAATATGGGGACGAATTCTTAATTTTTTTATTATTTATTATTTTTTTTTTTTTTTACAGGGATAAGCCCACACGGGCACAGGTCATCGACTCACAATTGGGGGGGGGGGGGGGGGGGGGGGGGGGGCGAAAAAATAAGAAAAGAAAGAAATTAAAAATAGAAAAGGAAAAGGTTATATTAATCTACCAAAGACTTATAATATTGTTAAGTATAATAGTGTGTAATAATAAGGAAACACCATTACACTCATCCCCCCACCATTAACCTCTCCCCCCCCCCCCCCTCCCCCCAACGTAATTAACATATGAATACAAAGGCGGAGAAAGTTTTCATAATCTTTGGTAAAAACAGAATCATGACACTAGTATTACCATCTTACTTTGTTTAGTTCCTTCGTTTTATTATCCCTGAAGATCGTAGTAACTTGAAGTTGCGTAAATCCTGAGGAGTGGGTATAACTTTAATGGCCTCGTCATAGTCAAATTCTGTTTACACTTGGCAACCTCCTTTGCCCACTCGTTAACCCCACACTCTCATCCTGCCTTTTTTCTATAGGGCCTTGGGGGGGGGGGGGGGGGTACGTTCCTGACCTCTGCAATCTGCATTATGTGGTGCTCCACCACCACCACTAGGCTCCCCAACATCACCAAGTAGTTCATCATCAACATTCTCATGCACATCACCTGCACCATCACCAGTAGCACTTGTATCACCAGAATCAACACCAAAATCACTATCACCAAGCATGGCTGGGGTGTCCACGTGAGCACTGGCGTCACTAAACACGCTCAGGAATAATGGGCTCCTGAACCCACACCAGAAGGCCTGACCTCACTCGAGTCTTGCTCTAACATTGGGCAGATATTGCAGAGCACTTCTCTCACACCCGTGGAACACAAATAATGTCAATGTTTAATAATAGGGATGGAAAGATAAATACTGATAGGCAAATGAGTTTTTTATTATTATTTCATTTGGGGGGGTGTAAGATGAGTGCTGTTTTTGGTGATCATTAACTTGTTTTACAGTATTAGCCAACAATTAAAAAAAAAATGCAGAAAAACATGAATATTGTTGGTTTGAAGCTCAAACATCTGTACATCATGGGTAGTATTCTCATTCAACTACAGGTAGTTCTGCTATAACGCGATAATTGTGTTCTTGTAAAATATCGTGTTATAGAAAATCGCGTAATAGTAATAACAGGGCTTATGGAGAAAATAGTTGTGATTATTTATGTGGTTGCAGTTTCAAAGCTTCGTGACATCACTAGTGTATAATGAGTCTCCATATGCCCTGGTTTATTCAGTGATCAGTTGTCTAAGTACAAAAGTAGTCCTGTCAAGCTATCATGTATCAATTAATTTTCTCAGTTGTCAACCTTGGAAAATTTTTTCCTGAAGCCAGAATTTTTTTTCTTCAAATTCCGGTTTTTGGAATGATTATCCGAGCAAATTTCAATTCCGGCTATTGGAGATTTCCGGGTTTGAGAGATTCCTGCTAACGGAGATATTACTGTATGTATCAATGTGGTCCCAGTACAGTACCGCCATCTTTACTAACCCAGCCTATCTCGCTACCTCTGCTAGGATTAAGGTTTTATTTTAGGTTAGGTTTGAATGGTTAATTTAAGTTAGGTAAGGTAGTAAAAGGTAGATGGGAGCATTCAGTTGGTTTTGGGGAAACATTTGTGAACAGCAGCACAAACTTTGTGGAGAAGACAACCTGAATCCTTCACAGATCTAAGTTTTGTTTTTTGTGAAGTAAATGTTCAAAGTAAAGAATAGTACAGTATAATTAAACAGCATTATAGGTGTTTATTATTACAGTATTATAACTTATAAAATCTGGTAATACTGTACAGTGGTGTTCAGTACTGTACACCAGAAGCTACAGACTACTGATACTGTACAATCACAAGCCATGTATGGGTACTCCAGTCTTAATACTGTACACTATATTATTAGAGGGGGGGGGGGGATCCAGACCCCCCCTCCCCCTTTTTCATCAGAAAATTTCAATACTTTTTCTTTAATGTAGTACAATATAGTACTCAGGCATATTTGTACAGTATCGTAAAAAGTAATTACTATTGACCTCAGAACACATCTCCTAATATCAAATGCACATGGCCTCAAAATATTGTTCACTATATGTATTAGTCAGGTTGTTTTTTTTTAAAGCGGGGGGGGGGGGGGGGGGGGGGGGAGGCCTTACAGACACCCCCCCCCCTCCCCCCAAAAAACAAAAATTACAGCTGGGTGGGCTCGCTATGCTCGCCATCTTATCTCACCCACAACTTCTTGGACCCCCCCCCCCCCCCACCCCCTTTTTTTTTTATATATTCCTGGATCTGCCCCTGATTATTTACATTCCAGTCATAAAATGTTCTTTATATTCCAGTTTTAAGATGTTCTTTATGCGTTAGCCACAATCCCTTCACTACTGGATGCCACATTTAATATTCTAATGGCTAACAACAGACAATTTTTCCAGCTCTTGAGTGATTAAGATTCTGTGATGTTTTTTTGACTGACAATCACAATTATTAATGTTTTTAATAACAAATATTACCAAGACTATTAATTTATTATTGTCATTACAATACTGTGCTGTTTTAATATTTTTTATTGGTTTGCAGTATTATTGTTATGTTAAATTGTAACACCTCTCCCAGAAGGATTGCTTTTATGAGCTTATTTCTCCTTTTTTCCAGATTCTTGCACGTAGAATACATGGGCCAGAAGGTCCACAGTGGCTGAGAGGTCTTCTCTCTGCTCTTTCATGTGATACCAGAGAAAGTACTAATCTTAGACAAAAGGTAAGGTAAGGTATATTTATATATATATATATATATATATATATATATATATATATATATATATATATATATATATATATATATATATATATATACACACACACATATATATATATATATATATATATATATATATATATATATATATATATATATATATATATATATATATATATATATATACACATATATATATATATATATATATATATATATATATATATATATATACACACACATATATATACACAGTCATGCGCCGGTTAACGTCCTAGATACATTCTTGGAAACGTGACGTTAACCGAAATGGGCGTTGTCCGATCATCACATAAACTTTTTATTTATACTTACGTGTATGTGGAATACTATATACAGGTAGTACGTACATATAATTTTTTACTCTTAAATCACTACTGTAATGTGATACAGGTGATTAATTTTTATCTCTTGTGCAAAATACATGACGTTTATATTAAAATTCACTGTTTTACAAGGATTACAGCAACGCCAGCAGATGGGGGAGAGAGAGGGTGTGAGGGGGCGTGGGGGGAGGGGAGGTAGTACGTTTGACAGTTGGCACAGGCCCAGGTCTAATGCGTACATATTTATCAGTTCTTAGGTGACTAAGCTTCTCTCTTATAAAAAGCCAGTGAAATGACCTGGGTGAATATAATTAACATGGCTGGGATTCTTGTAACATACTCATTAATTTGAATATAAACATGCTATAATTTGCACTAGACAAAACAATTTTAGTACCGTAATCAAATTAGTACATGTGCACTCCAGCTTTGCACTAAGAAATCTATGTAAATCTACCCAAAAATACAGTTGAAAAACTTTTTATAAAATGTACTACAGTATTGTACACTAATGTACTACATTTTTTATATCTTGAGCAAAATATATGACGTTAATATTCAAATTAATCTCTGTCCTGCAAGGATTTCAGCAATGCAAATTATATTATCCTAACTTTAGTCTGAGATATTATATAATATAAACATAAAAAATCACCAATCTTTTGTCTCGGAACAAGGAGGGTGGGAAGAGGGGGAGGTGAGGTGACAGAATGTGGTGTTTGTTTATTTATTTGAGATAAGATTTGACAGTTGGAGCTGAAGGCCTGCCTGCTTGTTTGTTTATCATTACTTAAGAGTGACTAAGCTCTTCTCATAATTTTCCACCCAAACGACCTGGGTGAATATAACTTACATTGGAGGGATTCTTGTAAGATAGTAATTTATTTGAATGTTTTTTTTTTTTTTTTTTTTTTTTTTTTTTTTTTTTCAATTTAAATTTTAATTGTTTATTCCTTGATAGAGGAAGCAGGATCCTAGTGCTGTCACTTGGTACCCCTGTACCATAACACTACAGTGGGATATTCAGCACATTCCTTAACAATGAACCTGACACAATAATACAATGGTGAGATCTCATGTACAGTAATACCCCGATTTACGGATTTACGCGCTCAATTGAACCCGCGGAGGTCAGCGTAAAACGAGAAACGTGTAAATGGAATAACAGAACATATGGCGCTTTTGAGAAGCAAATGACCATCTATTATTATTATTATCATCATTATCATCATCACAGTATTATTGTTATTATAATTATTATTAATGTTATTATTAACATCTCATCTTTCTTTTTCAGATTTATGAAAATGTATTGAAACAAGTGCGGAACGAAGCGAGCGGAAATGAGAGAGCTGCCGGGGAGTTAATAGGAGTCTTAATGATACACGTAGATAGCTTCCCGACTAATGCTGTTGTGGCCCTGATTGATCTGTATGTTGATTACATCGAGAATGGGGCGCCTCTCCAGGGCAGGTGTGTTGTGCATGTTTTTATTAACAGTAATAAGGAGATTTAATGGTATACTGTACTTTATTTTGTATGGCATACGACTACAAGGGCACGTAATTTGTTACGGTATGTTTGTGTCTCACTTTCTTCCTTAATCTGCTGTTTTTGTCACTTGACAGTGCATGCTTTCCTGCACTCCACTTCAGTCGACATTTTATGTTTATGCTCCACGATTTAAACTCTGGGTGGCTTAACCCGTGAACTGCGGTAGAGTGATTCATCGATCAACGCCCCAGTGTGCAAAAAGACATGTACAGGGGTTCCCTGGGTTAAGAATAAGTTCCATTCCTGAGGACGTTCTTAAGTCAGAAATGTACGTAAGTTGGAACACATCTTGTGTGCACTATATCATAGCCCAAGTCCTTTTACACAGCTGGAATCACTTAATTTAAGAGAAAAGAAGAAATTGAATGACAAAATACAGTAAAGGAAACTAAAAACTAAAGTTTAACACTTACATTGTAGAGATGGGCATTTGTAGGAGTGACAGAGGCTTCATTGGGATGGTTGAACTGACACTTTCTTCTTTTCGTCATAAATCTCTGTAGCATCGTAGACATCCAGTAATACCTCTATGAATCTTGGTGAATCTCTCTGTTTAAATTTAATCAATCCTTCTTCAATAAGCCTGAAACCATCTGTTATTTCTTTAGTAATGAATCCCTTCGGTTCTGGAGTTTCAGCTTGCTCTACATCCTCTGACAAAATTTGCTTCTCCAGTTTACTCAGGTTCTCATTGCTTAATTCTTCAGCATGAGACTCAAGCAAATGTGTGACATCCTCCTCTTGAATATCAAGCTGGAGTTGGTTCCTGAGGTCTACCACTGTCTGTGTTACTTACCCAATATCATCTTCAGAGCCCCTGAAATCATGGACAAACTATGGGCTGTGTTTTTTCCAAACACCACTTGCCCTTACCTTGAACTGGTTAAACCAGCTCCTACTAGCAACAAATTCTTCCCCCATCACTTTCACCACCACATTTAGCCTTAAGTCAGCGTGCAGGCTTTTCGCTTTTTCCTGAATCAAGGCGAGACTTTGATTCAAATCCCGTGATTTTGATCTTCCACCCATATCACTAACAATATTTCCATTTCAGTTAACAATCCACTTCTTTGTTTAGTTATCACAGTTGACGGCATTGGTGTAAATCCTTTTACATGTTCAACAATTTTCACTTTGTCTTTCAAAATTTTTCCGGTTGTTGAGCGACTGAAGCCCAACACTACCAGTGACTGAGGGTGTTTGGCCTTTTTCAGAATGTTTTATTACATGAAGTTTCACTTCCATTTTTTTTCCTTTAACTGTTTTTTTTCCCATTGTGTTAGGCGACCTATGTATATCACGTAGATCCATTGAGAAAAATTTGTGGGTGGGTGAGGTGGGTAGGGGGGGGACCATGACAGGAGAAGTGTTTAACAATATATAACAATAATTGACCTTCGAGGGTCGATGGGTTTGCTGCCCAAGGGCGATGAGCCAGTATACTGAGTATAGTGGCCGCACTCTACATGTTTATGCATTACGTCATATACTCTATATCTCATTGGCTGAGTATTGCTTGTTTTGCATTCCATTCTTTGATTTGTTAATATTTCATAAACCAAAGATCAATGATGTCATGCAATGCTACTATTAAAAACATTATAATAGCCCCTCCACCCTATCCACTTGATCCTGAGGGGCTAAGCATTATTCAATATAACTAAGTTTCTATAATAATTTTACACTTTTTAATGATCACAATTTATTCTATAACCCATGACATAGATTCATAGTGTATAAGCAACTCAGTAGGGCATGTATGTGTCCCACAGGAGGTCAGGGCTGTAGGGCATGTGTGTGTGTGTCCCCCAGGGGGTCAGGGCTGTAGGGCATGTGTGTGTGTGTCCCCCAGGAGGTCAGGGTTGTAGGGCATGTGTGTGTGTGTCCCCCAGGAGGTCAGGGTTGTAGGGCATGTGTGTGTGTGTGTCCCCCAGGGGGTCAGGGCTGTAGGGCATGTGTGTGTGTGTGTGTCCCCCAGGGGGTCAGGGCTGTAGGGCATGTGTGTGTGTCCCCCAGGGGGTCAGGGTTGTAGGGCATGTGTGTGTGTGTCCCCCAGGAGGTCAGGGTTGTAGGGTATGTGTGTGTGTGTCCCCCAGGGGGTCAGGGCTGTAGGACATGTGTGTGTGTGTCCCCCAGGGGGTCAGGGCTGTAGGGCATGTGTGTGTGTGTCCCCCAGGAGGTCAGGGTTGTAGGGCATGTGTGTGTGTGTCCCCCAGGAGGTCAGGGCTGTAGGGCATGTGTGTGTGTGTCCTCCAGGAGGTCAGGGCTGTAGGGCATGTGTGTGTGTGTCCCCCAGGGGGTCAGGGTTGTAGGGCATGTGTGTGTGTGTGTCCCCCAGGGGGTCAGGGTTGTAGGGCATGTGTGTGTGTGTCCCCCAGGGGGTCAGGGCTGTAGGGCATGTGTGTGTGTCCCCCAGGAGGTCAGGGCTGTAGGGTATGTGTGTGTGTGTGACCCTGGAGGGCAGGGTTGGAATTCTTACAATATGATGATCATTTTGAATATAAACATCATGGATTTTGCATTAGACATACAAATTTTAGATCTAATGTAATAATTTGGTTTACACAAAGCAAGTATTTTATCTTTTGTGCAAAATATATGAAGTTACATTCAAAATATTCCCAGACCTGCAAGGAATCCAGAAATGTCAATTATATTATCCTTAACTTTAGTCTGAGGTATTATTTATTACTAAACGTTAAAATCTAGTGTTTCACCCAATCATTTCTCAGGTAGGGGCCAGTGAGCTGGGAAGAGGGGGAGGGGGGGGGGATTTGAGTCCATTATTTGAATGGACATTAATCTGGCGACTGTATTTCTCTTAAATATTAATTGTGTATGCATACCATCATAAAATTTAGATGTTATTTTTACTGCAACATAGGTATTGTGTCGGAAAAAGTGGAGTTTGGGGGTCGGGCCAGTCTCTATTGGAATTAATCTCATATGTTCTGTTGATCACTTTACGCGGTTTTCACTTTCCGCGGTACCCTGTGGGTTCAATTGACCGCGTAAATCGGGGTACTACTGTATTACATTTTCGCCCCCCAGGCCCTGATGTGGGTTGGTGACCTGTGCCCGGGTGGGCTAATCCCTGTTAAGAAAAAAAAAAAAAAATTATGCTTTGCTCCACTAAAAAACTTTCAGTTCTCAGAGGTTTTCGGAATTTCGGACTAGAGATTGTCAACCATATATCTTGCAGGAACACACACACATTCATTCGTAATTTTAAATACCTGTATACTGTACATACAATTTCAACATGAGATTTCATTCAGGTTCTGAAATGGAGGGACGTAAGAAACTGGTGAGTGTAAACATCCCATACTTGACCCCGCAAGCTAAAAAAAATTTTACGCACTACATTCACAACGCTCTAAATTCCAGTATGTATGTTGCACTCCTCCGCTAATTGTTCAAGAATGTATATCGCAGTTATCTGATTAATATCTCTCTGAGTAATGCACTGTGAGGTGTCTATTACACCAGCATTTTTTGTCGTGTGGCACGTGTTGTGTAACTTAGAAACCAATGCAGTTCAATAGACATCTATGTGAAAGGTCCCACTGAAATCCATTGATTTGTAAGTCATGCGAAAATGGTCACTTGACACAAAAAATCGTGTGAAGGAGATCTAATAAACTGGGTAGCTCTGAGCAGGTATCCCCCTCTCCCACTCAGCCAGTGCTTTGCTTTATCATATATCCTCAAAATGGCAGAAATTTTTAAAATATAATGTACTTCTGTGTGATGGAGAATGTTTTAGGAAGTTTCATTCTCTATAAAAATACTTAAAAGTGATCATCCCAGCAATGAATAGGGATATCCTCAACTTGGCTAGAGAGGCAGGCTTTGATTAGCTGGAATCAGAGGATATTGAGGATGTCCTGACATCCCATACAGAAGAGCTCACCAACGAAGATCTGCAACTGCTAACAGAACACAGTCCCGTTGAAGTCGACGACAACGACATTGCACAACGAACGCTAACTACCAAGATGATGGCAGAAGCGTTCAACATGATCCAGCAAGGTATGCAAATCCTTGTAGATAATGACCCAAACAGAGAACATAGCTCAAAGATTCAACTCAGCATTGATGACAGTCTTGGTTGTTACACTGAGGTCTATAAGGAGAAGAAGAGTAGCACCAAGCAGTTAACACTGGATTAATTATTTTACGCGGGACGGCAGGAGCAGCAACAGCATCTTCACAACAGCCGGCAGCCGAGGAGGAGTAAACAACAACGGAGGAGGAGCAAGCAGCGGCGCAGGAACCCCAGTCAGCGCAGGAGGAGGCAGCCGCAGAGTCTCAGTGACTCACCACCCTCCTCCCCTCCCACCCTCCTCCCCTCCCACCATCCGCCTCCTCCGCTTCACTACCCACCACACACTCGCTCTTCCACCTCCGCCCATCGGTGAGTACCTATACATATTAGTAGTTGTACTGTATATGTATGCACTATTTTTTATAAAAATGACAATGTTTTTCTGTATATGTAATGTATTTCATGGGGCAAAGGGAGGCTCGGGAACGTAACTCCCATATTTTATCTATTTCTTACAGGGAAAATTGATTTGCTTAACGTTGTTTTGTATAACGTAGCATTTTCAGGAACGCAACCCCGACTTTAAGCGAGAACTTACTGTATTCAGAATGAATAGTGTTGTACGAGTCAACGAAAAAAGTGGCGCCGCCAGTGTAAACGGCCGAGAAATTTGATGCCGTCAGCATCGGCGTATATGATTTCATAAATTGACGCCTCTAGCATCAGCGTCAACACCTAGCATCAGAGTCACCACCTAGCGTCAACGAGTTTTCAGTGACGTACAAATGCAGCCCCGAAATATGTATTCTGTGTATGGGAGTAACATATGCAAAATAAAAAAATATTCATTAATTTTTTATCCTTTATTATGATTTTTATTATATTTTAATTATTAATTTGTTCCCCCGCAAGAATACTAGCATCTCAAAATGCTTGCCGCTCATTCTGCTGCGCTTGAGCCTCAAGACGTCCTTGCCCATGGAGAACATGCACTCCACGGCAGCACAAGGGGGGATGGGGGTGTTGTATTTGATGAACAACTCCCTCATGGCCTTGTTGGGGAAGGTGTCCTTGTCGAAAGTCTTTTTCAAAGGTTTCTCCCCCAGGAAACGCTTGAAAAGGTCACTGTCTTTTTCATTCCTGCGGGGGGGGGGGGGTCCTCATACAGGGCCTGGAACAATTCGTCCTCCACGTCAAGGTCTTTGTCGTCTCCCTCACTGCTGCTGCTCTCAGTCTCGTGCACGGACTTCTCCACCAACCTGGACAGCTGGTTGGTGGCCTTTTTCCTGACTAACAGATTGGCGCTTGACACTCTGCTCGGGTGAAAAGTTGACTGCGTCACCTGTAGCGTCACCTTCCCACAAAAATTGATGGCATCAGCGTTAACAAAAAGTTGCCGTCGTCCATTGACGGCGTTAACGTACAACACTGAGAATGAGGTTGTTGTTGGTGAACAGTGCATCAGATATGACCAGGGTAACATGATTATTGATAATGAGGAAATAAAGAATGCCTGGAGAAAATACCATGATTGACTACTGAATAAGGAGTGTGAATGGAACTGGGGCAGCCTAGGTAGGAGAACCAGTACTGTATAGGGACCAGGCTCGAGGATTGAAAGAGAATGGGAGTATAATTTACAAGTGAACAGAAAGAAAGCAGAGGGGAAGATCAAGAAGGTGGAATGATTAAATAAAGAAATCCCAAGAAGTGAGGAGAATGGACATCCAAGAAGTTCTAGTTTGCATTTGTGATTTGATTGGATGGCCTTCAGTGAGTTTTGGGTGAGGATGTGATGCTGGCTTGTCTGAAGTGACAAAGTAAACCACATTTAAGGTCTTGTTGTGGAAGGAATGTATTATTTCAGGACACGCCTCCAGTGATATTTATAGCCATGCGTGGCTCAGACTACTGCGACACTGATCATCGGCTCATCAGAGCCAAGCTATCACTTCACGTCACCCCAAAACGGCGAAGGCAGCAAGCCTCCAGAAGAGGTTTTAACACTAAGCGTCTGAGGGATCCAGCGGTAGCACCTGCTTTCAGAGAGCACCTCAAACACGGGCAGATAAGCAACCCAACAACAAACAACCCAAATCCCAGTGCCGAATGGGATATTCTTGACACTGTCATGACAAAAACCTGCATAGACCTTATGCCAGATTGAAAGAATACACCAAGACTGGCTTGACGAAAATGACCTGGTAATCAATGTACTTGGACCAAAGCTGATACCTTCGGCAAGAAGAGAGCTCTCACCCAGTGGGAACTTTGCAATCTAAAGAATGACTGGTTTAAAAATAAAGCATGTGAAATACAAAAATTTGCAGATCAGCACAAGATGTGCAAATTTTTAAATTCCACTAAAACAATTTATGGGCCAATCACTCGTGCGCAGCCCCTCTCAGCTCATCCGACGGGAGCTCCCTAATTAAAGACGATGAAGGCCTCCTTCAGCTCTGGAAAGAGCACTACTATTCACTGCTAAACACCGATGTGAATTTCTTGACTCCCCAGCAAGTCCCTCAGCATCCAGAGCTGACCCACCTCAGCTATCCTCCATCCCTGGATGAGATAGCTACTGCCATCAAACATGAAAAATTACAAAGCCTCAGTGCCTGATGGAATCCCAGCCGAGGTGTATAAAGCAGGAGGACTTAAACTTACCAGCCGTCTCCACTCTCTCCTGGAGAATATATGGGAAAAAGAGGAAAGCCCCCAAGCTCTTGAAGATGCCTCCATCGTCAGTATTCATAAGAACAAGGGAGACCAGTCAGACTGTGGCAACTACTGCGGATCTTACTGCTGTCCGTAGCTGGCAAGATTATCGCCTGAGTCCTCCTAAACAGACTTCTTCGTGAGGTGAAAAACTTCCTCCCAGAATTTCAATGTGGCTTTAGACCACCACTGACATGATCTTTGCTGCCCACCAGATACCGGAAATGTGCAGAGAACAGCGTCGTGACCTATACATGTCCTCCATCATCCTAACCAAGGCCTTCGATTCAGTCAACAGGGAAGCCCTTTGGTGGACCCTCAGCAGTTTTGGTTGCTCATCAAAATTCATTGCCATTGTGAGGCAACTCCATGATGACATGAACAGCAGTGTACAGTACTGCACAATGGCACTCTGTCTTGAGTTCTTCCCCATCCAAATGGAAGTTAAACAAGGGTGTGTACTTGCCCCAACTATCTTTTCAGTTTTTTGGGGCTGCTTTCCTTACTCATGCCATTGCCACTTTAACTGGCGGGGTAAACATCCAGTACTGGTTGAAGGGTCTTTTCAACTTAAGATGATTCCAGGCAGGAACAAAGCCGTTGGCAGCTTCCATTACTGAACTTCAGTAGGCAGACGACCTCACCCTTGTCGCTCACACTGAACAAAACCTACAGGAGATCCTGAACACCTACGCAAATGCGTATGCACACTTCGGCTTTGAGGTGAATGCACGAAAGAGTCAGATTCTCATTCAGCCTGCCCCTGGTTCAACAACACCTCCACCATCCATCCAGCTTAACGGTACTACCCTTTTCTAATGTTACCCACTTTCAGTATCTCAGCTCCCACCTGTCCACCACCGCAACCATTGATGAATAGATTCAACATCGGATCAGATGTGCATCTCATGCCGGGAGATGATTTTTCCACACTGTAATGCTTAGAGGAGCACCACAGAAGGTGTCAATACTTTCGAGTTAGCCAGACTGCAAAACGAGGCAGACAAGCGCCAACGCCTGAAAGATGCTGCCACTGCTCCTCCCGCACTATATGTAGCCCCCTACATGTGCAACATCTGTGAACGATCCTGCCATTCCTGTATTGGCCTCTTTAGTCTCCTCAGAACTCACCAACCTAGGTGATTTTCTTAATAACTCATATCACTGTATCATAGCTGGATGATAATCATACTCTAATCCGAGTGACAACTTGGGCTGCCATGCACTTGTGTTTCTAACCACTTTACAATAAAGGAGAAAATTAATTATTGTGTTTTTACTTTTGCAGATGGGTAGACCTGTTAGCCAAGCTTATTACCTGTGTGAGCCAGAAGGAGGATGTCATTATTGGAGGAAAACATATGACAGGTGATGATTATCGCTACCAAGTCCTCAAATCCTTTTGTGACCCCTCTTGGTGTGCTGAAACTACAACAAGCCTTTTACCTGTTTTCAAGTAAGAACTATGTATCAAAATCATTATATAATTACGCTCTCCCAAGCTGTAATGAGGCATCATCAAAAACAAGCAGGATAACTTTAGTTTGGAACTGCTCTGTATTAAAAAGTGTTATTTACGTCCTGCCAGGAACAGTACAGCATTGTCTCAAATGGTACAAACAGTGCTCTCACTTAAACCAAGCACGCGGCCAACCTCCGACACACGCTCTCCTCTCTGAAGGCGGGTGATCACATCTAATTTCTCGTCACATTGTGATTATTTTTCATGCCTTTTTAGCTTTAGGCGCCGCAGAAGAGGCAGATGGACTTTTTCCAGACATGCTCAATGGGGAAAACAGCATTTAACACAATGCAAATGAAAACACAGAGCAAAAGTAGTGCTGGTGTGAACTGAGAAAGCGGTATGTGGGAAGCTTGCTGTAAGTGGTCACAGTTGTTATACAGTATACTTCATTATCATAAGAACGTAAGAAGGAAGGAAACTGCAGCAGGCCTATTGGCCCATACTGGGCAGTCCCATTTACACTCAACCCCTGTTGCTCATATATCCATCCAACCTATGTTTGAAGCTATCCAGCATATTTGAGTTAATGATGAAATTTGGTAACTTGTTCCACTCGTCCACTACTCTATTTCCAAACCAATGTTTACCTATTTTGTGTCTAAATCTAAATTTGTCTAATTTAAAACCATTGTTACAAGCTCGCTCCTTGTTGAATAGTTTGAGTACCTTTGTAATGTCCCATTTGTTCAGCCCTGACATCCATTTATACACCTCTATCAGGTCGCCCCTCACTCTACGTCTCTCGAGGGAGTGCAAATTAAGATGCTTTAACCTGTCTTTGTACTCAAGGTTCCTAATGCCTGGGATTAGTCTTGTCATTCTCCTCTGAATTCTTTCCAAGGATTGTATATCCATTCTGTAATACGGTGACCAGAATTGAACTGTGTAATCCAAGTGAGGTCTCACAAGCACAAGATATAGTTTTAGGATGACGTCGCTAGTCTTGTAACTAACACTACTTTGTATTAACCCAAGTACTTTATTAGCCTTGTTTTGAGCAAATACACATTGTTTACTTGGCTTAAGATTCCTCCTTTTCATTACTCCTAAATCTTTCTAGCAGTTGGAGTTCTCAATAACATCGTTGTTCATCTAGTATCTAGTTTCCCTGTTTGCATCTCCTAGACTAAGTACATTGAATTTCATCTGCCATTTATCAGACCATTCAAAATTTTTTTTTAGATCTTCCTGTAGTTTTATGGAGTCATCGTCAGATTCAATTACACATCCTATTTTAGTGTCATCAGCAAATTTACTTATGTTGCTGTCTATGCTGATATCTATGTCGTTTATGTATACAGTTCTACCCCGCTTTACGCGGTTTCACTTAACGCGATTTCTCATATACGCGGTGCCTCGCCAGAACCGAACTTTCACTTAACGCGATTCATCTACTCATATACGCTGGAAGCGGCGCGGGCACGATTCGCACAAGGTCGCCCAGTCATCAAAACATTACCGAGTTCTTCACCCACCACAGCCGGCCCAAGTCAGTGATAGTGATAATTATAGTGAGGATATGGACTTATATGGACTTTGAGGGGTTTGACAAAGAGGCCCTGCAAGCCTCTGTGGTGGATAGTGATACAATTGATACAGGTGGGGGCCAATAATCTGCCCTTTGCCTCGGAACCAACCCCCCATCCCCGTGTGCCCAGCCATCTTTTTTACTAATGTAAGTGTTAAAAAACCTAATATTATTGATATTTCTCTTAATTATTAATTGTGTGTGCATACCATCATAAAGTTTAGATAATATTTTTACTACAACATAGTTGTGTGTCGTCAAAAAGTGGAGTTTGGGGGGTTGGGCCAGTCTCTATTGGAATTAATCCCGTATGTTCTGTTGTTCACTTAACGCGGTACCCTGTGGGCTCAATTGACCGCGTTAAGCGGGGTACAACTGTATAATAAATAATAATGGTCCAAGTACTGAGCCTTGGGGAACTCCACTAGTGACGTTGCTCCAATCGGGTTTAGTGCCGTTAGTGCTCACTCACTGTTTCCTGTCCTGTAGCCATGCCCTAATCCATTTTAGAATATCTCCTTTAATGCCATGAGCCTCCACTTTTTTATTAGTCTTTTGTGGGGGACTCTGTCGAAGGCTTTGCTAAAGTCGAGATATACCACATCATAAGTGTGCCCCTCGTCCACTGATTCGAAAACAGATGAAAAGAATGTTAATAGATTAGTTAGACATGAACGCCCGCTTGTGAAGCCGTCTTGGGAATCATTGATCAACTTGTGCTTCTCCAGGTGATTTTGAATAGAGTTTGAAATGATTGCTTCCAGTAATTTGCCTACAATTCACTATCCTCCAGGATTCTGGTACTACACCCGTTTTTAAGGGCATGTTAAACAACTTTGCTAAGAGCATACTAAGATCTTCCTTACAATCCTTTAATACTCTGGCAAATATCTCATCCGGACCTGGTGACTTATTAGGCTTTAGTTTGTCTCTTTGCTTACGAACATCATTACTAGTCACTACTATCTCTTAATTTATTTTCTTCACTGTCTCTGTATAGAGTCGGTGCCCCGGGTATCATGTTTAAATTTTCCTTGGTGAAAACTGTTGAAAACTATTTATTCAGATTATTGCTCATATCTCCGTCGTTATCAGTTAGCTAACCAGTATCTGACTGTATCTTTTCTCGTGTTTTAGTTTGATACATTGATAGAATGCCTTGGGGTTTGACTTCCCCAACCTTGCTACCTTCAGTTCATTATCCCTCTTTGCTTTTCTTATTTATCCATTTAAGGTCATTGTTGTTTGATCTGAGTTTTCTGTATGGTATATTCTGCCTTTGTGCATTAAGTACTAGGTAACTCATTATTTAAATTGTTGTGAAACTCGTCAACCTCAGATCTCGTTATCAGGTCATTCTCAACTGTCAGGTCTCCAGGTAAGGTGAGGTCGCCCTCTGTGGGTACATTGTGTGAGGTCATCTCATGTGAGGTCATGTAATCATTATCTTCATTATCATCATCATTAGTAGTAATAATCTTTATTATTACATTATTATTATAATTACAGTGTATTATTATTAATAATAATATTAAAATTGTTCATGTTGATATGATTGTGACTTAAAAGTAATAACTTACAAGCACCTCACCAGGCATCACAGGCGACTCTGCTGCCAGGCGACCAGGCGAATACGCGCGGAAAATTTAAACTGTCTTGAGCACGTTATTTAAAAAATAGGTCCGCGTAAATTAGGTTTTGATATTAATTGAACAATTGCGCTATTCCAAAAATGCCCAAGTCAAACGCGCATAAAACGTGAGTTACCTGTACAGTCGACCCTCATTAATTCGTACCCCTTTAATCCGGATTTCGGATAATTCGGACATAATCTGAACAAACTTTTTTTTTTTTTTTTTTTTTTTTTTTTTTTTTTTTTTAGATTTGTAGGAATATTACCTATGCGGAGCCTTAAGCTAAAATGCTGGTCCACCCACTGCTGGGATAAAACACCAGCGTCTTTTTGGTTAAATGTAACATCTCCACCACTTGTGTGGGGGGGGGGGGGGGGATGCAACTTTTAGCTTCAGACATGAAAAATATTTACCATTTACTGCCAGTAAACAATGGAAACGTAAAATATGTACCAATTAGTCATGAAAAGTTGTGCAGTTCCTTCAGCAAATGAAGCTCACTAACTTACAATAGGCTAAATTACCTTACAACATGTTTTCAGTAGTCTATGTTGAAGTTCTTAGCACAGGCTAACTTAATAATAATAATAATAATAATTAACAGTTTATTGAAAAAGTTCTGCAGCCCGAGGGCTGAAAATATACATTGGACATAAATGACTTATTACATACATTGGTGGTTTAACAAAAGCCTTCATTAGAGAAAGGTGAAGGAACATACAGTGAACATACAGATTAATGTAGGTGTTGAACAGCAAACTCGTAGTGTAGTAACTCCCTCCCAGATGGTGTTAGGAGGGACCTCACGTGGTGTAGTAGTTCCCTCACAGATGGTGTTATGAGGGGCCTCACGTGGTGTAGTAATTCCCTCACAGATGGTGTTATGAGGGGCCTCACGTGGTGTAGTAATTCCCTCACCGATGGTGTTATGTGGGGCCTCACGTGGCGTAGTAATTCCCTCACAGATGGTGTTATGAGGGGCCTCACGTGGTGTAGTAATTCCCTCACAGATGGTGTTATGAAGGGCCTCACGTGGTGTAGTAATTCCCTCACAGAAGGTGTTATGAGGGGCCTCACGTGGTGTAGTAGTTCCCTCACAGACGGTGTTCTATGAGTGAGGTGTGGTCCCAGGCCTTCCTATCGTAGACGGATTAACACATCGCTGGTTGTTGGGTCGGGCCGTTATCACTGGGTACCTGGGACCTCACTGTGTGAAGGTTAACTTGGGTGCGACTGTTACTGTTGAGTTGTTCTCACTGACTTAAGCACTGTTCACCACTGTTCACCTCTGTTTAACACTGGTTCCATTCCTTTCCTAAATGAAATAGTAACTTCTGGCGAGAACTTGTTGATATTCCGGTGGGGAGGAGGGTTCAGGGGAGGGAGTTGGTATGGGCCAACTTAACAGTTGACCTGGCTGCTCCGAGAGGAGCGCCAGGTACGTCTTGACCCTTCGGTGGTCAAGGATCACAGTTCTCATTGATCTACAAAAGATACCGGTCATAAAAACCTTTTCTATATAAAACCTTTTCGATATTTCACACTTAATATAATACCCGGTAATCTACTTCACCCTTCTATTGTTTACAACGATGCATGGCGCACCACCAGCTGTTGAGTATCGGCTAGACGGTACACGTGTTTTTCGAATCGTTTTCAGTTAAAAAACTGTTACATCACATGTATATTTTACTTTAACTGTGCCTGAATGAATATATTCTCGGAAATAAATAGTAGTTTTGCTGAAACGTGATGTATTTTAATGTGAAATAGGATAAAATACATGACGAAAACAAAAGATTTTACCTAACCTTCCGATGTTCAAGAGAAGTTACTCGTTTTTTTAATAGTTTTGGTTAAAATACTGTTATATTACAATGGTATTCTATTCATACTGTGCTTGATATAATGCATTCACGGAAATGTAATATTTTTACTGAAATTACGTACGTGTTACAGTGGAAAGTGGGATAACATCGTGACGAAAACACTGACTTTGAAATATAATGCAATATTAACCCCTAAATCGGTTAGTTCGGACAATCGGCTAAAACGGACACCCCCCCCCCCCCCTCTATTATTCCGAGTTAACGAGTCGACTGTACTTCAGGACGAAATCAAACAGGTTTTCAACAGCAAATAAACAATATTGTACTGCCAATGACAGTCGTTTGATGAACATTAGCGTACTATAAGTGTTGCTAACTGTAGTTGGGAGAGAGGGAAAGATTATGAATATTGTTTGTGGGAGGCCAAAGTGATGGTTATTGTACAGTAATGAGGCGAGAAAGACAGAGAAGAGAAGTGAGAGAAACAGAGAGAAGGGAAGAGAAAGACAGAGAGAAGAGAGAGAGAGAGAGAAAGAGAGAGAGAAGAGAGAGAGAGATTTATCATTAGAAGATCTCAAGATGAAATTTGTCATCACTTACTAAATGTATCAAATGATTTACTAATTCGTTTTTTCCCGTTGTACCATTCTTCATAATTTCAGAGATATGAACCTGCCTAAAGAGGAGCTACATGATGTAATTTTCAAAGTGGAAAGAGTCTTAAAGGAGGTCGATTACCAGTCAGTGCCGCCCATCATTTATCATCTGATTCTGTTAATGCGTCGTGATCTGCCAGGCCGAATACTGCAGGTCGTTATTGATTACTTTAATAGCCAAGAAAACAAACTGAAACAAGACAGGGACAATGTAGGAGATGAAGTGAACAGCCTGGAGTTTGATTCAGAAGTAATAGGTGAGTATGTTTCAGCTTTTATATTTAAAGTAAAAAATTTAACCAGTTCATTGAAACAAGTTTGTAATTTAGAGCTAGTTGATAGGGATATATGTTGAATGTTTGCCTCTGAATTTGAGCATCTTTTTCTGCATCTTTGTACTACAGTGGAGACTAAACTAGGATGATCCATATTTTGACTGATTACAAGATTCATTTATTATGCTCTTTGAAGGGAGAGCATTTAGTTATTACTTTGTCAGTTCATCTGTTTGTTTGTCTGTCTGTTCTTTACTTTTGTATTACTTCTCCACCTTATATCTTAAGATAATTTACAGAACAATACCCAGGTCTCCAGCATTAAGGCCAATGGCACATTTTTGGGTCAGAGGCCAATTGTTTTCTTTTTTTGTCCATTCAATCACTATTGTATTGGATGAAGGATCTTCATGATAATTTCTGGTAAGACTAATGTCAAGAAAATGTGTTATGAATAAGTACAGTAAAACCTCGATAAATCGGACTTCAATACAGTAGATCAGAATTCGCTTTCTCGGACTCTGATCTGCTCTGGTCACCAGAAATACAAAAAAAGGGGGAGGGAGATTAAAAAAAATAGATATATATATAAAATGAACAACTGAATACTGGTACAGTGGTCTAATGAGATTTGCTATAGGCCGACTGAGAACCAACACACTTGAGTATGTAAGCAGACCTTAACCTGGAACGCCATTCTCTTTTGTCGGATCACCAGTATGGCTTTCGCCAGGTGAGATCTACTGGTGATCTGCTCTCCTATTGCACCCATCTTTGGTCATTCTCTCTTAGGGATTATGGTGAAACTTTCGTCGTGGTCCTCGACATCTCCAAAGCATTTGACAGGGTATGGCACAAGTCTTTGCTTTCTAAACTTCCCTCTTATGGTTTCTCTCCCCCACTTTATTCTCTAATCTCTAGCTTCCTTGAGAACCGATCCATGACAGTTGTCAGTGAATCGATCTCTCGCTCTTTCTCTACCAATAGTGGTGTCCCACAGGGTTCTGTCCTTTCACCTACTCTCTTCCTTCATTTTATCAATGATTTATTTCACACTACGACTAATTCAACCATTCTTACGCTGATGATTCTACTCTTCACTCTTCTTCACATTTTCCCCTTCCTCCTAACTCTCAGACTAGATCTGTTTCTAGAGCTGATATCATTTCATCTATCAATGCGGATCTGTGCAGCGTCTCTGAATGGGGAGGAAGAAACTTGGTTAAATTCAGTAGTAATAAAACTCAATATTTACCAATTACACTTTCCAAATTAGATGATCTTCCACCAATCACATTTAAGGATGCAATCATTCTGCCAAATTCTGCCTTAAGTTTGAGTTTATGTTTTTTGTTTATAAAAGTCACAGAAGTGACCGGGGACAGTGTAGTGTGCCCAGAGAAACATTAGGCGCGAATTTTAAAATATGATGCGCCAGATTGACTCACACAAAATAGGAAGAATTCGCTTTAAATTAAAACATTGTCCTTAATTGTGGGTGTCGCTTTAAATAAATAATCTTAAATTGAATCACTTTAAATCGACGTTCTACTGTAAACTATACTGTACACTACACTATTACTTATTAAGTGATGATAAATACACTACAATAGTATTTATTAAGTGGTGATAAATACAAGACTGTACTTTACTTTACTAATTTACTAAGTGTTGAAGACAGACAGACATTTGGTAAGCCGATCAGCTTTTTGCACATTGTAAACAAATGACTCGTGGAGTTTAGTGTAGGATTAATTTTTCAGGAAAGCTGATTCTTTTAGGATCATATGTTATCATCCTGGCACCAAATGATCCTAAGTTATATGAGAATTGTTGTAAAATTGCTTAAAGAGGTGTTAAAGGAATCTTGGGAGAGAGAGGGAAGGACTCACCCACCCCCCCTGCCAGCTGGTCCCAGTAAACACTTGTCTTCCACATACAATATACTCCTTCACTTATTTGTTTTTGGTTTTATCTTTATGACACTGTACTGTACTGTATACAGTTTCTCTTTATTCACAAGACAAATTCTGTGGTTACTTACATATAACACTTTACAGTAAATAACAATCATCTCGGTGACACCAGTTGTTGACAACCAGACTTAAGTGTCTAATTTTCAACCTAGAGAGTTTTGTTTTATATTTTTTTATTGTTGATGTAATATTATTTTAATAACCTTTTTATACACTTTCAGACCTTAATTGTTGAAGTACAGTAATAACGTATCATTAACTGATTTTCTTTAAACAGTTCAGATAAGCAGTGTTATCTCCACTCCCCTCCCCCCCACCCATATATTACCTTTTTTGGGGGGGACAATCGCCCTTTTTGGACTGGGGTCTGCCCCAATTAGTCCGATTTATCAAGGTTCTACTGTACTGTACCAAGACTGCATCATGATTGTCAAGGTAACATGTGGGATTAAACATCATGAAGACAAGTTGTGTTTATACTGTTCTGTTGTTATTGATGTAGAGCTTCTTGCTGGTGATGTGTGTCTGTATTTGGGTTCTAAGGTCAAGTGTTGCCTTTCATCCACTCTCACAAGTGCTCATAAAGGTTCCACTTGTCATCCCTGTTCACAGTGGTCCCCAATTTCTCAGAAACCCTCATGATGGTACAGTACCAGGAACCCCACAAGTATTCATAAGGATACCAAATGCCAGAGAGACTACATTTTAGAAACATACTGTAGCAGTGCATTGAGCTATTTGATATGATCAATGATTTTGTTGGTTACAGTATGGCCGGATAATTTGCAGATTTTTATTTTGCAGTCCTCTATTGTTTGCGGATGACACCCTGGATGTACCCATGAATGTCTGTGGGTAGTTTTAAAGTTGCCGTCATATTTGCGTCTGGGACTGGGAGACATTCGTTCTAGAGACAGTAATTTCCTTTTAGTTGTGTTGTATATACGTGTGTGTGTGTGTTTGTATACACACACACACACACACACACACACACAAAACACATACTGTATAAATAAATAATAATGGGAAAATCCTCTCACAAATAATCAGAAACAAATGTAGTATTAAAAATGTCTACCCTCAAGTCTACTCCATGCTTTATTAATAACAAAGCACGGAATGGACTTGAGGATAGACTCAACATTTTTAATACCACATTTGTTTCTGATTATTTGTGAGAGGATTTTCCCATTATTATTTATTTATGTGTTTTGTGAGTGTGTGTAGACAATCACACACACACACACATATATTGTTACGCCGTCTCTTAATTTACTTTAATATCCAGGTTCTAGGCGTAACTAAACAAAAAAGTGAAGTAAATTAAAAGGGAATAAAAATAAATAAAGTAAACCTTTAAGAGCTTAATTAAATTAAATATTAACACAATAAAGAGCCTCGTAGGCTGTCACAACAAATTGATTCACTATCGAAACTTTTAAGACACAATGATACTAAAACACTGAAACATCAAAAGAATAGAAATAAAGCACTGGATTGCATTAACACAGTCGTGGCGTGACCACCCAAGGGAACAGACGTGCCCATAGGTGCTCTTGGCTTCCCGATCGTCCCACCAAGGTCCCCTCTGCCGGCACGTTTTGCCAGCATGGGGGGTCGACATAAACGTCCCAGACGAGGCTCTCTCATAGACGCAGACATCTCTGATACTGATGCCATTACCAACTCGCCTGGTCATACTGAATCCAACACCCTTCAAGAGTCAGACCCCAGTGATTATGACAGTGACGCTAATGTTTCTATGGGAAACGCTAGCCACAGTGGAAACACCAATGCCATGGACCCTATCACCCTGCCCTCTGCCAAACAAACAAGTAATCTGAATCTCCACTTCCCCAAGGACTCTCTGAAAACTGTAGAGGAACGCTTTAACTGGATGATGAAGTACTGCAGACAGCACGGTTTCAGCATTGAATTCCGACAAGGTAAGAACCGGAACTTTATCAAGTGTCAGACTCCTGAGACCTATGAAACACTTAGTACTGTTGGCTTTGACGGGGTCGTCCTGCTGCCCCCCCCCCCCTGTAGACGCGGATGAATGTTGCCACATCCTAGTGAAACGTTTCCCCTTATACGCTGACATCGAAGATGCGCGTGACTTTAACTCTAGTATACTGAGTATACGTCGCCATTACCGGGGGAGAGTTCCACAACCCGCTGTCATTGTCAAGTGGAAGGGAAGGGAGTGCCCAACCACTGTGAATGCCCACCCACTCTTACCCCCACTGTATGCAGAAGCCTATCATCCTGAGCCTGCATTTTGTGTTGTCTGTTCTCATTGGGGTCACAACTTCACTGCCTGCTGTCGTCGTGATCGGCCGAGATGTCGCTTCTGTTCACGTAACCACAACTCCGCCGCCTGTGCCCAGAAAATCAAAGACCACCTTAATAGTGGTGGGGTGGGCTATGTAATTAATCCCAGATGTTGTAACTGTGGCGGCTGGCACAATGCTGACTCACGGCAATGCCCCAATCGCCCGTCTGTCCCAGGGGAAAAGCCTCCCCGAAGGCCAAGTCTACTACAACGCCCCCCCCCCCCCCCCCCCAGTCTTCCGGGCCACACCCCCCTGTGTACCCTGTGTCTCCAGCAATGCCTTCTTCAACAACACCTGCCTCTGCCTGGCCTCATCTGGCTACAACACAGCAGTCCCGGCCGTCTCCTAACTCAACTACTACTGGGCCTCCTCCTCGTCTCTACTCTGAGGCTGTCAGGCCTTGCGCTCCCACCGGTGCCCCCCCACAACCCCCCGCCAGTGACATGACACAGATCATATCCCTCTTCCAAGAATTTACCAACCGTATTGAAAAACTCTTCGCTACACTCTGTACCACCATCTCCCACCTACTCCTGCCCTCTGTTGCCACCCAGTCACTCTCTGCTGGTTTGACACAAGCTGTTGGTCCCTCTGTGAGCCCCCCCTGCTCACGGCCTACTCCACCGCCGGCGGCCTTCACTACTGGTGTAGTGCCTACCGGGCCTGCCCTGGTGTGTCCTGCTGCTCCCGAGCGAAGTCCTGCCCCATCCTCACAACACTTGGTGCCTCAACCTGTCCACCACCCACCGCAAGCCGCGCCCGTGTCTGAGCTGTCTCCACCAGGGCTACCTGGACCTGAGGACACCACCCCCGGCTACCTGTACCCCACCGACATGTCGACGAACACACCATCACAATCACACTAAAAGGTGTGTCCCTCAATGTTGTCAATGCCTATGTGCCTCCTTCCACCCCTACTGTACCTGCCCCACCACACCATATCACCTCCACCCCCACTGTACTTCGCCACGCCTAGTACATTGGCAACCCTGAGCCTGGCCGCACTGTTTGTAAACTTTGTGGTCAACAGACTCTCACACCCTCTTTCACCACATCCTCATCTGCCCTATGACCTCCCCCTACAAGGGTGGCACCTCTTCCCTCCCCGACCAGATATCCCTCCTCCTAGTGACAGGCCTGGCACTTGACATTATTAGTGACCTGCCACATTTTGCCATAAACAGATAAATTGTACCGGGAATTTTCCCCCCACACACTCATCATTGTCACTTTATGTAACTTGCTGACAAAACCCATGACCCTTCAGGCCTTTTACGCCCTTAATGCATGAGTCATAAAGGCAAGCATGAACTCCGCATGCTTCCCAGTTGGGCACTGTAAACGCTTCTGCGCTTCACCTTGCACAGGATGTAAGGGGGTGCCCAATAAACTAGCCCCCTCCGGGGCAATCTGAATCTGATTACATTAACACTGCATAAACAAATAAAATAACTACCACTGAAAGTAACTACAGTGAACCCTCACTTTACGCGGTTAATTCAACCCACGGCGGCCCGCGTAAAGTGAGAAACGTGTAAAGTGAACAACATAACATATGGGATTAATTGAAATAGAGACCGGGCCGACCCCCAAACTCCACTTTTTCCCGACACAATACGTACGTTTTACTAAAAATAACATCTTAACTTTATGATGGTATTCACCCACACATAATATAGAAGGGAACAGTCAATAAGAGAAGAATAAACTGAAGGTTAGGTTAGAAAAAAACAAGGTTGGGGTTAACACTTACATTAGTAGAAGAGATTGGTTGGCGTAGGGGAATGGAGGCTGGTTCCGAGGCAGAGGGCAGGTTACTGGCCCTCAGGTGAGTCTTCATCGGTGTCATCC